>OY720345.1:66011869-66659866 GCA_963082975.1 Labia minor
CTTTTTTGAGATGTTTTATTTTTTGAAACTAAGATTAATGGATATACTTGTATGTAGAGTATGGGCTTGATTGTGTCTGATCATAAAATTTATTATACCCGCAAGGGTTAAAAGCATAGATATAAATGGTTGATACCATTCCCCTTTATCTTATTACAATATTAAACATTTTTCAAAAATCGATAATTTAAAATAAATAAATAAATAAATAAAAAATAATAATTCAAATTTTATAGAATATTTAAACATTTATTTTGTGGTTATTTTTTTCATTATTTATTTTGTTTCTTTTAACTTGTAAATCTTTTCATTAGTTTTCAGATAATTTAATTAACCTATTAATTGTGTTTCTTTATCTAATCAGTGTGTAGGATTGGTAATCGAACTTAGATATTTAATTTTATTTTTACTTTGACGCTGCTTCTTGATATCCAGCCACATGAAACGTCAATAATAATCCATTAAATTTTCCATCTTATATCTTATAAAGCAATTTTCCAATCGTAATATATTATATATTTCATATAAATATCTTTTTGAAATTAAGTAACATAAAATAAACTAGATTTTTTTATATCTATACAAAATTTTAATAACTGTACAAAATTTTAATAACTTTTTTTTATTTTCATATTTTGGGATTTAAGGTCATCAGGGAATAGCGAAGTTTGAATAACGAGGAATTGCATGCCTTCTATGCATCTCCAGACAGTTAGAGTATTAAAAGCAAGAAGGTTGCTATGGCCATTTGGATGGGTGAGAAAAGACTGGTGATAAATATATTTGGGGGACACCAATTAATTTAAAGACTAACGGCGAGATGTGCAGGCAATGTAAGAATGGACATAAAAAAGATGGGAGAAAATAGCAATTGGATGGGTGTAGTTCAGACACTTGGAGAAATATGTTTGCTGCAGCTATGAACTTTCGAGTTCCGTAGAGCCACAGAGATAGATACCTAGATTTATGAATTACCAATTTAATACAAATTTAAAAATTTACAAATATAAATAAAAAGATTAGAAAAATAGAAAATGTATTTATTTATATTTTATTTGAATGTTTGATTATAATGCTTGTTGATAATAATATTGAATTACCATTTAAAACTTAAATAAAATTTGATTTTTATTTATTGAAATACGTTTATCAAATTTTAACATTTATTAAAATTATTCATTATTTTTTTTATTTATTTTTCTTTTTATTTAAGGATACCGTGCAAACATCCATTTAGCCAGTATTATCATTTTTATTTATTTAAATGAAATTATTGAGCATGTTAAATTCGGCGAAACAAGACTGATGAACGGATGAAGTCTATATATCATTTTTTTAATTTTATTTATTCTAAATGAATAATTTTGTAGAGACATATAGATAGATAGAGATATATTTGGATTTCCACATACTAAACATTAATTTTTTTCTAAATTCTATAATAATATTTATATTTAAATTTGTAAATTTATTTATATACTAGCTGCTCAGAGCGCCTTCGGCGCTCTTCACACCTAGACGGGGGCTCCGCCCCCTGTACCCCCGAGTTGTACATAGTATTTGGTGGTTGAAAGTATTAAAAGGTTTTCATCCATTTTGTTTCAATCAGTATATTACATAAAACATTCATTTCTTTTTGTGTTCTTATTTAAAAAATATATTTTAATTTAATCACTATATTAATTATATATATTATTATTGTATATGTTATATCTATCTACCTATGTGGCTCAAAGATACTCGAAAGTTCTTAGCCGCAACAACCACATTTCTCCAAGTGTCCCTATCCTGAGCCCTTATTCCATCTCTCTTACGTCCCTTCCTACGCGTCATTGGTTTTCCAAGCGGACGTTTTCCAATCGGTCTTCCCACCAATATCTTTTTCCTCTCCCATTCTTGCCACGTGCCCTGCCTATCGCAGCTTTTTCCCTTTTATAACCCTAACTATTTCTGAAGATGCAGAGAGGCCATGCAATTTCTTGTTATACAGTCTCCCTCATACCCGGTGACCTCATCTTTCTTTGGCCAATAAATGCAGGGAAGAATCCTATTCTCAAATACTCTGAATCTACTCTCATCTCCAAGGGTCATAGACCATGCCTCCCACCCATATAATGCAACAGGCAAAATAATCTTTTTATATATTCCCTTTGATAATAATTTTGAAGAGATAAGCCTCTTTATTGCAGATAACAGGCGTTTCCCGATTGCAACCCCGATTTAAATTCTTCTCAAATATTATTATCCTTCGTGATTACATTCAATTTTTCAACATATTCAAATTCTACATTTTGCATCTTAAGATTTTGTATGTTAATACTCTTCCTCTTTGTTACTAAATATTTTTTCTTATCACTATTAATTTCAAACCTCCATTAAATTTTCCTCGCTATCTGTAATTGCAATTGCCGAATCTCCTATTATATTTAAGTCGTCTGAGTAACCTAATATTTTACAATTGATTTCCGCATCTTATTCTTTCTTTACTACCTTCAAGAGAAATTTGAAGATTGAAAATTTGAAAAAGTTTATCCGGATCTATTGAGTTATGCGTATGTTTTACTAAAGTCTACAAATAATTAGTGAACAGAAATATTGAATTCGCGGTTTTGTTCCTAATATCTGTCATAATGAAAATATCTTAATTAATGTTGGTCGATTTGGCCTGAACCCGCAATGATATCTCCTAATATTTCCTCCGCCTATAGTTTATAAGTATTGTATATGTTATAATAGAGTATAATATTTCTTGATCATTACATTTTGGTATTTTATTTTCATTGCTAGATTATTATTGAATATTTTTAATTATAATGAAACTTGAGAAAATGCAAAAATAGAGACTTGAGACAATTTATAAAAATTAACGGTATAAAACTAAAGATAAATTATCAATATATACATTCATTAATAGTATTAATTTAAATTAATTGATTTATTTGTTTTTTTATTATTAAGTTCATTTATTAATTTTTTAGATCATAGTTATTTTCCTTAAAAGAAACTTAAATTCTGTGGTGCTAGGGGATTTGAAAATTATTCGTCGCAATATGAAGATTTCGCTTACAGTTTCTGTCATGTCCGACCTCCATCCAACAGTTATTTTCTGTTAAGTTTTTTGCTTCTCTTAATCATGTGATCTATATATTTAATTTTTTTTGATTCATTATAATAAAATTTAAACAAATAAAAATTTTTACTTTGTTAATTTATATAAATTTCAATATAAACTGATTGTGAGTGATACGCTTAGCCAATACTCTGAATATTTTGTGTACAAAAATATTGAATGTTCTTAGCGAGATTTGATATAATGTTGTACGATTTGTCCTAAATCTGAATTAGAAGAAAATTATAAATTGCATTAAAATGATACCTTTTAGAATAAATTATTTAATTGAAATGATATTTAAATATAAGAATTTAAAAAAATATTATATTCTTTGTTTGGCAATTGTTATTTAATTATGTGCAACATGATTCGACTTGCACAGAGCATCGTTATTTTTTATTAATATCACATAATAAAAATGAATCTTTTAAACATAATAAATAAAAAAGACATTTTAATAAATTTAAAAAATATACCCAATTTAAAAATGTCAAAAATTTAAAACAACTTTATATCATCATATTTTAATTTTTATATAATATATATATATTTAGTAATTAATAATAGAGTAATTAAATTAAAATAAAAAACAAAGATAATATAATTCAGTCATTTTAATTCAGGTTAAATAATATTTTTTTTTATTATTCAATGATAAAATTTATATATTATTATATATATATTATAGAAAAGAAGAAATATTCAATTAAATAAAAAATAATTTAAGATAAAAATATGATTTAATAAATATTTTAATTAAATTGAGAACTTTTAGAATAAATTATTTAATTGAATTGATATTTGTATATTAGAATTTAAAATAAAAAGGGAAATATTATAATAATTCTTCGATTGGGAATCTCTATGATAATTCATTGTTTGAAATGATTCCGCTAGGCCGACAGTGAGCCGCGAGCTGCTCTTGAATGAACAACACGGAGAATTATATAAACTTTAAAAAATTAATTTCTGCGGTTATTGATAAGATATTAATAAAATTTATAGCCTATGTTACTCTAGAGGTATATAAGAATATTGTGATGTAATTTCAAAGAAATCGGTTCAGCCAATTCTGAGTCTATAAAATAGTAATTTTCCGGACAGACAGACAGACAGACAGACAGACAGACAGACAGACAGACAGACAGACAGACAGACAGACAGACAGACAGACAGACAGACAGACAGACAGACAGACGTGAAAAATTCTAAAGTCACTTTTGGATTCTAGAGGTCATGAAACGCGAAGATATGCAAAAATTTTTAAATTCTGAGCAATGTGCAGACAAAAACCTTTTTTTATATATATAGAAGATATATATATTTTTTAATTAATCCAATTCCATTTTAATTTAGAATTAAGAAAGATGGACATAAAATTAAAAATTCATATTTTATACAAATTCTCACAAACTATTCTTTTTTCAACTATCTCAATTCTAAATTATTGGTAGGTACATTATATTCATATATCGTCTGTTTGGAAGAATACCGACAAACCTCAAAAATTATCATAATTGAGATTTTTATATAAAACTATTACTTATTGTCTATATATTATGTGGAAGTGAGGGACTAGTTGTAACTACTGTTAAAATCACTAAATGACATTTAAAACAGTCTGTAATTCCCGCAGTTTTATACTGCCATTCTGTGTAAGGCCGTCACATGTTAGTTGTGTTTTGATTGTTATTGTAGAATTATATGAAATAGTGTCACATTTTATAAAGTGCCTGATTTTGATTTCATAGTTTTGGTGAATACAGTCATATTTTGTGTTGGATTATGCAGTATTCAAAAGGCGAACTATTTTTTGGGCAAGACTGTTACATATTTTAATAAGGGGGTGTAAAATGGTTCGTAAGTGTACATAAATTATAAATTATTAGTCGAAATCATAGTTTTAAATGCCTCTCAATTATATGTAGAACCGTTTGTTTCTATTATTTATCTCTGTAAAGATATAATTGTTTTAATATTTTACAAATTTTGAAATGCCTTTCCTGGAAATCTATTAATTTTGAGTTATGACGGTATTCTTCCAAACCGACGATATATATTTAAAAAAAGATATATTTATTTATCTTTAATTAAAAAAAAATAACCTTAAAAGCCATGAGTAAATAAATAATATATCTTAAAATGCATACTCATGAAATGCTTTCGTTTTATATTTTAAAACAAAAACAAAGAATAATAATTTATCTTTTTTTTTATATATATATAATATATATATATATATTGTTCTTTGAATTTCTTGGGCACACCAATCATTCCTATTTTGAATCCGAAGTCAACATCAAGAGAGTTGATTAATTGTTCTATATTTAAATTATAATCCATATTAAAAAAGAAAATTATTTTTATTTATAAGATGTACTCTTTGATACTGAAAACAAAGTAATATTATCCCTCGCCACTTTTGTGCATTGGACTCCGTTCATTTCCCATTTCAATTAGAAATAAATAGGATTTGGTACATTATTTTATTACCATTTTTTTTCTTTGAATGTTTCATTGAAAAATAAATATATATATAGGTTCCTATATATATATAATAAATTCACAAAATGTTTATTTAAGTTATTATATATATATAAATTCTAATTTACAAGAACATTAAAAAATTTAACAAATAATAAGAGGCAAACGAATAAAATTTATATTTACCAATACCACAAGATAAATAATATATAATAAAATGAAAAAAAAAATAATGGATTATAATCACTTTCTAAATATCTACAATAATAACTGTGCAAATATTATAGTAAATTGAATGTCCAATATGCTGTGATGCTTGAGGGAACAAAGTCATTGTTGACATATACAAAAGTCATTAACATGATTGGTCGTCGTAGGGGACCCAGAAACCCATATCCCAATTAGGGTTCACGTGTTGCACACCAATATGTTTCTGACCAGATATGGTAAACACGTTAAAGGTTTGAGAGAGAGGATGGGGGATTCAACCACGTTTGTATCATGTTATTATTATTAATATTGAAAATAAATCAAGGCCATTAATTTAGAAAGACTTCTTATTTTTATTTTAAAATTTTGAACAACATTTTGAAAATATATCATATTATACAATTTTTGTTATCTTCTTATCTTAAACTATTTTTTTTTTTGACCAGATAGGAAATTAAACATAGCTATTTATAGATTGATTATAGTAATTTAATTATTTTTTTTACCAAAACATCATGAATCTGAAATTTTTCTTATACCTATATATAATTTTTGGAAATTGTCCATTTCAATTATCATGTCATGGATTTGGATAAAACTTTACCAGAGGATTCCTTTTTTAATTTCAAAGAAACTTTTTCTTGCAATTATTCCGGGTTTACGATATAAAAATTATTAACTTTTGACAGATTAGCTGGTTAAGAACGTCGATATGTGCAGCCATTAAGAAATGTTTTATTGACTAATTTACTAATTATTCATGTATTCACTAATTTTCGTGTTTTTTCGGTTCGGTATGTATATAGGGGGGAAAATTATTTAATTAATTAATTTGAGGGAGGGGTTATTTAATTAATTAATTTTTTAATTTTTCTAAATCCAAACTGAACTGAACTCCTTCCCCCAAAAAATTAGCGAAGCCCTCTAGTGGCCAAATCAATAAAACATAAATATGATATCTAAATTGAATTTATATGCAAATTTTAATAATTTTTATCTTTTAAAATGGAAGCTAGCCGGAAAAACTGAATAAGGAAAGTTTCTTTGCAATTAAAAAGTAATCCAATGGTAAAGTTTTAACCAAATCCATGACATGACAATTAATATGGACACTTACCTAATTTTCTTTTAGCGATAAATTTTATCTGTGAAATATTTGAGATGCATATTTAGATGCATAACCAACAGGGGATCTTACTAAATGATTATACCACCCACAAATTAATGGTTACTTATTTAACAATTGAAAAAATAATGTATGATTGTGAGAAAATTAACTTTCAAGTTTTTTATAGGGACATTTCCTTTGAGACTCTAAAGCAGTGATTCCCAAAGTGGGCGTTACCGCCCCCTAGGGGGCGCTGAAGGGTTCAAAGGGGGCGCTGAGGGTCCATGGGTTCACCTGGGGGTGATGAAGAACTGTAAAGTGGCGGTAAAATCATAAACACAAAAAAAAATATTTAAAAAATTTATTTATATATTTCGCTTATAACGCTTTCATTTTCAAAAAAGTTACTAGTTCAATTCTCGCATCCTCCTTCACTTGCATTGATTTATGTCAGGGGGTGGACACGCAATGATATTTTTTTGAAACAGCGTTTGGCGCTGCTATGCGGATGCATGCACGAACTAATTGAGAAAAAAACCGGCCGGCCTGGCACCATTTTTAAAATCTATTTTGAATGAATGAGAGCGGGAGGAATGAAAAAATTATGAAATTTTTAAGTTAAGTGAAAAATTATTTATTTAAAGCTAAAACAGACATTTCAGAAATAAATTTTTTTTTTTTAGAAAATTGCTTAATTGTTGGTCTTATCACAAAATAAATAATTTTTCACTTAAGTGAAAAATTTCATAATTTTCATGGATATAATAAAAGAATAATGTTGTATGTGGCATATTTATTTGAAAATAGATTATTACAAAATATCATTAACAATAATGATGTTTATCTCATTTGTAAACAAATCCTTTATACATATTTTTCTTTAAACACCTTATATAAAATTTCTGTAAAAATAAAATAATAATAATAATAAAATACAAAAATAAAATTTGCACAATTTTTGAATTAAACAATAATGTTAATTTTATTTATAAATTAACCCTTTTCGCATGCATTTTTTTAAATTGTATAAAATTACTCATATATAAATAAAATTTACACTATTTTTCAATTAAACAATAATAATTAATAAAACTTTATAAAACATTATATAAAATTTTTCACATAAATAAAATTTACACTATTTTTCAATTAATCAATTGACTGTTGATGCCTCTTGTCATTTGGAAATTGCTTAGCGATCGTTTAAGAGTTTTCACCGAAAGAAAACATAAGATTTTTTGTAAATATTCAGATGGTGTAGGCGTATGTCCCGCTGAACACCTGCAAAAATTAATTAAGTTTAAAAAAAAATTCCAAAGAATTAATACAGAAAAGCCTAAGCAAACTAAAAATTTATTTTAAATCATTATAAAAAATCTATTTAAAGTTAGGAGAAGATTAATGAATTTTATTAAAAAATATAATACATACTTCTCACAGGGCTGGATTCCAAAAGATCAGTCTTCTCTGATACCAAGCCCAAACCATCTGATGTAGTATTAACACGTGTTGCTATAAATATTTAAAAAAATTAATAAAATTATTTTCTTTTATTATTAATATATTTTTTAGTAAACAACTTTAAATTATTGTTGTTTTACCCACTCTTAAAAAATTACACCTTGGAAAATAGAACAAGTGTCCTCGTTCTCCTTCAGGTAGAGAATTCGTAATACAATCTTTCTGAATACAATTAAAAACCTGCAAAATAAAATATTTATTTATATGTACATATATTATATAACTTTATAATGACAAATAATCATCAATAATAGTAAAAATATTAATTAAACTTACTTTAGGAACCATATTGCAAGCAATTGAACAGCGACAGATCACGTTACATATGCCTGGCAGAGATATTTTAAATGGGACGCGTGCACGTTGTCCACAAGTCACAAGCTGTTGTTAAATGTTTTCGGGTGTTTTCGGATAACCGAAACAAACCGAATTAAAATTAGTGCCAGCAGCAGCAGCGCCTCGAGCGGCCTCGAGTGGTGCATGCATTGTCACACTGGAAATTTCTCTGCGGTAAGAGAGACCCCCCCCTGATTTATGTGCAGCGGTGAACTGCTACTGTAAGTGTGGTGTCAACTCCGCTGCGCTGACGTTCTAATACACGTGTGATTAGTCAATCGCAAGGTTAAAGTTTGAGCGCGAACGGTAGTACTAGTTACCACAGATTGTCTCAAAATTGTTAAAGAACTAACAAACAGTGCGACTATACTAATTTGTGAGAATTATTTATTTTGGCTGATTACATACATGGTATAATTATTAATGTCATGTTTGTTTGTTAATATTGTTTATTACATTAGTGGTTTTTCATAAAAATTTACAAAATAAATATAAATTAATATAATCTTAAAAATTTTATTTGATAATAATGACTCAACCAAAGAAAAAATGTAGACAATATAGTATTGAATATTTAAAATACGGGTTTATTGAATCACCTGTAAATAACACTAATCCAATGTGTCTAATTTGTCAAAAAGTTTTGTCCAACGAGGCTATGAAGCCTTCAAGACTTAAAGAACATTTGAATAAAATTCATAACGATAAAAAAGATAATAACATATCTTATTTTCAAAAATTAAAGGAAAATTTTATCAAACAGCCAACATTAGCAAAGATTTTTTCAAACTCAGTCCAGCAAGATACTGATGGTTTGCTTGCATCCTACAATATTTCATTAATGATTGCTAAATCAGGCAAACCTCACACTATTGGTGAGGAACTAATTATGCCGGCTATCCGTGAAGTAATACGTACTGTGCTACATGTGCCAGTATTTGATATTTATAAGAAAATTTCATTAAGCGATGTTACAGTGCAGAGAAGAATTGATGAAATGTCACAAGATGTTGAAGATTCCTTGTGTAACCATTTAAAAACATCTCAGTTTTCTATTCAACTTGATGAATCCACATTGCCTGGAAACGAAGCTTTGCTTTTAGCATATGTGCGGTTCTCAAAAGAGGAACAAATTTGTCAGGAATTATTATTTGCAAAATATTTGGAAACTGATACAAAAGGAGAATCAATATTTAATGCATTGGATGAGTTTTTGAAAGCAAAAGAAATACCTTTGAATAATATCTTATCAGTAGCCACAGATGGGGCCCCAGCAATGGTAGGGCGCTACAGGGGATTTCTTGCATATTTGAAAGCGAAGGTACCGAATGCATTAACAGTACACTGCATCATTCATCGTCAACATTTAGTTGCAAAAAATTTAAGTACACGACTACATAATTCATTACAACATGTAATTAAAGCCATCAATACAATCAAAAGCTCATCGTTGAATGGCCGATTATTCAAACAGCTGTGTGTTCAAAACGACGAAGAATATTATCGTTTGCTTCTTCATACAGAAGTTCGATGGTTGTCAAAGGGTGCCTGTTTAGATAGGTTTTATAAGCTGTATACCACAATACTAGAGTTCTTTGAAAATAAAAATGATGCTTTACGGTCGAATTTGATTCAAGCCAAAAGTGATATTGCTTATTTGACCGACTTGTTTCAAAAATTTAATGAAAGCAATCTTCAGCTTCAGGGCAATGATCTCAATTTAATAAAAACGAAGTCTGTTATTTCTGCATTTTTGAGAAAACTTCTTTTGTACAAACAAAACTTTGGACGAGGAGAATTTAGCCAGTTCCCAAATTTATCTGAAGTAGAGAAAAAGGGTGAAGACATACAGTCTTATTGTGAGCACTTGGAAGCCCTTCATTCAGATTTTACTAAACGATTTAATGATATTTTGAAAATGACCATACCTGATTGGATTTTCGACCCTTTTTCAAATGCAAACTCAGAAGAATCGCCAAAAATACAAGAAGAGTTGTTGGAACTAATTTCAAACGAAGAATTAAAATTTAAATTCAAAAGCGGATACCAACATTTCTGGCTACAAAAAGAGATCCCTTCAGTCTATCCTGAAATTTGGGCTGTTGTTGAAAAGTATTTAATTGCGTTTCCTTCAACTTATTTAGTGGAACGAGGATTCAGTGCAGTGACCAATCTATTAACAAAAAAAAGAAATAGATTGCAAATAGTCGATCGCGGTGATTTGAGATTACTGCTGACCAAAATAGAGCCGAGGATTCCTAAATTGGTAGAAGCACATCAAGTTCATCCTTCTCACTAAAGTTTTAGTTTATTAAAATTTTTCTGTTTAGTTTTCTATTTTGTATTAAATAAATTGTTTTATATTTTAAAAATTAATAAATAATAAAAATTAAAATGCTTCTAATTTATACCTTTCTATACTATATCTTACAAAAAAGATAGAACCATAAACACATATGCATGTCTTTTGGCTTACTTGTAATAAAAATTTTGAAAATATCATTTCAGGGGGGCGCTGGATAATATTTTTCCTGGAAAGGGGGCGGTAGGCCAAAAAAGTTTGGGAACCACTGCTCTAAAGTAATAAATATTTAGCTGTAAGTATATTTCTATAATAACAAATTTCCTTTTTATATAAGAAAATATAATTTTTTTTTAATATTATTTATTAGAAAATGAATGAACACCTTCTAATTATAATAAAAATTAAAATGGAAAATTATTAATAATAATTTTGATAGAAATCCAAATTTAGAAAAAAAATTATAAATACTCGTAATAGAAAAATAAATTATTAATATTTTAGCACTATATTTTTTTTTAATATCTGGATAAAAGGTGTCTGAGATAGAATATATTTCAGGATACAATGTCACAACCCTCACGTGCTCTTATAATTCATCCATATGCCATCCTCGTCTTCTTTCATATCTTATACATAGAAATCCTCCTCCTTACTGATCCTATTTACTACTTTAATACGATTACTGGTTAAAAAGCATAAGCCTTCAATTTTCAATGTAAATAAAAACATAAAAATAAAAACAAAATTAATTTAATAACTAATTATAGAGATTTTTTTATATTAAGGAAAACGTGAAAATTGTTTATTTTTAATTAAAATAAAAAAATCATAATTTTTTTGATTTTTAAAGTATACAATTTAATTTATTAAGAATATTATTTATATTAAAAATTGTTTATTAAAGATCAAATATATTATATTTGATAGAAAAGAAACATACAGGGGAACGAATCATAACTTATTAATATTTTACAAATAATCTTATAATATCTTAAAAAAATTAATTAAAGTTTTCATATTTTTTAAAAAAAATAGAATAACAGATCGATTTGATTTTTCCTCCCTCTGATAAGTTGACAGAGGGTCAAATGAAATATAATTTAAATTTATCTTTTCTGTAGATTCCATTTTTTTACTTATAATATACAAATTTCACTTTATATAATATTCGATCCACTTGCATTCTATTTTTATTTCTATTGAACTAATTCATTTTTATCCTACGAGGGCAGGTCCTTGACTTTTTGAATGAAACAAAGGTTTTTTATTTTTCAACGTAACCTCCTTTTAGTTCTATACATTTCGTCAACGTTTCATCAATTTTTTTTTAACCCTTCCAAAAACTTAGGGCTAAATCCGGAGAATTGGGCGGATGAGGGAGCAATTCGTATCCCAATTCATGGATTTTCATGGAAATTCACTTTTTTTCTATTTTCTTCTCAAATCACGAGGTAGTCTGCTATTAATGGATCTCAAACACAATCTAAAAAACCCAGCTGGTTCAAAATTCGACAGGAGCTTTGGTGCCAATTCATTTAAGAGACGGGGAATTCCAAAGGTCACGAACTTATTGACCTGACCTCGAATTTGATATCAATTGTTTTAACAGATGAAAAAATAAATGCTTAAGGTAAATAATAATAATTTGGAATATATTTAACTATCTGTGTGACCATAAGGTACTCCAAAAATACATTCCTCCAACTATCCTATCTTTTACTAGATTCATTTAATTTTTATTCTCTCCTAATTCTTTCAAATCTATCTTCATATTATCAGCTCACTGCGTCTTTAGTTTATCAACCTCTAACTCTCTTTTATCTAATCGAGCTTTCGAAATATTTCATATATGTTGGTGTATAGATAGAATAAACAATGAGAAATAAATAGAATGAAATAATGTGTCGAACGATTTATTTGTATGGCGCAAAGAAATTGTCGTTTAAATTAAGATTTATATGATATTGGGCCAATGTATCAATATAAGTTTAAAACAAAAGATCCAATAAATCTATGTAAAGTTTAGAACATAAAAGTAATATAATCTAAAGTATAATTTAATATTATTATTTGTTTAAAACATGTAGAAATAGATTTTTGTCATATAATTAAAGGAAACTCAAATGATAAAACTTTATCCATATTTATATAAACGCCGCAACATTTTATCTAGTTTAGGATATATAAGTTTTATATTTGCATGTCGTAGTAATCATAATTGTTATACTTAATAACGTTGTAAACATATATATATTCTCGTATAAAAGAAAACAAACAAAAGATGAAATTACAAGATAAATATTAATAAATTATAGATTTTTAGCGATTAGATTATTTCTGTTGATATATAAATGTATATAAATAAATATATATATTACTATCAGATTTATCAGGGATATAATCACCTATTTTTGTGAGATTGTTTTCTCGACGTTTCTGACCCATTTTGGCTCCATTTTCAAGAGATTATTTAGGTGGGAATATTTTTTGGGATTCTGGGTCTTAGTCTGTGTGACCAAGGGTTAATATCGGGATTTTGGGTTGATAGGTTGGATGGTTTTGTACTCACTGCGTTGCAATCCTGACTCTGGCACACCGGACGTACCGGACAATAGCCCGAGGCCAACTGGGACCCGACCCTTTGGATTTTACCTGAGCGTGCGATCAACTTTATTAGTGGTAAGTTGTTTAGGAGTTTGTGAATTAATGGTTGGAGATGAAGGTGATTGGGTCGGAGTTTTGACGGGAGGTTGGGAGTTTCCCTTGGTCACACAGACTAAGGCCCAGAATCCCAAAAAATATTCCCCCTAAAATGGCGCCAAAATGGGTGCCGAAATGTCGAGAAAACAATCTCACAAAAATACGTGATTATATCCCTGATAAATCTGATAGCAATAATAACAATTCACGGAAACCTAAACCAACATAAAATATATATATAATATTTATCATCATCATCACTTATAAAATAATTGCTTTTTATGCCTTATCAGATATAATTCAGAAGCAAATATCATTCTGTCCGAATAGTTATTTGAAAATACTGGCTATACCTTAAATATTTTATAATATAGAAAAAAACTTCTGGTTTATATAAATGCATCCTACGAAAAGATAGCGACTATCAAGTCGGTTGACGCTTAAGCAGGATAAAGGAGTTATATGATCAGTAGAACGGGTCCTCTGAAACTTAATATTGATCTTTTTGGCTTGAGGCGCTTCTTTTTGTTATTTTGATCCCGGAGGCTGCTTGAACTCCATCCCATAAATCCCATCTAAAGGAATTCACTTGACAGATCATGACGAGAACCAACAGGGTTGACCACCAGACTGCGTTGCTTTTTTATTTTACAGTATAATTAATATTATTTTTGAATTTAAATTGGCTAAATTCTATCTAGCTTGAATCTATGAGATCTTGGTGAACACCAAGCCTCTAGGATCAAAATTGGTAAACTACATGATAAAAAGTAGCTCCTCCGTCAAAAAAATCAAGATTATGGTTGATAGAATTCGTTATACTGATCATAGAACACCTTTATCCGGCTTAGGCAAACGACTTTATAGGCGATATCATATATGTACACAAACCAGAGGTTTTTTAAGGTTGATATTTAACTTAACATTACTTACTTAACATTACTAAAGTTTTTGAGATTAATGAAAGATTAATGTTGAATTTTATAATTAAATTAATCTAATATTAATGTAAATATCTTATTCCGCTTCATAAAGTACTGATATTAGTATTGATAATAAATCAACAAATTATTTTTAAAAGCGATCTTCATCACCTTTTGACATAAAGATAATTGTAAATCCATTAGCTCAATTTTTCTTTCTTCCATTCTCCAATGAAATCTATCAAGAAGATAAACAAATCGTTTCTATTAATTTTATCAAAAAATATCTTTCTAAATATACCCTGGAGATAAAAAAAATGAAGCTGATTACATCTCAAAGGCATTACTTTTTTTCCAATCTCGGAAATGCGGAAGTGATTAGTGACTCCTATAAGCATCACTGTATCCATTATAAACTAATTATTATCGATTCTGTTTGTTATGCATGCTCTTTTTACTTAAACCAAATATGGATATAAATTACATATCTAGTTAAGATGTTAATATTAATATATAAATATTAAAAATACAACGAATTTCAATTACAAAATATAAAAAAATTGAATGTAGATACGAAAATTAATCTCTGAATTTGTTGTGTGATCTTAAAATTATTTAATCATTTATCTCATAATAGACCTAAATTATATATCCTAGCTTTCAGCTACACCTTGAGTGGAGAATCCGCCTCTTATTCCTGATAAGTATTGTTTAATATTTTATTGAAATTGAACATAATACCTTTCAAAATGTTCAAATAGAGTTTGAAACAATTAACTTGAAAATGTTTCTTAAGTTTTCACTTGATTCAACTATCTGACCCTTTTAGAGCATTTCAATTTAAAAAAGGCTCACTATTCATTTAATTAAGGCTTGGTCTTTAAAATACCTCCATTCAATTATTTAATAATTATTACTTAAACGTAATTAAATGTAAATATGATTATATTTTTTTCTTTACAATTAAGAACAAATAAATACTTATTATATATTCATAGTTAACTTAAGAATACATTTTATAATATTCTTGCCATGACAAGTTTACTTTTTATTCGGATTCCTTAATGGAAAATTTTCAAACCAATTTTATTTTTCGGTTTTCTTTGCAAAGTGCAAATGTCAGTGCTCATCTGGTATTATACTATATCTTTATAAAATTTCATCTCATATTTACACACATTTAAAAACATTTTATTTATATATAAAGTATATCTACAGGAATTTAAATGGAAAAATGGTTTACAAAGTACTCTTTATCCATTTTTTTCTACACCATAAAAAAAATTTATTTATTTATTTTTCGAAATGGACTTAATTATTCTATGTATAATCATTTACACTGATACAACAGTGAAAATTTTTCAATAATTTATTACAATTACAAGTTAGATGAAAGAAATAATATAATTTTGATAATATAATTAAAAATAACAATCTTGTTTGTATAGATCATCTTATTTGAGTTATTCTGAATTGTAATTAATGATTTTAATAATTGGTCCATGTTCATAGGGAACTGTATTTTATTTTCTAATGATCACAATATAAATTATTAATGGACTTAAACATTTTTTCACAATTAAAAAAAAACAATGGTTTATGTCTCATTTAGTTAAATAATCACAACAACAGTTTAGAATGTTTATATTAATTTAAAATAAAATAAACTTTTGGGGGTTTATAGAGGTTTATGGAGGTTTCAAGTCATAAACAAATTATTAAACTTATAAATTTTCTAAATAATATTAATAAAATTTTCATCAAATCAAAATTTCCTTCACCTAATTAAATATAAATGCCCTTCCTTTAACTTAGTTAAGTAGAAATCCATGAATTTAGACAAATCACAAAAACTTTATTGAATAAATTATCCCAAGACTTGAAGAGATAAGTCCATTCCTTGAAAAATGTCTTCCGAGCCAATTCAGCTGGTTCAGAGCAGGTCTTTCATTATTGTAAATTCCTACGTGACTTGAACCTCATAAGATTTTCTATTTTTATAGGTCCTACTATTTAGTCTTCCAATTTGATATAAAATGAAATAACACTTAAAAAATTCGGAACACATGAAGAAAAGCCTTAATATCTTTCAAACATGATTGTAAATAATAAAATAGTTAGTGCCAGTAAAAATATATCTAATCTATATCTTATCTAATTTATAGTATTTATAATAATTATTGTTGGATTGAAAAAATGTATAGTGTCGGACAATCGAGTAAGACAATTGCCATTGCCCGACAACAGCGCCCCATGACGTTTACCAACATTATACTTTCGATATGGTTACTATTTTGAATTTTTTGAACCATTTGTATTATTATTGATTTAGTAATAATATCTTATTTAAAGAAAACAATCAGATTTTTTTTATTTAATCTAATATTATATGAATAATCAAAATAAAAAAAGAAATTGGTTCTTGTGTAATTTACTCTAATAATACAATAAAATAACAATAAACTTATTATTACCTCAAACTATGATTATTTCACACTAGTATCTTTACTTACATCAGTTTGCAATAGGTTTAGTAATTAATTTTAGTTTTATGATTTTGAAACTTAATTCACAAGTGTTATTTAATAATATAAAATATGTCAAAAATATATTTAATATATATCGTGGAATTTAGTTGTAATTGATTTTCGAAAAAAAAGAGAAAATGTTTTAGGATAATTTACTACTCAGGGTAATTGGAAATCTATGAAAATTTTGATGACCACTTTTTATAAGATAAAGTACTTAAAAAGTTTTAAACCAATTGGATTTTTTTTTTGTACTCTTCTTTTAAGTCGTAAGTTGGAGTGCTTAAAGAAAACTACCCCTTTTTTTATTTTATTAGAACTAATTTTCATTTAAAATTTATATAGATCTAGATCTGATCGAATAGCTATCTTATAAAAAGCTTCTTTCATGTTCAACATATAACATAATATAAAATAACATTCTAGGAGATTTAGCTCAGATGTACAAACGAACGATATTATTAATTAAAATATTTGATATGAAAATAATGAGTTTTTCCCCGCATTCTTCTTTTATAGATACCAAATAATATGATTTTATTTCAAATAATTTAAACAGAAAAAAATTCAGTTCTATTTTATTTTTTATTTGCCATATTGAAAGGAGGAAATCAATTTCTTTATTAAGAAAACACAAATATAATATGTCAAGTTTAAATTAAATTTACTTTTTTAAGACATTTAAATAAATTACATTTTCTATGCAATTTTTTTTTTTCTAATCTATTTTTGTATAAATAATCTAAATGTAAGTTGTGTTAGATAAGTCAAATGTTTTTGTTGGCATTTACAAAATTATTCATTTAGAATAAATAAAATTAAAAAAATGATATATAGACTATGCATGCGTTCATCCGTTCATCAGTCTTGTTTCACCGAATTTGACATGCTCAATAATTTAATTTAAATAAATAAAAATGATAATACTGGCTAAATGGGTGTTTGTGTGATGCCCTTAAATAAAAAAAAAATAAATAATTTTAATAAATGTTAAAATTTGATAAACGTATTTCAACAAATGAAAAGCGGGAGTGTCCTCCCCAAGACTTTCCCGCATAGAAATAGGTAATTAGGTTATTATTATTATTATGTTTTAACAACAATAAAAATAAACAAACTAATTAATTTAAATTATAAAGTAAAATGGTTATAATATTTATAATTTACACCTAACGCTACTTGTATAGGTAAAATGTAACTTCTGGTAGTCAGATCAAGATGAAATTTGGTATCTGAATTTTTTTAATATTTTTAAATCTATATACAAAATAGGAAGCAAATATCTCGAAGCAAACTGGTACTTTACTTGAAAGGTAAATGCAACCAGTGTAGGTAAAGTACCACTTCCGCTTAACTAATTTTGACGAAATTTTGAAAGAAATCTAGAAACTGTGAATAATATCGGTGTACCAAATTTCGAAGTCCTAGCTTGATTAGTTTCTGAGTAAATTTGCTCACAGACAAACATTACATACATCCATATATCCACACATACACACACACAGACATAATTCGAAAAATGGTATTTTCCGACTCAGGGAGGTCTAAAACGTCAAGATCTATCGAAATCTCGAAGTCGAAATTTTTGACGATTCCAATACTTCCCTTATACGAAGTATGCGGGAAAGTAAAAATCAAATTTTATTTAAGTTTTAAATGGTAATTCAATATTATTATCAACAAACATTATAATCAAACATTCAAATAAAAAATAAATAAATAAATTGTCTATCTTTACAATCTTTTTTTAACCATCCAACTCCTACTTTTTTTCATTTCTCTCACGTCTCTTCCTACATTGTTCACCCACCGTGTTGTTGGTCTCCTCACAAATATACCCTACGCCATTCTTTCTTCTCCCATTCTAGCCACATGCGTTGCCCATAATTTATAAATATTACAATTTAAATATTTTAAATAAACTAAATAATTTTATTTATTTGAAGTGATTTTCTATATAACGGTAATGTTTAAGCATTTAAGATATATATTTATAATATAGTATTTATTAAATAACACACTTTTTAAGTGATAATTGTATTTGAATTAAATTTATTAAACTATACCTATATATATATAATAATATATAAAAATATTTATTTAATTATATAATATATAATAATATTTATTTAATTATATAATTTCAAACTAACAATTCGATATATACTATAAAAAATTTTTAATGCAAATATGTTATCTTATGCCTTGAAAAATATATAACCACTGAAAATATTATTAAAATAACGAAGGTAAGCATAATAGAACATCAAGTTTCTTTTTCTTGTTAGTTAACTTTACTTCTCTCCTTTAAGAATCAGTTTCCGCTTGTTATTCATTCATAAATAAATTAGCAATTACTTTTTATATTTTACATTGTTAGCTATTCACGCATGGTTTGTAACTCTTTAATCGGGGATTTGGTCGGATTTTTTCTTTTAATTTTGTTTAGAGAGAGAAAATACAAAATTTTAAAACTTATATATATATATGTAAATTCTATATGTAGATAATAGATTAATTAAATTATAGTTTTTTTTTTTTGATTATTGATTGATATAAGAATGTAAATGTCTGTTAAATATATACATAATTTAATATATATAAAATATCCTTATTACTATCTCGTAAGAGATAGTATTGCGATCACGAAAATTTTCGATGTTGAGATTTTGATGTTTTTATACGTTTTGAAGGTTCCTGAATCATTTTCACTAAGGTTGAGAAAAATGTCTCTGTGTGTGTGTATGTATGTAACCAAGATTACGGAAAAACGGTTTGAGCTAGAATAATAAAATTTGGTACATGAACATTATTCAAAATTCGTAGTTTTCTATCAACTTTTGAGAAATGTAGCTCAACCGGAAGAGGGTCATTACCTACAACGTTTTGATTTTTTTCCTCTAAAGTGATCGTAAAGATAAAGATATATGTTTGATAATTTTTCATATGATTAATAATTGTATAAATTCCATTGAATTAATCGTTCTAATGATTCTTGTCATATTCTTTTAAAAAAATGTAATTACTTTCAAGAAATATTGCTATCATAAAATATATTTAAGATGAGATTTTAATAATTCTTTACATTTTAAAGTTTCAAATATCTTTTTAATTCAACAATTTAAGAATTGTTGAACAATCGTAATTAGAAGTTTAGGTATTTTTTTCACACCAAATTTCACATGTGGAAATTTTTACATATCTCCACGAATCATGCATTTTCTTAACACAAAAAAGTATCTTTAGCATGATGTCTGTCCGTCCGTCTGTTGTGTGTCCGTATAGATGGGTTAAGTTTGAAAGGCTCAACGGTTTTAATAAAATTTGGTATATTTACTTAATGCATCAGTATGATGAATTGATCAACTTTTGGTGTATATCCTGAAACCGGAAGTGGTAGTATTACCGATCGACGATAGGAAGGGAAGGGTTATTTTCACACCAAATTTCACATGAGGAGATTTTATCATATCACCACGAATCATGCATTTTGTATTGGTTTTATCATCGGGAAAAATCATCTTCATTAGTTTTTCCTTAATTTAAAATTATATGACGTCACCCAGCCTTTCATGAAGTCACAGCCAGCGGTTCCTTATATATTATAAATAAAATAAAATTAAAAATATTTATGTTATATGCCTATCTGTTTTTTATTAGATTAATAGATATATTAAAATTATTTGAAATTGTTTCTGTAGCTGGAAATTAATTTATTTCAAACCGTCGGTCGGTTCGGACCTAGCCACAGGTCAACTTATTTACATCAAATATTATATTGTAATTATATAACTTTATGTTAATTTTAATAAATTTAAAATAAAATATAATTTTTATTCTGTGTCTTCTCTTTGTTGTCAGTGGCATTGAATGATTAGATGATATGAAATATGTCTCCCGGAGATATTTTTTAGAAAAAATAAACTTGACTTTTTGATACTTTTACATCATTCCTCAAAATCTGAATATTCAAGCTCTCTTTGATATCCAAAAAGAGATTTAAAAAAAACACATTACTATTTTGCTATGCTATTTATTTGTATTTTTTGGATAAGTCAAATAAGTGATAAATAATAATTTGACAGTAGTGTTGTGAGTGTGAATGTGACATAATCTTTTATTTAACTTAAACATTAATCATAATTAATAACCGGGCATCAAACATATCATTTCATTTTTAATAATGTATGGTTTATTGATCGTTTAAGATAATATTAGAGGTATTAAATAAATGAATAACACTTATTCACTTTAGGTGAAATTAATTTTTATTTGATCATAATTTTTGAAGTTAATGTATATATTTAAATGGATTTTATTAATTCAAATTATTTTATAATATATATATATATTATATTACATTTCACTAATACAAAGTATTAGAGATATAAAATAAGAGCTTATCTCTATCATTTCATTTAAAAAAGAACAAAATTTAAAACCCAGATATGATATTAATAATAATGAAGAATTTAATTATTTATTAATTTTATAGAATAAATAATTATTTTAATTTTTATTATTTTTTCCTTATTTAGGAGAAGTTTATAAACTTATTATAAATGTTTTAAGTTTTCTAAAAGTAATTAAATAAAATTTTATAAAACTAAAACTTATAAAAATATACGCGCATTTGGTTGATTAAATTCTCATTAGAAGATTTCGTCCCTTCAAATGACAGTTTTACAAAATTTAATCAGAGTCAATGGCTAAATTTATTAACTTTTTAATTAAATAGTGACAATATGTATAAATAAAAAAGGAATTTTATTAAAAATCATAAAATATTAATAAATTTAGAGGTTATTGGAATAGGGTGCTTCTCTTTTGAAAATAAAACAATTTTTTGAATTTTTAAATGAAACAAAATCATTAAATTTTAGATATTTTATAAATATGCCTAAATATCTATTGAGTTATTATATTTATTTAAAATTGTACCAATTAAACAATAAACTAAATGTGGTCTAATGGGTCATTTAATTCAAAATATGATCATTAAGTTTATTATAATCATTTCTTTTATTAATACAAGTTTAGATGTATGTCTGATAATATTTTGTATTATCATATTTGAATAAATGTAACATTTATATATCAACTATTATGTGGTGATAGATTTGTATATTTTAACCTGTTAAAAAGTTACATAAAAATGGCAAATGGTTTTATGGCAACATCTGTTGTTACAATCAATTTGAAACATACTAACAATTAAATTATCCTTAATTCCAAAAAAATAAATATCACATCATTTAATCTTTCGACTTTTTTTTATATATAAAAATCTCTTGTAAGTATATCATTTAAAAATTGTATTATAAGAAATATAATAATATATTCTTTGTCTTTAAGAATATTTAGATAATAATATCTCGCATAAAATTCACTAAAGTAGGCTCTATATCTATAGTGAAATTGTAAAATTTAATTCAAATAAAACTTTATAAAAAAATAAAATAAACTTCATAAAGCTTAAAAGGGTTTGAAGTTTAAACAAATAATTAATTTTGTTTATAAGAAAATTCCATTAAACTGATAAAATTCGAAAAAAAAATCATTAAATGTTGATGTTACTTGATTTTAAATAAAGTTCTTTATAAGAAATTATTAAATTAAATAAAAAAATACAAGAAAATTATAAGAATTCATTATATATATATATATATATATTATATATTACACCTTTTTAATCATCTTTAAAACATGTTAAAAATAATAATAATATTTGAACAAATAAAAGAAAAGGGTTAATAGGAAGGAAAATCTTATGATTATCTATTTAGTATAATATTAAAATATCAAAATTAGATTTTCAATTAAAAAAAACTATTAATAAACTCTCGGTAAAGGGAAATTATTTCGTCAAAATTTAAAAATATAAAACAATTATTTTACCCTTCGTAATGTAGGGGGTGTGACGTGGTCTATGACTTTGAGAGACGAGAGTAGATTTAGAGTACTTGAAAATAGGGTTCTTCGCATCATTTATGGAATCAATTAAATATGAGGTCACCGATAAATGGCGGAGAATAGTTAAAGAGGAAATGCTTGACCTCTAAGTATCTTCGAGAAGGTTGCGATGGTCGGAAAACATGGCAAGATTGGAAGAGGAAAGACTGGCGAAAAAACTATTTGTGGAGAGACCGATTGGGAAACGACCGGTTGGAAGATCACGGATGCGGTGGGTGGTAGTAGTCCGGAGCGACTCAGTAAAGGGACATTTGAAGAAATGTGGTTGCTGTGTCTAAGAACTTTCAATCTACAACGATAGATAAATATTAAAAAACAGAATATCATATTTACTTTAAACTATACTAAGTTTTTCGAAAAAAGTTATCAAATATATTAATAGTAGTATCCGGATAATAATGAACAATTCAAATTTTGAATATTACTCAAGTATATTAATAGGTAGAAGAACTTGACTCTATCTTCATTATATAAAAAAAGGATTAGATTAATGTCTCACAATATTGTCTAACTAGGTTACACAAGAAATGTTTAATAAAATATATTGAGAACGTAAAGGACTAAACAAATGGGACTTAAGTAAATAATATATGTTTTTAGATAAATAGTGCTAATAGATTCATTAAGAAAACAAATAATATAAATGTTTCTAGATCTAAATAATAAAAGAAAAGAAAATTAATAAAGATAAATATAAATCATTTATTCATTATATTAGAAAAAGGATAAAAAGAGAGAAATAATCTCCAAAATCATATAAAAACAATACAATTTGTTATTGGAAAATGGTTTGAATAGAAAACTAACAAAAAATATCAACGTAAACAAGTCTCGAATGAAAAAGATTATATCAATTCAAATTTTTATATTTATTGAAACAAATATACTTAAATTTATAGTTAAAAAATATTTATTATCTATATAAATTTTTTGATTGTGTAGCAGAAACATTTAATATTTTCAAAAAATACTTCATTTATTTATTTTGTTTTTGTTAGGAAGTTAAAATGCAAATAATAGAGCTGAACTGACAATTCAATTTTCAATTTAATTTTTACGATTTAATTGATGTTTTTGATCTGAGAACACTCAAGTATAGGTATTTCATTTGATATCTCGAGATGAAATTCTTCTGTCGAAAATAAATTTACTTTTCATCAATTTCCTATACGCTTAACACAAAAATACTATATAAATGAATTTAACCTTCCGACGGGCGGTCGATCAATTTGATACATCGAGTATGTTTTTTTCCTCATTTTTTCTAAATCAGTTGCATGTCACAGTAGCTTCCTAACTTTTACTCTCCTTTTGTTTGCCAAGTTACAAATCTATTTTATAAGAAGTGTGACAGACCAAGTCAGGTCAAGAAATTTCATTTTGACACACCGCCCCACTTTCTGTCTTAATTCAATAATATTTAAATTTTGTTATTTGTAATTATTCTTACTTTATTTATTCATATAAAATTATTATTATAGAGTTATTTATTTATTTATACTTTTTGGAACCAATATTCAATTGTAGTTTGGGAAATGAGATTGATGCTGAAATTCTTTTTTGAAGAAGACGATGCATTAGTTTGAAGATTTTCAAGAGGAGAGTGACACTGAGATTGAAGTCAATGTCAATATTTTACAATATTTGGAGTATCCAAAATACCGATAATGAGGGCATGGAAGAGAAAGGAACGTGGTCAATGGACATATTTTTCCCAATGTTACACATGAGCAAAATCAATGCCCAGGTTATCTATTTTAGTAACAACGCTGAAGGAAAGAGTATTAGAATGAGAAACTTTTTGATATAGTATTTAATACTTTACTAATTTTATCAGATAATAGATTGGAACATAATCTCATACAGAGACTTAACAAATGCACACTTACAAATAATGATGTAGAAGAGAGCTATGTGCGAAATGAAAATAAACGTGAAAATAATATAAAGGGGTTCAAAATATACATGCTGACTAAAGTTAATAGAAAAAAAATGGATAGTGAATAATTTTATATAAAATGCGGAGACTTTTAAATGCAAGAGTAATTTAAATATTTAAATGCAAGAATAATTGAAGATAACAGTAAATGATTGACGTCGCGTAAGATTTTGGCTGTATTACCCATTTACTCGTGGTCCCGGGTTCAAGTCCCAAGTAAGACAAAGAGATTTTCAATACCTGGGGTTTATGGGACGGAGTCAACCCAACCTGCTGGGTCAAAATTGCGAAGCTACTTGTTAAAAAAGTAGCGCCTCCGATCAAGAAAATCAAGGTAAAGGTTGATAGGACCTGACTAGTGAACATAGCATACCAAATTAATAAAACCAACATAATAGGCATTGTCCTTTCATAGGATCTACAAAAGTCAGAGGTTTTATTAAATTGAATAATAAGAATAACAAAACTGTAATATCTGTCTATAACATACGGAAATTTTGAAGGCATCTTTTATACATCTAAACAATATATTTTTTTTCCTGATAGTGAATTTCTTTTCAATTTCTTTTCAGTGTTCAAGTTAACTGGGTAATTAATTTAGAAAAATTCTGCTTAGAAATGAAAATATTACAATAAATTAAAATTAGGCTTAATTAATGGTTGCTGTTTATGATATTTGAGGCTTTATAAATTTTAAAAGAACCTTTAAAAGAATCAGATTCTTAGACCTAGTTGATATACCGGAGATCCAACAAGCAACCTGAACGTTCTATAATAGCTTTGCATCTATGCTATCAATAATAATAATAATAATAATAATATAATAATAATGATAATAATAATAAAAAATTCGAATATCTTAATGACCTTTAATAATCCAATTCCAGGAAAGATTTATATATCAAATTATAATTGAAAGGGTTTTTATTACTAATACCACTATATTAAATAAATTTGAATAACATCTCTCCTTTAAAGACTTTCTTAATAAGAATTTTTGTGTAATTGAATATAAATATATGATAATAATATTATTATTCATATTTTTATTGTATGTAATTTAATTTAATGTTTTTCATTAAATTAATTCTAGTTTTAATTTACGTTTTTTTTTTGTCTAAAATTAATTATACTAACATTTTGTATAAAATTACAATTTATATATTACATTATTTAATATACCTGCTATATTATTTACCACTAATATAATCCATGAATAGTTAACTACTTTTTATTATGTTGAAATGTTGATGGTTATGTCCATTTGGGCTCTTTAAGTAGCATCTCTTTAAAGAAAAAGTCCCCGATAGGATAAAATTGAAAGGAGTAACGAGAAAAGGGAATGAAAAAGTAGAAGAAATTTCAGAAGCTCGATTGAGTTTGTGGAAATTTATTAACTTTTTTTTCCTCAAAGATTGAAGGTTGAAGAAAACAAAGACGTTAACAGAATAAAAATAGACTGTATAGTATCTTTAGTAAATTGTAGAATACTAATAAAGGTACATACTATGTTTTTATACAATCTGTTCAAAAATTAAATATGAAATGATAATAAACTATACAATATAATGAACTAAACTCTAATAAAAATAATATTTATAGATTTTCAAATAAAAATTCTAAAAACAAAAACAAACTTTTCTAACAGTCTTTGAAACAAAATATTTTAATTCTATAAAATTCTATTGAATACGTTAATCTTACATATGAATCGTAGAATAATTAATTTATCATTGTACATTATCTTATTTTTGGTAATAATATTGTTTAATTATTAATTTTATATTAATGATTATTCTACCCCAAGGTTGAACTCAAAAATACATTGATTAATTGAACTAGAACGTTTTTAAATTAAGTAAATATATAAATAGAAATTGAATGAATTGCATGACCTCTATGCATCTCCAGATATATTTAGGGTTGAAAAAGCGAAAAGATGGCGATGGGCAGGACAAGTAACTAAAATTGGAGAGAAAAGAATGGCGAAGAATATATTGGTGGGGAGACCGATTGGGAAACGTCCGCTTGGAAGACCTGGGACACGGTGGGTGGAAAATGTATGAAGGGACGTGATGGAGATAGGAGAGGGTGAGTTGGATGTTTATAGCTCAGGACGCTTGGAGAAATATGGTTGCTAAAGCCACAAGAATTTTCGAGTTCCGTAGAGCCACATCGATAGATAGAATATATATTTAATTTATAATTCAATTAATACAAATATATCTATATTAATTAACCATTTATTATTAAAAAGATTTTCAATTAAAATAGTTTTCTATTATATAATTATTCAGTTTGAGATTCTTTAACGAGGAATTACACAATCTGTATGCATTCTCTAAGCATAGTTTGAGTGATAAAATCGTTAAAGTGGGCGAGATCGAAAGGATGAGAAAAGGCAAGTGTGAAATTTGTTTACATGAAAACCATTTGGGAAACCACCGGTGGGTAGATCATTGACACGCAAAATACTAAGGTAAATATGAGATATGTCGAAAATGGAATTGGATGGAGGTTCGAGTATGAAGAATTTATTTGCTGCCGCCAAGAATATTCAAATTGAATTGCACTGGAGAAATTATATATTAATAGGTATAAATACTTATTGGAATGTATTATCTGAAAACTCGCTATAATATCATTGTTAAAGTAATCAATCAATATACCCAATAAAGTTATAGATAATAAAATTAATTTTAACTATAATTTTAAATGTGAATAATACAATGGAAGGTGATTATTTAACGAGAGCATATTATACACTATTTATACAAGATTAGATATTATTCAGACTATTAATTCAAGGATGTTATGGCGGACAAGACACGTGGTGGAAGGAAAGGGGAGGAAGGAATAAGATTATCAAATGGTAAAGGGAAGCTGAGAACACACGTTGAAAGGATATCATCAAATCAGGCTTAAAGGAGATTTTCAGAGAAAGGAGATCGAGGGTGAAACGAGATGGCATCAGATAAAGAGGGGTGTGGCTGAAGCAGCAATTCGCTTTCAAATTCTTGAACACTTAATATCTAATATGAATGAATCAATAAATTATTATGTGAATCTTTTATTATTATTATTATTATTATTATCTTTTTTAGAGGATTTTGTTTTAATTATAACCAATTAACTAAGCATATTTTATAGGAATAGAAGAGATTTATAATATAAATACTTGATTAATAATTAAGATATCATCTTTTGGATTCCTGCTATTAATTCTTGATCTGTTCCATTAAACTCCAAAGGGATTATATAGGAGAAAACATCGTGACGTCACTGGTAGGTAAGAAACCGGCATGGTTATCAATTATATAGCATATGATTGTGAAAATTCATTTATTTAATGAAAAAAATTTGGGCTTTTTGGAATTTAGAAGGCATTTCCACTAAACTGTTATGGAATTGGGTCTTGAAAAATTTAAAATCAATCAGAGATATTGAAAAAATTCATTGATTCTCCTTACTCAGCAAAATTTCATTGCCACCCTCCTGCAATTTGCCAACCAAAATACCGGATATATATATTAACTGTGTTTTTACCGATAGACGATAGTAATGGAAGGTATTGTTTTCACGCCAAATTTCACATGTGGAGATTTTTACATATCTCCACGAATCATGCATTTTGTTAACAGAAAAAAGTATTTTTAGCCGTCTGTTCGTCCGTCCGTCTGTGTGTCCGTAAGTCTACAGCTTGAACGGCTCAATGGATTTTGATAAAATTTGGTATATTTACTTAATGCATCAGTAACATAAATTCATCAACTTTTGGTGTATATCCAGAAACCGGAAGTGGTAGTTTATAAAGTATTAATTTTATATTCATTCAGAAAATATTTCACTTAAAATATAGTAGTGATAAATAATTGATTAATTAAACCAAAAATTAAAACTAAGATAATATAATTTAGCCATTTTAATTCAAGTTTTAAAGATATTCTTTTAATACTTTATATTGTACATATAAGGTGGTTTGGAAATTAATTTATTTCAAATCGTCGGTCGGTTCTGTGCCTGGCACATGTCATATTTTTTTCTTATAGTATAAATAGATAACGACTAATATTTTTCTACATGCCTTTTGAACATTTAACACAGGAAGGTATTATGGACTCCGTTAGTTGTCATTGACACGGAAAATATTAAGGTAAATGAAAGATCGATAATGAAAGATTAAAATTCATATGGTGTTGTTTTTCTCTCATTTCATTTTAATTAATTTGTTTTTATTTTGGGATATAACTAAAATGTTTATTATAATTTTTAATTTAATTTTAGTTATCAATTTGTTCAAATATTTATTATGAATATTATTTAAAACTACTCTAAAATAAATTAATTGTATTTTTGCTATATATAGGGCAAACGAGTATATACGTATTAATTAATTATACATAGGTGAGTATATAATATTTATAAATTTAAAATAAATTTGTTATATAATAATATATAAATATATATAATTTTTTTAATTAAATATTTTTAGAAATTTTGATGAATATTTTTAATAAAATCTTAAAATTAAAGCCATATGTAACGGATTTGTGTTTTAGACGGATGAATGCACGAGAGCCTCACTGAGCTATTCTAATTTCAGACATGGTACTCATATGCACTATTGAATTTGATTGGAGAATATTGTTGGTGGAAGGATGAATGAAACACACCCTTTTTCCTTAGGGAACATGTCAAGGTACAAGCATTTACCATAATAGTAGAAATGAAAGCGAAGTGAATGCTGACCGCTTTCAAACTTCTTAATGGATCAGTAAACAATTAAATAAAAATCATTTTAAGATTTTATTTTTATTACTATTTATTTTCTATTTTGAAATTTTATAATCTATAAATATATAAAAGGTTTTTGTTTGCATGGAATTTAAAATTTTTTTGAATATCTTCACGTAATCTCTAGAATCCAAAAGTAACTTTAGAATTTTTCATATCTGTGTGTCTGTATATCTGTCCGAAAATTTGTGACATTATAGACTTAAAATTGGCTAAACCGATTTCTATGAAATTATATCACAATATTCTTATATACCTCTATTTGAACATAGGCTATAAATTTTATTAATATCTAATCAATAACCGTAGAAATTAATTTTTAAAATTTATTATTTCCTCCATGTTGTTCATTCAAAGGGAATCGATTCATTTCAGACAATCAGGGCCGCCATAACCACAGGGCTAATTGGGCTATAGCCCTAGGGCGCAAGCCTTCTAGGGGCGGAATTTTTTATTGGTTTATATATTTTTACTAACCATTCTGTGTAATTTCTTATGAAAAGGGGCGCAAAATTTTAGGAGCCCACGGGCGCCGAAAATCTTAGGACGGCCCTGCAGACAATGAATATAAAATTAATAATTCTAGCAATTCCCCTACTAAGAATTATCATAATATTTAAATTATTTTCTAATTTATATTTTAAAATATAATTTATTCTAAAAGTATTATATTTATTCTATAATTTTTTAAATTTCTTTTAAATCCAGATGATTATATTCTATTAGTATTTATTAAAAGGTTTCGTTTGCTATTTATTATGTTAATAATTCACTTTTGTGATGTGATATTAATAAAACAATAAAATTAAATTGTATATAAATTTAAACATTAGAATATTTTAATTTGTTTAAATTTTAACACGTGCAAATAAAACAGAAAATTTTGAAAATCAACTTACTATTAAATTCAGAAATATGAGTTCAGTTATAATACTTAAAGTTTTTTCTAATCTTAGAAGAATATCAATGAGGATTGAGGTCAGATAGAACAATATTAGATCAAATCTATTCTCGTTAAAAATATTCAATATTTCTGTACTTCAATTATTATGACTCGCACATTTAAACTAAATGGTAATTAAATTTAAAAAATAAATATTGAATTTATTTAAATTTTGTATGGTTATGGGGAGAACAAATAAGTTAAACAAAGTTAGTTTTAGTTTTATAAAACAAATAATGAAAACATGTTATATATAGACTTTTAACCAAATATACATATTACTTCGGGTGTACAGGGGGCAGAGCCTCCTGGCTAGGTGCGAAGAGCACCGAAGGCGGTTTGAGCAGCTAGTAATATATAAATAGAGTAGACTTTATAGTTTAAGTCGATTATACCTGGTTAAAATTTTTTGTGTAGAATATAAATCCAATGAACGCATTAAAGGGTTAATACATAAAATAAACAAAATCATAACAAAAAACATCAAACATGAAGAACTATTATTGCTGATCCAAATTCTTATCTTACTCCATTAACAAATTCAATTAGAGTCATAATAAATTAGATTTAAAGTTAACGTTAGATAAAATTAAAATAAGCTGGAGTGTCTCCACTCGACTATTCGCTATTTGAATTGGATTAAATAGCATATATTATATTTAAATTAAATTAAATTAATTATAAATTAAAATGAATAAATAATATTTATTAAACCAGCGCGTGTTTGGCTCTTTGTTGATGACATCATGCCACGTGCTGGCGCGTGATTTGCAGTGTTAAAGAATTAATTCATGAACTTTCAGAGATTCAATCAAGCTGAAATTATATATATAATAGTTTTATACAATTTTTAATCATGTGAAAAACTATCAAACATATATCTTTATTTTTACGGTCACTTTAGAGGAAAAAAAATTAAAACATGGTAGGTAATTAAAGATTTACATTTCTCAAAAGTTGATAGAATTTTGAATAATGCCAGTATACCAAATTTCATGATTCTAGTTCAAACCGTTTTGGCGTAATCTTGTCTACATACATACATACACACACACACAGAGACAGACATTTTTCTTAACCTTCGTTTTATTTATTTTTTTATTTTTTTATATTAATTATTTTTATTTGTCTTAATAAAAACTTAACCATTAATTGATAGAATTTACATTCTATTTTTATAAATATTATTTGCATTTATTTTATTTATCTACATTATATACATCAATTATGTAAAAATATTTACAGGTTTTTTCGTTTTTCTTTTAGTCTATACTAGCTGATCAGAGCGCCTTCGGCACTCTTCTCATCTAGACGGGGGCTCCGCCCCCTGTACCCCCGAAGTAATGCATAGTATTTCGTTGAAAGTCTGTATGTAAAAGGTTTTCATCCATTTTGTTACAATCAGTATATTACATTATATTATCATATCTTTTTGTGTTCTTTTTTAAAAGATATTTTAATTTAATCAGTAAATTAATTATAAGGTAAATGTACCAGTGGTGGACCATGTTAAGAGAAATTTTCATTAAAAAACACTATTATTCTGTAATAAAAGTGAAAATAACAACAAAACATGTGCTAACATATTGCACAACTATTTTTAATTATTACTACAACACAAACATTCGGTAAATTTATATTTAAATTTTTTTTTTTTTAATTTTTTTCAAAACGAATTTTTTGTTCTAATAGTGGGCCATCTGAAAATCGAAAGTCCAGTAATGGAACATCAACCTAAAATGGGTTTAAAATAAATTAATGGAATAAAATGCACTAAAGATTGGTTAATATTTTAATATTTTTTATAATTTTTTATAATTTATTTTAATTATACTTTATATTTACAGTTTGTTTCTATATATTTACAATTCTTATCCATTTAAACGCGCGGTTTTTAAACAAGAAAGAAGGTCAGTTAATGCAATCGAAAAATATATTGGAAATTTTAGTATTATTAATTTAATATAATTATAATTATTCATACTAATATAATAATAAATATATTTTATTAAATTTATTATTTTCAGTAATAAGATGTTTAAATATAATAAATTGTTGTTGATTTTTAATTTCATAAAATAAAATTATAAATTTAATAATGTTTATAAATTGGGAATTAACCTAATTTATTTATTAATTTAATTTATTATCAGCATAAAATTTAGTTATCTAAAGGAATCTGATGAAAATATAATTCAAATATATAAATTTATTTTAAAATTTTTGCATGCTTATTGAAAATTTTTATGGAAATATTAGATGCAGAATTAATACGATTAATAATTAATAATAGAGTATACTATTTAAATATTTCAAGTTTAAATTGGGTGGCTTGTATTGCAGGTTGCCTAAATGCCAGGGGCTCCTAGTCGAGTCAACTCTCGCTCAGTCAGTCAGTCGATTTCGTTGTGAGCGTGCATGCCAACTCAAACCAGGCGGGCGGCGATGACGCTCTTTCTCTTTCTACTATATCAAAAGCGTAAGTGTATTTTCTATTGAAATTATCATAATTCACCAATATAAAAGGATCAATTAACATCACCATCATTGTAATAAAGTCTCAAACTGATTTTTTTTAATAATTATTTTAATAGAAAAATATCATATTTGTTTTTTATTTCATATTCATATTATGAATGATATTTTATTTATTTTAATATATATATATATTTAACGTGATATATCTGCACATTACTCAAAATTTAATTTAAAATTATTTACACATTTTATTAGAATTTGAAAATGTATATATCTTCTTTTCTTCTAATTAATCTCTTTTCTATTTCATTTTTCTCATGTCATTTAATATAATAAGATATATTATATATCGTACCCTATATATATATATATATATATATATATATATATATATATTGGTATATATATTTCTATTTATTATTATTATTCTATTTTTTAATATTTTCTATTCAATATGAGTTGATTTTGTTAATATAAATTTGGATATTATTATTCATTTAAGTAAATATAATTTTTTTATTTTCAATTTGAAGTGACATTTATTCTAGAGACGCCCAAACGGCAGGGCTAATTTTTTTTCTTTTTTTCTTTTATCTTGTAATTTACTGTTTAATTTATCTAAAAAAATGATAAATTCTGATAAATATTTATTCTTTCAATATCAATTATTTTCTGAGAATTCTACATGATTATCAAAATCAAAAATCAATTGAAATTTAAATAGAAATCATTTTAACATTCTCTTTTAATTATAGATAATAGAAAAGGCCACTTTTTAATACTTTCATTTATTAAACAAGAATTTTATTATGTGTCTTTGAAATATATCTAAATATTATTATTTCATTAAAAAAGTTATAATAACGAAAAATTAACATGTGATACATTGATTAACAACAGTTTCAAAGTATTTTTAATCTGCTTTAAAAAAAAAAACTACTGATTATAAAGGCAGATATTTTATTAAAATGAATTAATTATAAATTTGGAAATAATTTTAATGTCGATCTTTAATCTACCATTCTAGCCATGACCCCTTCCCATCCTAGCCTTCTCTATTTTATAACCTTAATAACCTTAACTATATCTGGAGATGCATAGAGGTCATGCAATTCCTCGTTATGCCATCTCCGCCATAGCCCGGTGATCTCATCTTTCTTTGGTCCTTAAATGCTGCAAACAATCCTAATATCAAATTCAATCTACTTTCTCCCAAGAACATCGACCACCCATATAATACAACAGGCAAAATAATTGTTTTAAATATTTCAATTTTCATCCATTTTGATAAAAGTTTTGATGAGTTAAGCCTCTTTACTGTATAACAGACGTTACCCGATTGCGACCTCGATTTAAATTCTTATCCAATATTATTATCCTTTGTAATTATAGAATCTAAGTATTTAAATTTTTCTTCATTTTCAAATTCTACATTTTGTATGTTAAGACTTTGTGTGTTAATAATGTTTTTCTCTCTTATACTAAATATTTTGTTTTATCCCTATTAATTTCAATCCCCATTTTATTTCCTGCCTCAATTCCATCATACATTACGTGTATACATAAGTGTCGGTTAAGTGAGAAATTTTTTTTTGATGTTCAATTGTTTTTGTTTATAATTCTAAATTACCAAGTGTCGGTTAAGTAAGAAATTTCTTTTTTTTTTGTTTCTATGGCAGCAAAAAAGTAAACAAATTACATACATACAAACACTCTCCTTTATATATATAGATGAATTAGTTATTAGATTTTTTTACTTTATTCTCATGAGTGAACTCTGGTTTTGTGTTTATTAGCGAGGTATTCAATGAAGCCATTTTAATTTTTAGGGATTTTATGAAGCCGATTCGTTCTCATATAAATCGGTGAAGCCGCTATTGATCTTATTGTTAATACTTTATTTTGAATAATTAGATTTTTTTATCTGGTGCTTCCCCATAGTTGGATTCCATAAGCCCACTCTGGTTTCAAAACTTAAATAAATAATAATTTATTTTCTATATTTAGCTGTTAGATTTTACCGAAGAATCATTACATTTTTTTTTGTATTTAGTTCTTTTAACTTTATTATTTAAAATTAAATTAAATTAAATAATCAACAACAAAATTCTAAACTAATCAACAAAAGACAATAGAAATATCTTTTCATTTAACATAAGTGTTTATAATATATCAATAATTGTTTAAAATGTTTACATTGAAACATTTAGCTTGTTAGTTTGATTAAAGGCCGAACTAAATATATAGTTGCCTAACTTTAAAGTGAATTAAAAGCAAATCAGCAATGACTTCCATCTTTCAAGACTGATGCTTTGCATTTATAGTTAAGCAAATGTTTGTAAATTCTACCTAAATTAACAAACAACCATTCAAATAATCTTTGGCACCGCGGGTTTAAAAATAACTTGGAAAGACATTGAAATTTAGGAATGTGTTTTGTGGATATTATTTCATACATCCAGATTTGTACATAAATGTAATATTTTCTTTGAGAATATTAATAAATTCACTATGTGGTGTTTATTATGAATATGCTCTTTTTACTATCTCGCAAGAGACATGTAGCTAGACAAGATTACACAAAAATAGTTTGAGCTAGAATAATGAAATTTAGTTCACGGGCATTATTCAAAATTGGTAGTTTTCTACCAACTTTTGAGAAATGTAGCTCATCCGGAAGTGGTCCATTACTTACCACGTTTTCATTTTTTTTCCTCTAAACTGACCGTAAAAATAAAGATATATGTTTGATAGTTTTTCACTTGATTAAAAAATATATAAAACTGCTATATATAGAATTTCAGCTTGATTGAATTGCTGAAAGTACCGGAATTAATTTTTCCACACGTTGACTGATATTCACGCGCCAGCACGTGACGTGGTGCCATCAACAAAGAGCCAAACACGTACTGATTTAATAAATATTATTTATTCATTTTAATTATTTATAATTTATAATTAATTAAATTTAATTTAAATATAATATATTATGTTATTTAATCCAGTTCAAATTGCGAGATAGTGGAGACACTCCAGATATTTTAATATTTTTGTCTTAAAATAACGTCTATATTATATTATACGAGGGTGGTCTGAAAAGTTTCCGACCTGGCCTAGAAAAACGATGTTTTTCAATTTTTTCTTTGTTTTATTTTTCAAATTTCAAGATAGCTGAGACCTGTACGATGTCAGCTGAACGTGTGCGAAATATTTTGCAAAACCATTTGAATATGGAAAGCTGTGTGCAACGTGGGTGCCGCATTTCCTAACGTTAGCCCAAAAATTGCTTCGAAAAAGCATTTCTAACGACAATTTGGCGCTGAAGGCGTAATCCAAACGAATTTTTGCGTCGATTCATAACTGTTGATGAAACTTAAATTAAATCAAATTTAATTAATTAATTAAATAATTTATTAATTAATTTAATTAATTAGAACACCGTTATGAGAAATGTATCAGTGTTGATGGAGATTATGTTAAAAAATATAGCAAAAAAAAAAAATTGAAAAACATTGTTTTTCTTGGTCACGTCGGAAATTTTTCATCCCACCCTCGTATATATATATATATAAATTATTTATACATTTTGAAATTATTTATATTTTTTAAATAAATAATTTTGATGTAAATTTCAAGAAAATAATGATCGAGAATTTATTCGAATGATGTGTATGGCTTGTAAGTAGAATTCGGTGGATGAATATTTAGTTGGATTGACAGGCGGATGGCGTTCATCGGCAATGAAGCGGCAGGGGAGTCAATGGAGCAGCCACGACGATCAAAGAATTTTTAGGTCATTTCATTTTTTTCAAATTTATCTGGCTATGATCAAACTACGATGGCCGATAGCATTGTGGTTGGCTGGAGAAAAACGACCCATCTTGACCCTACCCGGAAACTGAGGTTGCTCAACCATTCAGCCATTCTACCAAATTTAATACAAGCTCCTCGTCTCGTTTCAGTAATAAGGCAAGTATTTTTTTTTAAATTGACTCATCGGAGTCCTAAATTCACTAAATTATGTTCCTTTAAAATAAAAGACTACTCGTTACTACTGAAGTAATAAGATTTGTTATCGTGAATATACGTCTTCTCAGAGGAAATTGAATTTAAGATTTAAAATAATTCATTGCCTCTGATTTTATTTTGTAAATTTTCTATCTGTATATTATTAAATAAACAAGAGGCATTTTTGGAATTTTTCTCTGACTTAATTGTATTACTTTTCAACAAAAATATTTCCTTTTTTTATAATACCTGATAAATCATTCCAAAATAAAATAAATACATTTTAATAATAATTAAAATATAAAGGCACTCTATTATATATATACATATTTATAAATATATTTGTATAATAAGTAATTTATATATTAAAAAAATAAAAGGGAATCATATGTGTTGAATATTAATAAAATCAATAAGCTTGGGGCTAAAGGGTTTGCATATTCAACGCAGCATTTTAACAATAATTAGCAATTTAAACTACTTTGTAGTCCTTATTGAGTTCCTAAGATGTGTAGTTATCTAAAATTGGAAAAAAAATTTAATTTCATTATAATTTACTATGCATATACAAAACTTGAATACAAAAAATAATTATTTTCTTATTTTAATAATTTACTAGCTTCTCAGTGCGCCTTCGGCTATGCCCCCTGTACCTCCAATGTAATACATCGTAACTTGTTGAAAGTCTATATGCGAAAGGTTTTAATTCATTTTAATTCAATCAGTATATTTTTCTCTCATTTGGACCCTCGTTTTCACTCAAATTTGCAAATTGCACTATTTTTCAAAATATAAATTAAAAAATTAAAAATATTACTTACTTGGTTTTAGAAAATATTAATCACTTAGGAGTAATTTCAATTTAATTTAATTTAATTTTACCTTTAATATTATAGAATATTAGAATTTAAATGAAAAATATTCTTTGTATGGAAATTTCTAAAATTAATAATTTTATTTTGAGTGTCAACTTCTTAACTGATCAAGCCTTAAAAGATATTTAAATTTCATATTATTTATTTATAAAATAATTTTATTTACGAATATGACTAATTGGAAATCATTTGAAATTAATATTTTAATTATAATTGTCACAATCATTAAAAGAAATTCAAATTTGATTTCAATAAGAAATCAATAAACTTAAACACGACAGATTATCAACATCAATTTGGTAATTAATTATTCATTTTGTTATAGATTTATATTTCATTTAATTTTATTAAATTAGTTCTGAAAAGCTTCTGAAAAATGCAAATTGAATATAATCTTTCTATTTCTGTAGTATTTCTTAACACAAAATTTTTTTTGGTCACATTTATAACATTCCTAGAGCTGTCATAAACTACCCTCATTCAAATGTTTATCTTCTCCAAGTTCATCGTTGCTCCGTGGTCGTTGCCCAATTGGTTTTTCTAAAAATAAACTTTCCACCAACTATTCCTACCCATTCGTTCTTATTAAAAAAATAATAATTTAGTAATTAAATGATAAGATAATAATTTTATATACTAATTGATTAATCATATATAGCAAGTGATCAATTTTCATCCTCAAATTACCCACCTATCCATCATATTAATCGAAAAATGTCAGATAAAGAGGGACGTCTGAAAATTAGTAGAGGGTTACTGGTCTCTTATTAATTCTTTATGAGTGTCATCTATAACAATAATTAATAAATTAATTTTGATTAAAATATAAATAAAAATGAGCTGTGGCCAGGCACAGAACCGACCGACAATTTAAAAATAATTAAAAACAGCATTTTTTTATATTTTATTTCATTAGTTAGTTTAATATAATAAAAAATTTCCGACAATGAATATAAAATTAATACTTTGTGAATTACCACTTCCGATTTCCGGATATAAACCAAAAGTTAATGAATTCATGCTACTGATGCATTTGTAAAAATCTCCACATGTAAATTTGGTGTGAAAACAATGCCTTCCCTTCCTATCGTCGATCGGTAAAAAAATGATGATACTATATTTAATTAATTCTCATTTTTCATAATCAAACAATTCAAATAATTGTTATTTTTTTAAAATATTTAAATATTTAATAAATCTATTTTAATATATGTGTTAATTTTACTTAATACTAATTTTTTATTATATTTATAAAATAATGATACAATTTCATGCTGTTGTTGACAACAACTTTTTTAATATCGGATTATTTATGTTAACATGATAGAGTAATCTATTTATAAGTTAACGTGAGTTTATTAGGTTGTAGTTCATTTTAATTATAAAAGCGTGTTGTTGTTTCCTTTCAACTCCTCCATTTAATACTTTTTCATTCATTGACAATGAACCCGGAATAAATATTAAACTTATTAATCTATCTTGCCTTTAAGTTTAAAAACGAGCACTCACTTAGAATGTAGCCAACAAAGCCTTTTAACCTTAATTTCCTCCAGGGACCTCCTTCCATTCCTTCCTTGCTCCTGAGATCTCTAATTCTTCCTGTATTATTTAACAAGATCTAGCTTTATGGAAGAGCTCCTTCCTTTGTTTTGGAATCCTATATCAAGTTTAAATGTAATTCTTATAAATTATTAATATATTTCTTCAACTTTTTATATTTTTTTTTTTAACTAATAAATGATTTTAAATGAGTTTTTCTGGATTTTTATCTTCATTTTATTTGATATATTTTGTAATTATTTCTTTCATTTAAATTTATAAGGCAATATGGTAATTAATTATTATATTTTTTTTAAAAACAAATTTATTAAAAAATAAAAAAAAAATAGATTAATAAATCTGCTTTTTTATTTCAAATTAAAATAAAAAAAAATCATTTAAAAATTGACGATAATTAATTAGTTCATTGGATGAATTATATTGATTTTTTTCGAATTGTTTTTATGATAAAAAAATTATCTTATAGTTAATATTATTCAAAATATTTTGTTCCAAATTTAATGATCATTTTAATATTGAAATTTTTATAGGATAATTAGTGGGATCGTCCTAATAGGATGGAGAACAATTGTGACTAATATGCCGTCAGATTTTGAAACATGGATCTTTTAGTTTTATTCTATAACAAGAGACATTATATAAATGTAAAGCAAATTATTAATTGACTAACACAATATAATTTATAAGGTAATAAATCATTTCCTGAATAGAATCAATTTTAGTTATATTCTTCGCTATTTGTTGGGAACTTAGAAATTGAACTTGATGTATTTACCAGAGATTAATGTTATTAGATTAGTTTCTGTTTTCCTTCATCATATCAAATGATTATCATACAATCTATTTAAATGTTTATCAGATAAGCTAATTTCTCACCTCATATAATATTATACACCTATCTATCTATAAATATATTATTATTATATTTTTTAATAAGTTGACCTGTGTAGCCAGGTCCGAACCGACAGACGGTTTGAAGTAAATTAATTTCCAGCTACAGAAACAATTTCAAATAATTTTAAGATATCTATTAATGTAATAAAAAACAGATATGGATACATAAATAATAAATACAAACATTTTTAATTTTATTTTATTTATAATATATATGCAAGACCAGGCTGTGACGTCATGAATGGCTGGATGACGTCATATAATTTTAAATCAAGAAAAAACTAATAAATAAATATATAAATATTTCTCGAGGATAAAACCAATACAAAGTGCATGATTCGTGGTGATATATAAAAAAATCTCCTCATGTGAAATTTGCTGTGAAAATAACCCTTCCCTTCCTATCGTCGATCGCTAATACTACCACTTCCGATTTCCGGAATTGCACCAAAAGTTGATCAATTCATCCCACTGATGCATTAAGTAAATATATCAAATTTCATCAAAATCGGTTGAGCCGTTCAGGCTGTACACATCTATACGGACGGACGGACAGACATCATGCTAAAAATACTTTTTTCTGTTAAGAAAATGCATGATTCGTGGAGATATGTAAAAATCTCCACATGTGAAATTTGGTGTGAAAACAATACCTCCCTTACTATCGTCGGTCGGTAAAAATAGATAAATTTATGTTGTTATATGTAAGAACTTATTAATTGACAATTTTTTATGGAGATTATTTTCCCTAAAAATATATAATATTTACAATTTTTCCTTTTTGACAGAATAAACCATTAAATCTTGTTTTATCTAATGTATATTCTTATATAGTTAACATTGTTTTCATTAAAATGGACATTTAATCTGCCAAATCATCCATACCCACCCTATTCTCATATTTCATGACCAAATCACTTTCTTATCTGCTTAGAACCAGGGCTGTGAAGTCATATCGATATTTCCTGCTCTGGCTCTGTTCTGGCCCCGGCTCTGTCTGGTTAAATTAAATTAAGCCGGAGCCGGAGTTGAAGCCGGAGCCAGAGTGGATCAACTTTCACATGGCTTCACAATCCTGTTTGGAACATAAGAAATTAATTAATAATGTTCAAAAAATTATTCATATATTATTATATAATGTGAATATTTTTAAAGTATGTCTAAAAATATTGTGTCACCCAAAACCACCTGAACTAAACTAAACTCTTTAGAACTCCTTAGTGCCAATTGTTTGGATGCGTTTTATCATTTAAACACTAATATTATATATATATATATATATATATATATATATATAATAATTATCTTTCTTTATTTTTTTCTTCGAATTTTTAAATTTAATATTATTGAATGAAAAAACTTATAATATATCTATTTTATTATATGATTTGATTAATATATTAAGGATTCTTTCATTTCATAGGTGATGTCTTTTTAAAATTTCTCAATTTTTACCACGCCTACAGTTAGTTACCTTCTATTTTATTTAAAACTTTACCAACTTCGAAACGGTCTTAACATTAATCTAATTTTTTTTTTCTCCTTAATACTTTTTCTACTTGCTTTATCAAATAAATAATATCTTCATTTCCAATAAGAAGATGCTTTTAGCAATAAAAAACTATATTTTATTTATAAAAAAAACAAAAACTTTCATTCATACAATTATTGAAATGGCATAGAGAACTCTCTAAAGTAAATGTACAGAGAAGTTTGTCATATTGTATATTCTCTGTCAAAATATGCGTTAAACTTTGAATAGTCAAAGTAATTCCTATTTCAAAAGAAATTTATATTCTGAAAAGTTTATTTACATTCTCTCAAAAGAGAATTTATCATATGTACCATGTATATTCATATATGGCAAATGTTTATAAATTCAATTGATAATTTGATTTATAAATAATTTTATTTTATATGGATAAATGTTAAAATATGTCATTTCATTTAGTTGCACAATATATATTAGTATTTATTTTAAAATTTATAATACAGGCAAACCTTGTATAACATCGACGTAAAACAAAACTGACGTAATATAAGGTTTTGAAATAGTATTATAACAAAAGTTTTATTGTACATATTACTAAATAAGTTTACTATTTAATACAAATTCACAAAAATATTATAGCCTACTATATTAATAATTAAATTTTGAAGGTTTTAACATCCTAAACTTGAAACGAGCGACCGTTCAAATAATTTAAAAGAACATAAAACATATATACCTTAAACGTATATATCAATGCAAAGACAGAAAAGTATGGCCTGTTGATATAACAATATATATTTCGTAATTTGATTTAATATAATATATTTTGTATTTAAGGAAGCGCTGTCTGACGTAGTTGATGACGTCATTTAGATGTCCTATTTTAGATTAAGAAAAAACTAATAATGGTTCTGAAACAATTTCAAATAATTTATATGTATGTATTAATGCAATAAAAAACAGATATTTATATAACATAAATATGATTTTTTCCGAAGCTGGAACCAATACAAATCGATTTTTATTTATAAAAATTATCTAAGGTGTGAATTTCAAAAAAATTCTTAGAGTAGTATATTATATCCCAAATACAAACATATATACAAATGTATATATATTGTATATATTATATATATTGTATATATTATATATATTATATATATTGTATATATTGTATATATTGTATATATTATATATATTATATATATTGTATATATATATATACAATTTTTTCTCTAGTATAATAATATAAGATATATATATTATTTTATATAGGTAGTATTCTAATTGTGGAGAGAATAAAATTCAATTACTTTTACACACATTAAATAATTTTTAATTTAATTCAAAATTTGTATTAAATTAAAAAAAATATGTATATTTGATGATTTTGTTCTCCTAACAGGAATTTAGTTCTTAGTAATCGCAAACTAAAACAGGTTGTGGGTGAAAGGAGAGGAGGGGGAGAACATTTGATCAAACTTGAAGGATGTTGATAGCAAAGTTCAGTTTTGATACGACAAGACTGGGCGTGGTTGCTGTGGTTGCCTATATATATACATTTATTAATTATTATAATATATTAAAAATGACGATAAGCTCTTATCTCAATATATTAATTATATAGTACTGTTTGCTCTAAACTGTAGGTGGTTATAGATATAAAGTAGAAGTCAATTTAGAGATTATTATTGTATGAAGAGGTCTATTACACCTAGTAAACATGGGATATGTTGTAATTAGTTGTTTGTAATAAAATTAATACATGATATACTGATATAAGAAATTATGCAATTGTTTATTGATATATGAAACAAATATCTCAGTACAGGAAAGTTTACAATAAAAAAATAAATGAAGACGAAACAGAATTTTTAAGATATTCAAAAGGAAAATGCTTTTATATAAGTTTTTATTTTTACAATATTAAAATCATTTATAGTATACATACATATTGTTTCATATACATTTTAAAAAGTGTAAAATAAATCTTTCAATAATTAATGATGCTATCTTCTGATGAAAATAGAATCTTTAGAAGAATTTAAACTTTATCAATACTATATACACTACAAATTTTTAACAAAAGAAAAATTCTTAAATTATTGATTAAAAAAAACCTAATTATCATTTAAGCTCATCGATATCTGAATATTAAATAAAATTTCTTTTTTTTTTATATTTAGTTCAATACTTATTTGATTTATGTTATTCCATATTCCAGTGAAATAATCATTTTAAAAATATTATTTTGACATAACCTGAAGAAAATAAAAAATAAAACAACATATTCAGTACAAATCAAATTCTTATCATCGGATTAATAGAGTACTAAAATGATCCTAGGAGGCAGCTTGGCCGAGAGTGTAGCGTTTTTCTACACAAGAAGTCGGCGTTCGATTCCAACTAAGAACAAATTTTTCTAATAAATTCAATTTAATATTAGCTGCCTCCGGCTCCAGGGACTGTCAGTTCCTGGTTCTATACATGCGGAAGGCAACGGGAAACCCAAGAAAAATCATCATGGCTGAGCATCTTCTAAGGCTATCCTAGTCATGTTGATGGCCAAACTCCGAAGGGAGACGGCACCTTAAGAAGAAAATGACCCTTGGGCATTAATATTTATTTATTGGGTATTATACAATTTTTTTTTTTAAATTTTAAAAATTTAATAACTAATTATATAATTTTTTAATTGATTAAATTTTAAACTTTACAGGATAATACTTAAAATATAATTATTATTATAATTAAATATTGTTGAACTAGTCTTGCTTTTAATTTCAGTTTAATAAACCAATTGAATGGTTTCATTTTAATTTTATTACTCGTGAATATTTATTGACTAATACTTAACGATTTCATTAATAAAGAACAAAACAATAATAATAAACATTAAAAAATACAACCAATATAATTTTAACTTGTTTTGCGAAACATTCATCTAAACTATACCCTGCTTTACATGAACATTTCTTTAAATTTATAGAAATCATGTACTATCGTATAGTATATTATGGAATACTTAAAAGAACACTCAAAAAGAAAACGGATCTGTTTACTTTAAGTTGTTTTAAGATAAAACCAAATATATACAAAAGGAAAGGAATAAAATCATGCTAATAGGACTCAAAGCTTTCTTCTTTTTAGTAAAAGCTTTGAAATCTAAAAGAAAACGAATTCGAGATAACGGTGGAAAAAACCTAAATAGATAATATGTCCTTCTAAAATAATATATATATATATATATATATAAAACAATATTATTCATTACATTTGAGAAACTTGAATATTTAATTAATAAATATTCTTTGAATATTATTTTATGATTTAATTAACACTGCTATTATTAAGCCCATTAAAACTGATGAAGATGAAAAACAAATGAAGAATTTATAAATGCAGAAAAGAAATACATATAATACATCTATATATGTACAATATCATATAATAATATATATAATTATATATATATGCGAGGGCAGGTCAATAAGTGCGTAACTTTTAGAATTTCCCGTCTCTTATATAGAATTGCAACACTGCTCCTGTCAGCAGGAAACTATTAACTGACTCCTATCGAAATTTGAACCAGCTGGGTTTTTGTTTAATTAATAGCACACTACTTCGTGTTTTGAGAAAAAATTGGTAAAAAATGAATTTCCATGAAAATCCATGAATTGGGATACGAATTGCTCCCTCATCCGTTCAATTCTCCAGATTTAGCCCCGAGTTTTTGGAAGGGGTAAAAAAATTGGAAAAACGTTAGACGAAGTGCTAAAAGGAGACTACGTTGAAAAATAAAATAATTTCTTATTCAAAAACCTTTGTTTCTTTCAAAAAGTCACGGACCTGCCCTCGTATGAAAAAAATGATTTTGTTTAATAGAAATACAAATAAAATGTTAGTGGATCGAATATTATTATATAAAGTGAAATTTGTATATTATAAGTAAAAAATGGAATCTACACAAAAGATAAATTTAAATTATATTTCATTTTACACTCTGTCAACTTATCAAAGAAGGAGGAAAAATCAAATCAAACTGTTATTCTATTTTAAAAAAAAAAATTAAGTTAATTTTATTTTTTTAAGATATAAGATTATTTATGAAATATTAATAAGTTATGATTTTTTGAGATTATGATTCGTTTTCGTGAATGTTTCTTTTTTATCAAACATAATATATTTGATCTTTAATAAACAATTTTTAATATAAATAATATTCTTCATTCAACCTATTCGCCAGATTTAGCCCCGAGTGACTATTTCTTGTTTCCAAACCTGAAGATTTGCCTCCGACGATAAAATCATCTCATAAACAAATCTATTTTGATGTTACTTTTTGAAATGATGAAACGTTGGACGAAATGTATAGTGCTCAAAGTTGACTATGTTATTTATTTAAAAACCTGGGTTTCATTCAAAAAGTCACGGACTTATTGACCTGTCGTCGTATATGGTATGTATACAATATATTGTAATGATATTCCAAAAATATCATTAATCCGTTAAAAAAAAATTTATTCTTTTAAATATAAATTTATTTTTATTGGAAGAGATTATAGTAATACGTTTCCCCTGAAGAGTCGAGTTGTTGAAAAAACAGACAACGATATTCATTCAGGAGCTAGCGTCCCGAGCAGACGGACTTTATTGGAGGAAAAAAGGACCACCATTCACCAGTCCACTGATATAAGGACGTCATTAACAAGAAATATTGTTTTTTTAAGGAGTTTTTTTTTTATTAATTTTTATTTTTAATCTAAGAATTAAAAAAATATTTGATTCACACAACAAATATTGGTGTCTCTTTAATTTTTATATAACGTCTTAATTTTTACTATCTCGCCAGAGATAGTATTGCGATCATGAAAATTTTCGATGTTGAGATTTTGATGTTTTTATACGTTTTGAAGGTTCCTGAATCATTTTCACTAAGGTTGAGAAAAATGTCTGTGTGTGTGTATGTGTGTGTGTATGTGTGTATGTGTGTGTGTATGTATGTAGGCAAGATTACGCAAAAACGGTTTGAGCTAGAATGATGAAATTTGGTACATGGACATTATTCAAAATTCATAGTTTTCTATCAACTTTTGAGAAATGTAGCTCAACCGGAAGAGGGTCATTACCTACAACGTTTTGATTTTTTTTCCTCTAAAGTGACCGTAAAAATAAAGATATATGTTTGATAATTTTTCACATGATTAATAATTATATAAAACTGCTATATATAGAATTTCAGCTTGATTGATTCGCTGAAATTACCAGAATTAATTTTTTAACACTGAAAATCTCACGCGTCAACACGTGACGTGGTGCCATCAACAAAAAGCCAAACATGCGCTGGTTTAATATTTATTATTTATTATTTATAATTTATAATTAATTAAATTTAATTTAAATATAATATATTATGTTATTTAATCCAATTCAAATTGCGAGATAGTCGAGTGGAGACACTCCAGCTAATTTTTTTTTTGTATAAAGAAATATAAAAAAATTTTTGTATATAAAATCCTAATTTAAAAGATTTACATTTAAATCTAAAGGTTTTAAAAATTTATATTTAAACAGTAAATATAATAAATCTTATTATAAATTTCAATTCTTAATGATAAATTTAATTGTTTTTCTTTTTTTTAGTCCAGATCTCCATGTCAGTACACGCCGATTCAAAGTCCACTCTTTTCCATTACACATTTGTGACCCTTATTTTTCTTAAAATTTTCCCTTGCCAAATCCACCCCCATATAAAAAAATCATTACAATATATATATATATAAATATATATATATAAGATCTTTAACAAATTTAAAATAAATAATTAAAATAAGATATAATTTATAATTAATTTCTTTTTAAGTGAGATTCGTTTAAAGAGATTTCAATAATACTTTTTTTCCAAAAAACAAATAAATTTAACTCTAAGAACAATTTATCTTATAATAACTAACATTTATAAGATATAAATTAATAATTAATAAAGAATTGTTATATTTGAAGAAAACATTTTTTTTAAATTTATTTATGAACTGAATTTTTTAGAAATTAAATGCTATCTTTATAGATACTTGGAGATTTGATAAGACAGCGAGATTTTTCAATTTTCTTTGTTGTATCTTTAAAAGCAACAACGCTTCTGTCAGTTATCATCTGTTAATAATTACTGTCAAATTTTTTAAGCACTTTTAGTCACTGTGAATTAGTTTATAAATATTAAAATAAAAGTTTTATTATTATTTTAAGTTTACATTTAAAAGTTTGGCCTTTCAAGTGAAAACATAATGTATGTAGTTAGAGTTTTAAAGACAGTCCGTCTTTTTCAGTTCAATATCATAATTCAAAACTTAATCATTATAAAGTTTGGGTATACTTATTTAATTACTACATTTATTTTTTCTGTGAAAGAACAGTGCCTTCTTCTTCTTCTTCTTCTTCTATTATAGGCCTAAGGCCTGTTCTTCTTCACTATCCTCAGGTCTTTTTTTGGGAAGAGTACGCCCAGCAGTCAGCCCATTTTTTCGGTGGCTTGGTCTCTTGTGTTGCTGGCCTTCCATCCCGGGCTATATTCTCAAGAGCCCTTCCGCGTTGGCTCTTCCTACGTGTTCGTTCCATTTTTACGGCGAATCTTAACCCATTTGCCGTAATAGGTTCGTTGCCGTGTCGTCAATGTGTTAATCATTCCAATTTTCGAGGCTGTGTGTGGTTCTTTGAGCAATCGTGATTTGCGTCTCTTGAGTAGATTGCTAGTCTCATCTCCGAGACGTGGATGTTCTTAGTTAAGTCGAAGCCCCCCAACACGACAAGGTGACATCCATGGTGGGGCTTGCCATAAACGGTAGACAGAACAGTGCCAATCAAGCCAATTACCGCCTAAACGAGATAAAGAAGTTGTATGATCCGTTCAACGAATTCCCTTAACTTTTTTATTGATTTCCTTGAACGCAGTTCACTACTTCTTATTTCAAGTAAGAAAACAAAATAAATAAATGTGCAAACTATTTAATGTCGGCTTAGATCCCTATAGCAAATAAAATAATAACATACACTTCTATTGGTAATTATTCTCACATTAACTATAAAAAAAAATTTCTTTTACTTATTTTATAATAGAACAACATACACTATTTTTACCGACCGACGATAGTAAGGGAGGTATTGTTTTCACACCAAATTTCACATGTGGAGATTTTTACATATCTCCACGAGTCATGCATTTTCTTAACAGAAAAAAGTATTTTTAGCTTGATGTCTGCCCGTCCGAATAGATGTGTACAGCCTGAACGGCTCAACGGATTTTGATGAAATTTGGTAGTGGTAGTATTAGCGATCGACGATAGGAAGGGAAGGGTTATTTTCATACCAAATTTCACATGAGGAGATTTTTTACATATCATCACGAATCATTCACTTTGTTTTGGTTTTATACTCGAGAAAAATCATCTTTATTAGTTTTTTCTTAATTTAAAATTATATGTGTTAGCGGCACCACCAGCGCCCCTGGCAGCCGAGCGATGTACTGAGCGCTGGGTGGAGAAATGCACTCTCTTGATTCTGATATCTTTTCTCCTTGCCGGATGCAAAGTCGACCAACACTCGCTCTTGTGTACTGAACCTCCGTCCGAGACACACCTGTCCGCTCCGTAACCTCTGTCTACCGTTTACCGACTCCGTTATCCGATATCTGTTCACTCTCCCGCCACCGACCCAGCCTTCCTGTTACCTGTATATTCTCCTGACAACGACCTCCGCTTGCTCAATATATGATTGCTCTCCTGTACCCGACCATTGCCTGTATAACCAATACGTTTTCCGATACATTATTCATACCGCCGCACCGAATCTCTGTTCCGTTTATCATTCCGTTCATTCTGTCTGTTTCAATATCCTGTTATCTGTTTTTCTATTTGTATTTATTAATGTATTTGCTATATTTCATTCCAATTATATTCATTTCTTATTATAAAAGATACGTTGTTTATTCTTTGCCCGTGGCCTTCCTAGACACTTTCCCGAACACCCGACCCAAGCGATTAAATCATACCACTGTTAATTTAATTGCTAAAAGCAGTCAGAAGTGGGATTTCTATCCACACGTGCCCACAAAAATCCCGAAACCTTTCTTCTGTGTCTCGAGTGGAAAAGTTTTCTATTTTTTTTTGTGTTTCTACGCCGAATTCGAAAAATCACCGAAATGGCGTCGCATTAAAATGGCCGCCCTGATGACGCAACGCCTGTTCTCAGAGAAGCCTGCCCTGATGACATCACTCCTACGTCATCACCAACCGCCCGCCAGGAGCATGTCACGTTCGACATGAGGGGAGTGCCAGCCAGTACCCCTACCCGCATCAAGCAACCTTCCCCGCTCCTCTGCTATACCCCTCTCCGACACCGCTCCCTACCGAGACCCCTCACCCCCCTTCCCCACCACTACTCCGAGTTCGAGAATCACACACAGAATTTGACAGCCGTCTTCGCCTCGTTGAAAACCGCCATTGAAGCAAGAAATTCATCTCACTCGTTTGACAACTCACGATGATAGACGCCGCAGAGTACTGGACACCGGACTGCGAAATGCCTCTACTCTTCTCCTGTCTCGGATTCTCCAGCTCGCCCAGGCGGTCGAGCCGATCGCGCTCTTGGGTGATCCGCCTCTGACTAGGACACATCTACCCGCTCCGCCCCTGGATACATCTTTTCTGACCACCGCCATTCTGATTACCTGCTCTCATGACACCGACCCTGCTATTCTGATACCCCGATCTCTCATGACACCGACCCTGTTATTCCGATACCCCGATCTCTCAGGACACCGACCCCGCTATTCTGATAACCCGATCTCTCTCTGAACTGACCTTGCCTGCTCCGTTTTTACGTTTGCCGTTTCACCAGCCGATCCGACGCTCTGATACTCCGCATACTTGATCATTCATTTTCCGTTTCATCCACGATTCTGCCCGTCTCCCGTATTGCAATATTCCTTCGCCTTCTGATTCCGAGAAGGAATATTCAATAATCATGATCATTCCTTTTCCGTTTCATCCACGATTCTGCCCGTCTGCCGTATTGCAATATTCCTTCGCCTTCTGATTCCGAGAAGGAATATTCAATAAATCATGATCATTCATTCATCTCTCTGACAAGTATTGTGTTGAGTCCAGATATGATTCCGAAGTCTCACCACCCGATCGAGCTGGACGCTACAGATGGAAGCCTGCCGACCTCACCGATCACATCGAGCCATGTCGACGAGGACGTCGACATCGCAGGATGGCCGACTGTTAGCGGCACCACCAGCGCCCCTGGCAGCCGAGCGATGTACTGAGCGCTGGGTGGAGAAATGCACTCTCTTGATTCTGATATCTTTTCTCCTTGCCGGATGCAAAGTCGACCAACACTCGCTCTTGTGTACTGAACCTCCGTCCGAGACACACCTGTCCGCTCCGTAACCTCTGTCTACCGTTTACCGACTCCGTTATCCGATATCTGTTCACTCTCCCGACACCGACCCAGCCTTCCTGTTACCTGTATATTCTCCTGACAACGACCTCCGCTTGCTCAATATATGATTGCTCTCCTGTACCCGACCATTGCCTGTATAACCAATACGTTTTCCGATACATTATTCATACCGCCGCACCGAATCTCTGTTCCGTTTATCATTCCGTTCATTCTGTCTGTTTCAATATCCTGTTATCTGTTTTTCTATTTGTATTTATTAATGTATTTGCTATATTTCATTCCAATTATATTCATTTCTTATTATAAAAGATACGTTGTTTATTCTTTGCCCGTGGCCTTCCTAGACACTTTCCCGAACACCCGACCCAAGCGATTAAATCATACCACTGTTAATTTAATTGCTAAAATATGACGTCACAGCCTGGTCTTACATATATATTATAAATAAAATAAAATTAAAAATGTTTATATTTATTATTTATGTATCCATACCTGTTTTTTATTACATTAATAGATATATTAAAATTATTTGAAATTGTTTCTGTAGCTGGAAATTAATTTATTTCAAACCGTCGGTCGGTTCGGACCTGGCCACAGGTCAACTTATTTACTAATTAACATCAAAATATAATCTATTCTCTTAAAACTTATAATTGTTTAGGGACATTTCTCCACACATTACTAAAAAATAATGTGTGTGTGTAATAAATATATAATAATAATCTCTTCAACTCAAATTAGAATAAACTAATATTATAATATAACTATTATTAATTTTCTATAAAATTTATTATAATAATAATAACTATATATAATTAATAATAACAATAGTTAAATACATATATCTATAAATGTGGTTATTATAATATTTGATATTTAATAATAATTTATTTATTTAATATATTTCCACATACCAATATAGAACTTGTCCTTTTTGTGATAGTATAATAACAAACATTTAATACCTATATATTAAATCAAGTGAAAATTCAATCAATTATTATTATTATATTAGTCTTTAGTCCTCAATATTTGCATATCTCAATTAATAATGAAAATTAATTATTTTCATCAACCTTCCTATTATCAATTGAAAATATTTTAATATTAGCATTGATAATTACTTAATGTTTTCCATTTTATTATGAAAATTGAAATTACTTACATGTGGGTTTTTCTTCTTTAAATATAAATTATATAGTAAGTCTCAATTTAATTAGTGTGTAGTTTAAAAGACAAAAACGAAGATAAAGTATTTTCAACTTTATATTGATTAAATGCTTCGTGTATAAAATTTTAAATATTTATGGCATTGGCGGTTGTATTATGAGGTAGCAGTGCTCAAACTTTATTGTACAGCAAGACATAATTACACTCATAAAATCAAGGGAGTGTGGGTGGAAGGGAGAAAGTAGGATTAGAAAAAAGGGCATTAGATAGCATTAAATCATTCTTGGAGGAAAGTGGGTAGGATGATGGGTTGAGATAATGTTACTTGCTTGCGGTCATACCCTACCCAAAACTTGACTATCACTGCGATAAATATGAATCATAACAACAAAATAACAAAAGAGAAATAATACAAGACATTCGATTCTACTGGTTCAGTCCAAATAGATGTTTTTTAAGAAAAATATTGTAATTATCAATTGAAAATGATAGGGGAAAACAAAATTTGTTTATTTTTATTTGAAATTTATACTGAGTTAATATTCTTTTGACATATTTTATTATTTTATTCTGAAATTGTGTATAATTATTATATTATTATATATATATATATATACATATGTTTTATGTGTTATATATTTTATAAAGGATTTTCAATTATTGTGAGTCTGGATCTGACTTATGGTCTATATATGTTCTCTATTATTCCCCCAACAGTTGGAGAGTTTGAGTAGCGGTCAACATTTTTATAATGCAGGGCACATTCAATAAACAATAATTACTTTCAACCATTTCTTTCTTTCTTTTATTTCCAATTTTTTCAATCATATATATATATATATCCCTGAATTAAAACAAAATGATCAATATTTTTTTTTATTCTTTTAAATATTTTTATATTTATAAATAAATAATGAATTTTATATATAGTATATTTTATATATAGGTATGTTATTGTATTTGATAGTCAATGAATGTTGTTTGCAAAATCTTTAATTCAAATCTATTTTTATATTTAAACAAGAATCGAGGCAAATCCTACATGTGCGTGAGAGATATTAATTAATTATTTATTATTATAGTAGAGAATCTCTCTCTGACATATGCCCAAGGCTAGAACAAAATGAGGACTTAATCAAAATTTATTTTTCTCACACTTTTAGGTTTTAAAACATTTTTTATTATTTATGGAATTATTATAATTATATTAAGATAGGAGAGAAGATTTTTCATCACTGCCTGAGGATAGTGTCCCCAAATAAAATGCGCATAAAGTAAACAAAATATTTTAAAATTCAAATTTTTTCTACAAAACTATTTTCTATTTAAACGATTATTTATTAATTTTTTTTTAAGTACAAATTTAATTAATAAATTATAGTAAATTAATTGAGAGAGATATCACAATGAATTTTAAAAATAAACTTTTAATACAATATTTCATTTCAAAAGCATATATTTTAATGTTTTTTTTTCAATTTATTTATTATTTATTCATTAGTCATTTTTCTTTTATTGAAATCATAAAATTTCCAATAATAAAATTCTCTGAGATATGTAATTTGAATTTCAAAATGGAGTCTTTTTGGTAAAACCATCATAACCATATGTCCCTTATTTTAGACATGTCTTTTATTTATGAGATAAGGATTCGAAGAATGCTCAATCACATTTAGATCTCTTTCTTTTAGATAAAAATATTTCAAAAATTGCTAAGCCCTATTGATATGTACGACGGGCACATTGTTAAAGTGATATGAACTGTTTTTGATAATCATGTGGATGGAATTAACGCCACTAGTTTAAAAATATTTTACATGCATAATAATATTTTATATTAAAGAAAATAACCAATCGCTAAATTAAATTTTATCCATTTTTATCTTTTCTCTTTAGATTAAATATTTAAAAATATCATTTAATATTAAATTAAATGTAACAAAAGCAGAAGCTTCTTCCACCATCAACAAACACCATCATTAAAAATATGAATTAAATATAAATTATTTAATTTTACCAGTTTTATATAGAAAGGACATCATTTCAATTTACATTTAAAATTATTCAGTATGTGCAATAAATCAGTCATTATTATTTTTTACCGACCGACTATAGTAAGGGAGGTATTGTTTTCACACTAAATTTCACATGTGGAGATCCACGAATCATGCATTTTATTAACAGAAAAAAGTATTTTTAGCATGATATCTGTCAGTCTGTGTGTCCGTATAGATGTAACAGCTTGACGGCTCATCGGATTTTGATTAAATTTTATATATTTACTTAATACATCAGTATGATGAATTGATCAACTTTTGGTGTATATCTGGAAACCGGAAGTGGTAGTATTACCAATCGACGATAAGAAGGGAAGGGTTATTTTCACACTAAAACTAAAGGTAGCTGGAAATTAATGTATTTCAAACCGTCAGTCGGTTCCGTGCCTGGCCACAGGTCAACTTATTTATTTTTTAAATTACAATTTAATAATACTTTCCTTAATTTTTTTTTATTTTTTATTACGTGTTTAATAAAAAAATTAATTTGGCATCACTGCTTGCATGATCAGCTTATAGATTTGAATTTAAATTGATAAACGGTGTAGTTGTTGAATGTGTTATATTATACAAGATCATCAAAAATATGTCAGAACTACATTCATTTGTCTTTAAAATCTTAAGAAAAAACAATTTTAACAATCATTCTGACCATTTACATCCAAGCGGAAAAGTTGCAACTGTTTAAGTTTTTTTTATTATATGGTTGTCTATTAATTTTCAGATTATTATTAATGTGTTGTGAAAATAAATTTAGTTAACATAAATTTTAATCAAATATAGAAATCAAAAATATATGTGTTATATGTTTTACATTCTATTTTACATGAATAATTTTCTTCTCCAATTTCTATATACTACTAGTATATATATATTTGAAAAAAAGAAAGATCTTTAAAGTTAGTGCATTGAAGCAAACAAATGAAATCAAATAATTTAGTTTCAAAAGATCCAATGGATTTGGAATTGAAAATACACTTAATAAAATTACAACACACTTTCTTTCTCTCTTTATTTATCTATCTTAACTAACTTACCTTTTTAGAATTATACATATTTTAGGAATATATCATGGTATTCTTTTTGCAACCTACAGTTAAGAAAAATGACCTTAAAGCCTACTTAATATGTATGCGCTTTGAAGAATATCAAATTTTCTATTTCCGATCGTTAAACTAAACCGAACCTTTGAATTTGAATAAAGTTTCTAGAGAGTCAGGGAAACTAATTGTTACAAAAACTATTTATTAGGGCTATTACTAAACAAATTTAAACATTTTCCAAACTTTTTCCAATATGTGGGTCATTCACAAAAAAATAATTTTTTTCTTATACTTTTTGATGAAAAATAATTTAAATTTGTTATTTGGATTATTTTCTTATTAGTTTAATAAGACATAGTTGGTCTGAGCAGAACCGAATTCAGGTAGTGGAATTTTTCAGTTCACAATGCAGGGGATACGTCTAGCATTCAACCCGAAACACTAACTATAACTTTTAGTCATACAGACCAAGACCCAAAGTCCCAAAATTACCTTTCCAGAACACTTAAAAATGTCACCAAAATGTGCACTGAATCGTCGTGATCCTATTCTCAAAAAAACCGAAAATATAAGGTGTGTAAATAAGTTCTCGCTGTTTGTACGCTTTAGCTCATTTCTGCGCATGCGCATTCTCGCCCCCTGAGGATTTTTTTTTGTAAACACAGGAGGGTCCTAGCTATAAATTAGAGTTCATTTCATTTTGTTCCGATTAGAATTAAATAATTATAATTATAAACAAAATTTCAACAGAAATGTATATTCTCCGTTTAAATTTTGTAATAGTTTTTTAATCAAATTAATCACTAGTAGAAAACATCATGACGTCACTGGTAGGAAAAGAAGAAAAGAAACCAGCATGGTTACCATTGGATTTGTTCCTTGAAAATTTTAACTTTTTCAAATTTCAAGGTATTTTTTCTAAAGTACTATTAAATTGGATCTTAAGAATTTCTTTTTATCTCAACAACTCTTCATTGCCAACATCCCCCTCCCCTCCCATGATTTCTTCAAACAAAATACATATAATATATAAATATATATAGTTATTTCTCTTATTATTTTAAAAAATATAATTATATAAAGGTAAAACAATTTGTTTTTTTCATTTTCTCTCTACTTTGTATTACATATATTATTTTAATAATTATGTAATTATATAATTATATAATAATAATTATTAATTATATATATAAATAATATTATTTTATTTATTATTATCCTTAATTGTAATTCTTTTATAAAATTGGTAATTTTGTGTTTTCCCCCTTAACAATATTGAATTAAGTGTATAATTTTTATAATAATTTATAATAATATTTTAATTTGCATTGCCTTTAATAATATGATAGATTCATATTTACTAAATTTCAAAATATTATTCCATGAATATAATTAATGAACTCAATATATTTAGGATTGAAATCCTGAATTTGTGGTGGCTAATGCACTTATCTCTAATTATTAATCAATCAGAGATACCCAATTCAATTTCTCTCTACGTGATGGATAGGCAGGCATAACGTCTACAAGAAAATCTATTTTTCTTTTATGTACCTTCAAGAAAAAAAAATTGTTTTTAGAAGAATCCATGTTTTTTTCTGGCCACAAAGTAAGATATTTATTTAAAACATGGCTTATATAAATCATTTTTCTTTTCCATCCATCATTATCACTAAAATATTAAATGTAGATTAAAAAATTTAGTTTATTATGATTAGATGAAAGATTTTTCACTAAATAATAATATTAACTCTTTTTATACTATAATAAAATATTTAATGTATAATAGATGCAATTTGAAATTATCAAAGAATTCATTGTCTTTTAGTATGTTCATTATACGATCGTAATTTGACAATATTATATAAATTCAATGTTCGTATATTGGAAATTGTTAACATTCGGAATAAAAAGAAAAACTTCCAGATGAATGAATCTGTTATTGCTTATTTGCATATTTCAAGCATAAAATAAAAAAGCAAATAAAAAATAGATATTCTAATATCAATTGAATTTTTCATTTTTTTTTTTAATTAATTTTTATTATATTTTTTATCATCGCTTTTGTTAAATGTCTAATTTTTTCATCTAATTATATTACAATTAGAATATTAGAGTTGAACCTAGAGTTGAATATAAGTTAAAAAATAAACGACCCTCCAAGGGATAAAATTAAAACATATATAGGAAAAAATATATATGAAATATAATAGTAATGTTTTAAGTAATTACACTAAATAACTAAAAAATGTTAAAATGATTAATATTAATTAACATTAAACATAATGATAATTTCAATTATAATATTGTGGTATTATAAAGAGTGGTGGTTCAAAAATAACGCTTGCGCTTTTATATAAAAGTAGTTTATTGAAATGAATGAAATACAATATAATTAGAATGGTGTTGTCTAGGGGTTTCATAAATTGTATACCGGAATCGTAGTTAATTGTGAAGGCTTGGGTCGTATCAAATCATATATCGGAATCGTAGTTAATTGTGGAGGCGTGGGTCGTATCAAATCGTATATCTTGAATCTTCTTTGGGTCGTGTTCACTCGTGTTGCTCAATGCTAACTCACTGGCGTTCGTCTACGCTGCTTGTCCCCCGCTTGCCGTATGTGTAGTCTCTCGTTAGTGTAATAGATGTCGTATGCCCACTTATTTCAACTTATAATACAATTCAAAATTGAAATTCTTTCCAACTCCACAATATTTATATATTATCATGATTTTAGAAGGTTAACGGATGTCTTTATTTGTTTCAGTTCAATGTTCAAATTCTTGAGGTATTGGAACATTCTCTAAATATTTAACTACATAACTTCGGCCCCTTAAGACATAATTATCAATCATTGGACAAAATGTAATATATATATATGTAATATATATGTAAAGGTATATTATATATTTATTTTTTTAATTTAAGTATTGAAATTAACAATATTTATTTTATTTATGAATCAAATATATAAAATATAAAATAATAAAATATATAATACATTATTTTGCCATTGATGGCGCCATTCATGCCCTCTTTTAAATAATATCATTAATAAATATTATCTAAAATATTAATTCTGATAAAATATTTCGAATTCCAAAAATTCTTTCTTAACATTTAATAGATATTTTTCGATGAAGCTTACTTGACTTGAAAGTCCTGTAAATATAAATATAAATAATAAAATATTTTCAATGCATGATTTCAAATTTAAATTCAAATATATTTATTATAATATTTATTATGATCAAAAAGTCAAGTGACTTTTTAAATTATTCGCAAAGGATTTATTTATTCATCCAAATTTATTTTGTTTCCTTCAAAGTAATCTCCTTCCATTGTAATACACTTGTTCAAGTCTTGGAATCTTTTTTTATAGTCGATTTTTAATATTTCCATCAAAGCGGCTAGTGAACTATTTCGAATGGCTTCTATGGACTCAATAATGGCATCTACAAAGTGGTTTCTTCAATCGAGATAACAGGAAAAAATCACTTGGTGTTATATCAGGTGAATATGGAGCTTGTGGAATAGAATTTGTCTGGTATTTTATATATAAATTATTAATTATTTATTTGCTACATTCACTCCCATTTGAATTTACTCTTTGTCAAACACAAAAGAGAAATAATAAATATTATTTTGAAAAATTTTACTTATGAAAATTAATTGTTTTCTAGGAATAGCTGTACTTTTTAATATTTAAAATTTATTTTTTCTTTCCGAAGGACGCTTTGTAACGCATTGTGTTGAGGCTACGGGAAGAGTGACGACTGGCAACAACCCACGCGATCATCCCCACAAAGATAAACTTTTTATTAATTCATACGAATTAACCCTTTACGATTTAAATAACATATGTTTCGGGGACGTGTTCTACATTTATTTATTTGTTCTTAATAAAAATGTATAATCAAAAATATAAAATAAAGTAGAACGGTTATATCATTCTTGTAGAAATATACTTATCATAATTTTATTTTATTGAAACGGAACAAATTGGGGGATTTTCTAAAAATAAAGAATGCACCAAATGCGAGCTGATAAACAGAAAAAATTATTCAGTTATTCTTACCATTAGCCCACAATATTTTTACCGACCGACGATAGTAAGGGTGGTATTGTTTTCACACCAAATTTCAGATGTGGAGATTGTTTCATATCTCCACGAATTATGCATTTTCTTAACAGGAAAAAGTATTTTTAGCATGATGTCTGTCTGTCCGTCCGTCCGTCCGTATAGATGTGTACAGCTTGAACGGCTAAACGGATTATGATGAAATTTGGTATATTTACTTAATACATCAGTAGGATGAATTGATCAACTTTTGGTGCAAATCCGAAAACCGGAAGTGCTAGTTGCCGATCGAAGAGAGGAAGTGAAGGGTTATTTCACACCAAATTTCACATGAGGAGATTTTTTACATATCACCACGAATCATGCACTTTGTATTGGTTTTATCCTCGAGAAAAATCATCTTTATTAGTTTTTTAGTTTTTTCTTAATTTAAAATATGACGTCATCCAGCCATTCATCACGTTAGAGCCTGGTCTTACATATATATTATAAATAAAATAAAATTAAAAATATTTATATTCTATCGATATCTGTTTTTTATTACATTTAGATATATTAAAATTATTTGAAATTGTTTCTGTAGCTGGAAATTAATTTACTTCAAACCGTCACAGGTCAACATTTTTATGAAATATATTTACATTAAATTAAAATTATATCACATTCGGCAAACAATTTTAAATTTAAATTGAACCATTTACATTAATACGCCACCTCCTTGTTTAACTGATGGTTAAATCAATTGAAAATTTTGTATTTATTAATTATTAGTATTTATTTTTTAATAATATTAAATAATTTAATATTTATAATTAGAGAGAACTCTTTAGAGGCGCCACAGGGTGAGAGGCAAGAGAATTTCTCTACCTGGGGTCTATGAGACGGAGTCAACCCAGCCTCATGGATCAACATTGGAAAGCTACTTGATAAAAAAATAGCGCCTCCGATCAAGAAAATCAATGTAAATGTTGATAAGACCCGCTTTACTGATCATAGGACACCTAGATGATATAACGTAGGACGTACAAAAGTCAGAGAATAAAAAAATTCCTTTTTATTTATCCAAATCTCTTCTAATATACTTATATACGGAAATTATACCTTTTAATCTCTTCTTATATCTTGTTAATGGAATAAATAAATTAATTAATTAATAAAATGCATCCTAAAACCGCTCAATGGTATTTTATTTTTCATATTTAAAAAAATAAAAAAATCAGTTTGGAAAAAAAGTTACATATATAAACTCCCCTTAAAAATAAATAATCCATGAATTGGCTTTTCAATATACGTAGTTAATTTATTTATTTACAATATGTTTGTAGATTTTTTTTTTTGAATATGATATCAAAGAATATTAAATTGATTGATAAATTTTATTAATCTATTCTATACAAAATATCAATGCTAATCCCTTAAAAATAAAAAAATAAACTCATTTCTCATCTTCAATCAAGAAACTAAGCTATTATTTTTTATTTTATTTTAAAATAAAAATATTCCCGCTTTACCAAATTTCCGTGTTTAACCTAATCTTCGACAATAATTTTATGACAATTTTTACTTTCAACCAAGTTTAACTTAAATATCAGTTGATGGGAAGAAAAGCTCAATAAAAAAAAGTGTTCAAAACATGCAATTTCATCTTTTTATAGCTTTATAATCTCATTATTATTTTTTTAAAGAAAACTACATTGCATAAATTTAAAGGTATGTACTACAGGTTATATATATATATATATATAGGTCTTAGGTTATATTTAATTTTCAATAATAATAATCATTGATTATTATTATAAATACAATGATGAAGATAAATAAATTTTTTAAAGTATAAATATTTCTGACATTTATGTTCTAACAAATATAAAATATCCCTAGAAATATACTTATACATACATTCATATATATTTAATAGGAGCAATAAATTTATATGTAAATGACGGCTTGGTGTTATAGTTAACCATGAGACATATTGTTGGGGGGAGTATTTTTTTTATAAATAATAGTTGAAATTCCTTTTTATTAAAACGTCATGTTTAAATATTATTTGTTTATATTCATACTTTAATTGTATATTTAATAAATTAGATATAGACTATTTTATTACACATATACAGATATATTTATTTTAAGAAGAATAATAAATTAATAAAAAAAAATAAATCTTCCAAAAACAGTCATGAAAATTCTTAATCATACATTGAATATGTGATTATAATTTATAATAATAGATCTTGTTATATATATAAACACTGCTCCCTTTCAATATCAATAATTTTCGTATAAGCCTATTATATTTTAAATAATATTCAATCTATAATATTCAATTAATTACTAAAACCAAAAATATGATTTATATTTATATAAAGTATAAACGTCCCAATTGCTTCAACGAAAATGTTCAAAATTATACTTGATAATTTTTAAATATCATTGTTACAATTATATATTTTTAATATATTATCTATATTTTATATAAATTTTTAAATTTTCCTATTAAAAAAATGATTTATCAATAAATAATTCTTATAATAGTACAATGTCATCTTTTAAATTAAAAATTAATTAATACTTAGAGAGAAAATCTTTTTTTCAAACAAAATTAAAATTTTTAAATAATGAAATATGATAAAGAGTCTTAAAGCGAGAGTTGGGTACAACAGAATCAATGATGTTATTAATCTACTCTAAATACTTAAATAAATTGTAATTGAAGACGTGGATTATCTTTTTGTTATTAATTGCTTTGAAGGAAAATATTTCATATATTTTATATATCACATACACTTTATAAGATCGGGCTACGAATGTCCCGGGTTACAAGTTTTTGGGTTTACCGGTATGAGTCCTATACCATCACTATCCCCTGTTACGGGTTACGATCCACATGAACGATTTTGGCGGGATTTATTCACATTACGCTGCATACTCTGCGAATCATACGATGTGCTTGCCTTGTTTTCTTTTTGTGGAGTGGGAAAGCTTTTATAGCATGAATGTGTGGGACTCACCAACAAAGGGGCATACCCACTGAAACCCACACTTCTAATTATTCCTTCTTTACTCCCTCTCCAAAATCTATCGCATAGCATTACTTCGTGGAAAGGAGTGGTCTATCATATATTCCTTGTTACATTATATTATATTGTCTAATCTGCGCATCATATCCATTGCCTTAGATCAGTGTTTCTCAACCTTTTTGGACCAAACGCCCCCTTTGTAAGACCCGCTTCTTAATTCGCCCCCCTATAAATTTTTATAGATAAAAATTGCATGATAATCCCTAATATAAGGTAGGTACACTAGGTGATACTTAGAGCCATATTGAAAAATCCAGATTCAGAACCTGATTGCAAAATCATCTGAACTTTTTTTAGAACCATATCGAAAAAAATTGAAAAAAATGAGGAAATGTTTAAAAAGCCTGTTCGCAAAATCATCTTACCTTTTTTTAGAGTTGAAAATGATTTCGCCCCCCGAAAATAACATATCGCCCCCCAAAATCGTATAGTCAAATAATCGCCCCCTTTAAGATGTCGATCGCCCCCCAGGGGGCGATATCGCCCAGGTTGAGAATCACTGGAGGCAACAACATTGTACAGTGCTTAAAATTCATCCACACGGCATGGCAGGGTGTCACAAAAAGGAAACTCAACTCTGAATGGATAAAATTGTAGTTTGAGGTTGTTTTAGAAAGAAACTTAGAGGACATTACGAGTAAAAAGGAGCCTGTCAAAGAAATTGTGTCACAAGGAAAGTCTAGGTCTTGATATTGACGAAACTGACATCGAAGAACTCGTTGTAGAACATAGTTTAGACCTCAGCGTCGATGAGTTAAAGCAGTGATTCTCAACCTGGGCGATATCGCCCCCTGGGGGGCGATCGACTTCTTAAAGGGGGCGATTAATTGACTATACGATTTTGGGGGGCGAAATCATTTTCAACTCTAAAATAAGTTGACCTGTGGCCAGGTCCGAACTGACAGACGGTTTGAAGTAAATTAATTTCCAGCTACAGAAACAATTTCAAATAATTTTAATATATCTATTAATGTAATAAAAAACAGATATGGATATAACATAAATATTTTTAATTTAATTTTATTTATAATATATATGAAAGACCAGGCTGTGACGTCATGAATGGCTGGATGACGTCATATAATTTTAATTAAGAAAAAACTAATAAAGATGATTTTTCTCGAGTATAAAACCAGTACAAAGTGCATGATTCGTGGTGATATGTAAAAAATCTCCTTATGTGAAATTTGGTGTGAAACCAATACCTCCCTTACTATCGTCGGTCGGTAAAAAAGGTAAGATGATTTTGCGAACAGGCTTTTTAAACATTTCCTCTTTTTTCAATATGGTTCTAAAAAAAAGGTCAATGATTTTGCAATCAGGTTCTGAAACTCGATTTTTCAATATGGCTCTAAGTATCACTTAGTGTACCTACCTTATATTAGGGATTATCATGCAATTTTTATCTGTAAAAATTTATAGGGGGGGGGGGGGGCGAATTAAGAAGCGGGTCTTACAAAGGGGGCGATTGGTCCAAAAAGGTTGAGAAACCCTGAGTTAAAGGATTTAGTAGATGAGCGACACGATGAGCTAAACGTGTTTCTGACGAGAATAGAGGAATATAAGAGAATGAGAAAGAGACTGAGAACATCAGTCCAAAGTGAATAAAACTATGGTAAAACAATTTGTAAAAGAAAACCATCCTGATGAAGGAGTAACTATTAGGTCTATTTATTTGACAATGTTGCCATGGCTCATTTCAAATCTTACTAAAAAGTTGTCAAATTCAGTTTCCAATTTCTAATTTCTTTAAGAAGAGGAAAAAATTAAATTAAATTAATCAACAATTGTTTTAATATTATATTGTATATTAATATATACACATATGTGCGATAATATAAGGATTAATAAATAATATTGTTTATTATTGAAAATTATTATTTTATTCTTAGTAATATTTTGAGTTCGAAACGGATCAATTTCATTTACATTAGTTCTTATGGGAAAACTTGATTCAGTTTATGAGCATCTCTGGTTACGAGCCAAATTCCGAAGTGAATTAAACACGTTACCCACGTTCTACTGTAATCTCAAATACAATAATTAAATTAAAAAAATAACTTAAAGTATATGAAAAATTTGTGGATTATTTACATTTAAAATTTATTTCCTTCTTATAAATAATCTTTAAATTAATCTTTTAACAAAATATATTTAATAATTTTTATATTAGAACATTATTGTATATATTAACATATGTAACAATATTATTTAATAATCAAAATTTTTATAATAATAATTTTCTTAAGTGAGAAAGTTACTTAAGTTACATTTAATATTACCATTGAATGAATGAATGAATTAATATATATTATATTTATTTAAAGTAAGAAATTTCCCATATTATGATAAGATATTTCTGGTGTTTTTTCATGTTTTGGCGTCCATTTTAGCGCTATTTTCGAAAGAGTATTTTTATGCCGGCAAAATGGGCGCCAAATTTTTTATGACTTTATAATCTCATTATTATTTTTTTAATTTTCACAATAAAACATGAAAATAACCCGGAAATAACTTCTAACAATAATATAAACTTTCACGGAAACCTAAACGAACATTTATTATATATATATGAAAAGTCTAAATTTGGAAAAACATCAGTTTGATAATAAATAATCATAATGATCATATTTCAAATTTTGGAATTAAAATTTTCACTTATTGAAATATAATCTATCTAATCTCAAGCTGTCATCTCTTTGTAATCAATCATTTTAATATTATAATTATACAAAAATAACTAATTAATTTTAAACTTAATAATTCTAATATGATTATAATTCATTTTATCTAAATTTATTAAATTTAATTAAAATTTTTATTTTCTTAGGAAAAATTTCTGAATACAAAAAAAGTTATATTAAATGTTTATTGAAAATATTTTTTTTTATCTATCAATATAAACAATAATTTTAAGTTGAAATCCATTCTCATTATAAATGATAATATTCGAGATGCATATGTACGTGCAAAATTGTTGTTTGATTTTCATATAATGCAAACAATAAATTATTTATTTAACAGTTTATTTTAATGAAAACAATTATAAATATTACATTCTCATGACAATTTATCAGATCCAATTCATTCTCAAAAATTATCTAATTAACGTGGAATTATTTATATTCATATTTTAAAAAAAATATTTTATTTATTTTCCTTAAATTTTAAAAAAAATAAATTATTATTTAAATCATACTTAGTACAAATAGAAAAATCATGAGTTATGAGCCTTATTCAAACATTGTAAAATTAAAATATATTTATGAAAAACATATATAAAATAAAAAAATGTTTATTATTACTAAAATAAATTTAGGTCCCAATAGCCCTTTTTCAAAACAAAACAAAAATTCAAATATAAATATCTTATCTTATTATGCTAGCTAAAATTGTATATATCTATATATCTATATATCTATTTATCTATATATCTATTTATCTATAACCATTGGTTCTCAAAAACCGCTCTAACGATTTTTTTCAAATTCACACTAGATATAGTATTTATAAAGAAAAATTGAGTTTTATTGATCACATCTCTTGAAACTTACAGCTTCATTATTAATTTCTTAATTGAAAATTATATATGGGTGACGTAAATGGCATCCATTTTGAAATTTTACTCCCGCCTTTTTTTAATTTTGTATTAATATTTTTTTTATATTTAAAATATTTTAAAATTTATTATTTAATTTCGAAATAAAATTAAAAATATTTATTTTTAATAAAATATAAAAATATTTTAAAATTCATTATTTAATTTCGAAATAAAATTAAAAATATTTATTTTTAATAAAATATATATATATTTATTAATCTCTCTCAAAAAAAAACAACAAAACAAATAAATGTCTTTGAAAGATGGTAAAAATATCTTTGTAATTATCAAAATATCATAGACCAGCGGTAAGAACAATTGTTTTTACTCCCCCATTTTTTTTTTATCTATTTTCGTGATTTATTTATTCATTGTTCTTTTATTAATTAAGTTTTAGATAGTTTTATAATTTTTAATATTTTTTCAATAAAATATTATTTAATACATTTAATAATTGTAATAAATAATTAAAGAATTGTATATCAATATTTTTTAAAGGGTAGAGCGAGCTCGGTGTCCCAGGTATTAATATTACCAGCCAAATCCAATAATAATGAATCATTTTTTTTAACTTAAGTACCGAGCCGAGGCTCGGGGTCCCGGTATACATATTTATGTATTATTGAGGACCCCAAGTTCCATGCAATGATGCAACATTTAATAATTGTAATAAATAATTAAAGAATTGTATATCAGCTCGGTGTCCCAAGTATTAATATTACCAGCCAAACCCAATATAATAATGAATTATTTTTTTTTAACTTAATTACCTAGCCGAGGCTCGGGGTCCCGGTGTGATCTTAATATATTGTCAGAATTAGATAAATAATGTAGAGAGAAAAATTATTTAAAAATAGATATTTATTTAAATGAAATAAAATTATTTAATTTACAGAATGAAAATGTCTATAATAATGTCTAAATATTTTTTCGAGCGACAGCTCGGTATCCCAGGTATTAATATTACCAGCCAAACCCAATAATAATGAATCATTTTTTTTAACTTAAGTACCGAGCCGAGGCTCGGGGTCCCGGTACTAAGTACTTATATTTAAAAAATTATTGTTTTTTTGAGAAATTTTGAAATTAGAATATCCGAAAATCTTAAATAAATTAAAAAATGATTTAGTTTTAGTTATATTCTCTAAAACAAAACTAAACCACCAAGCGGAAAAAGTAATTTAAGGTCCCTTCTGTCGGTCAACGATGACTCCCTAATAAATGAAGGCTAAACACAAAATGAGGACGGAGGAATGAGTTGGCCAGCAACCAGTTGGGCGAGGTCGGAGAATATAAAGAATTCCCACAATCCGAGGGAGCACCAATCGAACCGAGTTTAAAGGAGAATTCATGTAAAAAAAAATAACTAGTTTGTGGAGCATACACACGAGTTATTTCTAAAAAACAAATAATAAAAAAAAATGATATCACGATTTTATTTTCTACATAGTAAATGCATTTTGAAATTACTATATAATAATAATTTTTATTAATTGATGTTGTAAGATACAATTATATAATTAGGATATTAAATAACTACCGACTGTGGCAATTATATAATTAGAATAAAAGGCAATGTTTGAATCAGGAAAATAATTTATTTGTGAAACTAAATACAATCATTAAATGGCCGAAAGTGGGGAATGAGTTTCGAGGAATCACGTCTCTATTGCATTCTGTCTCTATATCAATACTATATCGATACTGACTACATCTTGTCTAACTAACTCTAACATTGACCCAATACTGACTCGATACTAACTGTCTGTCAGAGACATAATATATAATAAAGGGTGTTTCTTTTAGAGGCATAGAACTTTAAATTGCAATAAAACAACGATGGATTATTCGATTCACATGAATGACACAGCTCCTGGACATCATGGTTGTTCAATTCAGGAATGAAAAGTTAGTAATCATGGCTCTATACCGACTCATGGACTCATTCGGGTCTTCCTCAATGCTACGCTCTACAGTAGCAATAGCTTCTTCTGTACGCACCGTACGGCGTCTCTGGGGATGGAGTTATCAATAAGAGTAGACGTAGTGCACGATACGTATTCCGCACAGAACCATTATTTTCGAAATCAAATTGCAAGCGTTGTTCAGGCGTGAGTCTATTCCTGATGAATTGCCAAACCAAACTGAGAATAAATCACTTGACAGCTGTTAAATCGGTCGTCAACTTGAACAGCAATGCCAACTTAAAGTTCTATACCTCGAACACCCTTTATAATCATTGAAGTTAAGGAGAGGGGTTCAAGGGTGTGGAGGAAAATTATATTCTTTCCAAAAAAGGTCAAATGTTATTTTATATATGTGAACCTCTAAACAATTCGATGCAGGTACGAATTGTTTTTATTATTGTTTCCTTTTTCTAAATTTCTTTTGTAATATTTGACAAGGAGTCAGGTATGCAATTAAAAGAAATCCAAGTTTGTGTAAATAGAATTCTAAGTTATGCTATTCCAATTGTGTGTGATCACGTACAAGAGAAATTGTATATGTACGCGGACATATAACTATATCTTAGAAATTTGTGCCATGATAAAATGATTTATCTTTTAATTATATTCTTATCATAGTATATAATTATATTCCTATATTAATGTTTGGTTATTAAACCTAGAATTTAGACCAACGGTCGGCAAACTTCTGTGGTCTCTACATTTTTTTATCCAGTTCTCTAATTGAATCATTTAATAATATTAATAATATATTATAAAAAAGGTGAATATACTAACAACTATGTCTCATAATTTACCAATAGCCATCCAAAAATCAAAAAAAATAATTTGGTCTATTGTTTAAATTAAATACTCATTTATTCATGTACGAAAAATAAATGTGAACAGAACAAAATTTAATATATCTATCTTTCTAAAATACTTTATTAGATAGAAAACAATTTGACAATTAATTTTTTCAATAAATGATATAAAATTGAAAAAATGAGGTTATTTAATTATGTTTTTTTTATTTAAAAATATTAATATACTATATGATTAGATCGCCTTCGGCGCTCTTTTCACCTGGACAGGGTCATTATATCAAAACATTCATTTCCTTTTCGAGTTCATATTTATTTCAAATTTAATCAGTGAATTATAATTTCAATTAATTATAATTTTATTGTATATGCTATAATGGAGTATAATATTCCTTAATCATTTCACTTTGATATTTTATTTTCATTGATTTATTGAATAATTTTAAGTACCTGGAACACCGAGCTATCGCTCGACCCTTTAACAAATTTATACAATTTAGTATATTGTAAAACAGTACCATTTATTAAATTGAATAAGTTTTTAAAAATTGAATTAATTTCATTAGCAATTTAAAAGGAAAGAATACAAATTATTTTGAATTTTATTAAATTTATTATATAGGTATTATATAGGTAACTATATATATATTTTTCTCAAAATAAAATTATTTTAATCATTAACTTTTTGAATATGCATTATTTATATTAAATTATAATCTGTCAATATATGACAATAACAAAATAACTATTTGACTTAATTATATTCAAAATTTTTTAATAAGTTTCTTGTCAACTCCACTTTGGCTGTTTCCATTTTTGACCCAAAATTAAAAAATGCTGTTCACCAATAAATAATGTTCTAGGCAATAAAGAGAAATGTTTTTTATGTTTTTCATTTTGTTTCAGGCACACCTATTTTGTATGATTTGGAAACATTAATCTAATAAATCCGTATAAAATAAATAATAAATCTGTATAAAATAAAAAAGGGATGAAATTGAATCAGAAAGTTGATCTTCGGAATAGTTTTTATGTTAATAATTATATTAACACCTATTTTAATATTGAATTTTATATGCAGTTTCCATGTAAGTATTCAGAATTACAAAATAATCCTAAAAATCAGTAATAGATATAATTTTAAAAGAATATTCATTGTACATAGAGGTATATTAATATTATAATTTTTGTGAAAATCATAGTCTATGTTTTACCGACCGACGATAGTAAGGGAGATATTGTTTTCACAGGTTGAGATTTCTACATATCTCCACGAATCATGCATTTTGTTAACAGACAAAAGTATTTTTAGCATGATATCTGTCCGTCCGTCCGTCTGTGTGTCCGTATAGATGTAACAGCTTAAACGGCTCAACGTATTTTGATAAAATTTCATATATTTACTTAATGCATCAGTATGATGAATTGATCAACTTTTTGAAGTGGTAGTAATACCAATCGACGATATGAAGGGAAGGATTAATTTCACACCAAATTTCACATGAGGAGATTTTTTACATATCTCCACGAATCACGCACTGGTTTTATCTTCGGGAAAAATCATCTTCATTAGTTTTTTCTTAATTTACAATTATATAACCTCACCCAGCCATTCATGACATCACTCACAGCCAGCGCCTTCTTCTAATGGTGTTGATTTGTTATTAAATTCCAAACAAAATAATTTTCATTTTTTTTTATTTTTTGTTTTTGAAAATATAAAAAAATCATACATTTTTTCTTTTTAACAGCTGCTAGTACATTTAATGTCCAAATAATATCACTAATAGAGGGTTTTGATTTTGTTTGTTTGTTTTGTTAAAGATAATTCTAATATATCTAAAAGGGGAAAATGTTGATAGTATATGAGTCTGCTCCATATTCAAGATCTTTTTTTGGGAATTTATTGCCATCCTACAAAATTTGTATTCTATCTTACAAACGGATTAGAAGTTGGAATGTATTATACAACATAAAAAAAAACATGATAAGAATATAAAAATATCAGAAATAGACAATAAAAATGAAAAAACAAGAATATTCTTTTAGTCAATTTTTTAATGTTTCTTATACTAAACTAGCCTTACTCAATTATCAGTACTAGGGCTACTAATAAATATGATTTTATAATGATGTTTATATTTATGCATTTTCCATTTATTTCAAGAACTTAATAGGAAGATTGGACAAGAGTACTTTTTCTAGAGATGTTAAACATTTATCATCCTTATATAAATACATATATATATATTTAGAGTCTCGATTCAATAAGTTGAGAGACAAAAATACTACATTTTAAAACTATTTAATAAATGTGTACAATCTTTTCAGGAGTGTTAGTTGGCAACATTGGGATGTGCTCTGATCAGCTGCTTCATCATTTTATGTCAACATAACCTCAAAATTTTCAGTTCACCATGACAAGTCCACTAGAAGATTGAACCTTAGAAGAGCAGCGCTCTGTTATTAGATTTTTAGTCGCAGAAGGTGAAAAATCAAGTGAACTTTATTCTAGAAAGTTGATACAGTAAAAGTTGTATGAACCATGCGAATTTTTACCAATGGGCTTATTAATTTATAAGTGTCCGAATAAATGTAGGTGGTGAACCCCGATACGGTGCAAAAGTGGCTTCTGAGTAAAGAAAGAATTCTTTGCCAAGGAAATTAGGAAGCTGCAAGAAAAAGTGCAAGTGCATAACTGTGGGGGGGGGGGGGGGGGTGATTATGTTGAAAAATAGCCTGAATTTTATAAGAATAAAATAAACCGTGTTTGATCTAAAGCCATTTGTCTCTTTACTTATTGAATTCCCCTCGAATATATATAACTAATTAAAAAATATATAAAATCTGTTTTTGGATATTAAAATAAATAATGATTTTTTTTATTACACATATGTACATATAATTATATAATGAATAAATTAGTATAATTTAGGAAGCTGTTTTCTCATAATTTAATATCGCTTAATCAATAAATTCCAAGGAAATTTACTGTTAATTTATAAGTCTATGATAGCTTGTCTCTTAATTAAATATAGGTTTAAATTGAATTTTGATCGAATGTAGATATGCTTGACTGATTTATTCATTATTCCAGAAGATTTAAAAGAAGTTGCAAATTTTCATTAAATTAAATTTATACGCATATGTTTCTTATCGTTCCAAACCATCTGCATCATTATCCAATTTCACAAAACAATGTTCACAGATGATCATCAAAAAGGCTATCCTTTCATAAGTAAATAAATGAAATAAAAAAATAATGATAATAATTATAATAATTCAAATAAAAATGTAGGTATATAATTTTTTATACTAAATAATCTATAACGAATGACAAAAATCCCATTATATTTAATAAGATAATAATAAAATCAACTGAAATAATAATTTATAAAGTTATTAAAGTTTAAACCCATATTTTTGGCATTTTTAGTTTATTTTTTCAAGTTTGATAACAATTTATTTTTTTCTATTTTTCTAAAATTAATGGCGTCTTCACGTTCGTAGAACAGTTATATATCACTTGAGCTACTTTTGGATAAAATAATATTTTCATAACATAAAATAAATTGTGTAAAATTAAACAAAATTAAAACAACATAGCTCGAATTGGATGTAATCAACTTACTCTCATATATTTTTTTTCATAAACCATAAATTAAATCATCTTCTATATATTGATTAGAATTTTTAGAAAATTTTGAATATAAAATTAATAATTCTATCAACAGAATCTATTATATTATTAACTTTTCAGAAAAAAAACAATAAATAAAAACAATTCAGGTTTCAAAATGAAATACAAATTAAAAAAAGGATGAATTTGTATTAAGTTTTGCTATATTTTTTTTAATAAGAGATTAAAATTGTTTAACATTATTAATGTATATTATTATATATCTCTATTCAGATTTTATTAAATAGTAAAATCAACTTCAAAGTATAATCTTTTAAAGTTAAATTTTTAACAAATATAAACTCATCCAACGAGAACCTCAATTTAAAAGATATAAAACAAAATGATAACAATTAATATATTATAATTAGTATATACGTTTATTTGTCACCCAGAAACTAAACCGATTAACTCCAATTTTTAAAATTTTGCTAGTAATGGTAATGGTAATCTGCATCATATGAAGTGAATAATGAACTTGATAATCTTAATATCAATGAAATATACATTTTTCTGAAATCAATAAACCTGAATTTTCTACAAGCTGTGATTATATTTATATGTATATTTACTTTTCTGACACATAATATCTAATTTTTTTTGTTTTTTTTTTTTTTGATTTTTTGTGATTTATTTTCCATTATTTGATATCATTTTTCAGTTTAATCAAAGAGTCATATTAACAGTAAAATTGTTTTTTTCTATTTGATTAAGTGAATTTCAACTTGGGAGAGGCGAACAAGGCAAACATCAAAATTTAAAAAAAAAAATAATGTTTTTCCATAAAATTAATAAAATCTTGTATGCCTGATTTGTAAATTGGATGTATGAATTTAAAGAAGAAATTTCAAACGATAATTTCATTGTTTTGATTTACATATTTTGTTGATTTTTTTTTCTTTTGTTTGAATAAATCAATGCAGATACCACAACCCGTCAATTTGTTCAAAAAAAAAAAAAAAATAAAAGAAAGAGTTTCATTAAAAAGATGAAAATAGGAAAATCAAATTTACAAAAGAATGAGGTCTACTTAATACTTTCATTTACAATATAATTTCTGGGTCATAATCAATATTTAATCAGGGACATTTTTGAGTTTCTAAATATATTTAATTCTTTTTAAATAAAATAATAGATTTAACTGAAGATACTTTTTGACTTGTCTTTAGAATACGCCAAAAATCTCGGTTATATATTTAATCAGTGCTTCTTTCAAATGATATGCGTCACAATTTGAGTATTAGTTTGCAAGGTATTTTACTGAAGCAACTTTTGTTATTTTCAAAACAATGAAATAGAATGAATTGGGCTACGAATTGGGCCCCATCCACTTTACTACTCAGACCTGGCCTCTAGTGACTTTATCTTTGCAGATTTTAAGAAAATGTCCACAGGAAGAAATTTAGCTACAATGAAGAAATCGGTGAAACTAGAATTTATTTTAAATCAAGACAAATCTTACTATAAATATGGTATCGGGAAGGAGGAAGATCACTATAATCGGCAACTATGTCGAATATTAAAATCAAATTTTGACATTAAAAAAGTTTTTTCTTAGTTATCGTAAGGACTTATAGAATGGCCTGTTACTAAGCAACTACATTTTTTTCGACTTGTTAAAATGAATTTGACCTGTCACCAAATATTGGTATAAGTAATCCTGGGTAACCTAATACTTGAAGTTTAGTTGTTTGGTTTGTTCTATTGGATTTCGTTTAATTTTTGTACAAATTGTTTAATCACCTATTCTAATCCAAACAAAATTGTGGATTTAAACTATTTTGAATTACAAATGTTTTATTTTATTGTATTGCATAAAGCAGACGGAGAACCGGGGTAAATTACCCCAAATGGAGTAAAAATGAAATTTTTTGGGGTAAAATGAAACTTTTGGGAGTAAAAAGTATATATTTATAATTTGCCATTTTTACAAATTAAATTTTTAGTTATTGTTTTTTTTTCAAAATTATCATGGGAGGCTATAATAGGAAAGATGCTAAAAAGAGGCGATTTCGTTTTTTATTTATCTTCTCCATAGGTAATATCAACTTACACAAAAATATTTTGGGGTAATGATTAAAAAAGTTCCCCTTCCGCTGATTTAGAATGTCAAGAATGTTTATGGATTTATGATTTACTGACATTACCACTTGCAAGTGAATCTATCTTATGTTTTTTTTTTGTCAGAAACAGTTTTATAATGTTAAATCGTAAAAATGTCAAGATATTTGTCTACTTAAAGATAGGAAAAAACACTGTAAAAATGGTTCTTTCGTTAACTAATAAAAACCTTAGCTTAGTGGCATCAGACGACGAATCCTATCATATTTCTCTTCGGAAGTATCCACCTTAATTCCATTGATTTATCTGATATATCTCTAATCTCTTTTGTTAAATCTTGATTACCCACGTTTAACCTTTGATTCTATATAAGTACACTGCATTTAGTAGAAGACAATACACATATTATATGTATAATATTAGTTTTATTTATCTCAAAATTTAAAATTTTTAATAAAATTTAAAGCTATTTTAATTGTCTTTAAAGCAGTATAAATCGATCCATCATTTAAGTTCCTTAAATGGATCAGGCTCTTAAATAGGATGTTTACATAATCATCACTCAATTCCAATTAAGGAGGCGCTTAATTCAAGTATTATCTGATATCCTGTCCTATCAGAAATTGAATCAACGATTACTACTGTCTATTTCTAATTCAGCTGTTTTAAATAAGAATCCTCTTCTCATTTGTCTTTCTTTCCATTTCAATGACTAGAAAAAAAAATTCTAAAAGTATCAAGATATAAAAACTTATCAGATAATAATATATGAATGAATAAACCAAAAATATTTTTAGCTATTCATGTTTAATGAAATATAATACTATATGAAGAAAATTATATATATTTAATATTCCACTAATCCATTTCTAATCACACATGTTCAAAATTGTCATTAACAAGTAGAGAATATCTCTTTAAATATACAAATACAATATATATATATATATATAGGGTGGGTGATTTCGACGATTAAAAAGATTAAAAGGTGTTAGAAAATAACTTTCATTTAAAAATAATTATAACGAAAATATAAAAATAACTTCTTGATGGTTTCTTATCTCAGATGTTCTTCGTTCTTCGAATGAGGTTCAACTGATGATTCATGCGGACAAATTTGGCTTTAATTAACCCTCTGATGACGCTTAAACGAAGAGGTGGGATTGATCAGTGACCAATGAGATGACAGGCTTTAAGTGAAGAGCCAATGACGTGCTCGCTTATTCTTGCCATTCGGTGATATGTTGAAGGGGTGACCGAGGTGATAAATATTAGTTTGAGCGCAGCCAAAATCCTAGCCAATCGCTCAGAGAACAAAAGTAAGAAAACAAAATCAAGTTCTTTTTTTTAGGTCCTATATATAGATATATAATACATACATATATATATATATATACTTTTTATTATTTTTTGAAATTTATTATGGAAATTTTAAAATAATCAATGATAATTAGTTTTTCAATCCCTACTATTATATTAGTTCATAATTCCATGATTATTCTCGAAAAATGGTAAAAGTTCATTGATAAAAATGGACAATATGTATCTACTTAAATCAATTTGATTTTCCATAAGGAAAAATCCATTCAAAAATGATAAAAAAATAGGAAAATACTTTTTAGGTGACCCATTATATACCTATTTATTTACATATATCTTATACATATTTTCAATCGTTAATAAAATACTTTTATTCATGCGCAAGTTCAAATACATTTTTTTAAACTTTTAGTAGATGATCCTTGTTGTTAATATTGTTTTCAAATATTGATTCATTAACTAAATTAAATTAATTAATTTTAGTTTTTATATAAGAAAAAAAATTGGTTATTTAGAATATTTAACAGAATACAAATTTATCATTCAATGACAAAACTTGGTAGACCGTTGGCTTAAAATCTTTTTACCTTCAAATCAAATCTCGTCTAAGCATAACATTTATTCAATTTATTTTCAAATAATTTTTAATGTTTTAAAATGAGTTTTATAAGTTTTTAAATTGAAATTGAATTGTGGATTCCACCCCAAAAGAATTCATCACCTTTGGAATCAAATTTTTTCAAAGTTTCATATGAATTGAAGTGCTGCTCAGCAAACGCGAGTCCCAACAAATGATAGTCCAAAGGGGCCAGATCTGGAGAGTTGGACATATAGGGTATCGTCGATTTCATCCAACGTATCCCGGATCGTTCTTTATGTGTGTGATGGTGGTTTGTCATGCTGGAAAATGACAACCTCAAGCCGATTCGTCGATTAACATTCAACTACGTGGCATATTCTTTCTTCGATTGGGTTTCGTCTTCGTCCAATAATCTTACAATTCAGTGTCCTTAAAAACTTTTGGTAGATTTTCACGTTCATGTCGATGACGTTAAAAATCCCGTTTTTAAATTGCCGAAAGCACGTTCTGCGGCAGATTTTTTCAATTGAAGAAGCATAGCAGTGCTCCTTGCAAATGCACAAAATTCGACATGTTTACTGAGGTCAAAGGACACGTTATTATTCGAAACATGCTGACTTTGTCTTTAGATTACTATTGACTAATGTCAAAGCAATGAATAGCCAAGGTTGGTTGACTCATCATCGTACTTCCATCTGTTAGAAAACAACCGTTCTAAGGTTACCCCTGGTAGCAAAGAAATTTAACTTCTATGATGTCACTTAATATTGTGATTCTTACATATATATATACCTAAATACATAAATTGTAATTATTAATCAAAATAAACTAAAGAAAATATTTTTGTTGACTTAAGTTGGAATTGATTTTTAAATTATTACTTGTTATTTCTAATGATGCCATCTACATTATTCTATGTGATTTCTTGGATCTGAAAAATATATAATATAATTTGAAGAATGGGATTAGTGACAGTCTAGGTCAGGGGTGAGCAACCTTTTTAACCCACGGGCCAATTTAAATTTTAAAATTTTGTGGCGGGCCGCACTTACTAATAATTTACAAAGCTTTATATATATACTAATAAACATTATAATATTGTTTATAAATAATCGAGACGAATAATAAAATTCTATTTTAGAAATGTTCGGCGGGCCGCAGAAAAACATTTAAAGGGCCGCATGCGGCCCGCGGGCCGCGGGTTGCTCATCCCTGGTCTAGGTGTTATTTTCAGTAGGACTTCTTTAGCTTTCAAATTATATAGATTGTATTTTCTTTTTATACAAAACAATTTATTGATATCAATTATATATATATATATATATATATATATATATGTATATATATATATATATATATACTTCATTCTTGGCGCCAGCAGGTCGTTCTTGTGAGACTGCTTAAAAAAAATTTGATTGGCACTCGGGCAAGATACGTAGTGGTTCAATGGTGGAAGAGATCTGTCGCTCGCAGCAGAGACCAGCATTTGCTATTATTTGATTTTGCAATCTGGACTCGGATTCATTTATCTATTGGTCACCAATCAAAGTCAAAATAATTAATATTTACAAAAATCAAAAAATGGCCAATTGAAATCCCCAGATAAATTAAGCTAATAAACATTATCAACATTTGAATTATTAATATATTATAATTAATACTAATGACAAATATTAATAAACTATTTTGATTTATAAACTAAAATATTTTATTTATTTATTTAGTCAGTTCACAGTAAAGTATTAATGATCATAGGACAGTTTTTTTTTATATTATTTTCAAAATTAGGACAAATATATTTGAAAATTATTTTAAACAAATTAGAATGGTAGTTTTGAGTTTGTTATTTATTTATTTTTTTTTTTAACACACAATTGAATATTTTTTATTTCTACCGTTGTTTTAATTTCACTATTTTTTTTATCTTCTGCGTCCGATTTTTTAAAATCTAAAAAGCATGCTTTTTTATTTTTATCAGCTGCTTGTACATTTAATGTTCAACTAATTTCGTTAAAAAAGGGGTATGATTTTATTTTTATATATATATACTGTAATATTTTATTTATTTATTTAGTCAGCTCATAGCGGGGAGATGCCTAACTACCAGGCGAAACGAAGTTAGAATTCAATGAAAAGTATTTACGATAAATAAATAGGTTTTCTATTTCAATAAAAAAAGAACTAAAATATGTAATAAAATAAACTTAAATAAATATTTAGCTTTAGTTATTTGTATTATTCCTAAACTACAATTATTTTATATTTGATCATACACACTCTCAAAATCTTTATAAAATAAATTTTTGAAGTAATTCTTTAAATAAAAGAAAATTTAAAAATTATTATTTTTCTTATATTACTAGTTAATCCTCATCAAACAATAAAATTGTTGGCACAAAAGTAAGTTTATCATTTATTTTGGTATATTTCTAATTATTAATTTAAATTATTTCCAATCTAAGAAATTAAATTAATCTATTTTTATTTTTTTTTCAGTGCCGATTAGGATCGCTTATATATAGCATATGGAAACACTGTTGCCTGTACCCAAGGAATAAGAGGTGGGGTTGAGAAAAAGAGAAAAGTTAGAAATATATCGTCATTATTTCATAAAATTTATAAATTACATGTAAATTCAATTCAGAAATTATCAGGAAATTAATCCGAAGGGAATAAGAAAATTCAAAAGAACAAAATAAATAAATATAACCTTAATAAATTGAAATACTTTTCAGACCAATTCTTTTTTTCAGATTCATTCAAATATTTTTATAATCCTTTGAGTTGAAATCAAAGAAATTCATAAAAGAGATCTAAATTCGACTGAATTTGCCTTTATATATAGATAAAGAAGAATACAGAAATAAAGAAGAAATTAAATTTCTGCAAATATTATTATATTTACTAAAAGAATCAATTTTGTTAAAATTATCAATCAATATTAAGCAAACATTTCATTCAAGCTATTCTCCATAATATCTGATTTCTTTTTCCATTATTTTAATCAATATCTTTTATAAATAAATTTATCAAAAAATACTAATGAAAACGAAAGAAGAATAATATAAATTGAAGAATAGACATTCTAATTGTATTATCATATAAATGAAAGTAGTTGGAAGTCAACAATAAATGACAAAACGAATAAAGTGAATGCGGCAACAATTCTCATATCTTACAATTTAGAAACGACAAGGCTTATTGTTCATTTAAGCTATCAATTTTCTAATTTTTCACTTATTATGTAAAATTGAGTTTCTGCTTTCATTCGTTCTATGATCATCGAAAATCATATCATGAATTTTTAAATGATTTCCTCATTCATCTGTTAGCTGAATGAAAGTTATACGATCTGAAAGCTTTTCAAAAAACAACAGCAGAAAGGTACATCGTTATATGTTACACATATATAATGACGAGTATATTAATGACAAACGATCCTCAATCTTCAACAAAATAAAATTTTTAAATATGAGTACATTAAAAGAAAACATTTAATTCTATTTTTATTCACATTAAAATGTTTAACCTTCAAATTAAAAATATCTTATAGGATGCAAACTAATAATAAATTTTACATTTTTACTATCTCGCCAGAAAATTTTCGATGTCGAGATTTTGATGTTTTTATACGTTTTGTAGGTCCCTGAGTCATTTTCACTAAGGTTGAGAAAAATGTCTGTCTCTGTGTATGTAGACAAGATTACATAAAAACGGTTTGAGCAGAATCATGAAATTTGGTACACGGGCATTATTCAAAATTCTTAGTTTTCTATCAACTTTTGAGAAATGTAGCTCATCCGGAAGTGGGTCATTACCTACCATGTTTTCATTTTTTTCCCTTTAAACTGACAGTAAAAATAAAGATATATATTTGATAGTTTTTCATATGATTAAAAATTGTAAAATACTGCTATATATAGAATTTCAGCTCGATTGAATCGCTGAAAGTACCCAAATTAATTTTTTATCACGCGACGTGGTTAATTTTTTAGCACCTGACGTGGTGCCATCAACAAAGATCCAAAGACGCGCTGGTTTAATAAATATTATTTATTAATTTTAATTTATAATTTATAATTAATTAAATTTAATTTAAATATAATACATGTTATTTAATGCAATTCAAATTGCGAGATAGTCGAGTGGAGACACTCCAGATTTTTATTTCTTAAAACTAAATTCCAGTCCTCTATGGATCTCCAAACATAGCTAAAGTAATAAAATCAAGAAAGTTGCGATGGGCAGGACACGTGGGAAGAATGATGATAGACTATTTGAAAAACATCCGTTTGGAAGACCAAGATGCATAATGTAGGAAAGAATCTAAGAGAAGTAAGAGAAAATGGGTGTTGGATGATTGTGTGTTCAGGATAAGGATACTTGGAGGAATGGGGTGCTGCGGCCAAGAACTTTCGAGTTCCGTAGAGGCACAAAGATAGATAGATAGAAATCTGAGTTGATATGAAATGAATATCAAAAATATTTGGACAGCTTCATCAGATGGAAAACTTATTAATTGCCCACATTTTAAATTACCCATTTATTATGGTTTAATTAATTAATTTTATTTACATTACATTTTAAATATAAATATTTTAAAAAATTTAAATATATTATTATTTAAAAAACCTTTTAGAAAAATTCCCGATTTTATCCCTCATATAGACATTAAATAAAACTATCTGATAATTTGTCATACTATAATAATGCCTACTCAATCGGATCTAAATATTTATTAATGATTAAAAAGCAATTTGTAAATATTAATTATTTCATAATAAAAGTTTAAAGATACAGATAAAATATTTTATTTTTTAATATCTCATTAGATGCGAAATTAATCATGTTTTAATAAAACAAAATGAACAAAGGCAGTGATGAGAAATTTAATGAATTTAATATAAATATCTATATCTATGTAGTATATATCTATATACATTAAAAATGTATAGATATAATTCTTAATAAGTTTTTGCTTTGTAAAAATTAATTAACAGAAAGAAAGAACTGTTTAACAAGTATAGAATTTATATTTGTTTTTTCCAGTTTCTCATATGCAATATAAAACATCTGGGAATGCTAGGAAGCATCACTATCAACGAATTTTTATTCATAATTATCACAAAATTGCATAAATAATTCCAATTTATATGATCTTAATATATTGTGAGAATTAGATAAATAATATTTAAAAATATTTAAAAATAGATATTTATTTAAATGAAATAAAATTATTTAATTTACAGAATGAAAATGTAAGTTTAATCAAAATATTTATAATAATAATAATTTATAATAAATAATAATTAATAATAATTAATATAATTTATATAATTTATAATTGTAATTATAATTATAATGATACAATCGAAGATGCGATGAAAACATCGCTTATTTATAATTATGAGCTGAAAATATGGGAAATTTTCAACTTTGACCGCCGATTGGACCATGTTCCCAACCGAATTTTAAAAAACCAAGACCACTTTACAATTACGCTTTTTTAAGCTCTACTCGAATCCAAAATCAAAATTTAAAAAAGCGAAAATTTTTGGCGACAGACACACAGTAATAGATTACTAAAAGTTCGTTGAAAATTGTTCAGAAACCAGCGGATCTTTTAGTAAATGAGAGAGAATTTGCAAAAAAAAGCAAATCTTCATTAAAGTAACTTCTCATATAAGATTTTAATACTTTAATTTCATAATTTTTTTTTTTGTTATATTAACTCCAGGCATGTTACTAAATATTTTGTTATATAAATTTATATTTTATGTTGAATTTATTTTTATTATATATCTCGCTTCTCGTTTGTTTGACTACAGATAAAACAAATCTATTTGTTTTTTAAATTTTGATTCTGACAAAATTTCTCTCCCCCTTTCACAAAGGATTTGAAATTTGTATTATTTAATTCTTTATAAATTATTTCAATTAATTTTTAACGACCTACGATAGGAAGGAAGACATGTGAAGATTTTTACATATATCCACGAATCATGCATTTAGTTAACAGAAAAAAGTATTATAGCATGATGTCTGTCGATTGAATATCCGTGTAGACATGTATAGCTTGAATTTGGTATATTTACTTAATGCATCAGTTGCATGAATTCATCAATTATTGGTGTATATCCAGAAATCGAAAGTGATAGTTTACAAAGTATTCATTTTATATTCATTGTCAGAAATTTTTCACTTAAAATATAGTCATTATTAATAATTGAGTAATTAAACTAAAAATAGAAACCAAGATAATATAATTTAGTCATTTTAATTCAAGTTTTAAAAATATTTTTTTTTATACTTTTTTTTTTATACTTGGCTCTACGGAACTCGAAAGTTCTTGGCCGCAGCAACCACACTTCTCCAAGTGCCCCTATCCTGTGCCACAATCATCCAATCTTTACCCTCTCTTATATCTCTCTCAAGTCCCTTCCTACATTACTCCCACCAATATATTTTCCTCTCCCATGCTAGCCATGTGCCCTGTCGGCCCCAGCCTTCTCTATTTTATGACCTATAATTTAATAATTTTGATCCCCTTTGATAATAATTTCCCGATTGCAACCTCGATTTAAATTCTTTGCAAATATTATTCTCTCTGATACTAATTATTTTGTCTTATCACTATTAATTTCAAACCCCATCAATTTTCCTGCCTCGATTAATTTTTTTATGCTACTTTAAATGTTATTAATTTATTTAAAAAAAAATCAGAGTAAACAAAATAAAAATAAAATATAAAATTAGCATAACACTAAACTACTATAAAAATAATATTAAAAAATATATTATATATTAAAATCTTACTTGAAAATCCAATTATGAGATCAAATTTTCTTAATTAAAATAATTTACTCACATAATCTTAAAAATTAATAGTATTAAATTATAGCCGTAATGTGAATGTTTTCAAAGTTTAAAAGGCCAATAAGATCAATTGAGATATTGTAAATATCAATAGATATATAAAAAGATTTTTATCTGCACATTGCTCAGAATTTAAATTACCGCCAAATTATCGCCACCAGCGCCTCTATGATCTAGTATGGTAACTAAACTATTTTTAATTAATATTCTTTATAATTTTTTTAAAATTTTTCTAATTAAAAAATCGAAAATCGGGCTTCGAGGTCTGGTGGCCAGCCCCTTTGTGCTTCCGTGTAAAAAATTCCAGGTCCCTGCGTGCGATAGTTTTTGCTGGAGAGCTCGGTCAAACAAACACACAGACAAACAGACAGACAAACAGACACATTACACTTGCTTTTATTATTATAGATTCTTAATCGTGAAATATTATTATTATTAGTCATTATTAAAAAAAATCACTTCTAAGGAAAATTATAGATTGAAATAAAACTGAATATTTTTTTAAAAAATTTAATCAAAAGTTTTTGTTCTTCTGTGTCCACATTACATACAGTCATAGATAGAGAGAGAGAGAGATATTTCGGAATATGATAATTTTACATTCAACTAATTCCAATATACAAATAAAATTGAATTTCAAATAAATAGATAAAAACTGAAATTCAATTCATTTCTATAAAAAATCATTAATTGTGATTGTGTATTTAGTTTAACATAACTGGGTAAGCAAAATAAAATAAATTCAATTGATTAATAGACTGAGTTGTATTCAGTCAATATAATTTAATTGATTTGCAGGTTCATTTTGTAAGGGAAAAAAAAATTATTAACCTAAACATGATATTCAAAAGAATATTACTGTTGGTATGGGAATGGGATGTATTTATGTATACATGCTCCATTCAGCTATACAAAAGCTTATCAGATAATCTCAACATGGAATCTATTGTTAGCTGAATGAAATTTATGCGAAGAAATATTTCCCAGCTCAGCCTACCTAGATTCCATCTATTTATTTTCATATTAGGATAGTCAACAAAATAAATTTCTTATTATATTGTAATTATATAATTCTGACCGATATTGATACAAAAATTTTATTGAAAATTTATTAAATTAATCGACATTTTTTTTTGTTGTTGTTTTCGAAGAAAATGTTTCTTTGATAAAAATTGAATTGGAAAATAAAGTTAAAAAAGTTTACCATTAAATTTTTAAATAATAATAATAATAATAAACAAATTCATATTCATAATTAAATATTTTTCATACAGTTCATCTAAATAATTAAAATTTGATTAACTTTGTTATTTTTCCTTTAATACTATTTTGGAGAAAAATAAATTTGTAGAAGAACATTTTTTTATCTTATTTATTTATTTATTGAGTTCAAACAGTTTGTTACCTCAAACAACATTTGTTATTGATAAACATATGTTAGTGAAATGACACAAGAACTTTGTTGAACGGGTTAGTCTCTCTCTGTGTCTATGTCACACTAGAGCAATGATATTACTTCTATTAGCCAATCAAAGACCTTTTTATTGGATTTATTCTTTTCATGGGCAAGAGAGGTTCAAAATCAAGCGTTTGTCTATTGAAAAGCATCTCATGATTTTCTTCCATCTTTATTATTTTTGTATAGATCCATCTCGCTTTGCAAGTCCCAAACATCTACAAAAATAGTTCAATTTTGCTCATGGCTGAAAATTTGAAATAAAGAAGACTGTTATAATCAAGCTTTGTTCTATCATCTTCTTCTACACTCAAAGATCATGCATCTTTTGATTCTCAACCTATGTGCCGCGGCACTTTTGTGTGCCGCGAAATTATCAAAATGTGCAGCCAAATTATTACAAAAGTAAAGAGGCTCTTAAACATTTCCGACTTTTTTTCTAAATTTTTTCACTTTGATTCTAAAAAAAAGGTAAACCGTTTTGGAACCACATTTTTTCAATATGCTAAACTTTTACACTTTTTCTCTGTGCGCCGCCAAATTTTTAAACCGTTAAACGTGTGTCGCGGAAAAACAAGGTTGAGAATCACTGCTTTAAGCAAATGATTCAAAACTGTATTGTTCCTGACCAGAGTAGTTTTCATGGTGTCTACTACAAATATTTTCTAGATTTTTGGGACATATTAAAAGTGTATATCTTTCAGTGCATTATTCACATCAAAATTATCATGTATTTACAAATAAAGCTATTTAAAAGCTTCTTTGGACTTTTATCCAAGTAAGATTTTTTCCTTTGTTCATCTTAATAATTCCTCTAACTCACAATTAATTCTACCAATTACAATGATGACATAATGGGTGTATTTTATAGGAGAATCTGATACGACAAATATAAATTGAAAAAAAACTATCAAATGATAATATTGGATTATATTTATTCATGATATTTGCATAATTGAAAACTTTCAAACCTAATATTTCCATTTTTTTGAAGATATACATTAAAATTCGAATTGAAAAACAACTATCAAATGATAATATTGGATTATATTTATTCATGATAAAAAGATAAATACCAAGTCTTTAATTTGAATATTATTCTCTACTAATATATATTAATATTTTTATAATTTATTTTTCATTTCGAATTTTCTTTGTTTAAAATAAATTTAAATAAGGTAAAAATGTTTAAAATAACAATATTTATGTTATTTTAATATTTTATATACCTACAAATTCTTATTTTCTACATTCCATTGTTTTTATTATTTTTTGTTCTTATTTTTATTAGTTTTCATAAATTAAATTTATAAGTTTTTTTTTTTATAAAATAGCAATATTTTATAGGTATAATAAATTATGATTGCAATATGTTAATTTATTTATTCTATTTTATATTAATATATTTAATAAATTTATTCTATATAGAGAAAGAATGAAGGAAATCGTTTTTAATTTTTTTTTTTTTTTTTTTTTTTTGATTTTGTCAATAATTATTTTGTTAAAATATATACGTATTTATTCATTTTATAATTACCAGGTATTCTAGAAAGAGATTCATAATATTTTTTTAATCATTATCGATCAATGAATTTTTAAAAATTAATTAATTCTAAACATTTCACCAGCTTGGATAATTCAAATTATAATTCAAATAAAGAATTCAACCTGTGCTTGGTACAAAGAAACCATGATAGAAAACTCTAGTGGGATCAAACCTGCCGACCTCAGAGGTCATTGAATAGGGTTTCTCTTTCCAATCCAATTCTCTAGAAATTGGTTATCGAGGTAAGTTCTAACGGACGATGATAAAACTTGATGAGTTTCTTTCTTTTACAAAAACACCAAATCGCACTGTTTTATTATTATTGCTTAAGGATAAATTTAAATTTTTTATTAGTATAATATATATATATATAATACATGTAATCTCTAAATCTATAAAAATGCAAGTTAAGAATGTATTTGGATATATTTGGAATACAAATCTATACAAAGTAAGAGATATTAATGAAATTTGGCACAGATACTGAAAAAAATTGGGATTAAAATCTATACATTGGATTATACTATGTAAAATTCCATTATTATCTAAAACAGCTATTCTCAAAGGGGTCCATGTGGACCCCTGGGGGTCTATGGGACTTCATGGGGGGTCTATGATCACCAAGGGATCTATTGGGGGTCTATGGATGTTTCTTTAGTAAAAAATAAATTAAAAGGGGAGATTTAAGAATAAAACTTAGTAATTATAGGCCAAACATAAAAGAAATCGCACAAAAACGTCAAGTCCATCCATCACACTAATATTATAATTTTGTAAAATATTTATGTTTTTTTTATTATGTGTTAAATTCAATCATTAAAAATATAGATATAATTATTGATACTAGCTGCTCCGAGCGCCTTCGGCGCTCTTCACACCTAGACGGGGGCTCCGCCCCCTGTACCCCCGAGTGATACATAGTATTTGGTTGAAAGTCTGTATGTAAAAGGTTTTCATCCATTTTGTTTCAATCAGTATAAGTAGATAAGACATGTATTTGTTTTCTTGTAAAATATATTTTAATTTAATCAGTAAATTAATTATATATTATTATTGTATTTATCTAACTCTGTGTCTCTACAGTTTTCGAAAGTTCTTAGCCGCAGCATCCACATTTCTCTAATCGTCCCTATCCTGAGCTACAACCAAATCCTACCCTGTCCCATCTCTCACATGTCCCTTCCTTCATTGTCCACCCACCTTGGTCCTTGGTCTTCCACCGGATGTTTCTCAATCGGTTTCTCCCAATTTCTAGTTTCTCTTTGGCTAGAACACTCCATTTTTTAAAATTTTAAATAGAGGGAGAGAGAGAGGTTCTAATTATATATATATATCTGTTTCTATGACAGCAAAAAAGTAAACAAATTACATCCATACAAACACTCTCCTTTATATATATTTCTGGAAAATGGAACACCCGCAGCTCAGCTCAGGAGTTACCTAAGATTCTATTTTCTTTTTTATTTTTCATCTCATTTGAGGTACCCTTCACCTCAGAAAAATTTGGTTACCTTACTCCTTGTAGTTTAGGCTCTGGAGTTTTTTGCGTACAGACGGACACTATCGTATTAAATATATAGATTTCAGTTTCTTTCTTCTATACAATTTCCCCTCATTTTCCTATTACTATGTGTTTTAAAATGAGTCGTCTGTGCACACACACAATTAGATGTATATATATATATTTATATATATATATTCCTTAGGTAGGGGGTCTATGAAACAAATAAAATTCCTAGAGGGGGTCTATGGAAGAAAAAGTTTGAGAACCCCTGATCTAAAACAAACCTGTAAATTTACAAACAAATTATTTAATTATATCAACCCAATAATTAGAAAGATTTTACATTAAATTTAATAAGAATCATATTCACCTATACATAGGGTGACCAAACGTCCCGGTTTTCCGGTATTGTCTCGATTTTAGGTGCTCTGTCCTGGTGTTCAGAAAAATGTCTTCGGGACAGTCTATTGTCCCGGTTTTAAACATTTAGGACATTTCCGACTTTTTTTCTAAATTTTTTCAATTTGATTCTAAAAAAAAAAAAAAAAAAAAAAGTAACCGGTTTGGTGTTTTCGAAATATGCTCCCCCTATACCTATACATCTATTATATTTAAGATCCTGAAATGTATAAATTGATTTTTAAGAATAAATCATTTTTATTTCAAATTGATTGATTATATAAAAAGTCGAAAAGCTCTTGAAGGAAAGAAAGGAGGAGTTTAAATCCCTATTTGACCCCGCCCCTGGCAGAATCGTGGTTTTGCGATTTAAGAATTTATTCAAATTTTAAACTTTCTAGAATAAGCTTAGAATATTTTTTATGTTTTATATATAATATATTTATAATAAATATATATTATATATAAAATATGTTTTTTTCCTGTTATTAATAATATTACAATATTATTATTTTATTTATACTATATATAATATATACGTATAAATTTAGATAATTTGTCATAAAAGTATTTAAAGTTGCAAAGAAAAAAATGTTTTTAATGATATTAATGTATATATATATATTATAGGTATATACATAAATGATTCATGAGATGTTTGAAACATGATCTATTAAATCATACTCTCCGGTTATTTCTAATTCATTATATTAATGTTATAAAAATCACAAATAAAGATTAAATTACTGAATAAAAAATGATAAGAAATTATTGAAAAATTATCTATTAAGTATATATAAATATATAAATTAAAATTATGTGTATATAAATATTTATTATATATAATATATAAAATTATAAAAAGAGTTTTTAAACTAAACAAAAAAAAAACAGTAAATGTTGGAAGAAGTTGTATTCTCAAATTGTCTCTCGGGAATAAAAAAAATATGCTAATTTCTAAGTGTTGATGATATTAAAACAAACCTTAGATATAATATATTAAATTTACCAAAATTTCCTTTATAAATTATTAACGTGAATTTAAAGAACTTATGTAGATATTCTTCAACACACACAAAAAAAAACCTCCCTTGTGTCTGACTCCTATTTAGCTAATTTTTAATTTTTATTATTAACTTTATTTAAAAGAAGGAGTGTAATAATGGTATAAAAAAGACAAGAACATGAATGTACAATTTTAGAATTTCCCACGTGTTTTTCTTACTAAATATCTAAAACATTCTCTTGTCTTTTATTTTACAAAGGGATTCATTCCGAGGTGTTCGTGTTAAATTTTGAAATTCCATTCTCAAAGTCTTGATCTTCAAACAGCTCTGCTTTGACTGTATACTAAATAAAATGTGTGGAATGACATTTGGATAAGTTAAATTCGATATATATATATACTTATATATGGAATTCATTGCATGTTAAAATTTCTATGCGACATTTTATAGTTCATATATTCAAATATACTCGCGATTCAGGTTAATAAATAAAAAAATTGCACAATGAAATCAATGAATCATTCTTTCCTCTCCAATTAAGCATATCATTTTACATCAGAGCTAAATATAATAGTATATGGTATATACCTATATATATACATAATATATGTTCTTTTAGGTTTCCGTGAAAAATCAATTCAATTTTAAGATAAAGAAAAACCTAAACTCAACGTTTCGGTGGTTATTGTGGTGTCATTTTCAAAAGTGTTTTGGAAAGGGAATTTTGGTAAATGAGTTGAATGTATAACATTTATCTTCTTTTAGCAATGCTTTTAATTTTTAAATAATTTAAAAATAATATTAACTTAATATACTTAATGAATATTTTATCAAGCATTGGAATGTGTTAGAAATAATTAAAAATTTTATTAATTTTCTTTTATATTTATATTGTAATGCTTAGGATAATATTTAATATAGACTATGTTGAAATATGGATTAATCTATATAATATAAAAAAAAGTTTTTGTCTGCACATTGCTCAGAATTTAAAAATTTTCGCATACCTTGGCGTTTCATGATCTCTAGGATCCAAAAGTGACTTTAGAGTTTTTCATGTCTGTACGGAAATTCTCACTTTATTGATTAAAAATTGGCTGAACCAATTTCGATGAAATTACATCACAATATTCTTGCATATCTTTATTTGTTCATAGGCTATAAATTTTATTAATATCTAATCAATAACCGCAAAAACTAATTTTTTAAAATTTGATATGTAGACTTTCTTTGTATTGTATTCTTTGCGCTGATGAATGACAACATGTACATATAATTTTAAAAATTAAAAGAGAAAATGTAGTCACAATGTGAATGTTTTCAGTGTGAAATAAGTTAAAAAGGCCAATATGATTAATTGAAATATTGTAAATATTAGAAAAATAAAAATAAAAATATAAATATTATAAATATTATTTTTTTGTAATTTTTGCGCTGCTGAATGACAATATGTTGAAATATGGATTAATTATAGAATAAGATAATACAAGATATTTATATTAATCCGTCCAACCAAATTTGAATTGATGATGGTTTTATTTCTTTATCATATTAGAGGCTTTTTTTCTTATGAATAAATATCTTCCAATAACAATTTCTCTTTTTTTACGCATGAAAAGATATTTGAAGATTTTTTTATATTGATAATCTTTGATATATGAGTACCTACTTACTATCAGGGGGATAAGGGTATTGAAATAAGTATAGGATGGTCTGTGAACCGTTCGATTCATTGTCAATAATCGGAAAGAGTTAATAAATAGCATCCTCTTTAACAAATTCGTTTTTCCTGTGTAAAACGGTTCAAAAAATCGGGAATTTTTCACTTTTGCGATCAGACTTTTAAATATTTTTTTTAAAATTTTTCAATATGGTTTAAAAAAAAAATGTAAAATGATTCTGGGACCACGATTTTTCAGTATCACCAAGTGTGCCCCCCTGTTATATTATTTCAAAAAAGTACTCTTCAATAATAATTTTTTTAAATGAAAAATAAAATAAATAATAGATTTTATGTTATTTTTTGGGTGGGGGTCCGGAATTCTGTTCTTGCCTAGGGCCCGAAAATTCCTTAATCCGACACTGATAATAACTTAATTAATTTCAATCTTAATTTAAATTCTTCTCAAAATTATCATTATATCTATTTCAAAATTCTAACATCAATACAAAATATATTATTGAAAAATTCGAATTTAAATTTAATTGTTATTGTCATTAATTTGAATTGTTTAATTATTTCGATTACATTTAAACACGCATTCGTTCTAATCAAATCGAATAAACAACATCGATGAAATATTTACAATAACAGAATATTATAATTACCTATTAAAAAAATACAAAAAAAAACCCCAAACATGATTATTGAAATATTTTTCTTATAATGTTGAGTTTGAAAATTAGGTCTATTTTATTTTTATAGGTCATTATAATATATCTGATTAATGAAAGAGTATAAGAGAGAGAAATTAACATTTTTTCTTAATAATTAATAATAAACAGGAATAAAATAAAATAATTTATAATATAATTTTTGATTACTTACTTTATTATCATTTTAATATAATATTATTATATACTGTTAGAGTTTCATTATAATGTCTTACAATATAAATTATTATATTCGTAAGTATTATTTCGATATAGATAACAGCAATATTACGAAGTATATAAAATATAATACTCTTCCATCTCCGACAGTTCCTTCCCCTTTAACCTGCTCTCTTTTACATGTTTTCTTTGGCATTTATTATTTTTTTCACCATTTTTTTTTTCTTTTTTAATTTATGAAATTTATTCATTTATTAAAATCATAAAGTTAAATATGTTAATTGCATTACCCGGAGGGTGTTATTTATTTAATTGAATAAAATATTCTTATGTACCTGAAAATATAGTTTCAATTAATTAAATAATTTTTTTTTTTTGTCAGTAGAAAAAAATTATTATTTCAATTAAATAATAATTTTAATTTTTAATATTATAATAATATTTTTAATCATAGGTGTAAAAAATTGTTCAAATATGTCAAATTCAAATTCACTTTCAGAGTAGTATTTATAATATATTATTTGAGTATATATATGTAATTGTTTAAAAAAAAAACAAATTCAAATTATTATAAAATTTAATACACAAGAAAGTGTTTAATTAAAAAAGAAAATTTATTTCAATAAAAATATTTAAAACTAATAAAAAAAACAAGTTATTTTAAAATATGATTTATTGAAGCCTAAGGATAGAACCTTTTTAATTAGTTTCATTTACGTACATCGAGATTGACTGTAGTATTCGAATTCTCGATTTTAATAAAAATATATTTTAAAAATCCTCTGTGTAAAAAAAAAAATAATCTTGTGTGTTGTGAAATGAAATTTATGTGATCTGCATATTTTACACTTGGTTTTTTTTAACAATAAATAAAAAAAAAATTTAAATTCAATTCTAATTGAAAACCAATATTATGATGGATAGCTTAATAATAGGGAGACTCCCTTTATTTTTGAATTGTGAAATTCTTTAATATAAGAATAATGCATATTGTATGAGAATGGGTGTTAGAATTCGCCTTTGATATAGGATCTATTCAAATCTTTTGTATATTAGCATATAAGTATTTGCGGTCAGATTTTTTATTTTATTTTTTTTTTTTTTTTATAAATATTACCTTTCTCTAATTGATAATATTATATTTTTAAATAATATTCTAAAATTCATATTTCAGAATAACAGGATATAACAATACCTCCCTTACTATGGTCGTAAAAATATGTGCTCTACATATTCTACATATTCATTAAAACAAATTGATCTTAATAAAAAAATGAGCTTTGGCCAGGCACAGAATTTGTAATAATTATTTTCCAAACAACATTATATATATATAAAGTATAAACAAAAATATATATAGATATATATATTTAAAACTTGAATTAAAATAACTAAATTATATTTTTTTTTTATTTTTAGTTTAATTATTCAATTATCAATTACTGGTATATTTTAAGAGAAATATTTTCCGCCAATGAATATAAAATTAATACTTTGTAAATTACCACTTCCGATTTTCAGATATAGACCAAAAGTTGATGAATTCATGCTACTGATGCATTAAGTAAATATACCAAATTTTATCAAAATCCGTTGACCCGTTCAAGCTGTACACATCTTTACCGTCACACAACGGACGGACAGACAGACATCATGGTAAAAATAGTTTTTTTCTGTTAACAAAATGCATAATTCGTGGAGATATGTAAAAATCTCCACATGTAAAATTTGATGTGAAAACAAAACCTTCCTTTCCTATCATCGGTCGGTAAAAACATACTATTATTAATTTATTAAAAAATTGAATAAATAAAATTTATTTATTAAAAATGATCCATGATATTTATTCTGTATAATAATAACAATAACAATAATATATTAATATTTCCAGTGTATTTTTAGTGTTTTGTGAGATTTGAATCTTCGTTTCGGTGCCCATTTCTACGTCATTTTCAAGGGAATTTGATTTGAGGAGGGAATTTTTAAGATTCTGAGTGTTATGAGTCTGTGCGACCAAGAGTCACTAATGGTATTTTGGGTGTAAGTGATGAGTAATCTTTGACTTACTGCGTTCTGAAACTTTGAATAATCCTCAGCTCTGGCACGGACACACAATGGACAGACGGACGGACAGACAGTTAACAAAATCCATGATTCGTAGAGATATGTAAAAATCTTCACATTTGAAATTTTATGTGAAAACAAAACTTTCCAATCGTCGATCGGCAAAAATTATTTTTTAAAGGTGTATTGTCTGGTTAGTACTACCCAGGGCCGCGGCGTGCACGTGTGTAAGGTGGGCGCTGCCCACGGGCGCCTGTGGTGTAGGGGGCGCCAAACTCACCATTCTTTTTTATTTTATGTATTCTGACTATATTTTTAAATTTATTAATTTATTTAGAAATGTTCAAACTGTGAATTAGAGCATTGTGAGTAAAAGTGTAAATTAGTGCCAATAGCAATTAAGTGGTAAGCTTTTATTGTTCTATTGATAAAGGGGGCCCTTTTTAAAAATTTGCACACGGGCGCTTTGCACCCACGTCGCGGCCCTGGTACTACCGCCGATATTAATATATTATCTTATTTGTATTTTTGTTCTATATTGGATCACGGGTTATTTTCAATTTAGTTATAAGTGAAAAAAATGAATATATTTAAAATGCTTTTAATTTGATAATATTTAGGAGTAAGCATTATTTTTTATTGTTTCATTTTCTTTTCAAATACGATTAATTTAAGAATAAAAAAAATGATGGCTAGAACTAAAATATATCAAGGGAAATAAAAAAAATCAATTTCTCTCGATTATGATATTTTAATGGTTTTAACAAATTTTGATAGAAACACCTTTCACTATCCTAGATAGCCTTCTGATCATTGTTGATTTGAACTCGAGATAGCATACATTAGCAAAATTACATTTTTTTAATTAAAAATTAAATAATTGCTATAATAATAGATATCAACTAAAAATACATTTAAAAAAATATTTATTGTAAAAAAAAGCCAGATCCCTCTTAATTTTTTAAACGAAATTAATAAATTTTTTAAGATAAAAATTTTAAATAGTTTTACTTATTTTAAATACTTTTGGAAGAAATTAATCTTCTTTCTATTAAATCAAACTTTTTCAAGTTGGTACCACAGAAACTTTCATCAAAAAGTTCAAGTATTACTAAAATGATTTCGTTACTAAATTACTAATTGTACTGAGGGAACCACCGTCAAGTTATAAGGTACCATAGTTTGAGAACCTTTGATATAGTGTATATAAGTATTTTTTACCTATATATTCAAACTAGTTTATTAATGAATTCTTAATTAGATGCTTAAATTAAAAAAATATGATTTTTCAATAAGACAATTTTTTTGTTTTATCACGTTGAATAAAATAATATTTATTTTTTATTTATATTATAAAATCAACAAAAAAAGCAGGCTTAAAAATAATTATAATTAATAAAATAAACTTCATCTAATAATACATTTTTATTTATTAAAACGTTATTAAACATTAATAAGCGGGAGTGTCCTCCCCTAGACTTTCCCGCATATAAATAGGTATAAAGAGTTGTGAATGAATATTTAGAATGTGTAAACTTGGTATTGATAAAGAGCCAGTTCGTATTAGTTTATTGGTGTCAAATTTGATATTTGGTAACATTTATATATATATATATATATATATAGAATAAAGTGCTACTTCCGGTTAACTGATATTTTAAATGTAAAAAAAAACAGATATGGATATAATATAAATATTTTTAATTTTATTTTATTTATAATATATAAGGGCTGGCTGTGACGTCATGAAGTGCTGGGTGACGTCATATAATTTTAAATTAAGAAAAAACTAATGAAGATGATTTTTCTCGTGGATAAAACCAATACAAAGTGCATAACACGTGGAGATATGTCCTCACGTGAAATTTGATATGAAAATAACCCTTCACTTCCTCTCTTCGATCGGCAATACTAGCACTTGTGGTTTCCGGATTTGCACCAAAAGTTGATCAATTCATCCTACTGATGTATTAAGTAAATATACCAAATTTCATCAAAATCCGTTGAGCCGTTCAGGCTGTACACATCTATACGGACGGACGGACGGACGGACGGACGGACAGACATCATGCTAAAAATACTTTTTTCTGTTAAGAAAATGCATTATTCGTGGAGATATGTACCTAAAAATATCCATAGGTGAAATTTGGTGTGAAAACAATACCTCCCTTACTATCGTCGGTCTGTAAAAAAGAAACGCTACTTGTATAGGTAAAATGTCACTTCCGGTACTCAGATCATGATGAAATTTGGTATCTCAATTTTTTTCATATTTTTAAATCTATATACAAAATATGAAGCAAATATCTCGAAGCAAACTGGTACTTTACTTGAAAGGTAAACGCAACCAGTGTAGGTAAAGTACCACTTCCGGTTAACCGATTTTGACGAAATTTTGATAGAAATCTACAAACTGTGAATAATATCGGTGTACCAAATTTCGAAGGCCTAGCTTGATTAGTTTTTGAGTAAATTTGCTTACAGACATTACATACATACATACATACATACATACATACACACACACAGACATAATTCGAAAAATGGTATTTTCCGACTCAGGGAGGTCTAAAACGTCAAGATCTATCGAAATCTCGAAGTCGAAATTTTTGACGATTCCAATACTTCCCTTATACGAAGTATGCGGGAAAGTAAAAAGCAATTATTTTCAAGAAAATTATCAATATTATTTTAATTATAGAAATTCATTATCAAAAAGAGAAAAAAAAATGATAATCAGATCATTTACATAAATATTATGTAAAGAGACGAGAAAAAGTAAACGCCAGGGTGGCGCTGTTGTCGAATAATCAACTGAGAAGACGCATGTCATATCCTGACAACAGTGTCATATTGGCGTTTACTCTTTTCCGTCCCTGTATATAAGTGCTGGAGTCAAGCAATATATGTAAGTCTTATATGACTGTAATATTATTGGAATGAATGCGCGCTTTTAAACAAACAAAGTGATAATAATGGAATAACGGTTATCGAGATAACTTTCAAATTTTCCGATTTTCTAGAAGATTGTTCTGGGGGGAAAATATAAATTTGTGTATCTTTGGCAAATGTGACTACATTTGACACACAAAATCAAAAAAAAAAAAAAAAACATTAGGAACGATTGAACTCTTTTAAGAAAACAATAAATTAAATATTAGTTGAGATTTTTGAAATTCGTTACAATTTTGTGAATTAAAAGATCCAAGCAAAATTTCATACACTAATTATTATATAATATATTATTATAAATAATGTTGAATGAAGTATATTTTTACAAAAAAAATTATCAAAACATTCATCATGTAGAAATATATTCAAGTATTCTACATTAACTTTATTAATAAATAAGCTGGAGTCTCTTCTCTCGAATATCTCCCAATTTAAATTGGATTAAATAACATATAGTATATTTAAATTAAAATTAAATTTAATTAATTATAAATTATAAATTAAAATTAATAAATTAACCAGCGCGTCTTTGACTCTTTGTTGATGGCACCACTTCAGGTGCTGGCGAGTGATTTGCAGTGTTAAAAAATTAATTCCGGTACTTTCAGCGATTTAATCAAGATGAAATTCTATTGTATATAAATAGCAGTTTTATAAAATTTTTAATCATGTGAAAAACTATAAAACGTATATCTTTATTTTTACGGTCAGTTTAGAGGAAAAATGAAAACGTGGTAGTTAATGACCCTCTTCCGTTTGAGCTACATTTCTCAAATGTTGATAGAAATCTACGAATTTTGAATAATACTCGTCTATCAAATTTCATGATTCTAGCTCAAACCGTTTGTGTGTAATCTTGTCTACATACATACATACACACACACACAGACATTTTTCTCAACCTTAGTGAAGATGATTGAGGAACCTTCAAAACGTATACAAACATCAAAATCTCGACATCGAAAAAACAACATAAAGGATGTTTGATATAATAATTTTTTTTCTGAATAAAAATAATGATTTTAGCATTATGACATTTAAATATACAGATTTTTATTGTTATTTACATTACATTAAATTATCATTATCAATAAAGTAATATATTTTACACAATGTTCTTAATATGTTAACGTTATATTCTTAATAATAACGTAATTTCAGTTTTCAGTTAAGTTATCTATTTCATTAAATTTTAATTTAAATTTGATTAAATATTTTTATTATATTTGCGGGTTGTATTATGTTTAAATTTGTTATCTTACATAAAAATTATTTAATAATCTTTTATTTTAAGATTTGTATCGTCATGCATTATTTGAAGATTTCAATTAGGATATTATTTTAAAAATTTTAATCAAAATTTTTATACTTATAGTATTACTAGTATAATTATTCCAAAGATTGTTTATCTTATTAATAGTTTTCTCTACTTACCTACTTACCGATTATTAAATTTAAGCGTTTATATGTTTTATTATTAAAAAATAAAAAAATAAAAAAAAATAACAAATTTTAGATTGAGATGGTAATAATATGATTAGATATTAAAAATTTATTGCAAATGATGTATTGACGTAAAACGAATCATAAATTTTTGATTGTAAAATAGATGTATAAATCCGAATTGTTATAATTTGATGGTAAGTAATCTACGTTCTTTTCGTTACATGTTTTGATATACGAATGAAATGTATTCTTGTTAAATGGATTGATATTTTTATTTATAAAAAAAAAAAAAAAATAAAAAAATAAAATACCCAGAAAACTATACATGTATACGTAGAATAAAACCTATAAAATATTGACTCCTTTAATGCGATATTTAACGAACCTCCACATTTTACAAAAGTAACTTGATATATATATATATACAAATGTTTATCAATCCAGGAAAAATTTCAAAATGCAATCTATATGAAATTTAAACTCCCATAAAAAAAATTGTATTTTTAAATATTGTTCTACTCCATTGACCTCAATTTCCACTGTAATTAATTAAATTTTATTGTTTAACTTTTATTAAAATACGTTTTATTTGATAGTCCGATTTGCTAAATAAAACTTTGGAACAGTTTTAAAAAGTAACATTCACCAATATTAAGTTTCGTTTATATGTATCTTGATCGGAATCGTTTCTGCTACACCAACCAAAAAAAATAAGTTGACCTGTGGCCAGGTCCGAACCGACCGACGGTTTGAAGTAAATTAATTTCCAGCTACAGAAACAATTTCAAATAATTTTAATATATCTATTAATGTAATAAAAAACATATAGGCATATAACATAAATATTTTTAATTTTATTTTATTTATAATATATGTATATATTTATATGTAAGACCAGGCTGTGACGTCATGAATGGCTGGATGAAGTAATATAATTTTAAATCAAGAAAAAACTAATAAATATGATTTTCCCGAGGATAAAACCAATACAAAGTGCATGATTCGTGGTGATATATAAAAAAATCTCCTCATGTGAAATTTAGTGTGAAAATAACCCTTCCCTTCCATTCGTCGATCGCTAATACTACCACTTCCGGTTCACGGATTTGCACCAAAAGTTGATCAATTCATCCCACTGATGCATTAAGTAAATATACCAAATTTCATAAAAATCGGTTGAGCCGTTCAGGCTGTACACATCTATACGGACGGACAGACGGACAGACGGACGGACAGACGGACGGACAGACGGACAGACGGACGGACAGACATCATGCTAAAAATACTTTTTTCTGTTTAGAAAATGCATGATTCGTGGAGATATGTAAAAATCTCCACATGTGAAATTTGGTGTGAAAACAATACCTCCCTTACTATCGTCGGTCGGTAATACTAAGAGAGAGATCTCACTTTAACATGTTTACCACCTTTCCGCATTCAAATGTAAAAATTCACAAGAATGGCATATGGTCATGATGATCCTCTCTCATATAACCTAAATAAGAGCCCGAAAAGACATCATAATTAAATTATTTACATGTTTTCATTATAATCAAATATCATTACAACAGTGCTAGAATTATAAAATATAATATTTATTATTAAATACTTATTTATAGCATATTATCTTAATTTATTTTTGGAAAAATCTATTAAAATAAAAGTAGCTTAAAAATAATAATAAAAGCTTTAAAATAATAATAAAAAATAGTCTGGTTTTTATTTAAATACACCTTTAAAAAATAATTTTTACCAACAGACGATTGGGTTTTGTTTTCACATCAAATTTCAGATGTGGAGATTTTTACATATCTCCACGAACCATGCATTTTGTTAACTGTCTGTCTGTCCGGCCGTCCGTCTGTCCATTGTGTGTCTGTATAGACGTGTATAGCTTGAACGGTTCAACGGATTTTAATAAAATTTAATATATTTACTTAATACACAGTACCGTGATTTCATCAACCTTTAGTGTATATCCGGAAACCGCGGAAGTGGTAGTTTACAAAGTAATAATTTTTTTATTCATTCTCGGAAATTTTTATTTAAAATATAGTATTAATTAATAATTAAGAAATTAAACTAAAAATAAAAACCAAGATAATATAATTCAGTCATTTTAATTCAAGTTTTAAAAATATTTTTTTTGATACTTTATATATCTATACTCGTATATATATATATATATATATATATATATATATATAATGTTTTTCAATGAATTATAAAAAAAACTGTTTTTATATATTAATTTTCCTCCTTTTATATACTACTTTTATTTTAATTTTAGGTAGATGCATTCAATAGAATATATTAAAGTAAAAATTTTTTTTTAATATATCATAATTTTCATAAATTTTATTATTTTAGTAGAGCGAATCTCAATCATTTGTGGGGGGAGGTGATAGAAAATATTATTTAAAAAAATGGATTAAATTATTGTAAAGAAAACAAAAACACATACATACATATTCATAGAAAAATTCTTGTTTTGACATAAAAATAATTTAAAAACAGAATCCAAAATACTCACAATATATATTATTCTTTTATATATTTTATTAAAGGAGGGGGAGGGGATGAAAATTGAGATTAAACCTTGCATCGAATACTGAAATATTGACAAATAGTGTCTTAGTAAAAATTTTAGTTTTAAACTTTTATTTTAATTATTATAGGTAATTAGAATTATATATTTAAAATTAATTTTAATGTGTATATACTATAAATAAAATTCTTTAATTATATCATATATAATATTAAATTTTATTTCGTTAAGTCCTTTAATTCATTTATAGGATTATATTAGTATATTAAATTTATTTTATAAACTTATATAATACTCATCATCATTTTTTTTTTATAATATTTAAAACATTTTTTTTTTTATAAATATTCATTTTCAAGTGTTAATAATATAATAATATAATGGGTTTGTATATTTACTAAAATTTAATGAAATTTGCGTAATTTTTTTTTTAATTTCCTAATGCACATAAAATATTTCTCTATAAAACATTTGCTCTACATAAATATTTTATCAAAATAGAAACAAACTTATTTTTTTTTATTTTTAAAATAAATAAATTTAAATAAATAATAATCGTAATATATTAATACAAGCATAATAGATTTATATTATATATTATTAGGTTACTTGAGAAATTTTTATTAATTTTAAAAAATTTCAAACTTTAATGCATATATCCTTTCAATAAATACTTATTAGATTATATACAGATCCAGGTATATCTCTATCCTCCCCTTAATTGGGCTAGAGGATTTACAGAAAATGATTACAACAGAAAAGAAAAGAAAAAAAAATTAAATATAGTATCAAGATATAAAATTTTTAAACAGAAAAGGAGAATGAAATGAAAATTTTTATGAAAAAAACAAAAAAAACAAAACAAAATTGTTAATGCTAATAATTTTTGTTTCATTACTTTATAGCAATTAAATTATTATTATTTTTGTTTTTAGTGGCCACCCCTATCCCTCACTCGAAATATAAAGGAATATAATTAGAATAATAATATCAGAGTAAATATTATAAATTTTTAAAGATGCTTTGATTATATTTTAAATTATATAACATAAATAAGTAGTAAATTTTAAAAATTTAATAATGTTTTTAGAAAATTTACATTAATTTAGGTAGTATTACTAGAAATATAAAATCTTGATGTATTATTTCCTTATTATTAAATAAATATATCGTTTGTGTATATTAAATTAAGAAATGAAAAAAGTTTTCATTAAATTTGTCTTATTTGCTGATTGAATTCACCGTATTTTTTTTTTTAAATGGCTTCTTTTGACTTAATTTCGTTCTTCTTATTTTTATTATTATTATTATTATTATTATTTTAGAAATCATTATTCGTAGGAAGCGGAAAACCATAAAAAAATTGAATATGTGTCTAATTTTATCGTTGTTCCTATTTTATTCTTTTTGTTAAATGATGATTTTATTTGTTATTTTCTAATTTAATTTTGTTATTATTATAAATTTTTCATTTGTTGTTTACTAAAAACTAAAAATGTACAAACAAGTGAAAAAAAAACGTTTTGAATTTAATAAATTAGCTAGAAATTGGGAAAAATTGGTAAAGAATTTTTATCATTGCTAATAAAAAACAAAAAAAAAAAAAAAAAAACAAAAACTCATTCATACACACACACACACTCGAAAACATAACTCAATCAAGAAATGAACGAGATGCTCAACAGCAGAGATGAGAGAATCGAGTATGTCGAGAATTCACAATCGAAAAGGGGTTGCATTGCTATTTAATCCACCCCACCATCAGATAATTTTATTTCTGAATTTATTCCACTCACACAATTAAGATTTATTTACAATATAAATAATTTATTGTGTTAAATACTTTATATAAAATAATTATTAATTTTATTTTTTTTAAACTTATTATTATATATATTTTTTTATTTGAAATTATTATAATTCTTTTATAAATATATATGTACTTTAAATAGTATTGTTTAATATTCTTGTTAATGTACAATATACATGAGTGTATTTTTATCTACTTATATGTTCAAATAATAGTTAGCAGTCTGGTACTTAAAAAAAAATTATATTGATATTTTATTTTTATAGTTTATGCTGAGGTGTTTGAAATTAAATGAATCTGCCATGATTGATTGACTGATTGCCTGTGCTATCTTGGATTTTTTTTTTTGTATTAATTTTTCAAAAACTTTTTTCTTATCTTTTGTCATTCATGTAATAGTTTTTTTTTTTTTTTTGAAATAATTAATTTTTATCTCAATTTTCATTGCATTTTAAGATAGTTGTGTTTCATTGCTCTTAATTTTTTTTTTTCATAAAATTTTATCTTTAATTTAAAATCATTTTTTGAAATGTCATCATAAATTTAAAATTTTTAAATTTACAGTTCTATATAATGTATATGAGATGAATATTATTTGTAAATTGTTTTTAAAACTTTTCATTATTTTTATTTTTTTAAATTTTGCACAATATGTGTTTTTAGTTTATTGTATTTTGAATGGAATGAATGAGAATGAATGAATGAATGGTAAAAATAAATAAATAAATGCCAACAAATCCTTTGTTGTAGGTGTATGCTGTTGCCACTCATTATCTGCATTCATTAACAAGATCTGACAAAGAATTCTTTATCTACCTGTGGCTGAGAACCGCCTCCTCTTGGCATGTGTCCAACATCAAATACACATGTCCTCCAGAGAGAGGGTACTTGTTTTGTTTTCAAAATTAACTCAAATACACTAAACACCGAATGTCACGAGACAAGAAGAATTTGTTTACATGTTCACATCAGACAAAAATAAAAAAAAGTTTGGTGGGGGGAAAAAAAAATATTTGAGAGGCACCAGAAAAAAAAACAATCGACGAAGTTACTTTATATACCTAAGCTTTTTTTTATTTTATTTATTTTATTTTTTTAATGTGTCGTTTGCCGGGAAAAATAATAAGGATTGGCGAATTGATGTCACCGTGGGGGATGGTTAGGGTGCGTTGTCGTCGCGCTCCCAATCAACGCCGAGACTAGCGACTGGGCGTCGGAGCCGCAGCCGCCGGCCGCTGCGCCTCCGCGACGCATGCGTCCCCTTTCGCGTTCGTCGACGCGCAGCTTCCTTCGGACAAACACTTGTCACTGGATATATGCATCCCCCATACGAGTCCAGGCACAAAAGAACTGTTATCTTGTTCCGAAAATTAAAAGAAAATAACAGAAAAAATTCTAGTAAAAAAAAATGCCTTTTTCTAAGTACTTATGTGCACATTTTATTTTTATTTTTTTTTTATTCAACAAAAAACTTATAATTTTAATTTTTGAAATGATAAAAAAAATGTTTTATTTGTATATATAAACTCATAATTTTAATATAGGTATTCTGAATTTTATAAATTAATTTGAAATTTCAAATCCAAAATTTGTCACCATAATTCATTATATTACTTTTTTTTTTTAAAAAAAAAAACTTTTTAATTCAATGAAATTTAGAAACTTTTCATTTGTTACTTTTTTCATGGAATATTGGTAGATATTTTTTCTAAACCTTCCAATCATTTTAGTACATATATACAAAATATTGACCGGTCAAAATTTGAATTTTTGAAATAATACAAAGAATATAGGTAAACAAGCAAAAAGGTAGTAGTTTTTAGGATAATAAACAAGAGTAAATCTAAATTTAATTTACAAATTATAAGATACAATGAGTTCTTCGTAATTTTAATTTTTTCAAGAGTGATTTTTAGGACAAATCTTCCTAAACTAAAATACTTTGGATATATTTAAAAATCAAAATGAATTACTTTATTTATAAATAATAATATAATAATAAACAGATACTTATTGATGACACTCAATTGAAAATTGCCTGGATATGTTAGTAATTTTAAATCCAATGAAATGTCTAAGGTTAGCCAATATGCATGGGTGAACCATGAACGCTATATTCAGCCGATCAATTTCCAGCCACTGAGGTTTACATTACATTAGAATTCATTGGGGAGCATTAAGATGATCTTTCAACACTTTTTTCTCAATAGAGTCGTAACAGGTTGTAAGTGCATGAGAATATGCTCTTTTCATATGTTGTTCAATATTGTTGAATATTTCACCATATGTCAGCCGGAGGAATTTCAATGTTAAAATAACTTCAAAAAAAATTTTTAATAACAAAATAACAAGGATGGAATGGAAGTGTTTTATTTATTTATTTATTTATTTTTTGTTAAAAATTCTTCCCTTTATTTATTTTTCTTTTTTGTTTAATGTAAATATAATATATGTAAAAGCATTTCATTACTTAATTTGCTTTTGTTTTCTTTATTTTGTTAAATTTATATGAAATTACAATATATATATGTCAATATTTTATTTTTAGTGACACTTAAATGATTATTAAATTAAAGTTAACTTAAATAGTTTTTTAAGTTTTAGAATTTAAATGAACCGTCACCTCTTATACACTTCTGGGTATTTATGTATGTGTCGTGGGCAAATGGAAATTTTAGAAAAATAGCATTTGCCTGACCAAATAGCTTCAACTATTATTTCATTTCAATTTGACTAGACAAATAGCATTTGCCTAGACAAAGGCCATTTGGCTAATTCTTTGTCGGGTAAATAGCTTTAAATATTATTTCAAGTATAATTTTCAGTAATTCATAAACAACCTCAACTGCTATTTTGCTCTGCAATGATCTTAAATATAAAAATTTTGTAGCATGATCCTGATAATTTAACAACCACTTAAATTCTCCATCCGCACAACTTTGAAAGTCAATAAGATCTACTTGTTCTAATTTTTATAATCTATTAATATCAAACTGATTTTTATTTTGAAATTTACATTAATTTAGAACTCAAAACTGTAATAAATACACAATAAAGAACAAAAAAATTTTTGAATAATTTCGTAATTGGCAATGTAATAATTAAAGCTATTTGCCCAACAAAGATTTAGTCAAATGGCTTTTATCTAGACAAAATGGTATTGAAATGAAATAATAGTTAAAGCTATTTGGTTAGGCAAATGGCAAAAGCTATTTTCCTAAAATTTCCACTTGCCTACGACATATGCATATTGCGGATCTAATTAGTTATCTTTTCATTACAAACTGACTTTGGATGAATACTCTTTTTGTACATTAACTTCACCTCACGTGTGTCCAAATACAATAGTTGATGTCTTCATTCTAAAAACAGTTTAACTGGTCTTTGAAATGGCAATTGTTACAGTTCTCAGACAAATTAACATTTGTAATAACAATTCCAAAGGCTTAAAAGATTTCTTAAAAAGTAAGTAAGTTTAATTTCAAAAGACAGTTGAAATTACCTAGAAATTCGATTTAACAATTTAAGTATTATTTGAAGTATTACATAATTAATATCCTTAGATAAAGATAGTTGGAATTATAAGAATATAAAAAAGAATTGGATAAGGGCTTTTGAAGGACTGTTGTTTCTGCCTCCAAGGATTTTCGAGATCATTTGTTCTATAGAGATATAGATATTGTCACTTTAGGCAATAGACAATAAAATCTTTCCGGATTATTCAAAACCATTCTTTAACTAAAAATTATTCAAGAATTAATAAAAAAAAAAAATTATCATAAATTGTAAAAAATTAAATTTTCTATAATTTGAATGGTCAGGACGTTATCATAATCCTTTAATCGTCATTTTCATATATAGAAATAACTGTTCCAACCTTCTTGTGCTTTAATATATAAAGAAACATTAAAATAAAATTTTTTACCACAATATTATATATATATGGAAATTTAAAAAAATTATAAAGAATAATTATAATTATAAATCTTATCTTATTATAGTAGCAAAAATTGTATTTATAAATTTATAATTCACATAATTTATAATTTTTATGAAGAAAAATCAATCTGTATTGGTTACAGTCTCATGAAAAATCAACTTTTATAGTTTTATCTTAATTTAATATAGCATTCTTGGTGATAATATGGCGTCAGAATATCTTATATTTCAAATAAATTATTGAAAAAATCTAATCTAATATAATATTAAATTATACACGTGTATATTTAAATATTTTTACTATCTCGTAAGAGATAGTATTGAGATCACGAAAATTTTCGATGTTGAGATTTTGATGTTTTTATACGTTTTGAAGGTTCCTGAATCATTTTCACTAAGGTTGAGAAAAATGTCTCTGTGTGTGTGTGTGTGTGTGTGTGTGTGTGTGTATGTAGACAGATTACGCAAAAACGGTTTGAGCTAGAATGATGAAATTTGGTACATGAACATTATTCAAAATTCATAGTTTTCTATCAACTTTTGAGATATGTAGCTCAACCGGAAGAGGGTCATTACTTACAACGTTTTGATTTTTTTCCTCTAAACTGACCGTAAAAATAAAGATATATGTTTGATAATTTTTCACATGATTAATAATTGTATAAAACTGCTATATATAGAATTTCAGCTTGATTGACTCGCTGAAAGTACCAGAATTAATTTTTTAACACTGCAAATCTCACTCGCCAACACGTGCCATGGTGCCTTCAATAAAAAGCCAAACATGCGCTGGTTTAATATTTATTATTTATAATTTATAATTAATTAAATTTAATTTAAATATAATATATTTTGTTATTTAATCAAATTCAAATTGCGAGATAGTCGAGTGGAGACACTCCAGCTTATTTTTTTTATATTTAAAATATTTTGTTATTCAAGCGAAATCAAGATAGTAATGATGAGTGAGTCATTAGTACATTATTAAACTTAAAAAATAATTGAATAATTTATATTATCTTATATTATTTTATTTCATATTAAAAGGGTATATATGGTAATATAATTTCAAAATTTATATTCTTCGCAGTAGTACTACTTTGAAAAATATAAAACTGAAATCATCTAAGAATAACATATATAATATAGGATCAAATATTTTATCATGTAAATTGGAATATTTTTTTCATCTTGAAATGGAAATCGAGTTTCATTTTTAGAAAACTCATTTATTAATTGTAAAGGGTCGAGAGATAGCTCCATGTTCCAGGTACTAGTTAATTATAATATTAATCAAACTTTAAATATATATATAGCTGGGGTGTATGGGGTCGAGGTCCAATCAGTTTACGTCATTAAAATTGGTAAGCTTCTTGATCAAGAAAATCAAGATAAACGTTGTACTTATATTGCAACACCTTTACCCACCCGACTATTTTAACGCTTTTTAATCATAGATTGTACAAAAGTCACATGTTTATATACCTTTACATATTGTAAACTGTGTTTAGATAAAACAATATGATTACTATAGTCAGTTACCATATATTTATATATATTGTCATTATAAAGATTACATATTTGATTTATAACAACAGGTTGAATATTATAATATATTATAGTATATTATTGTATAAAATAATATTTAATTTATTTACCTATTTTAACTCATTTATAAAATTTTGATGAATTTATTATTATTCACTAAATCAAACATATCGTGATAAATGAATTGGGAAAGATGGTTAATATGTATGTTCAAATTTAATAGTAGATTTATTAATAAATATTATCAATGATTAAGGGTTGATGGGTTTATTGCCTAAACGCTTATCAAGACAATCTCTATGTTAATTGACAAATAATCTTCGGCGATTCATATATTCCAATTAATTGTATAATAGTTCTACGATTTTACCATATATCTAGAATTATATTGATATATGCTTCAAAAATATATGATTAATATCTGCGGTATTCATTTTAAGACAAGGGATTTTTTTACAGTTATTAAATAATTTATTAAGTGTTAATATTATAAATATTTATATTGTTGACTTATATAAATGTAGTCAAAAAGTCTTAATTTTTACTTTCTCGTCAGAGATAGTTTGCGATCACGAAAATTTTTGATGTCGAGATTTTGATGTAATTATACGTTTTGAAGGTTCCTTAATCATTTTCACTAAAATTGAGAAAAATGTCTGTGTGTGTATGTATATAGACAAGATTACGCAAAAACGGTTTGAGCTAGAATCATGAAATTTGGTAGACGAGTATTATTCAAAATTCGTAGATTTCTATCAACATTTGAGAAATGTAGCTCTTTCGGAAGAGGGTATTATCTACAACGTTTTGATTTTATTTCCTCTAAACTGACCGTAAAAATAAAGATATATGTTTTATAGGTTTTCACATGATTAAATATTGTATAAAACTGCTATATATAGAATTTCATCTTGATAGAATCGCTGAAAGTACCGGAATTAATTTTTACTTTCCCGCATACTTCGTATAAGGGAAGTATTGGAATCGTCAAAAATTTCCACTTCGAGATTTTGATAGATCTTGACGTTTAAGACCTCCCTGAGTCGGAAAATACCATTTTTGGAATTATGTCTGTGTGTGTGTATGTATGTATGTATGTATGTATGTATGTATGTATGTAATGTCTGTAAGCAAATTTACTCAAAAACTAATCAAGCTACGACTTCGAAATTTGGTACACCGATATTATTCACAGTTTGTAGATTTCTATCAAAATTTCGTCAAAATCGGTTAACCGGAAGTGGTACTTTACCTACAATGGTTGCGTTTACCTTTCAAGTAAAGTACCAGTTTGCTTCGAGATATTTGCTTCATATTTTGTATATAGATTTAAAAATATGAAAAAAATTCAGATACCAAATTTCATCATGATCTGACTACCGGAAGTGACATTTTACCTATACAAGTAGCGTTTCTTTTTTACCGAGCGACGATAGTAAGGGAAGTATTGTTTTCACACCAAATTTCACCTATGGATATTTTTAGGTACATATCTCCACGAATCATGCATTTTCTTAACAGAAAAAAGTATTTTTAGCATGATGTCTGTCCGTCCGTCCGCTGTGTGTCCGTAGAGATGTGTACAGCTTGAACGGCTCAACGGATTTTGATGAAATTTGGTATATTTACTTAATGCATCAGTATGATGAATGGATCAACTTTTGGTGCAAATCCGGAAACCGGAAGTGCTAGTATTGCCGATCGAAGAGAGGAAGTGAAGGGTTATTTTCATATCAAATTTCACGTGAGGACATATCTCCACGTGTTATGCACTTTGTATTGGTTTTATCCTCGAGAAAAATCATCTTCATTAGTTTTTTCTTAATTTAAAATTATATGACGTCACCCAGCACTTCATGACGTCACAGCCACCCAAAATATTTATATTATATCCATATCTGTTTTTTTTACATTTAAAATATCAGTTAACCGGAAGTAGCACTTTATTACATTCTAAATATTCATTCACAACTCTTTATACCTATTTATATGCGGGAAAGTCTAGGGGAGGACACTCCCGCTTATTTAACACTGCAAACCAAGCTCTAGTACGTGACGTGGTGCCATCAACAAAGATCAAAAGACGCGCTGGTTTAATAAATATTATTTATTAATTTTAATTTATAATTTATAATTAATTAAATTTAATTTAAATATAATCTATGTTATTTAATCCAATTCAAATTGCGAGATAGTCGAGTGGAGACACTCCAGCTTATACAAATAGCCGAGCCGAGTACTTCCTAATACTACCTATTTCTCCTTTCCATTATATTGTAAATATTATTGTAAATATATTGTAAACGATTTATTGTTGCCCAAAGAAAGGGCAGATGTAGATCTTAATTGGAAAATAAAAAAAAAAAAAAAAAAAAATGTTATTTAATCCAATTTAAATTGCGACATAGTCGAGTGGAGACGCTCCAGCTTATTTTTATTTGGTTTATTCGAAAAGATTCAGGGAAAAAAATTATTTTCTATTTTTTAGTTTAAGTATATTGATATTGTTTGATAAAAAGTCATTTCATAGAATTGTTATTTATTTATTTTCATTATAATTTTTTTCTCTTAGGATTTTATTAAAAAAATTCAACTGACAAAGACATATACATATTATATTTTAATACTTTATAAATAAATAAATACTTTTTTTTTAAAAAATAATTATAAATACCTATTGAGAAATGTATGTAATTATTCATTGATTTATAACTGTAATTATGGCATAGTACCGGGACCCCGAGCCTCGGCTCGGTACTTAAGTTAAAAAAAATGATTCATTATTATTGGATTTGGCTGGTAATATTAATACCTGGGATACCGAGCTGTCGCTCGAAAAAATGTTTAGACATTATTATAGACATTTTCATTCTGTAAATTAAATAATTTTATTTCATTTAAATAAATATCTATTTTTAAATAATTTTTCTCTCTACATTATTTATCTAATTCTGACAATATATTAAGATCACACCGGGACCCCGAGCCTCGGCTAGGTAATTAAGTTAAAAAAAAATAATTCATTATTATATTGGGTTTGGCTGGTAATATTAATACTTGGGACACCGAGCTGATATACAATTCTTTAATTATTTATTACAATTATTAAATGTTGCATCATTGCATCAATCTGATTAAAATGAATGGAACTTGGGGTCCTCAATAATACATAAATATGTATTATTAGATATGTTTCTAAGTGCATGAATATTTTTTTTTTATTGGAAGAATGATAAATATATATCGTAATTTATAATTATAAAATATTATTAAAATATATATTTTTAATTTTATTTCGAAATTAAATAAAAAATTTTAAAATATTTTAAATATAAAAAAAATATTAATACAATATCTTTTAAAAAAAGGCGGGAGTCAAATTTCAATATGAGTGTCATTTGTCCATATATAAATTAATAATAAATAATATTAATAAATATTAAATTTAATAAAAGAACAATGAGTAAATAAATATAAGATAGTAATTTATTAAAAAATAATAGATAAAAAAAAAAAAAATTCTTTTCCGCCGGTTTCGATCCTGCTAAGTTGACTATTCAAAACAGTGCCTTTACCCATTAGACTGATATATTTAGTTAATTAACATGACATTTTTACTCTCTTTGCAAGAATTATATGTTTTTTTGTTTTTGTTTTTTTTGAGAGTGATTAATAAATATATATATATATTTTATTAAAAATAAATATTTTTAATTTTATTTCGAAATTAAATAATGAATTTTAAAATATTTTAAATATAAAAAAATGTTAATACAATTCATTTAAAAAAAAGCGGGAGTCAACCAACCGTATTTTATTTTGTTAATAATTAATTAATTAAGATTAATAAATATATATATATATATATATATTATTAAAAATAAATATTTTTAATTTTATTTCGAAATTTATTTTATTTAAAATTGATGACGTCACACCCATATATAATTTTCAATTAAGAAATTAATAATGAAGCTGTAAGTTTCAAGAGATGTGATCAATAAAACTCAATTTTTCTTTATAAATACTATATCTAGTGTGAATTTGAAAAAAATCGTTAGAGCGGTTTTTGAGAACCAATGGTTATAGATAGATAAATAGATATATAGATATATAGATATATACAATTTTAGCTAGCATAATAAGATAAGATATCTTTTTATTAATAATTCCAAAATCGTTGAATGGTATGTTACCTTATTCCCTTGGCAGGTAGTATTATATATTATTACCTGTTTTCATTCATTATTTCATATCACTTAAATAAATATATTGAATTTCGTTGTCTCTTAAATTGATTCAAATAACATAAATATACTATGTAATTAATAATACAATGTCTACATAGTTAATCGTAATTTAATCTCTATAATAATAATAATATATAATTCAGTCTTTAAATAATATTATTGTGCTCTAATAGAGAATGCCAATTTTATCTTATACCATAATTATTATACTACTACTACTATAATATATATGGTAATTGTTTAGTCCATAGGTTCCCAAACTTTTTTGTTTCGTAGACCCCTTGCCATGTTTTTCGGTTTTGGGGAGACCCCCTAAATTGATTTTTTGTAAAAAATTTTTACCTTTTTCTAGAGCCTTATTGAAAAATCAAAAATATTTTAAGAGCCAAAACAATTTTTTTTTAGATCTTTATATTTACCTTTTTTAGAGCCATATTGAATTGAATTATAAGATAGTATAATGTAAGTAAATAGGCTTGAGATCCACTATCGTTGACCCCCATTTTCATTCCATGGACACATTTTTTGCCGTAGACCCCTTGTATGCTGCCATAGACCCATGGGGTCGATATAGACCACTTTGGAAACCTCTGGTTTAGTCTAACCGATGTATGATGGATTTGGATAAAACTTTACCACTGGATCCCTTTTTTGATTCAAAACAAACTTTCCTTAAGCAGTATGTGGCGGTTGCTTCTAGTTTACAAGATAAAAATTATTAAATTAATTATTAAATAATTTTCCTATATCCAAACCGAACTTATAAAAACTGAATATTAGTGAATAAGTTAATAATTAGTAAATTAGTCTATAAAACATTATTAAATGGCTACTCATTCATAACTAGCTTATATGCAAACTTTAATAATTTTTATCTCGTAAACTAGAAGCGACCGCCATTACCTAACCTAAGTGGAGTAGAGGTGTTATGTGATCAGCCCCCAATCTTTTTCTTGACTTTCTTGATCGGTTATATCTATGTATATAATATGAAATGTTTTTTAAGAAAGTTCGCAGGTACCCAGTTTATAGTATAATAATTAAATATTTATTTGGTTGCGCATAAGTAATCACATTTTTACCACCGTGAGCGCACCTTACCCCATCCTCTCTCTCTCTCCCTCCTCCTCAAGTCGTTCTAGCGCCATCCTTCAAGACTAACATTTTTTTGACATTTTTAATTGAATTTCATCTGAAATTTTCAAATCAATTTATTTTTCAATTGTGTTCTTTAAGATTAAAAGTTTATGAACGCATGGAGATGATTTTCCTAACTCAACGTTTACAGGTGGAAGTAAAATCTAATGCAAATCTCACCGCTGAGGTTAATAATTGAATTGTCTACTTCAATATATATATATATATATATGTAGCTGGAAATAGCGTTTTAAGTTAATAAATATACTTTATATTCTGTTACACGTATATAAATATTAAATATTTAATTATATGGTTCCCAAATTCAAAACTTGATTATATAATGTTATATAACAAATGACACTTCATCACAGGAATAGGTGATTAAATGCAATATCTATTTTATTATAATAATATATTTATTTACTATAAAATATTTATTACATTTTAATTTATAGAATTCCAGGAAGAAGATTTAATTTTGGGAAAAAATCCATCTCTTCTAAATCACCATCGATTAGTGAGTAAAATGAAATTCATGTTTTTTTTTTTTTGTTCAAAAATACATATAATTTTCATTTCATTTCTATTAAATTATTTTTTTTATTTCTAGTTTAAATTCAAAAACTTTTCTATTATATATTTCTTTTATTTTAGTTTTATGACATTTAGAAAAGAGAAGAGAGAGAAACAAGAAAGTAATTTCAGTCACTGGGAAAGCAAATTTTCAATAATCAGGAGGTCAATATTATTTTTCTAAATTGAATCTTAATAAAAATTACTTTTTCCTAAAGTTATTAATTAATTAAGTATTATTCTTTTTTATAACATTTTCATCGCCCCTCGATTGATATAGATTTTTTTTCTTCTGCCATCTGCTTGAAATGAAAACTTTAATTTTATATACAGCTCAGCAAAGCTAAGTATTTTACTTTTTTTTTTTTTTACTAACATGGCACGTTCTTTATTTATTTATTCAATGACCTTAAAAATCCTAACTCCATTTAACACTCCTCCAAATGAAATAACTTAAGTTGGTAGGTATATATGTAAAATTATCTAAATAAAATGAACTTATTACTAATTTATTAACTTTATAATTTTATTTATTTTATATTTATCTTATTTTTAAATTGAAAACTATTTTGATAACATAGTACCGGGACCCCGAGCCTCGGCTCGGTACTTAAGTTAAAAAAAATAATTCATTATTATTGGGTTTGGCTGGTAATATTAATACTTGAGACACCGAACTGAAATACAATTCTTTAATTATTTATTACAATTATTAAATGTTGCATCAATGCATCAATCTGAATAAAATGAATGGAACTTGGTGTCCTCAATAATACATAAATATGTATTATTAGGTATGTTTCTAAGTGAATGAATATTTTTTTTTATTGAAAGAATGATAAATATATATCGTAATTTATAATTATAAAATATTATTAAAATATATATTTTTAATTTTATTTCGAAATTAAATTAAAAATTTTAAAATATTTTAAATATAAAAAAATATTAATACAATAACCTTTAAAAAAAGGCGGGAGTCAAATTTCAATATGGATGTCATGTGACGTCACCCATATATAATTTTAAATTAAGAAATAAATAATGAAAATGTACTTTTCCTGAGATGTGATCAATAAAACTCAATTTTTCTTTATAAATACTATATCTAGTGTGAATTTGAAAAAAATCGTTAGAGCGGTTTTTGAGAACCCATGGCTATATATATAAAGATATATACAAACAATTGTAGCTAGCATAATAAGATAAGATATTTGAAATATAATTTTTGATCTACTAATAAATGAATTTTAAAATATTATAAAAATAAATTATGAGATTATTTTTTAATAGGCATCTATTGAGTTGAAATTAAGGACTTTTAGAGTCAATGATTCAAGATTTAATAATGTCAAAGGAGGATAAGTTCAAAGGAGATACAGATTGGATCCGGTAAATAGAATAGAATTGTATAGAGGAATTAAGAGGGGAATTAAATATTTGATTGCATATTAAATTAAGATATGCAATTAAATATTGTAGTTGCCTCTTTCAACACTACAACACTTTGTTAAAAATGATATAATAAAGAAGATAGATAGACTTAGTAATTTATTAATTATTTTGTGCTAAGGATATATGTTATTAAGGAATGGGTAGTATGAATTGCATGTTTTGCATGGTTTGTTGTATGGGTCGTTGAGGATGGTTCCGAATTGGATACACCAATGATAAGGACATCCGGGAGGTAATCCAACAATGTTCTATAATGGGAATAGCCTGCTGAATGTATCGGCTACCTTTATAGCTCCGGTAATTTTGACTGGCATGGTGGAAAGCATCCCCTCCTAGGAATGTCAATTTTCAGTTGCAGCGGTAGCAAGGAGCAACTCCAATTATATTTTAGATTTATTATTTTAAAGTTCTTATTTTATTTATATATATATGACTTATATAATTATAATCCCATCAACTCACAATTATTGATATATATAGATAAGATATATGTAAATGTATTCTCAGAAACCGCTCTAACGATTTTTTTGAAATTCACACCAGAGATAGTATTTATAAAGACAAATTGAGTTTTATTCATCACATCTCTGGGAAAAATCATCTTCATTAGTTTTTTCTTAATTTAAATGTATATATGTGACGTCACAGCCACCGCCTGTGAGATATATATCTATTCTTAAAATAAAATTAAAATATTTATATTATATTCATATTTGTTTTTTATTTCATTAATCAATACATTTAAATTATTTGAAATTGTTTCACAACGTTTAGAAGATTTATCTTTATTCGATATAGGAGAATTAAATGACGTCATCAATTTATTATACAGCGACTCCGTAAATACAAAATTTTATATACTAGCTGTTCAATCAGTAAATTAGATAAAACATTTATTTGTTTTTGTGTTCGTACTTTTAATATATCACTTTTAATAATCAGTAAATTAATTATATATTATTATTGTAAATGTTATATCTATCTATCTCTGTTGTCGAAAGTTCTTGACCGCAACATCCACATTTCTCGAAGTGTTCATACATTGTGAATCCACCCATAATAATATCTTACTTACTTGAAAATGAAAATCCAATTATGAGATCAATTATTTAAAATTATTTATTCATATAATCTTGAATGTTTTCAGTGTTTTATAAATATTTAAAAAGGTCAATATTAGAAAAATAAAATTAAAAATATAATAAATCTTCAGAATAAATATTTGATTAAATTAATTTTCAATTAAAATTACTGTGAAATATATTAAAGATAATCAAAATTGAATTGTCCTTTAACGATTTTAGTTTAACTTTCCAGGACCATACGAGGTTTGTCTGTAAAACACGTATAAAAGTGGAATAATAAATTTATTTTACAAATATTCTGATATTTCAATACCAACGCCGTTTCCACAGCTGAAACTAATGCTGAAAATCTTCAGTTGTGTATGATATATATTAAAAATGCAACATAAACTCCCTTCTATTAAAAAAAAAAATCAGATAAATAAATAGACCACGTCTGGTTAGGATGATGTTAAGTGTTTCAAATCTTACATTAGTAACTTTTCTCTCTATTAATCAAAGATGAATAGGATATTATTTATTTTCTGTTTATAAATATTATTACATAAGTTTAATTTGGGACCTAGGGAGTATTTTTTTATTTAAATTTAATTAAGTTTAATTAATTCTTAATTATTTTTTTTGATATTAAATCTCTTTAATTTAAATTTGACGAAATAGGCGTTTGGTTTTCTTTTTATTTCTAAATAAAATTAAAATGGCAATTTTAATTTGAGAATTTGATCCCTACGACCTTTGAATCGTGTAGGAACTCAACAAATGTTTCGTTTAATAGAATATGTGGATTATTTTTAATTAGGCCATATTTAAAGCACGTAGTAAAAGTCATAAATTTAACTCATATACATTTTGTATAGTTTATTTTTTCAAGGTCAAATGATCGATAAATAGATGAGTTTTCATATTAAAAAGAAATGATACTAACATGCTAACATTAATATTAATCATTGAATAATTAACCGCGATTAAGGCCAATCCTATTTTAATGGTTTTTGCTTAGAAATTTTCAAGGTAATGGATGTGGGGTTTAATAAATACAGTTAAACATTTATCAACAACTTATTTTTTTTTAAAAATAACTATTGTTGACGAGCTTTTAACTGACGTTTTTGTTGCAATACGCCTTTAGTGAAAACATATATTCTGATTATCATTTGGTTTTGACAGAACTAACTTAATATCTAAATGTAACAAAGCTATAATAATTGTTCTAAAAAAAAAATATGATACACTTAATGTGATAAATTAAGATTCATTTTTATTTTCAAACAAATGGTAATATCTCTTATACATAAATATATATTAATATATTCTTGTATTATGGTTTTATTTATAATAAATATAAATGTTAGCGTTGTACAATCCAACTTGCTTTTAAGAAAATATTTGAATTTAATTTTTTTTAAATAATGGATTTTAACGATTAATGATAATTAATGATTATCTTAATAAATCTGGTAAACAATTAACTTGCTTTGAAACTAAGTAGTATTAGGTTCTGTTAGCTCAGGTGAGTTAAAGTACGTTATATATTAAATAGATAATAAAATATATTTTATCATAAAATCTCTATTTTTTATATCTTATCTTATTATATAATAGCAACAATACCTCCCTTACTATCGTCGGTCAGTAAAAATTGTATATATAGAAATTTGTATTTTTGAAATATTAATCCACACGAATGATTTTTTTTTTTTTTGAAATTCACACAATAGATAATATTTATAAAGAAAAATCGATCTGTATTTAGGAAAAATCATCTTTGTTAGATTTTTCTTAATTTAAAATAGTAAATTTAAATGACTTCAGCAACTTTGTCAGACAGCGCCTTCTTATAGATACAAAATATTATAAATATAAATAAATACTTTTAATTAATTAATGGCTCGGTGAACCAGCTACTGACAAATTTATAAATAATATTTTTCTAATTTCCAACTTAAAATAATTAATTAAAACGAAAATAAATAAAAAATAAAAATTCAGAGTTCAAACATATTATAATTATCTATTGATCTATCTCACATCGTTTTCTTAAACAATACCTATCTACCTTTAAATTGTCAACCCAAAGTGTTTTTTTCTTAATCGGCCGTTTCCCAATTGGTTTCCCTAAAAATAACTTTATGATAAATCTTGTATCAACCATTTGAACTACAAGGTTTGGCTCTTAATTTCCAGTAATGCTTTAATAACACCAGAACAGATGATGTGAAAAACGTAACCTTTTTAAAACAAGAAGAACGTGACGTGAAAGTCTTCCGAAAGAGGGCTTTAAAAGTTCACAAGTTGTTACAACAGAAGTTTACTCGTATTACGGTAGATGGGGATTATTTCGGAACCTATTAAAAGGTTATGTTTTCCAAATCATTCGTTCTCGTGTTATTAGGGCAGTCGTGGAAATTAATAGTCACATCTTGAATGTGTCCCACACATCGTAACCTTCTCGACTTTTTAATTATGACTAAGTTGGGGGATGTGTAAATTTATCAATATGCATTGAAAGTTATGTCCCTGTGAAATGATCTTTTAGATTCATAATTTCCAGGAAGTAGTATCTTATTCCTAAATAATGTAAAACTACTATCTTCCCCAAATGTTATGTATCACATCCTCTTTTATCACATAGTTTTATAATATTAGATTCTTTGAATTGAATCTCCATGAAACTAAATTTAATCTTAATTTTTCGTGATTAATGTTTTCCTTTACTTTTAAATTATATATCTTTTTCTTTTCAAAAAATATTAAATTTATTTTCTTACTTTGGTTATTCTTTCTCTTTTCTGAGCTAATTGTTGTGGTGGCTCTTACTCCACAATAAGATGTATATTACTAAATAAATTGAAATAATTTAAATGTCCTTTGGTATGCTTTCAAGAATCTAATAATACTAATAATAATAAAAGTTCTTCATACATATTTCTATAACTTCTTCCAAACAGACATGCTACTTGTTGCTTAACTTACTTCACTTTCCTAAGAAAAATATCCCTCAGTCGGTCTGTTTATAATACTATAATGAATTGAAATGGTTAAATGAGTTTAAAATTTAATATAATATTTATATATATTATTTAAATATTAATTATTTATATTAAATCGTAATTCCAAACTGAATCCGGAAAAAAATCAACATTTAAATATTCATGATTTATATTGGAAAAAAAAAAATGGTTTCTCTTTCCAATTAGAGAAACAAACTGACACAACAATTTTTGATTCAAGAGACTTAAAAATCTAATAAAAACTTAATTTATTTCGAAATGTGGAATTTTAATTTTTGCTCATATAATTATATAAATATATTATAAAATATAAAAGTGAACACAACAGAATAAATGTTTTTATTCAATTAAGAATTGCATATTAAATATAGAGATTTTAAATTTTGTTTTCAAATCTAACTTTTCAGTTTTATTGGATTTTTTTTTAACAAATGAATATATATTTTCAAAATTTAATTTATTTTAATGTAAATATTGGTGCTTTTAATTAAAATGAAAAAATTATATTGATATATTTTTTTTCTTTTCAATTATTATTACAAAAGATAATCGATTTTTTTTTTTTATTAAATTTTAAAATATTGATTTAAAATAAATCTTGCTCCATAGGGATAAATTGGAATAAAAAAATGTTAACAGTCTCTAAATAATAAATTGAATCATTATTATATTCAATGACTTTTGAGATTGAAAGATCATGATTTAGAAACTGAACAATAAATAAATCTGCTTTTGTCAACCAATTCACTTATATTTTATTTATAGGCTGAACACATAATAATGGGTTGCGTTTTATTGCTCAATCTTGTATAGCATTTACACCAACGACATTCCTTAAAATGTGTTTCTCAACCTTTTTGGACCAAACGCCCACTTCGTAAGGCCGGCTTTATCATTCGTCCCCTATAAATTTTAACAGATAAAAATTGCATGATAATCCCTAATATAAGGTAGGTACACTTGGTGATACTTAGAGCCATATTGAACAATCGAGTTACACAACCTGATCGCAAAATCATCTTACCTTTTTCCTTTCCCGCATACTTCGTATAAGGGAAGTATTGGAATCGTCAAAAATTTCGACTTCGAGATTTCGATAGGTCTTGACGTTTTAGACCTCCCTGAGTCGGAAAATACCATTTTTCGAATTATGTCTGTGTGTGTGTATGTATGTATGGATGGATATATGGATGTATGTTATGTAATGTTTGTCTGTGAGCAAATTTACTCAGAAACTAATCAAGCTATGACTTCGAAATTTGGTACTATTTGGTATTATTCACAGAGTTTGTAGATTTCTATCAAAATTTCGTCAAAATCGGTTAACCGGAAGTGGTTCTTTACCTACACTGGTTGCGTTTACCTTTCATGTAAAAATATGAAAAAAATTCAGATACCAAATTTCATCATGATCTGACTACCGGAAGTGACATTTTACCTATACAAGTAGTGTTTACTTTTTTATTAAAGTTACAGTTTACTTCCAGATATTTTACATTTAAAATATCAGTTAACCGGAAGTAGCACTTTATTCTATATATATATAAATGTTACCAAATATCAAATTTGACACCATTAAACTAACACGAACTGGCTCTTTATCAATACCAAGTTTACACATTCTAAATATTCATTCACAACTCTTTATACCTATTTATATGCGGGAAAGTCTAGGGGAGGACACTCCCGATTTTTTTTAAGAACCATATTGAAAAAAATTGAAAAAAGCGGAAATGTCCTATTGCAAAATCATCTTACTTTTTTTAGAGTTGAACATGATTTCGCCCCCCAAAAAGCGAATAGTCAAATTATCGCGCCCTTTAAAATGTCAATCGTCCCCTTAAAACATATCAGAATGTTAAGGTATTAAGACAAAGTTGGACAAAAATTTGCTTCATTTGTAATATTGTTAAAATATAAATTACGAGTATTTACTTATTATAGCTTACGAGAATAATTATTAGTATTATTAATATTGTAAATTTAAATTCTTCCTTCCACCTCTTCATCTATTATTTATATTTGCCCTTATACTATTTTTTCCTAACTTAGGTTATTTTTTATAATCCTAAATAGTTTTTCTATTTGAATCATCCGCATAACTGTATAATTTTATTAGAGTTACTTCGTCTAATTACCCCACTAATATTTTAATTTTGACTTTTTGACTAATTTTTTTCCTCATTACCAAATTTCTTCCAAGGTGCCGCACACATCGTATTTAGATTAATAATTTGAAAGATATAACATAATAATTTATTTAAGGGCTATTGAATATAAACTATAGTGAGAATAGATAAGAAACTTTGAACAGGGAGAGTAATGGGTCTCTAGATAAAAACCCACTCAGAGAAAACAATAGAAAAATCGGAATAGGAGAGAAAATTCAATTTTGAATAAAATCCACTACTGATGGAAATTTCTACGAGAAATACTAGAGTCGATATTAATAAAAATATCTTTTATTATTAATTTAAAGAAATTATATATATATATTTATTATTATTCTTATATTATAATACTATTAATCAAGTTGGTTACGATGGAAAGGACACGTAGCAAGAATGGGTGATGATAGACTAGCGAAAATTGGGAAACGGCCGGTTGGAAGATCAAGGACTTGGTGAGTATTGTAGAAAGGGGGAGATGGGAGAAAATAGGCGTTGGATGGGTGTAGCTCAGAATAGGGATATTTGGTGCCATGCCTTTTATTCGGCTTCAATTGAGGAAGTCGTGCCAAAAACCCTAAAAAATCCTCTCTATTCAATATTAAAATTCTTCACATATACTCCATTCATAGCTAACAACCACCTAATCATTTAATGTTGAATTCTAAAACAAAAAGTATAGAGAAATCTGGAAACAGTTAGGGGAGGCCTACATCCTACATCAAAAAATTATTTTTTAAAGTTAGTATTTATACTATTTATTAAATTAAATAAATGTCTTTATCTATAGTGATGTGAGGAAAATTCCAAACCTTTAATGACGGTAGATTCAAGCGTCACTGATTCGATAATTATGGCGATTATAGTGAATAAAAGTCCCTTCTGGTTCCAATAATTGGACGATGGCGCCCGGGATCTCAATAACAAATGCTGATTGAATTATGTTCCGACATCACTATGGTATTTGCCTCCCCTTCTCTATTTTCGTTTAAAGTTTACAGTTATGGAGTCATACTTAATATTCAATCATCCAAGCAAAGATGGATGAAAAATGATTCTACCATTGCAATAATTTACATATAAGAATTTGCATATATTTGTATTTAAATTTATTATTAAATGGAACAACTATTTTTTTCATATTTTATCTTATTTTATTATACTAGCAAAAATTGTATGATTGTTCATAGCTAACAACACCTTAATCATTTAATGTTGAATTCTAAAACAAAAAGGATAGAGAGAAACAATTTTTCTCTTTAATTGATATTTATTTAAAATGAATAAATATATATATATATATATATATATATATGTATATTTGTATATTTTAGAGATATTTTATCATGATAAGGATTTTTTTTTAAAATTTACACAATAGATAATTTTTATAAAGAAAAATCGATTTGTATTGGTTTCAGCCTCATGAAAAATCATCTTATCTTAATTTAAAATAGAAATTTTAGTCTTCTATAAAGAATTTTTAATTTTTTTTTTTACCAAGATTTAAACATTACATTAAAAGTTTTGTTATCTAGTATAATATTAGTTTTTTTTAAAAAAAATGTGCTTTTATTATTTTTTTTTTTTAATTTTTTCTTGTATTATTTTTCTATTCATAATTCAACCAACATTTTCTTAATCTTTATTAGCTTTATATTTTTCTTTTTTATATTTATTTTAAATCCATTTCCAAAGTAAAGATTTATTTTTTATCAGACATTTTTTTTATTTTTGTTTATATATGTATAATATTTTTTTTCAAAAGATTAAACTTCCTTGCTTTCAATTCATATAAATACCGCGAAAATATATTAGCGGGGAGACCGATTATGAAAGAAGACCAAGAACACGGTGGATAGACAAGGTAAAAAGAGACATAAGAGAGTTGGGAGAGAATAGGAGTTGGAAGGGTGTTATTTAGGATAAGAACTTTGAGGAATATGGTTGTTGCGGCCAAGAACTTTCGAGTTCAGTAGAGCCACAGAGATAGATATCTTATTTCAAATAAATTGTAGAATAATTCACACCATAGATAATATTTATAAAGAAAATATGATCTGTATTGGTTTCAGTCTCGTGAAAAATCATCTTTGTTAGTTTTATTTTAATTTAAAATAGAAATTTTAAAAAAATGGCGCCGGGTAACGCCGGACAGCGCTTCCTTAAATACAAAATATTATAAATAAAATGAAATAAAAATATTTATTTTAATAATATTTTGTAATCAAATTACAAAATATATATTATGTTATAACCACAGGCCATACTTTTCTGTCTTTCTGTGCATTAATACGTACATACAGGGGTTGGACAAAAATATGGAAACATCTTTAAAAAACATGTTTCTTTGCTTAAGCAAGGCCAGCAAATCCCTGTTTATGAAGCTCCCTTCTAATTGTTTTGGTGCTCACAGGGTTCGGTAACACAACATTCATTTCAGCAGTAACTTTTGCAGCTGTGGTCTTCTTATTTTTCGTCACAATTGCCCTTAATGATCGTCTGTCACGATCACACAGGACACACTTTCGTCCGGGCTGTGATTTAGCAGATGATGTTATTCCGCTTTTCAAATATGCGGAATAAATCTTCGATACAGTACCTCTTTATACACTAAACACCTCGGCTACCTTGCTTACGGAAGCACCTTCCTTACGTGCTCCAACAATTTGCTCACGTTCGTTAACTCTGACATAATGCAATGACAACCTCACATAACAGTACTCCGACAACAACTGAACTGTTTAGCACATTTACGAAGTTGTTTAGGTGGCGTCAGTAGTCAAAAACGCCAGCGGCACCTACATATTTCATTAAAATCATTCTTTCTTTTCAAACATGCATTTCACAAGGTGTTTCCATATTTTTGTCCAACCCCTGTATGTTTAAGGGCTGTATGTTTTACGGCTAGTTTTTTTTTAATTTATATTCTTTTAAATTATTTAAATTGTTTCATATATTTTGTCGTTTATTTATCTTAAATAATAATCTTAATCTTAAACATTCATAGGTCATAAGGAATAATTATTTTTAATAACCGAGCGGCTTTCCGATACTCTTATTTTATATTAAAAGAGTAAATAAATATAGTAATATAATTTCAGAATTTATATTATTAGCAGAAGTAATCCTTGGTCGCAACAGTTATTGTTATTTTGAAAAATATAAAACTGAAAACATCTAAGTATAACAACATATTTATATAATAATGATCAAATATTTTATCAAGTAAATTTGAATATTTTTTTCAACGTGAAATGGAAATTGAGTTATTTTAATTGTTTTGTGCCATTTTAGGAAACAAATTTATAGAAATATTTATATAAAAATTCCAATGAAATCATTGTGTAAAAAATTTAAAATTATTTTCTTTATCAGTTGCTTTAATAGTGTTTAGAAAATTTTTAGTTTTTTTTTTGTTAATGTGTAAATTATAAATATTTGAATTCATAAAAGAAATACAAAAGGGGCTAAATAGAAGGTAAGACAATCAAAAATTTTAAGTTAAATATTTAGAGAAGAAGCTAATTATTTATTTATTTCTATTTATGAATAATATATTTATTTGATGAAATATTGAATCAAGATTCTTGTTTGATTAAAACTTTCACCAAAATAAATCATAATTATACTTTTATGATGATTTAGTTCCTCGGTTTTCATTATAACGTTTAAATTTTATTGATGAAAAGTTATTTTATTATTTAAAGTGACAATCTTTTTTTGGTAGTACTTTGAATAAAAATAGACTGAATATTGCCTTTCCATATATTTTAGCAAAAGATGGTATGAACACCAATCAACATAAAAATGGATTTTTAATCTTTAAAAGCTAGGTATATTATACAGTTCGGTAAGTGTCTATAAATTTTCAATATAAAAGATTTTTCAATCGAAATGCATCACCACGCATGACAATGATAGCGATCTTATAAAAAAATTGTTCCAATTCTCTTTGGATCCTCATAAATTTTTATAGACATTCCAAACCCACTTTCTCCTCTTCATACTCATTTTACTTTTTTTTTTTTGTGTAGTTTATATTATTCATCTACATCATATATGCATCTAGTTAATATTTTATTATAATTTTTATTTTAATATGCAGAACTATAAACTTAATTTATTGTACATGTTATTATATTTTTATTTTTCAAATATTCTATTTTTTAAATGGACCGTATATATTTTATTCCTTGGTGGGAAAATTTGATTTAGTGTTAGAATTTTTGTTGAAGTATTTAAAATCCCCCCTTTCTCGGTTACTATCCATGATTAATATAATAAATTTATTCCAAGAAATATATCCTTGAGATTAGTGATGAATATAAATATTTATTGGTAGGGAGAGATAAAATGTCCTATTTTCTACCGAGTTTCAAATATAGTATCATATATACACATATATATATATATATATATATATATATATACGTGCTGAAATATCTGTTGAGCTTTTAATGCATTGAAATGCAAATATCACCCCAGAGATGTGTGACTAATTCCCTGAGGTGGCTGTTTAGTAAAATATTTTTCCATTCGATAACGTGACGTTTTTCATATACCTAATATAAATACACATATACCTATACATTAGATACACATATTCATATTTATTTATATATATAAGATATTGAGTACATATATTCTTATATTATTATTACCAGGGATAGTGAGACACGATGGCTATTACCTCTTCACTAATAGTAATATTCTATATATTCTAATATAAATAAAAGAAGATATCTATTTGTCTGTTTATGTGTTCGCTATACCATACCATTTGGTATATAGATCAATTTTATGCTCCCAAACCCCTTAGTGGTATTTCCGGTTTGGACATACAATATAAAAGGATTGTGAGGGAGTTGAGAGAGAATAGAGGTTAAATGGAGGTGACTTAGTATATGCATGTTCGGATGAATGTGGCTACTGAACTGTTCAGTTTCATAGAATTTCAGTCTTCTAAGTAAAAAGAAAGGGTCCATCTATTTAACTACCTCTGTGGCTCTACGAAACTCGAAAGTTCTTGGCCGCAGGAACCACATTTCTCCAAGTGTCTCTATCCTGAGCCATAACCATCCAACCCCACCCTCTCCCATCTCTCTCACGTCCCTTCCTACATTGTTTTCCCACAGCGTCCTTGGTCTTTTATGAGGGTGTTTTCCAATTGGTCTCCCCACCAATATATATTTCGCCATTCTTTCCTCCCTCATTCTAGCCATGTGCCCTGCTCATCGCAGCATTCTCGATTTAATAACCCTAACTATGTCTGGAAATGCATATAAGTAATGCAATTCCTCGTTATGCTGTCTTCGACATCCCCGGTTACCTCATCTTTTAATTCATAAATGCTGCGAAAAATCCTATTCTCAAATACTCTAAACGTACTCTCGTCTCCTAAGGTCATAGACCATGTCTCACATCCATCTAATATAATACAATCAGCAAAATGATTGTTTTATATATTTTAATTATGATTCCCTTCAGTGGCGCAACCAGGGGGGGGTTTTAGGGGTTAAAACCCCCCCCAGGAAAGAAAAAAATATACATTGCTGTATATTATGTACTATATTACAAATAGAAAAGAAAAAATATAATCCTTCTTTTTATTTGAAAAAAAAAATAATTTTTAAAGTATAACTTAGTGCATAGGTTCTTAAACTTATGTACTCCACGGACCCCCACTTGAAAAAATTTTTTTTGACGGACCCCCATCACAACTTTAGGTACTTTTCGTCATTTTATTAATTAATTTCTGGCTTACGATCTCATAAGGACAAGGATATATGATGAATATTTCTAACAGTGATTGGTGAATAACGATTTTTTTGCATATTGTAGAACACATTTTATTAGAAATTATAATATTGAAGAAAGAAAATACAAACATTGTCATAGCAACAAATCTCACAAATTATAATGGGTACTTACATTAAATTCATATAAATATTTTATAATTTTTTTCAGAAAATATTAAATAAGAAATATTTTAAAAAATAACTGCATCTATCTCATTAAATATAACTTACATATTTAATGAGATGTATGCAGTTGTTTTCTTGAAACAAGAATCTCAATATCTGGCTTAATATTGGAAACTTTTAATCTAAGATCCGGCTCTACATTTAATTTGTTTCTATATTTAGACTTAATATAAAATAGTACCGAAAAAGCTTGTTCGCATAAATATGTTGTGCAGAATGGAATCAAGTGTTGAAGTGCTTTATTTGCAAGCGCAGGATAATCTGACCTGAGAAGTAACCAAAAGTTGCTCAATTCAGTTTTGTTAAATTTTAGTTTATAAGTTGTATCACATGATAATTCCACGAGAATATCTTGTTCAGGTGCAGATAAATGTTTAGCATTTGTAATTTCCATATTAAATGGATCTCTGATCCAGTTATTGCAAGGATCAGGAGTAGAAAAATACTTCCTGAAGTTGCTTTTCAAAGTAATTAAATGTTCAACAAATAATTGACGCGTTTGATTAAGCAATTTTTCACTGGAGCTTTCTATGAAATCATTGAGAGTTGGAAAAGACTCATATACACCGTTCTGGATGCGTTTCGACCACAAGTCGATTTTTTTAATCATTGCTTCTATTTTATCTTCAACTTTAAATATATTTACAACAGTACCTTGCAGGCTCAAATTAAGTTCGTTCAATTTTGTAAAAATATCAGTCAAGTAAGCCACCTTAGCTAACCAGATAAAATCATTGAAACATTCGGTCAGTTCAAAATGCGCATCTATTAAAAACAATCGTATTTCATCTCGAAGCTCAAAAAGGCGAATGAGTACTTTCCCGCGGGACAACCAACGTACATCTGTATGTAATAATAAATGTGTATGTTGACTACCCATTTCCTCACACAAAATTTTAAAAACTCTGGAATTAAGTGGACGAGCCTTAATGAAATTGACAATTTTAACTACTTCGTCTAATGTTCTTTTCAAATCTGGTGACATATTTTTGGCTGCTAATGATTCTCTGTGAATGCAGCAATGATTCCAAACAACCTGAGGCGCAACATTTTTAATAAGAGCAATCAATCCAGTTCTTGTACCTGACATTGCACGAGCACCATCAGTGCAAATTCCAACACATTTTGGCCACTCTATTTCATTTTCGGTTATAAAATTATTCAAACTGTTAAATATGTCATTAGCTGTCGTTCGTGAAGGTAGTGAATCACAAAACAATACATCTTCTTGTATTTGATTTTCAAACTCATATCTAATGAAAGCTAACAAATTGGCATTATTAGTGACATCAGTACTTTCATCCAATTGTAATGAGTAATAGTGACTTTTGCGCACTCTCGATATTAATTCTTCTTTTATATTACATGACATGTCTTCAATCCTATTCTTAACCGTATCATTTGATAATGAAATCAAATTTATATCGTTTGCTGCTTTAGTTCCTAACATTATATTTGTAATTACTTTTGTAGCAGGAAGAATTAATTGCTCTGCTATATTATGCGGCTTTCCTGCTTTAGCAATAAGTAGAGCTACTTCATATGATGCCATTACTGCTTTCTTACTCATACCACCAGATCCCGTCTTTACCATCAATTTCTGACTTGAATTAAGTTCTTCTTTTTTCATTTTAAAAAATTCGATAGACTTACTAACATGCTCGCTGTGCTTTGTTTGTAAATGACGTCTGAGATTAGCAGGTTTCATACTTTCATTGGATAAACTTTCCTGACATAGAACGCAGACTGGTCTTTCCACATCATTGTTGCAAATATAAGTAAATCCAAATGATAAATAATCATCCGAATATTTTCTAGTTTTGCGTTTCTTGGTAGAGTTTGCTGTTGATGCCTCATCATCTGATTCTTTCCGTTTCTGTGTTGAACCAGTTTGTAGCCAACGATCCATTTTATGGAGTAATTTATTAACATTGAACTACAATAATATAAATATAATATAAATATAATATAAATATAACGAATTATTATTTACTAGCTATGTTTTAATATGATTTTAAATGAATGTTTTAATATCATTTTAAATGAATGTTTTAATATCATTTTAAATGAATGTTTTAAATCATTTTAAATAAATGATTTAATATCATTTTAAATGAATATTAATTTATATAATAAATATATTTCGTAATTTGATTCTAAAATATTATTAATTTCGTAATTTGATTCTAAAATATTATTAATTTCGTAATTTGATTCTAAAATATTATTAAAATAAATATTTTTTATTCATAAAACTAACTTATACTTACTCTCAAAAACAGCCTTTCTGGGAAATTGCAAAATGTGTTTAGTGTTTTTATAAAATAATGATCATGCAAATTACACTAAAAATTAAAAAAAATTATTAGCTATAATAAACTATTATTAGCTATAATTTAATTATAATTAATTAAATTAATAAAAATAATTTAAAGATACAACTCGTTGAGAAATGAACTTATAATTAACATTAATAAAAATAATTTAAAGATACAACTCGTTGAGAAATGAACTTATAATTAACATTTGCTTTAAAACTGTTTAAAACCCCAGAGTGGACGCTGACAATTTGGGTTTTTCCGGGTAAGACTGTCCCCTCCCCTGGTTTTCCCCAATAACAAAGTGAAAGAAAATTCCCTTATATGCCTCCCCTTCCGAGCCCCTAAGAGGGGTTATTTTAAAGGAACAATCGAAAAATGATTTTAAATGAATGAATGGATGAAAATTCAAATTTTATATATAGTTTTTTATATATGTTTATTTATTCACAAAAAATTAATTGACATAATTATCAATTTAATAAAATAAAATAGTATTATTAATAGTATTAAATTATAGCCGTAATTCTCTAGGAGGATATAGTTAAACAATGAACTTTAAATATTTATATATGTATATATTTTTACGATGATTTTTTTCCGAGGACCGCGGACCCCCAGTAAAGGCTTCGCGGACCCCCAGGGGTCCGCGGACCACAGTTTAAGAACCACTGACTTAGTGTATAATAAGTAAGTTTATTTTATTTTAAAAAAATTTTAACAAAAATAAAAATTGCTTATTTTTTCGTACAGAATTAAATATAAGAAATAAAACATTATTATTTCTCCTAAATCATAAAAAACAAAAGACTTAATACGTATAAGATTACTAGATGATTGTGAAATTTTCCAATTTGACTATTATTTAAATATAAAATACATAAAAATATTACTCAAATTCTAAATATTTCATAAAAATTATGAAGCGAAGACTAATTTTTTCAAAATGGAAACGGGTAAAAATCCCTAAAGGAAAAAATCCATAAAAGTCAAAACTCTCTCTCCCTAAAACCAAATATCCCTAAAAAGAAAAATCCTTAAAACCGAAAATCCCTAAATAAAAATATCCATGACTCAAAAAATCCCTAAAAGAAAAAATCACTAAAAACAAAATTTTTCATTTTTGTATTAATTTTAATTGTGATTAGGAAAATTTAATTACAAGGTGAGCATGACAACCAGTTGCCTGAGACACGAGCTCCCAAGGAGGTAATCGAGCCTGGACCGAAAGTAGGGAAAAATAGGTAAAAAAATACATACATATGGCCCAGACACGTGATTTTTCCAAAAAAATAGGGGTGTCAAATTCGTATGTAAAATAAAGGGAATTTACTCAAATTTCGTTTATTAGCATACGTTTTAATAGCTTAATGATTCCAAATACAAAATACACCATTTGCACCGTATATTTCACCAGGGAATATATAACGCAATTTGTGAAATTTACAATCATCAGAGGTTGTCTTTTTCATTTTGCTCAATGCATTTATAGAAACATCAAATCAATGCCAGAAGTTTTGAAGCTCTATAATGATATAGATAATCCTGACAACTCCACTCATTTACAAACTCTTGCAGCTTTGATTTTGGTACCACCATCAAAAGTCATTGTAGCCTACCAAACATTAGCTGGACGACCAACAGGGCAAAACTTCGTGATCATTTTTTTTCATTCGAGCGCACTTGGCTAGGTGAACAATTTTTGGCTGGCTTTTATGACCCCGAATTCAACATTGGAACATTGGAACATCTACGATGCCACTTTGATGGGTTTACCTCGAACAAACAATGCATTAGAAGGTTATAAGACATCAGTATGGGTCACCTGATTAAGCAAATCCATATTGAGCATAACCTTATCTCTTTGGAAATCTGTCGTGATGTTCTTGGTAAGAAGCCTGATCCACCAAGGAAACGATTCAGCGACTCGCATGATGAGCTTCTGACCATAATGAAGGCAAACCATGAAAAATGGGACGCTAAAAAACCAGATGGAACAGATGTGATGACACCAAGCATAACTACCTCATTCAAGTCTCTTCGGCTTTTCATTATTAAATAAGTACAAAAAAATTAGGGAAATTTTTTATTTAGGGATTTTTTCTAAGGGATTTTTACATGATTTCTTTCAAAATATCCTGCCACTACGGGCGGACGAAAAGCTTTCGAAATCTTAAAGTACTTGGGGTGTCCCATAAGTTTCTTCGCTTTTTTTGATGCGAAATGAATACACGATATTTGTTGGTTAAGGTTGATTTATTATGTTATGTATGAACCATTCTGTTCTATAACCTTCTTCCATCTCCCAGGAAGCCTGATTATGCCCTCTTTCCAAAATAGTTGAGGCTTACTTTCAAAATATTCATTTAGGTGCGTTTTTATTTCGATTATGGATTTGAAAGATTTACCACGGAGAGAGATTTTTAAGGAGAGGAACAAGTAATAATCAGATGGAGGAAGGTATGGGGAGTATGGAGGATGAGGTAGAACATCCCAATCAAACTGTAATAATATTTGCCTTACGATCAACGCAATAAGCGGCCTTGCGTTGCCGTGATGGAATACTACACCTCGTCGGTTCGCCAATTCTTGCCGTTTTTCTGCTATGGCGGTTTTTAGTTAATTCAGTTGATTGCAATATTTGTCAGCATTGATCATATCACCTTCAGGAAGGAGCTCGTAGTACAGTACACCCTTCCAGTCCCATCAAATGCACAAAAGAACCTTCTTCGGATGAAGCCCAGACTTCGCAACAGTTGAAGGTCTATTTTCTTTAGACCAAATCCGTTTTCGATCCACATTTTGATACAAAATCCAAGTCTCGTCTCCAGTGACAAGACTCTTTAAGAAATGATTTCTTTTGTGTCGCTGTAGAAGCAAATCGCACGTAGGGACGCGCTTTATAAGGCCGGTCTCCGTCAATTGGTGTGGAACCCAAGCTTCATATCGACTCGCATATCCCATTTTGATTAAATGCTTATGTGCCGTTGTTTTGGGAATGTTAGTTTCACCAGCTATCTCGCGCACACTGTATCGTGGATTTTCAGCATGCACAGTCTTGATAATATCCGTCGTTGCTGGGTGGCCAGCTCTAAATTTCTTAAACCAATTGCAGACGGTCCTAATAGTCGAAGCACCAATCCCGTAAACGGTGCAAATCTCTTCTGCCGCAAATGATCTTTTGGCTCTCCATAGTAGAAAAATTTTAAAGAGACTTTGTCACCAACGAAACGAATTCTGAAAAAGCTCTGGGATGATTAAATAAGATGCCATAAACGGCTAAGAGATAAGCCTGCATATATATATATAAACATAGGCAGTTAGATTCATTCATAGCGTGACGCGGAAAAAACTTATGGGACAACCTAATAGTTTTTTATAAATAACTCCTTTATTTATAATGGAATTTTGTAAATTAAACCACATATTGATATTTGTTATTGTAAATTTATTCAAAAAATACAAACATATACACAACGTTTCGATTGCTACTTCTGCAATCGTTATCAAGCGACTGCACTGTTCGAGCGTCCAGTGACAACTCCTTTATTATTAAGATTAGGTAAAAATGAATATAATGAAACTTTTAGTAAATTTGATTCCCTATAAATTTAATACGATAGTATGATAATTCTCATAAAAATCGGTATTTATTGAGAAAATCAATAAAATATGCTTTGACACATCTTTAAACTACCCTTACTTATGGTCGGATCTTGTCCAACAACAATCCAATCCCCGCCCATCATTCCCAAAAAAAAAACATCTAAATATCAAATTTCAATACAATATCTCATTTTGTTTAGACGTAATCTCGGTAACGAGCCGGTTCAAAAAATTTTTTTTGCAGTTTTGGATTCAGAACCGTCTGAAAAGTGAAAATCTCAAAGAATCTCGGAGCAAAAATTTTCAAAATTTTCCGATCATCGTATAAGCTATCCTTATTTCATGAGGAAAGCTAAAATAATTTACTTATAGCTGGAAAAAAATATTTTCTTTCTAAAACTGTGAATACGAGTAAATAAAATACAAAATTAAATTTTTTTGCCAGATTTTGTAAAATCAGTGTTTCATTTACAAAACTTTTTTAAATATTTAATATAAAAATAATCTTAATGAAAATTTGTCTTTGAGAGAGCCCGGGGGGGGGGGGGGGGGCGCCATAGGAAGGTGGAGCGGCTAGTCAAAACCCCCCCCAGGATCAAATCCTGGTTGCGCCACTGATTCCCTTTGATTATAATTTTGACGAGATAAGCCCCTTTACGTCCTGATAACAGGCGTTACCCGATTGCAACTTCGAGAAAGGGTCCTTAAAACAAACAAATAAATAAATATATTTAGATTAACATATTAAATGTGTTTATCAAAATTATTTTTAAATGTTAAACATGAAAGTTTTATAAAATCTTTAAGGTGGGGGACCCTTATATATAAAAATGGACTCCAGCTTACTCTACCTAAATTGGGTTCCAGTGGGTGGATCTTTTATTTTTTTTTATTTTTCTCTAAAAAAATACAAATGTTTTTATGATGTATAGTTTTAGTAATTATTAATTAACCACCATTAGGAAGATATTTTCAATTTTATCTATCATGTTTATTAATTTTTATAATATTTTGATTTAAATGCCTATTTCAAGAGACGTTAAAGTATAATTTTAAAATAAATAAAAATAAACTATTAAACTAAAACAAATTGTGTTCATTTGGAAATTAATTATTATTATATTTTGTGTGATTTTCACATTACTCACTTCACAATACTAATGAAAAATTCATGAAATCTTTTATTTTAGGAATGAATTAAGCTATGAAGTTTACTGATTAATAATTAACCGTTGAAATGATTTGCTTAGCCCAATTCGGAAATGTTATTTATCAACATTCCAATATTAATTAGTAATATATTGAACAGCAGGTATTTACATACAAAATACTTGGTCTGTTCAATTCCCAAGAACATTTCAATTCTAAACTTTCCTATAAAATGAATTTATATTTATAAATTTAATTTATAAAGAAAAGTTAATAAATTAAATATTAATGACTAAATATACATATTTACATATTTTCTATATTTAATCATAAAATATAAACTTAAATATCAATTATTAGCAATAATAATAAGAATAATCACTTTTTTGATCATTGACCAATATTTATATTTATATTTATATTTTATCAAAATATAAAAGAAGTCAACTTGCTATTCTAGTATAATAATTTATTCACAATCGTTAATAATATTTCTTTCAAAGAATCACTTTATAAATTCAAGTTTGTAAAATTGTTCTTTATTTTTTATTTTTTATATAAATTTAGACATTCATTTCATATTATTTTTGTATCACTTTTTTGTACTATATAGATACTTAGAAATGATGTAAATTTTATTGTCCTTCAAAAGAAGGATCTTGAACGTAACAGAAATGTGTTCAAGAGTTTAGAGGGACTCTATAAATTTTCCTTTAAATGACAAAAGAGAGAATAATGATGGTTTTAGTATAGGATATTTTATCTTTCCTGTTAAAGAACGATTTTTAATGACTACTTTCTAAATAAAGTTTGAAAATTATTTTGATGTTTGTTCTATTTAATGTTTTCATCAATTTTCATTTAATAGATATTGCCATCAAAACTAATGGATGTTCTGCAGATTGAAATGAATTTTTAATTAATTAATTAAAAAAAGAAAATTAAAATATCTTACAGATGACATAAACATATATTGTTATTAATATTATTTTCTATATAATTTTGTATTAAAAATAGTGCAATTTGTAAATTTGAGTGCAAGCTATTAATTATTAAACTTTATAAAATATAATAATTATCATACTTTTTTATTCTATATAATAGCTTTTTTGTTTAAATAAAACTATAAGAGGTGTGTTCGAAAAGTAAAGTGACTTTTCAAATTTCGCGGGCAACGTACTTTCGATTATCGATTTTTTTATTTTGTTATGTTGGTACACTCTTCCCGAACATCTGTGCCAAGATTCAAGTGTATAGCATTTTTTGTTTGGTTGTGAGAGGCGTAAAGGTTATAAGTGTTTTGCGTGCTCGGCGATTTTTTGCTATCGAAAAATATGGATCAAAGGATTTGCAAATTTTGTGTAAAAAATTAAATAAAGTGCTCCGAAACACTTGAAATGTTGACAGTGGCATACGGTAAAACTGTTCTGAGTAAAAAAAATGTTTACGAGTGGTACAAACTCTTCCAAAAAAGCACGCCAAGTTTTGGTCAATGTTTTCTTCGATTACCATGGCGTGGTGCATCAGGAGTTCTTATCATATAGTCGTACGGTCAATAAACAGTATTATATTGAAGTTATGAACCGTTTGCGAGAAGCAATACGAAGAAAACGTCCAGAATTGTGGAAAAACAATTCATGGCTTTTGCATCACGATAATGCCCCTGCTCACTCATCTTTGCTTGTAAGAGATTTTTTGGCCAAAATCAACACCACAATCATGTCTAAGCCACCATATTCACCGGATTAGGCCCCATGTGACTTTTTCTTGTTCCAAAAACTAAAAAGACTTATGAAAGGACGGAGATTTGCAACGACTGAGGAGATAAAGACTGCATCGCTGGAAGAGCTCAAGGCTATACCGAAAAGTGCTTTGAGGATTGGAAAAATCGTTGGCATAAATTAATTGTATCTGAGGGGGATTACTTTGAAGGGGAAAACATAAATATTGATAAATAAATAAATATTTTTTCTTAACAATACCTCCCTTACGATCGTCGGTCGGTAAAAATACAAAATCACCTTACTTTTCGAACACACCTCGTATGTGATTATCTAATTTATTAATTTAAAATCATCCGAAGTTTGAATTTATTTCTTTACAGTGTTAAAAGAATGATTTTTTAAGGCAAGGATATCAGGTTATTATGCATATTAATAGGTAGAATATATAAACAGTTTAATAGGGTAGATAGTATATTTCTTATTGAATTCTTATATATATTTGAATGATAATGTTAATCAATGACTAATATCATTGATAATAAATGACTCTTCAAAACTATTCTCAATTTTAAATTTACATCATTTCTTTCTCCTTTCTACCTCTTGTTTTTTAATTTATTCTCTTAAATTGAAATCCTTTTAAAAATTTCTCAATCAATAATATGAAATTGCATTATTTCTTTACTTAATAATGTATTTAAGTTATCACGAAATAAAATTTAAATTAATTTGCTCTCACCATATCTCTTTTATTTCCAAGAAAAAGATTTCGGTGAAAGTATTAGGTTACATAAACAAATTAACAATGCATCCGTATAAGTATTTGTTGCTGCCTAAATTCAGTCCTATATGCATATTTACTTCATAAATTAAGAATTGTTTAAATACAAAAATGTAATGAAATTTAATATCCCAATGATATTCATATAACAAAAAACATGACCCAATTGCATTTTGCCCAAAGTTCATTATGAACTCTGATGAGAATAATTTATTTTGATATTCAATATTGTTGATATAACTTTCTTGTTTTCTCATCCAATTTATATAAAACGTTAAAATTTATATAAAAATATAATTTTTCTTATTTTTAAATGTAAATATAAATCTTATAAGGCATTAAAAAGAACAATAAAAACTATGAGTTTAATCCTGAGATAAAATTAGTTGTTTCAAAACAAAATTAAAACAATCTTTTACTTCACTTAAAAGTTATCAATGGAATTGCATCCACTCTAAGGATTATTAAATAAAGTTCTAATAATAATGTGATGAATATAAGAAAGAAATGATTGACAAAAATAACATTTACAGAAAAGTAAATGATATATTTGTCTATATCTATAACAATAATAATCATTTTAATATATATATATATATATTCATTTATATATATTCATATATATTTATATATATTTATGTTTGTTTAGGTTTTCGTGAAAGTTTTTATTATTATGTGAAGTTATTCCAGCGTTATTTTCACTCTCTATTTTGAAATTTGAGTCTCCACGATTAGACAAGATAGATATCGATCTCATTTGTTCAGGAGGGCTTGGACGAGCCAGACCTAAGTTCATTGTGATATTGATTGTGCGAATGTTTTATATATTTCGGAGCTTGTTAAACTTCACCGGTTCAATCAAACCAAAAATATTCTTATGATTCATACTAAGACCCAAAATTCCAAAATTTCCTTCTACTAATTCTCTTTGAAATGTCTTCAATAAACTTCGAGACTCAAATCTTACAATAAAATATGAAAATAGCTCGGAAATAATTTCTTCTAAAATATATATAATTAGATTTATAAAGTTTGTAGGGTTGAGAGAAACAGAATATTCTAGTTCTAATGAGAAAAGTGAGAATAATTTAAAGGAAATAAGGAAAAGTATAACCTTGATGCATTCTCAAACATAGGCATTCTAGAACTAGATAAGGGTGTGGAAAGGTTAGCAAGATCTCTGATCAAACCAATTTGAAAACGAGTGCCTTGTAGACGATATATTGGTAGATGTGTAGGAAATGGAAAAGATTGAAATTGAATGAAGATGGGTTGGGATATGGAGAAATGTGGTTATCGCGGTTAAGTACTTTCGAATCCATAGAGATAAATAGGTAGATAATTTATTTTCATTCATCTATCTCTTCATATTATACAAAGTGCTTCTTTGAATGTTCTCATCCGGGAGCTCCTCCCAGAATCCAAAAAGACAAAGCAGATACGACCAATGTAATTACAAAGTATATTAGCTAAATTAACGTGAAAATGAAATTAAATTTTTATCTTGTTTATTTGTTAAGTTTATTGAATTCTTTTTTTTTTTATTTTTAGCTTATATCATTTTCATTAGAAATTCCATTCTAAAACTTTCGAGATTATAGTATAGTGCTTGGTATAAGTTTACCATTCACCCAATGATTATTTAAGATATTTTTTTTTAAATAAGGATACAAATTTTGTTTTTTGTTTTTATGTTAAATAGAAATAATGATATATAATAAATAATAAATTGTATTTTCATATTAAAACAAAAATTATAAGTTGAATTTCTTTTTCGGTTAATAGGATAAGAAGGAAGCACTTAGTTGGATTAGTAAATTACACCGTATCTTTTATAATTACTTAATAATATGGATTCTTGCAGATGCAGATCTTTTTTATGAGAATGGACACCTGGTGTTAAATTCTTTCTTTATTTGAGCTGGAATATTTTGTAACCCGATGTTGGAAATGACGCTAGTAGAGACAATTGGAATTTTACAATTACCTTTATCCTAGAAACAGATGGTGGTATTAACTATAATATAAAATTTAAAATTAAAAATATTTTTTTTGAGTGTTTATATTGTCAATGAAAATACCTATCATTCATATTCATACTTAATAAATGTCTACCTTCAACCCAATTCAAATCAATCAACTAATAAATCAAGTTTTTTTTAAATAAAAAAATAAATAAATAATACCATTATTAATAACGGGCTTTTCTAAATAATGAAAGTTTGGATTTGTATTTGTTTAAAAAGTTAATTAAAAATAAATTACTTAATATTATTATTGACGTCCAAACAAGTAAACAATATCAACGTTGTGCAATTTAATATAATAGAAATTAATTATTACCTTTAATGTACAATTTATGTCTGTGAATATACTGTAAAAGAATTGAAATTTTTGTTTATAAGAAGAGTATAAGATTTGGTAATTTTTATATTTTTAATGGGACAAAAAAATTCCTTCCTGAAATTATTACATTTATTTTTATTTTTATTTCTGTATGGCGGTGGAATGATCTAAAATCTAATGTCATATTTAAACGTTTTTTGTTGAATTTTATTGAATTTTGTTCCAAGAATACAAATAACCAAAAAATTAGCTTAAATGATCTGAAAATTAATCAATTCAATACCGTTACTAGAATATTAAATTAATTTGGTTTATATCATTTTTATTTTAAATGCAATAGTTAAAGAGATTATCATTATCTTTTATTCTTTTTAATGATTACGTTAAAATTTAAAATATATGAAACATTATGTGAAGTAAAAGGAACATTTTTCTTTTATTTCAATTTTTTCCCAATGTTTTAAAATAAATTTTCATTGAACAAATTAAAAAAGTTTTTAATTTTTTTTTTTTATTTTTTTACATATTTTCTATTTCATTTGTTATGTGTAAAACTCTCAGATTGAGTCTCTGTACTTCTATATTTTTAACAATTAAAGATAACATTGTTATTGTTATGGTTTATGAATGGAAACAATTCTACGTAAACCCCTGAAAGTTAGATAAACCCGGCTTACACCGTCGACACGCCGTGTAGGCAACCCCAACTTTTCGCCCCATTTCCTTTTAAATTAACAGACTTATTACTTTAAACCAATTTCAGTTAAGTTTCATATTTAAATATTAATATTAATTCTTTATCTATAATTTATATAGCAGTCTATAGTAAGTATAGATAGTATGTAAAAGAATAGATATTTATCGGTCTATTAATCTAATTGCGATACTTTACCCGAAATTTTATTCACAACTATATTCCTCCAAAAGTCTTTATTCTCTATTTCCTATTTTATACAATATATCTTCTTACCCAATTATTGGCTTACCCTCCATTTTTCAATTGGATTAGTCATAAATAATAATCATTCGATCTAATTCACCTGAAGTGTAGATATATTAATTAATTATTAATTATGTTTAAATTTTGTCTTCAGATTATTATTTTTTTATTTTTCTAATAATATATTATTTTTCATGTGTATCAATTAGAAAAATATTAATGAAAGAAAAAAAAATATCTTTTATTTGTTTTAGTTTTCAAAGCACATATACCTAAATGGACAAAAATATAACAATTCTCCAGGGAACAAACGAAACGCCTTTCCCTAATCCCTAATCAAAAATATTTTCTCATATTTTATTATTTTAAAACAATATTTTTAATTTCAAAATAAAAGAGGTAACTTTTTCACGTAAAATAAATTCTTTCATTCCCTTAATTAATTTCATTTTTTTTTATTACAAATTAAACGAATGTTAAAATGTTTACAAATGGATTTTTTTTTTTAATTTTTCAATTTAAATATAAATGAGTACTAAACTAACAAACGAAAGAAAGAAAAATGATTATTTTTTCTTCGTTTTATATATTTTTTTTTTTTTACTTTTTTAATTAATAAGCAATCTATCTATCTATCTAACTCTGTGTCACTACTGAAGTTTTTGTCCGGAGTAACCACATTTCTCCGTGTGTCCATTTCCTGAGCCATCTAACTCTTATCCTCTCTCATCTCCCTCAAGTCCTTTTCTGGCTTTCTGCATTATCCAGCCACAACGTTCTTGGTCTTCCAACTGGACGTTTTCCACACACAATCGGTATCCCCTCAAATATATTTTCGTTATTCTTTCCTCTCGCATTCTCACGTATCCAGCCCATCGCAGCTTTCTCGATTTTATAACCCTAACTATGTCTGGAGATGCATAGATGCATCAATGTTATATAATTAATATTATTTTGAGAAATTTATTTTTATTTTTTTAATTATATATATATAGAAAATAATATTAATAAAAATATACTATAATATATAATTATTATAATCTATCTATCTCTGTGTCTTTAAGGAAGTCGAAAATTCTTGCCCCCAGCAACCACATTCCTCCAAGTATCCCTATCCTGAGCCACGACCTTTCCCATAATTCTCCCCCCCCCCTATTCTTTCCTCTCGCATTCTCAGCTATCCAGCCCATCGCAGCCTGTCATGTTTTAGCGATATAAGTAAAATAATTGATTATATTATAATTTAATTGTTTTCAATTAAGAAAAAAAATTTTTAGGACGGGACAACCAATCAAATTCATAATAAAATACAATTCGTTTCTATTGTTTCTGTTGTGTCCTTTTTTAAAAATATTAAATAACTATATATTATATATACAATATAAATGAACCGAATTATAATTAGATTCTATTAATATAAATTATTATCATATCTTTTTAAGAAAAAATTTAATTTAAGCCTAAGGGTTTCTTTTAACTTTTAAAAAAAAGTTTTTATTTTTTATATCATTTTAATAAAAAATAATTATTATTGGAAAACTGTAAAAGAATTTCATAAATGTTTGTAAAATTAAAAACGACCTGTAATATGTTAGAGATTTATTTTTCAATTGTACACATTCTTCTTTTTTTTTTAAAAAAAAAACAAAGCCTAAGGCCTTCTTTAATTATATACAAAGTATATATTGTAAATTCTATAAAATTCCCTCTCTCGCAGATAGTATATGATTCAGTGGTATACTGAAATATGTCATTTAAAGAGGATACATTCCCTAGATTTAGTTTAGAAGAGAATTTGAGTTAAAAGAGCGAGAGAAAAGGTCTATTATATATTTTATACGTATACTTCTAAAAGATCAAATTTAATCTTATTAAATAAAATATATATATATGAAATATATCAATTATTGGTTAATTAATAAAAAAAAAAATATCTGCCTTTTGGACATCCCATGAACGGAGGACTGTTGGTTGATGCCTATTCAAGTTAGAGGTGTTATGTGATCAACATAATCAATCAACCTTTATCTTGATTCTCTTTTTCTTGGTCGCTACTTTTTATTTCCACGTGGATTCTTTATTTGCATATAGTCTGGGTGGAAATCTAAGAACTCGAAATTTTTTACAAGGCACGGGACTTAAACCCGGGACCTTGAGAATGAATTAGTATTATTTTTTTTAAAATAAATTTATCCTGCTTGTATAATTATATAATTGTATAATTATTGTAACGAGAGAAAGTCATAAATACTCTTTACGTGGTTCATATTTCTTATTCAAGCATTCTATTGTATGATTATCAATCATTGACTTAAAAATCTGCTCCCAATGTCCCATTCTGCTTGATTCCCTCATTAGAGGTTTAAAAAGAGTGATTTTGCTATTCAAACCACATAGACCTACCTTAATTGACTTAACACAATCTAATTCCTTGTATAACTCTTCTAGTTTGCACCATTCATCTGTTTATTTATTGAATTTATATCCTGAACACGTTGTCCTAAGAACATTTTAAAGCTTTTTTACCAACAGAAAAAGGTTTCCTTTAGTATAAACTATCAATATGGTTATTTGAAAATAAAAACATGGACAAAAAAAATGTTTATAATAATAGAAAATTCCCATTAATTTCAGCTTTAGATAATTTACAAGAGTAATTAAATTTTTGCCAATAATTTCCTATATTTGATTGATTTTTGTAAATATTAATAAATAATTAAATATAACGTTCATAAGATTACATATTATAAAATACTGATTTCAATTTCATCTTTATCGACATTGATACCCTATATAATTATTATTTGTGACATCGTTAAAGTTAATCATCTATTTAAGCTTATCCTAAATATTTTAACATAATCGATTATATGTATTTTGACAGATTATGGTATACCTAATCATCTTCTTTAAGTTACAATATAAAGTGATTTGTAAAAATCAAATTTTAAAAAAGATAGCTGATTAAGTTCTAGAATAAATGTATTTTAACTTACTTACACATATATAGTATACTTATATATAAATCATGATTATGAAAAATATACATATTAAGTTGAAATAATTATTATCATAAATATGACATAGGATAAAATAAAAATCCAAGATCACCATAAATAAATAAATAAAAATAGTTCACCAACTTTACAAATAGAGTAAATAAATAAGATTTATTGTTTTTTTTTCATTTTTATTTAACATATTCATGTTATTGTTTCATTCATTCATATTATATACATTTACTTTTTGTCGAAAATGATATAACGTAGAGGATGTGTAAATATATATTGTATAAAGTAATTCTGAAGGGGAGGGCAGTAATAAAGAATAAATAGATTAATAGTTAAGGGAGGAGAGAGTGCAATAAAAGACATACATATTTAAAATAATTATAATATACGAGGGCAGGTCTTTAAGTCCGTGACTTTTTGAATTTCTCGTCTCTTAAATGAAATGACAATACTGCTCCTCTCATTAGGCACCTATCAGCTGAGTCCTGTCAAAATTGGAACCAGCTGGGTCGATTAATTTTTGTTCGCATTCCATTAATAGCAGACTACCTCGTGATTTGAGAAGAAAATAGAAAAAAGTGAATTCCCTTGAAAATCCATGAATTGGGATATAAATTACTCCCTCATCCACCTTATTCTTCGGATTTAGCCCCGAGTGACTATTTCTTGTTTCCAAACCTGAAGAAATAGCCGGCGAAAAGAAATTTGACCCCAATGACTAACCCACTATATACACCAAAATATTAAAAACGTCACGTTTCTTATTAATTACAATCCATATTACTTTCAAATAGAAAAAAATTTATATAATCATGTTTATTATATCTTGTTAAATTTCAAAATAACAAAAAAAGTTTTAATGTTAATAAGGATTTTATTATTCTATTATTTTGTAAAAATATATCATTTATCTATTTAAGAATTTATTTTTATAAAAAACTATCTTTAGTTGTCATCAAAGTATATTAATGAGCTAGACTTGTATTTGTTTGGTTATTTATTATTCAACAAGTAAAATCTCATTTATGAATATCGTGCATTATCACCAGACGCCAATTGTGTACCTTTAGATAATTTTAATTGCCTTTTTTCTACCATATGTTGAGTTATAAAATTTAGAAAATGGCTTCTATTACTATGGGTATATAATATGTTAAAAAGATTTTTATTTTAAAATTATTTAAGAATGGAATCTGGATAGTCATTAATTTATCAAAGTTGTTCTAATTTTATATAACTATTCAAATAACTATAAAATTAAAATAAATAAATAAAAATAAAAAAATTAGAACTTAATGTAAAAAAATAGTTTTAGGTAAAGTTTAGGTTTTAAATTTTATAGAGATTTAAGAGTATAAATAAAATATTGAAGTGTGTGATTCTTAACTTGTGGGGCGCGATTATATCCAAGAGAAATTATTATTTAAAATAATTGATTATAGTGTGTATGACTGAAAGGAAAGCACACATACAAATCGAAAATCTCTTGTTTTGGCTGTTAGTTAAAAAAATTTCAAATCAGAATCAAAAAATGAGCTGTGGCCAGGCACAGAACCAACCGACGATTTGAAATAAATTAATTTCCAAACATTATATATAAAGTATAAAAAAAATTTAAAACGAATTAAAATGACTAAATTATATTTTCTTGGTTTTTATTTTTAATTACTCAATTATTAATTACTACTATAATACTTTTAATTGAAAAATTTCCGACAATGAATATAAAATTAATACTTTGTAAACTACCACTTCCAGTATCCGGATATACACTAAAAGTTTATGAATTCATACTACTGATGCATTAAGTAAATATACCAAATTTTATCAAAATCCGTTGAGCCGTTCAAGCTATACATGTCTATGGCACACAATGGACAGACGGACGGACGTACAGACAACATGCTAAAAATACTTTTATCTGTTAACAAATTGCATGATTCGTGGAGATGTAAAAAATTTCCTTATGTAAAATTTGGTGTGGAAACAATACCTTCCCTTCCTATCGTCTGTCGGTAAAAACTCAACATACTTTCTTGTTGTATTCTATACATTTTATTGAAAGCGGGGCTCTATGAAAATTATGAATGAGCCGCGAATACTTTAAGGTTAAGAAATACTGGTATATATAGTGAATAACTATTAATAATTATTTATATTATAAATAAATAATTTCCCACTCCCATTCCTCTATTACTTTAGAAAATATAACGTTTTAATTTTATTGATTTAAACATTTTTTCAAAATATTTTTTATTCTTGAAATATTTCCTTTTTAGGGGTTCAATAAATATATATTATACTTTTCTTAAGGCCACTTTATAAAAAGATCCGCTCCAATTGTGTTTGGACGTGATATCCTCAATTGTTACTCTCAGAAAGTGGAGGTCTATCAACATCATAGCACCACTTTTCTTTTCTTCAATTTTTATTTTTCTCAGACACTTCTAAACTAGAATAGTATTTTATATATCCTTATTCTTTTTAAAAACTAATATATATCAGTGATTGTATATTGAAGCAGCCGCAAAAAGATATCTATCCTTTTAAATAAATCCTTTAAATAAAATAATACTATATTATATATTAACTAAAAACAATTTTTAGACTTTTTATAAATTGATATTAAATGTTAAAATGTTAAGGACAGATGTTATCATATTTATGAATCTATGTTAATTAAAATGATATTTAAGAATCATTATACTATCAATTTTGTAAAAAACAATCTTTGACTTTTATAAATCCTTTAAAAGAAGAGCGTCTATCAAAACAGTTGACGTCTAAGCAGGGTAGAGGTGTTATTTGATCAGCATAATCGATCCTCTTAAGCTTTATCTTGATTTTTTTGATCGGATGCGCTACTTTTTATTTCAAATAGCATTCCAATTTCGAAAAGAAGGTTGGGTGGTTATCATAAACATAGACGACAGATCCCAGATCATCAATATATGTAATAAATTTAATTTTAATTCATTTTTTTTTTTGTTAGTCATGTAGATTAATAATTAATTTTATCTCAGCTAGTAGACAGACATATATGTATAAATAAAATAAATTGCCTCTTCACGTCTTCTAACTCATAAATATTATTCCAACCTATCAATCCTAACCTTAATCTTTCTAATTTCTATTTTTTTCTATTTCTCTCAACTGCACTTTTATATAATATACACACCGATATATAATTTTCTCAGCTTTTTTCCCTGATGAATCAATTCTCAAACTTTTTTTAACCTCCAGTTCATCTACAATCTCCACTTTTTTATATTCATATAGGTGGATTAAACCAAATATTATAGACAATTAAATATTTGACTGTTTATTTCTGTAATTTATATTAAAAAAATTATTTTAGTTAATTTTCTAAGTTTTATTTTTTTCTATTATGTTTACATCTTTTGAAAATATATACATCTTCATTATTTTCATTTGATTGTTGATTGTGAGATTTATTTCAAAGTCTAATTAATATTTCTTCACATAAATGTGACTTTCTGTTGTTGATTTTAATTTTTTTCATTCTCTTTAATGTTTAAAAGATATTCAAGTTGCCCTTTCATAGCTCTTCCTTCAGGGACATTTTAAGTAATATTAAACAAAACTTTTAAAGACAGTCAGTTTAATTAAAATCGTTATAGTGTATAAAGATTGAAAAGTCACTCAAGTAAAAAATAGTACTTCCTGTTTTTCAATATCAATAAAAAAGAGTGTTTAATCATATCTTCGCTATTCATTTTTAATATTAAAAATAGATTTTTTTTTAAAAAAATAAATAAAAATATTATTATTAAGTATATGACATAAATAAGTTTTATAAATAATTATTATTTATATTGATAGAAAATATAATAATACTAAAAATAATAATTCATTGTACTATTATAGCAAATCTTAAATGAGGCCGATGTTTATATAAACTTGTAATCTTTAAATTTATAACTTATACCATTATAATCTTTATTTTTATTATTTTAGCCAGTTACACATCATTTAATTTTTTTATATTTTATTTAATTTTGTTTTGTTTTTATTAAATTATAAATTTGTATTGGTGAGTTACGATCCCTTCAATTTCTTGTTCGACAGAACAATCTTATATAAATTAGGTGTCCTGTAATCAGTAGAACGGGTCCTTTCAACCTTTACCTTGATTTTCTTGATCGGATGCGCTACTCTTTTTATCAAGTGGCTTCCCAATTTTGATCCCAGAGATTGGGTTGACTCCATTTTATAGATCCCAGTTAGAGAAAATCCCTTGCCAGGCCTGGAACTTGAACTCGGGCCACGAAATGTGGGCTAACACAATTAATTTAGTTTAGTTTAAATAAGTATGTTTATTAGCCAATTTGTGCTATTTTTCCCATAACATAACAAAAAAGGTTGTAAAATAATTTTTACATTCAATTGGTAACTGGTCGTAATTAGTAAACATTTACATTTTTATTTTTAGATTGTCTTACATTATTTTATTGTACTTATTTTGAAATAATCTTTATTTGACTTAGTGACTAGAAAAACCTAGTCTATATATTGGTGGGGAATGGCGGGAAATATTTATAGAAGAAGAGTGGATAGGGGTGCTAACACAGTTAACCAACACCCTACGAGGGGTCACTTTTTACTAAACTTAGAATAACTGAAAAATATTATTATTATAAAATTGTATTAAAACATTTGTAACTACAATTAAATTTATGTAGATTTATTCAAGAGACATTAAACACTTTTTTCAGACTCCAATATACATATAAATAGAGCAAATGTTTTTAGTTATGTTTAATATCATATCTAGTTTGATCAATTTACCATGTATTTCGATACATATTCAGAGTTGTATCTAATATATCTAACTTAAGTTTTATAGATTTTGACCTATATTCAAACTTTATAATTAGATGCTTACTTATAAATAATTATTTAATATATAAGTTTTAACCGCGTGACCTTTATTATAAAACTTTATACAATATATTTACCAGGAAGATATAGGCACCATATTAAATTTTAAATTAATCTTGAAGTAAAAAGGCTCTTCTTGGTTGAAAATTTTCGACTGAATGACGATATTACTTCATGCAACATACGCCTTGGATTTAATTGAAAAAAAAATACTCCTCGATCTTTCTCTTTTATTAATTAATTTAACTTTGTCTTGTAAAAGAAAATTTTTATATTTTATTGAGTTATTATATATATATATATATATATTGCTACAAAATTAAGGTGTTAAATATAACATTGAAATTTTCATTTAGATTTCAAAATCATAAGAAAAGTTTTTGCCATTCATAAGACATAATAGTATAAGACACATAATAGGTTTGGAAATAAATTTAACCAGGATGTATTCTTATAAAGGAAGAAGTCCAATAACAAAATTATTTGTTAATTTTAAAAGGTGATTAATTGAAATGTGTTTCGTAAAACCGCAACATATTAAACTAATATATTATCTAGAAGATTATTCTTGTAACGATTTGTTAACATACAAAAGCTCGTAACCTTTGCTATCCCTTTTATTCACCAGACCCCTACGTCATTTGCCTTTCTATTAACATTCCAACTTTGAATAAACTCCCAACGAACAACAAGGCTAGTTCCTTAACAGACAAGGCTGATGAGTGGTCAGAACAAATCGATCACTAGAAATTTTATAAATATTTTACTTGTTCACATACACACGTATATGTGAATTTAGTAGATCGCATATTTTTCTAATTATAATGATCACATTTTCATAATGAATAAATAATTAATTAATTTAATATACAATTATTTTAATTGTGGAATAATTTTGAATTTATTATCTCTCTCTTATATTAGAATATCTTGGACAGGAAAAATTCATAAGTTATATTCGAATTCTTCTGGAAATGTAAAATAAAGTTATTTAAATTTACATCAAATTACAGGCAATTTATATTATATCTTTATCTCTCTCTCTCTCTCTAAATATATATATATATAGACAGAGAGAGAGATTAGATTAAAATTATTCAAGATTTTATAGTTAATTTGGGTTACACTTATTGTCATTTTAATATCCCGCTTGAGCCTCCAATATTTGTAGGGAATCTTCTTTAATTAAATAATAATGAACATGTTTGAAAACAACATGAAATTGATTAAACAAAATAATGTCAGACATAATTAAACAATATAACTGGAAAAGACTAGCTTTCATTTTTAGGTTATAGTCAAATTATCACTGGTCACCGGTCACTACTCAAATCTCAAAAAGATGTAGTGTTATAAGGGAATTTTTGATGCTTATTGAAGCGTAAACGGGTTCGCCAAACCGACTTGTATAAATACTATACTATGTACTATATTTCTCTGAAAATAGTTTACGCCAATATATTTAAATATATATACCTTCATATATATATATACTAGCTGCTCAGAGCGCCTTCGGCGCTCTTCACACCTAGACGGGGGCTCCGCCCCCTGTACCCCCGAGTGGTACATAGTATTTGGTGGTTGAAAGTAGTAAAAGGTTTTCATCCATTTTGTTTCAATCAGTATATTACATAAAACATTCATTTCTTTTTGTGTTCTTATTTAAAAAATATATTTTAATTTAATCACTATATTAATTATATATATTATTATTGTATATGTTATATCTATCTACCTTTGTGGCTCAAAGATACTCGAAAGTTCTTAGCCGCAACAACCACATTTCTCCAAGTGTCCCCATTCTGAGCCCTTGTTCCATCTCTCTTACGTCCCTTCCTACGCGTCATTGGTTTTCCAAGCGGACGTTTTCCAATCGGTCTTGTATTGAAGCGTAAACGGGTTCGCCAAACCGACTTGTATAAATACTATACTATGTACTATATTTCTCTGAAAATAGTTTACGCCAATATATTTAAATATATATACCTTCATATATATATATACTAGCTGCTCAGAGCACCTGCCTATCGCAGCTTTTTCCCTTTTATAACCCTAACTATTTCTGAAGATGCAGAGAGGCCATCCAATTTCTTGTTATGCTGTCTCCCCCATTCCCCGGCGACCTCATCTTTCTTTGGCCAATAAATGCAGGGAAGAATCCTATTCTCAAATACTCTGTACCTACTCTCATCTACAAGGGTCATAGACCATGCCTCCCACCCATATAATGCAACAGGCAAAATAATTTTTTTATATATTCCCTTTGATAATAATTTTGAAGAGATAAGCCTCTTTATTGCAAGATAACAGGCGTTTCCCGATTGCAACCCCGATTTAAATTCTTCTCAAATATTATTATCCTTCGTGATTACATTAAATTTTTCTACATATTCAAATTCTACATTTTGTATCTTAAGATTTTGTATGTCAATACTCTTCCTCTTTGTTACTAAATATTTTTTCTTATCACTTTTAATTTCAAACCTCCATTAATTTTTCCTCGCTATCTGCAATTGCAATTTCCTAATCTCCTATTATATTTAAGTCGTCTGGGTAACCTAACATTTTACAATTGATTTCTTCATCTTATTCTTTCTTTACTACCTTCAAGTTTGAAGATTGAAAATTTGAAAAAGTTTATCCGGATCTATTGAGTCATGCATATGTTTTACTAAAGTCTACAAATAATTAGTGAACAGAAATATTGAATTCGCGGTTTTTTTTCCTAATATCAGTCATAATGAAAATATCTTAATTAATGTTGGTCGATTTGGCCTGAACCCGCAATGATATCTCCTAATATTTCCTCCGCCTATGGTTCTTAAGTATTGTATATGTTATAATAGTGAAATAGAGTATAATATTTCTTGATCATTACATTTTGGTATTTTATTTTCATTGCTAGATTATTATTGAATATTTTTAATTATAATGAAACTTGAGAAAATGCAAAAATAGAGACTTGAGACAATTTATAAAAATTAACGGTATAAAACTATAGATAAATGACCAATATATACACTCATTAATAGTATTAATTTAAATTAATTGATTTATTTGTTTTTTTATTATTAAGTTCATTTATTAATTTTTTTAGATCATAGTTATTTTCCTTAAAAGAAACTTAAATTCTGTGGTGCTAGGGGATTTGAAAATCATTCGTCGCAATATGAAGATTTCGCTTACAGTTTCTGTCATGTCCGACCTCCATCCAACAGTTATTTTCTGTCAAGTTTTTTGCTTCTCTTAATCATGTGATCTATATATTTAATTTTTTTTGATTCATTATAATAAAATTTAAACAAATAAAAATTTTTACTTTGTTAATTTATATAAATTTCAATATAAACTGATTGTGAGTGATACGCTTAGCCAATACTCTGAATAATTTGTGTACAAAAATATTGAATGTTCTTAGCGAGATTTGATATAATGTTGTATGATTTGTCCTAAATCTGAATTAGAAGAAAATTATAAATTGCCTCCTCTTCCAGCCCAATTCATTTACCCACCCATGTTGCATATGGCATCTAAATTTCTTAAAACTCCGTTTTTTTAATTTAAAATAGAAGGAGAGAAAGAGTTTTAAATTATATTCGAATAGTCTATATATTCTATATATCAGTATTTTTTTTCTGAATTTAATAGCAAGTTGATTTTAAAAATTTTCCATTCTTAATGCATATGATTGATTACATGTGTTAAAATTTAAAAAAATTCAAATATTCTAATTTTTATATTTATATATACAATTTAATATTATTTTTTATTAATATCATATCAAAAAAAGAGAATTTATTAAAAATTAAAAATAAAAAAAGAAGCCTATTAATAAAAAATTGAATGGTGATTTAAATATTTTATTAAATTAATTAAAATGAGACCTTTTAGAATAAATTATTTAATTGAAATGATATTTAAATATAAGAATTTAAAAAAATATTATATTCTTTGTTTGGCAATTGTTATTTAATTATGTGCAACATGATTCGACTTGCACAGAGCATCGTTATTTTTTATTAATATCACATAATAAAAATGAATCTTTTAAACATAATAAATAAAAAAGACATTTTAATAAATTTAAAAAATATACCCAATTTAAAAATGTCAAAAATTTAAAACAACTTTATATCATCATATTTTAATTTTTATATAATATATATATATATATTTAGTAATTAATAATAGAGTAATTAAATTAAAATAAAAAACAAAGATAATATAATTCAGTCATTTTAATTCAGGTTAAATAATTTTTTTTTTATTATTCAATGATAAAATTTATATATTATTATATATATATTATAGAAAAGAAGAAATATTCAATTAAATAAAAAATAATTTAAGATAAAAATATGATCTAATAAATATTTTATAAAATTAATTAAATTGAGAACTTTTAGAATAAATTATTTAATTGAATTGATATTTGTATATTAGAATTTAAAATAAAAAGTGAAATATAATAATTCTTCGATTGGGAATCGCTATGATAATTCATTGTTTGAAATGATTCCGCTAGGCCGACAGTGAGCCGCGAGCTGCTCTTGAATGAACAACACGGAGAATTATATAAACTTTAAAAAATTAATTTCTGCGGTTATTGTTGACATATAAATAAAATTTATAGCCTATGTTACTCTAGGGGTATATAAGAATATTGTGATGTAATTTCAAAGAAATCGGTTCAGCCAATTCTGAGTCTATAAAATAGTAATTTTCCGGACAGACAGACCGACAGACAGACAGACCGACAGACAGACAGACAGACAGACGTGAAAAATTCTAAAGTCACTTTTGGATTCTAGAGGTCATGAAACGCGAAGATATGCAAAATTTTTAAATTCTGAGCAATGTGCAGACAAAAACCTTTTTTTATATATATAGATATATATAATATATATATATATATAAATGTGAAATCAAATTACATAGTTGGAGTTATAATTAATAATTTGTTTTGATTTAAAGTACCCCATCAATCCTTTAATAGAAAGCCATTATACGGTCAAATATTAAATTTAATTTTCTCTATCAAATTATTATAAACTTAAAGAAATATTTTAGATGAAGTTTGAAACTAATTTGAAATCTATGTTTTCAAAGCAATTACTAACAGATGAATGAATGTACAATATTACGTATTTATATATATATATATATATAATTATATATGTGTAATTAATCAAGAGCTTTATCTAGAATTATATTGGATTAAATTATTCAAATTTTATAGTTTTACATAAAGTTTTAAAAAAATGGTGACTGATCCATTTCCTTCATCTATTTTACGCCTAATGTCCTTTCACTTATTTCACAGATGCGTTATATAATAATAAATTATATTTTAATATTGAATTAAATTATACATTCAAAATTGGGAGTCATATTTTTAATCAAATTTCATAAGATTAAATCTATTTTGGATATGTGAAATATATTTTAACGATTGACCTACTTACAAAAAGCATTTGTTAGGTCTTTTTTTGAAAATAAATTTAGAACATTTTCAGCCCATGCATTTGTTGTAAGAATTTTGTCGATATTCCTGATTTTATTTCCACTTTAACATTCTCTTTGTTATTTATTTTTAAGATATAAAAATATTACATAAATAATAGATACATTTAATATATTTGATTAATATATTTAATATATATATATATATATATATATATATATATTAAATTAAATTTTAAGAAATACCAAAATATCCCTAATTTTTGACTAAATGTTCTAAAAATAAAATTAATATTCATAAGCACCAAATATAAAAAAAATTGCATTTGAATTCATTTAAATTCATTTCATCTTATTAATAGATATATAGATAGATATATTTGTCTATGTAACTTTTTTTTATTTTTTTGCACTTTTAATCTCATTTAAAAACAGTGACATTAAAAGAAGAGAAAGTGTTTCCATTTATCCTTCACTTCTAACTGATTCAACCAAGTCAGATTGTTTCTTATAAAATAAAAATAAATTTTAATTAACCTATACTATCGCATTTGTTCAAATAAATTCGAATAAATTTTCAAGTAGGATAAAAAATGTCTAAAATTAATTCATTAAAATATTTAAATAAATATATTGAAAATATGAAAATAAAATAATAAAAAGAAAAAAATATGTCACAATTCAAAGATTGATGATATTTAACGGTCATATTATTAGTAGTTATGTAGGTAAATATAATATTGACCATTGTAAATATTTATTGAATTTATTTATTTAATTTTAATTCATCATTGTCCCTTTACTGTATTCTTTGTTCTTAAAGTGATACAGAGAGTCAAAAAATCAATCAGATGTTCATTTGTTATTCTGGAACTAATTTCCAAAATTCCTTTGTCGATAAACCTCACAAAGGTAAGTTGATCTGTTGTTGGAGTTTAACCTTTGATATCTTTCCTTTATAAATGGTTATTTTCACACATTCACAAATACTGAAAAATCAGTTTTGGAAACTCGTATAACTTTAAATTTACCTACTCACATAGAATTTCAAAGCTAGAATAATATGATATAGAAATGTATAGAAATGGAAGTACTCTGTTTTTATAATAATGATAAAAAATTAAAAATATAATAAAATTTAATTATTGGATTGGGCAGAAAATTTATTTCCACATGGTAAAATTTGTCATTACCTAAATATAAAATAAGCTTGAATGTCTCCACTCGGCTATCTCGCAATTTGAATTGGATTAAATAACATATATTATATTTAAATTAAATTTAATTAATTATAAATTATAAATTAAAATTAATATATAATATTTATTAAATCAGTACGTGTTTGGCTCTTTGTTGATGACACCACGTTACGTGCTGCACTGTAAAAAAATTAATTCTGTTACTTTCAGACATTCAATCAAGCTGAAATTCTATATATAGCAGTTTTATACAATTTTTAATCATGTGGAAAACTATCAAACGTATATCTTTATTTTTACGGCCACTTGAGAGGAAAAAAATCAAAACGTTGTAGGTAATGAACCTCTTCCGGTTGAACTACATTTCTCAAAAGTTGATAAAAAATACGAATTTTGATTAATGCCGGTATACCAAATTTCATTATTCTAGTTCAAACGGTTTTGCGTAATTTTGTCTACATATAAACACACACACACACAGAGACAGACAGGCATGAAAGTGATTCAGGAACCTTCAGAAGGTATAAAAACATCAAAATGTCGTTATCGAAAATTTTCTTGATCGCAATACTATCTCTGGCGAGATAGTAAAAAAAAATAATAATTTTACTTAAAAAATATTTAATATGTGGTAAATTTTAATTTTAGTGTTCCGGGGGTTTACAATGCTTTTTTAAGGGAAGTAAAATTAGGTAAGGTTTATGGAGTGCTTAAATCCCCTCCCCCCTCCTGCTCACTCTCTCTCTCCATAAGACAAGGTGATTTTTCTGGAAATATCAACTTAAAGATATTATTACATAAAAAAATCAATTTAGCTCACCTCAGACACTTCGCCTGAGGACTGATTTTCTCTTTAAACCATTTTTGCTATACCACTAATTATTTTTCCTTTTAATCTTAAAATTCGTTATATTTATTTTGTTGAAATTGGACAATTTTTTTTTATAAACAAGTAACTGAAATTTATAGGTGAAAAAAAAAATTATTTTGGCTAATCTTCTATAGAAGAAGAATCAACCGTTACACTCACTACTCGAGTATCGGTATTATATTCTGTTATATTTAATGAATTATATTTGACTAATATTCAAACTGAGTTATTTGGCTTTTCTAATAAACAAATTCCCTTATGGATTTTTTTTTTATAAATTCAAATAAAATTCTTTTAACATTTTTAATTTCCTTGAATAATTTGTTTCATTCTTGGAATCATAAAGAAGTTCAATCGGAGTAAAATTCAACTCAACTATAAATTAATTATTATAATAATAAACGTAGAATTTGAAAATGTAGGAAATACTTTATTATATATTATATACTAATATTAATGTATATTATCATACTTAATATTCCAAAATTGAAATATGTAGGTTCTGTAATCACGAAGGATAATAATATTCGAGAAGAATTTAAATCGAGGTTGAATTCGGGGGCTTATCTTGTCAAAATTATTAATAAAGAGACTCATAATTAAAATATATAAAACAATCATTTTTGCTGATTGGATTATATGGATGTGAGACATGGTCTATGACCTTAGGAGACGAGAGTAGATTTAGAGTATTTGAGAATAGGATTCTTCGTAGCATTTATGGGACAAATAAAGATGTCACCAGGGAATGGCGGAGTCTGCTTATCGAGGAATTGCATGACTTCTATGCATCTCCGGACATAGGGTTATAAAATCGAGAAGGCTGCGATGGGCGGGGCACGTGGCTAGAATGGGAGAGGAAAGAATGGGGGAAATTATGGGAAAGGTTGTGATAGGATAGCGACACTTGGAGGAATATGGTTCCTGGGTCCAAGAATTTTTGACTTCCGTAGAGACAGAGAGATAGATAGATTATAATAACTATATATTATAGTATATTTTTATTAATATTATTTTCTAAGTAAAAAAATAAAAAAAAAAATTCTCGAAATAATATTCATTAAATAACATTGATGTTTATAGTTTGCAGTTATAAAAGTTTACACATATAGACATACAGACATATATTTTTTATAAAGGAATTTCCATAAAAGAAGATTGGTTCCTATCCATAAACTTTCATTATAGACTGCAATGCATAAATTGAAATCCTCATGCATATCCAAGCTTTCAATTGTAAAGGGACTACAGAATTCTAATTTCACAATTATAAACACAAAGGTTTTTCGTGATTAGCATAAATTCGCATATAATTTTAATTTTAAATTTAAGATTCCTTTTGTATTTTTAATTATTTATTTAAAATTAAATAAATATCCCCATAGAAGGTCTCTCTTATAAATTACTCTCTCTATTTGAATATTATTATTTCCTTATATAGAATTAATTTTTAGATTATAAAACAGAGATAATTCAACATAATCGCTTGATAGTGAACCAAATAATTTAAATTAAATGCATTAAACACAATAAATAATTTTTTTCTCTATTTAGAATACTATTATTTCATTTCGATCTCTCTCTGTGTCTCTAGAGAACTCGAAAGTTCCTATTAAGTATTCCTATTCTGAGCCTCAACCCTCCAGTCCCTATTCTCTTCCAATTCTCTCACGTCCCTTCCAAGTTCCCACATTATCCACCCACCGCGTCCTTGGAATTCCAAGCGGGCGTTTCCCACTCGGTCTCCCCCCCCAATATCTTTTTCGCCATTCTTTCCTCCCCCATTCTAGCCACATGTCCTGCCCACCGCAGCCTTCTCGATTTTATAATTCTAACTATATCTGGTGATGCATAGAGGTCATGCAATTCCTCGTTATGCAATCTCCGCCATCCCCGGTGACCTCATTATCTCATTACTAATGCTTTCTGTTATCAGATCTTTTCTTTTAGACTCGATTAGAGAACTTTAGATACACATTTAAAATTTTTATAATACCATATGTCGTTTGTTTTTATTTATAATTGATTAAATTTGTATGGGGAAATTTAAATTCGAGATTGTAATTCAATTTTCTCTTATAAATATAGTTTGTTACGTGTTTTAATAAATTTTGTTTTCCTCGATTCTGAGGAGCTTTTGCGTTGTTTTATTCCTTCAATTTTCCAACTAAAAGAAACCTTATTAAAGGCCACATAAAGAGGATTAAAAAGAGTTCACGATGGTTACAAATGAGTTAAATTTCTCTCTAATTTACTAGCTATTTCTTGTTTACGTTTTTTATATCTTGGGAGAGAAAAAATATAAAAAATATACTTGTTATTAATTGAAAGCATCATCATTTACTGGATTGTATAAACAAAAAAACAAGTATTTCAAACATTATTGTATTATAAATGTTTGTTTCTTATTTAAGGATTGTAATAAAAACTCACAATGAAAATACAATTTTATATATTATTTATATATATATAAACTACAATTATTATATTACTAAACAATAAGAATTATATTTATGTAAGTATGTTTGAGAGTTAGAGTTTTATAATATTTGAAAATTAAAAATCTCGACTATCTCGCAATTTGAATTGGATTAATTAATTAATTAAAAGTTCATTGTAATTAAATTAACTAATTAACAATTAAATTTAAATTAAATCTTTACCTTCAATTTTAAGTCAAAATTTAAAAATTTAAAAAATTAATTGCGGGACTTTCAGTTTTATACAATTTTTACCGACCGACGATAGTAAGGGAGGTATTGTTTTCACACCAAATTTCACATGTGGAGATTTTTACATATCTCCACGAATCATGCATTTTCTTAACAGAAAAAAGTATTTTTAGCAGGATGTCTGTCCGTCCGTATAGATGTGTACAGTCTGAACGGCTCAACGGATTTTGATGAAATTTGGTATATTTACTTAATGCATCATTGATCAACTTTTGGTGCAAAACCGGAAACCGGAAGTGGTAGTATTAGCGATCGACGATAGGAAGGGAAGGGTTATTTTCACACCAAATTTCATATGAGGAGATTTTTTACATATTATCACGAATCATTCACTTTGTATTGGTTTTATCTTCGAGAAAAATGATGTCTATCCGTCCGTCCGTCCGTCTGTCCGTATAGATGTGTACAGCCTGAACGGCTCAACGGATTTTGATGAAATTTGGTATATTTACTTAATGCATCATTGATCAACTTTTGCTGCAAAACCGGAAACCGGAAGTGGTAGTATTAGCGATCGACTATAGGAAGGGAAGGGTTATTTTCACACCAAATTTCACATTAGGAGATTTTTTTACATATCACCACGAATGTATTGGTTTTATCCTCGGGAAAAATCATCTTCATTATGTTTTTCTTAATTTAAAATTATATGACGTCACCCGGCCCTTCATGACGTCACAGCATTAAAGATAGATTTAGAATGAGATTAAGACTTTTGAAAGTCATCGTCTCCTCTAGTATTTTAAATAAATCAAAATAAATTGCTTCTTCTATATTAGTAAAATTTAATAGATTCATGACCAAATTGCCTTCCTTCAGATTTGACGCCCGGTACAAATGCCCGCTTTGTCGCGTTTATTAAAGTAGATAAGAAAAAATTAGGAGAATGGAAGTTTGAAGATTTAAAGTTTAAAAGATTTCTAAGATATTTTTATATTTTTATGATTAATTATTTTTCTTTTATAAAGCTTGATAAGAAAAGGGTTATTTTTTTAAAAAGTTAACTTTTTTCCTATATTGTACTTTTTGATGATTGAACAACTATGGTGTATTGATAAAATGTTTAGTAAGAATAGATCTTGCTTTTTTGTTAACGGTTCATTGATGTAAGTCCTTTGTTAAATTTCTCATTGACCACCACTGGTAGTAAGTAATTTGATCTTATGAGCCAAGTTCTCTTTAAACGGCACAAACAGTTTAATGTTGTTAGAAATTTCACAGGTATAATTACTTTCATCGTAATAAAAAGGGTTAAGTGGTAGAGAGGGAGGGGTATATTAAAAATGAATATATTCTATACAATGAACAATATGTATGGGTCTATAAATACATAATTTTCATTTTGATTTCAATACTTTAAAATTAAATTAAAATATTTATTTATTATATTATAATATAATAGTATTGTTAAAATTAAGTTGATTATAATTAATATATTAATAATATTATTATTATTAATATAATCGATTAAAAAAATCTGGGGTGTCTCCACTCGACTATCTCGCAATTTGAATTGGATTAAATAATATATTTTATATTTAAATTAAATTTAATTAATTTTAAATTATAAATTAAAATTAATAAATTAATCAGCGCGTCTTTGACTCTTTGTTGATGGCACCACGTCACGTGCTGGCGCGTGATTTGCAGTGTTAAAAAATTAATTCCGGTACTTTCAGCGATTCAAGCTGAAATTCTATATATAGCAGTTTTATACAATTTTTAACCATGTATATTTATTTTTACGCTAAGTTTAGAGGAAAAAAAATGAAAACGTGGTAGGTAATGACCCACTTCCGGATGAGCTACATTTCAATTTTGAATAATACCCGTAAATTTCATGATTCTAGCTCAAACCGTTTTTGTGTAATCTTGTCTTCTTGCATACATACACACATACACACATTTTTCTCAACTTTAGCGAAAATGTCGCAGGAACCTTCAAAACGTATAAAAACATAAAAATCTCGACTTCGAAAATTTTTATGATCGCAATTGCGAGATAATAAAAATATATAATATGTCTGTATTTTACCTTAATTGTTAAATAATATAAAATAAAATTAAATAAAAATTATTTTAATTTGCGGACTGTGATCAAATTAGTATAATGATATATAAAATTTGCAATTTGCTAATAGAAAAAAATTATATAATTTTTGATAGGAGAGGAAAAATCATTTTATAAAGCAGAATTAATTCATAAAAAAATATACCTAAATTATTAAAGGTAGTATAATTTCGGCGCCTGTATTTTTACACATAATAAATAAATAACTTTTTCTTACCGCATTAAGCTAAAAAACAAAACAATGATATCCTTAATTATTTGAGATTTTCATGATAATTATAGTTCTATACATAGATACTAAGATTAAAATATTCAAATAAACTTGGCCAGGTATTATAATTTATCAAATTTTATATTATTATTATTATTATAATTATTATTATTATTAATTTATTATATTTCATCAATGTTAAGCTAACAATTAAACAAAATCAATTTACTTATTTTTAATCATTTTTAAAAATTACTTTTTTTGTAATTCTAGTTTTTAAATGTTCTAGTAAGTATATTATAATTAAAATTAATAATAATTAATATATAAAGATAAACGAAATTGTTTTTGGAAAATTTTTATTGTTACAAGTTAATGCCAGATGTCACATTGCCTTAATTGCTCTGCAGTACTGACAAGATGTTGATATTAGATTTTTTTTAGGACATTGTTGAAGATTTTCCCAAATGTCCAAGAACTTTCATCTTAAGTTGAAGAATAAGTTGTTATTTAAAATCTTATAAATTGATACATATAATACTTATATATACTTACTATGAATTTATAAGATTTTAAATAATATTTTATTCTTCAACTTATCTTGAAAGATCTTGGACATTTGAAAAAAATTTCAACAATGTTCTAAAAAAAATCTAACGGCAACATCTTGTCAGTATGCTTAACCAACAAAACAATATTGAAAAGTATCAGTGCAGGTTTCGTCACAAAATATTGTTGAAAAAAATCAAGCAAAAGTTTTTTTTTACTTTTTTGAACTTTTTTTTTTTAATTAAAATATATTATTTATTTATTTTTTGTTTTGGTTTTTTAAATTACTTTATTTTATTTGGAAGGAATATAAAAAATATATAATTGAATTATATTTTAACTTCACAAATTGTAACATTTTTTTAATCATTTACAACTTTTATTTAGAAAATAATCTCTCTAATTTTAATATATAATAATATTTTAATTAAAAAAGTTTAATACCATCTTATTTAATAAAAGGTCTAAAAAATCATTTAGTAAATTAAATGAAAAATATTGAAATTATTTAATAAATATATGATCTGAAAATTTGATAATTTATTATTATACAATATTACTGTATAAAAATGGCCATTGGGGATTGTTGAATGATAGTGAAGCTCTAAGAGACACTAAACTACTAGCTCAAATAACCATCATCATATTTATGATCAAATAAATTTCAACATTTTTATTAACTTTCATTTTTTTTTTTTTTTTTTTTTTTTTTTTTTGTTAAATAAAATTAATTATACTTGACAATATAAATTTATAACAATATTATAAAGTTCTTAGTAATTTATTTATTTTTTAGTAATAATAGTAATTTTGAAAATTTTAATACAAATTTACAATTTAATACATTTAGTACAATTTAATTTTAATTTTTTTTTTTTTTTTTTTTTTTTTTTATTTAGCATCCATTTATTTTGTACATCTGCCCGAAGGCAATAATACATGGTTTACAATAAAGAGTAATAAATGGGCGAGGGGGGGAGGTAAAAGGAAATTATAGGGCAGGTTAAGGAGAGTGAGTCATTGGAACTGGGTAGGAAAATAGTCGAGGAGGGGAGGAAGGGAATGTCACTGAATTATTAGCCTGATGGCTAATCCCAGCTAGGGCACCATCGCGGGTCTATTTATTAATGTCTCTTGTCAAGTCCTGTGGTTTGAGTCTTTTGAGTCGTCTCAGTTGTCCTTGTGTCTAATAGTTGTCGGGCTTTGGGATTAGGGTGTTTAAGGAGTCTGTCTTTGTAGCGAAGGCTGTAATTTTTAATTTCCATTTGGACTGTATCCATTCCGAGGTCCCTATGAATCAGTCTGTTAGGGACATACCAAGGAGCACCGACTATCAGTCTAAGTGTTTTGTTTTGAAACCGCTGAATCAGGTCTCTGTTGGATTTGCTAGCGGTCCCCCACATCTGAATGCCATAGGTCCAAATGGGTTTAAGGATGATTTTGTAAATTAGAAGTTTATTGTCTATCGTCAGTTGAGATTTTTGTCGGAGCAGCCAGTATAATTTGTTAAGTTTAAGTCTCAGTTGTTTCTTTTTTGACTTGATGTGCATCTCCCACGTTAGGCGTCTGTCAAGGTGCATACCGAGGTACTTTACAGTACTTTTAGTCGGAATGGGTTTGTCTAAATTTACGCCGGGGCAGGTCTGTCTATTCAAAGTAAAAGTCAAGTGTGCAGATTTGTCTTCGTTAACTGCTATTCTCCATTTCTCAAGCCAAGGCCTTAATTGGTCCAGGCTTTCCTGGAGCATAGCAGAAGCCACGATTGGGTCTTTATGTGAAGCGAGCAAAGCGGTGTCGTCAGCAAAGGTCGCTGTGGTTATGTTCGGGTTGGTCGGCAAGTCAGCTGTAAAAAGTAAATACAAAATAGGTCCCAAAACACTACCCTGAGGTACTCCAGATCTAACAGGATAAACCTCACTAATGGCGTCATTCATCTTAACTCTAAAGCTTCTGCCATCGAGGTAAGAACGAATCAGCCTGTAATAAATTAGCGGGAGTATGTCATAAAGCTTCCGAAGTAGACCCTCGTGCCAAACTTTATCGAAAGCCTGAGATATATCAAGAAACACGGCTGAGCAGTAACGTTTGTTTTCAAGGTCTTTGTGAATAACATCAACAATTCGATGTACTTGCTCAATAGTGCCGTGCTTCTCTCTAAAGCCGAATTGGTGGATTGGGATTAAATCTATTAGAAAGGGACGGAGTCTAGAAAGAAAGACCCTCTCGAACAATTTAGAGATGGCAGAGAGAAGACTAATAGGCCTATACGAGTTTGACTCCTCAGGAGGTTTCCCAGGCTTGAGGATCATTTTCACCAGGGCTGTTTTCCACTGGGTTGGGAAATGACCCACTCTAAAGATGGAGTTAAATATGAGGGTCAGAAAGAGAATTGCCCTATCAGGCAAGTTCCTCAACATTTTACCTGAGATTAGATCATTTCCCGGGGCCTTTTTAGTTTTGATTGTCTGTCGTATAATGTCTTTTAATTCACACGTCTGTATTAGTTTGGGGAATGGCATTGAGTAATTGTGTGTTTTGTATTGGTGTGTTGCCTGAAAGTTATTGTCAGGTGGAGTGACCTTTGGTGGGAGAGGAGTAAAAACGTTAGAAAGGTGACTAGCGAATGTATTCGCCTTATCGATGTCACTCCTCGCCCATTCATTATTTTGTCTACGTAGTGGGGGGATTCTTTCAGTTGGTCTTTTAAGTTTCTTTGTCGCTTTCCAGAGAGAGTAGTCAGTTGAATGAGTAGGGGTGAGGTCTCTCAGATACTTTTGAATGCTTTGATTCCTTTCAGTTCTGAGTAGATTCCCAATTTGTTTAGTTAGATTATTAATTGTCGTTTTAAGGTGTGGGGATCTGTTTGTCTGCCATTGTCGTCTGAGCCTATTTTTTTTAGTTATTAAGTCTTTAATGTGTTTTGGTGTGTGTTGGTTTAAGTCTTTAGGAGTAATTTTTGGTGTTGACAGACGTGCTGCCATTTGTATAGTATTGGTTATATGGTAGATTGCTTTGTCAATGTCAAGGCTATATGTCAGAGGTAAGTTTAGGTCCAGGCTTTGGTTTAGTATTTCTGCATATTTATTCCAGTCAGTTTTATGATTAGTCAAGTAGTGAGAGTTTGATTTGAGAGATGCACAGGTGTTTAATGTAAGTTGTACTGGGGAGTGGTCAGAGGAAAGATCAAGGCAGGATTCAATTAAGCATCCATCCCCGTTAACCCCTCTTGCCACAAAAAAGTCAATTAAGTCTGGGATTTTGTTACTGTCAGAGGGCCAATACGTAGGTCTTCCAGTTGAGATAGTAATTAGGTTGTGTTTATTAATAGTCTTAGCGAGATCTCGACCTCTAGGAGTAATAAGTCGAGATCCCCAGTCAGTATGTTTTGCATTGTAGTCACCTCCAGCAAGGAACCTCGACCCCAGGGTCTGGAAAAAATCCCAAAAATCCCCAGACGAAATTCGATGCTTGGGAGGGCAGTAAGTAGATGCAATTGTAATAGGTCCGTTTTTGTCTTGAATTGTTAAAGAGGTTGCTTGTAGATAGTCTTTGTAAAAAGGAGGGTTTTCGTAATGGGATATTTTGTCTTTGATTATAATGGCTGTTCCTCCGTGTGATGTACCGTCTGGGTGATTGGTAAAGTATAGGTTGTAATGGGGAATTTTTAAGTAGCTTCGAGGGTTGAAATGAGTCTCAGCAATTAGCATAATGTCAATGTCTTTGTCTATCAGGTAGTGTTTGAGTTCACAAGAATGCCTCAATAGGCCGTTAGCATTCCATAATGAAATTTTAAGCAATCGATCCATTGGGCATTCTCGCAATGAGGGTAGTCAAAAGGTTGAGTATAGTGTCCATGCGATCCATGAGTTTAACCAACATGCTTTCCAGAATAGGTGTTTGTGTTTGTGTCGGGAGAGATTTGGAGTTGTCGTTGTTATTAGATTTTAGTATGTCAGAGTAGCGAATGTTTGGTTGTGACATGGAGTTAAGTGTTTGTCGTTTATCATGAGTTGAACTAGTTGGTAGTGGAGGGGGTACAGTCTGTAGTTGTTTAGGTCTAAGAGAGGGATATTTGTTTTGTCGTAATTCGACATAATGTTTGCAGCCCTTAAAGTTGGCTGGATGGTCACCGCCACAGAGTACACATTGGGGTGGAGAAGTCTTGTCTTTTTGGCAGTCAGATGTAAGATGGTCTTTAGTACATTTGACGCAGCGTGGTCTCAGCTTACAGTATGCCCTGGTATGCCCATAATGCTGACATCTCGTACATTGAGGGATATCTCTACGAGCACGCGGTGCCTCAATTACAACCCTGCTATGACAGAGGTATTGAGTAGTATAGATGTCTTTATTGTTGGGTGCTGGTTTTAGGTCTAAGAAGAATATAGGTAGGGGTTCCTTTGTCGTTTTTTTTCTTATATTAAAGATATTGGCCACTGAGTGACCAAGGTCTTCAATTTCTTTTTTAATGTCAACAAGGTCAGTCGAGTGATGTAGTTGTTTGATAACAGCTCTAAAATTTCTTTCAGATTTGGGTTGAAAGGTATAATATTCAATTTTGCTGTTATCTAACATTTTAATTATGGAGGTGTAGTCTAGTGGTTTTTTAGGATTGATTTTAACTTCGTCTTTTTTTATTAGTTTACAAACGAACCCGTCTCGGGCTACCCTGCCAAGACACGCCAACATGTCATTATAATTAGTGACATTAGGAATAAAAATAGGGGGGGGTTTGTTTGGTATAGTTTCTTTAGAAGAGTTAGGTTGGTTGTCAGTTAGTTCTGAGAGTGATTGAAATTTATTAGTGTGTGTAGGTATAGTGTAATCATCCAAAGTCTTTTGTTTAACACATCGAGTTTCTGGGCTGTCACGTAGTCTTTTATTGTGATTTACCAGTTGCCAGTTGTTTTTATGGTTGTCTATAGGAGTGGAGACGTCTGAATGTGAAGATGTTGAAGGTCCGGCGTTGTCGTTTTCAAGCGTGATTTTTTCAAAAGATACATTGCAGGGGTTGGGCTGGTCCTTGTGAAAAAGTTGGTGTTCTACTGCGCATTTTGCGTGGAAGCCCTTACAACATGTCTTGCATTTATATTTCTCACCACGAATGTGGAGTTTGCAATAGTGACATATTGCCATTTCTGGCGTTGTTATTATTATTATTTATTTATTTTTTTTTTTTTTTAAAAAAGGTATTTAGTACTTGGGGCATGGATGAGAGAGAACTGGGGTGGGAAGGGGAGGGGTAGACTTCACACACTCGCGGCCTAAACGGTGTGGCTGACTGGGAAAAAAGAGGCCTTGGAAAGAGGGTATAAAATATATGTATGTTTATATATTAGTAGATATTTAATTTATAAAGGTATTATTTAAATAAAATTTTATACATACAAATTGAAAAAGTTGATATTTCAATATAATATTTTATATATAATATATATTAAAATTTGTAATTGATGTATAATGAGGTATTTAGGCCGAAATGGCCTAGTAATGAGATCGCCACTAAAGATCACTTAGAGAGTTGTTAACTGCTTGATGGTTAGTTAACTAATGTTTTAATTTTAATAAGAAGAAAAATTTTGAAGTCAGTACAACTCTAAGTTTCAGTCAGCAATTTTTTTTTTATAAATAAATTAAGATAATACCCATTAATTATTTTATAAAACACACACATCGAATATAATTTTTAAACATTCTAAATTAAAGTTGTGATGATAAACGTTAAATTTATTTTGGATGGAAGTATAGATATGAATTATTCCATTTGACTATCTCACCAGAAATAAATAGTATTGGGATCATGAAAGTTTTCGATGTCGAGATTTTGATATTTTTATACGTTTTGAAGGTCCCTGAGTCATTTTTACTAAGAAAAATGTCTGAATGTATATAAACATGGGCATTATTCCAAATTCGTAGTTTTCTATCACCTTTTGAGAAATGTAGTAGGATGAGGACCATTACCTACCATGTTTTCATTTTTTTTCTCTAAACTGAATAAAGATATATGTTTGATAGTTTTTCAAATTATTAAAAATTGTATAAAACTGCTATAAATAGAATTTCAATTTTCAATTTTTTAAATTTTTAAATTTTGACTTAAAAATGACGGTAAAGGTTTTAAATTTAAATTTAAATATGTTAAATAATTAATTTAATTGAATAACAATACTATCCTATAAATTTAATTTTTTTAAATTAATTAATTAATCCAATTTAATTATAATTAATTTATAAGTTAATTAATTAAATTTAATTTAAATATAATATATATATATTAATTAATCCAATTCAAATTTGCTAGATAGTCGAGTCGAGACACTCAAGATTTTTTCTTTTTAGAGTAATTTTCATTTTTATATTAGATCACTTTATTAGATGGTTTGGTTACTCAAACATCAGTCTTTTTCCTCGAAATTCATATTTCTAAATTTTTCCGACAATGTCCAATATGAGACCTATTCTTTCGAACATTTTCCTCTTTTTAAAGAAACTATTCTTCACCTCTTTGGCAATACTTTTTACTTTTATTAACTAATCCAAACATCCTATTCCCTAGTCGGTTTCTGTCAATCCTCATAGGGCCTTCTCAGTTTGAAGATAGATTTGTTGAAATATTGAAATTTAATATTTATTTTGTATTATAATACTATAATCATATTAATTTATAATTCAACTTTATTTAAAACTCCAATTTAATTTAAAATTAGCTGGAGTGTCTCCACTCGACTATCTCGCAATTTGAATTGGATTAAATAACATAATATATTATATTTAAATTAAATTTAATTAATTATAAATTATAAATAATAAATATTAAACCAGCGCATGTTTGGCTTTTTATTGATGGCACCATGGCACGTGTTGGCGCGTGAGATTTGCAGTGTTAAAAAATTAATTCTGGTACTTTCAGCAATTCAATCAAGCTGAAATTCTATATATAGGAGTTTTATACAATTATTAATCATGTGAAAAATTATCAAACATATATTTTTATTTTTACGGTTACTTTAGAGGAAAAAAAATCAAAACGTTGTAGGTAATGACCCTCTTCCGGTTGAGCTACATTTCTCAAAAATTGATAGAAAACTATGAATTTTGAATAATGTCCATGTACCAAATTTCATCATTCTAGCTCAAACCGTTTTTGCGTAATCTTGTCTACATACATACACACACACACACACACATTTTTCTCAACCTTAGTGAAAATGATTCAGGAACCTTCAAAACGTATAAAAACATCAAAATCTCAACATCGAAAATTTTCATGATCGCAATACTATCTCTGGCGAGATAGTAAAAAAAATGATAATTATATACTTATGTTTACTCATATGTTCAATTTTTTTAAGTATTTAAATAAATTTCCTTTCTATAATTATAACATAAAAACACCTGTTTCTCAGGCATTTTGATTCATTAGTCTAAAGCTAGCAATTCTATTTATTATTAAATTAATTAATATATTATTTTAAAATTCAAAAAATTTAATTAAACTAAAATAAATTTCCCACCTTGTTTATAATTCTATAGACAAGTATACATAATGTTTTATTTCATTACCTTTTTATTCATTTTCTTTATATTCGTTTTATTTATTTTTAGATTAAAGGTATCTATCAACCGATCTACCCTGAAATATTTAGATTTACTGCTTAAGCAAAGGCTGGCTATCCGATTTGATTAAATTAATGCAACATGATGGATTTTTTAGACTAAAGGTTTTGAAACTTTGAGTTCCCTAACAGCTTTTGAATTTGAAAAATTTCTTGATAGAGACATATTCGGATATATATATATATATATTTACAATTTCTAAGTAAATATATTAAAAGAAAGTCTGATTAAAAAAAATACTTTATAATTAAGTATATTTAAAAAAAAATAAAAAAAAATTTTAAGAAGGAATTAGTTAGCAAAAGTTATTAAATGAAATACATTATAATGAAATGTATCTATTATAAAATATCAACTCAATAAACTTAAAGTATTTAAAATAATTTTAAATAAAATTAAAAAGAAAATTATTTTAATAAAAACATTTAATTAATAGTATCAAATTATTTACTTGTCTAACTATTATTTTGATATATAGGTAATAAGGAAATACTACTAAAATACCTTCACTCACAACAACTCAAAAGTCCATATTACATATTTATATTTAAAACTGCTTATGTGTGTTATATAGTATTACTCCACGAAAATATCTATGAAATGAACTACGTTTTTCTCGTAGTGGGTCATAATAGACATTTGAAAAGTCTATACGGAAGGGATGATACATTAAAATTAAAATCAATTTTGAAAGTCGAAATCGGTATTTTCTGAGCTGTGTCAAAACTGCGTCTTGGCGAAAAACAGGATAATCGTCCACCCTTATCTTCAATTTTTACCGACCGACGATAGTAAGGGAGGTATTGTTTTCACATCAAATTTCACATGTGGAGATTTTTACAAATCTCCACGAATTATGCATTTTCTTAACAGAAAAAAGTATTTTTAGCATGATGTCTGTCCGTCCGTCCGTCTGTCCGTATAGATGTGTACAGCCTGAACGGCTCAACGGATTTTGATGAAATTTGGTATATTTACTTAATGCATCAGTATGATGAATTGTTCAACTTTTGGTGCAAATCCAGAAACCGGAAGTGGTAGTATTAGCGATCGACGATAGAAAGGGAAGGGTTATTTTCACACCAAATTTCACATGAGGAAATTTTTTACATATCACCACGAATCATGCACTTTCTATTGGTTTTATCCTCGAGAAAAATCATCTTTATTAGTTTTTTCTTAATTTAAAATTATATGACGTCATAACGCCACAGCCTGGTCTTACATATATATTATAAATAAAATTAAATTAAAAATATTTATGTTATATCCATATCTGTTTTTTATTATATTAATAGATATATTAAAATTATTTGAAATTGTTTGTGTTGCTGGAAATTAATTTTCTTCAAACCGTCGGTCGGTTCTGCGCCTGGCCACAGGTCAACTTATTTACTATAGTATTATTGCTTAATTTGTTCTGTAAAAAAATTCTTACAAATACAATCAACAAAAAATAAATAATTAAAAAATATAAAAAATGTATAAAACAAAGTTTTTCTAGTGGAATAAATATATATAAATATATATATAACATTTCATCCCCGTAAATATAATAAGTTAATGAATTTTTATAATTTTTTGAGATCACTTATTGAAATTTTTTTTAATTTTAGCGATTCTCAAATGGAAATATTTTTAATTTTATTATTAATAACAATAGGGCAGGCAAAAGTCCGTAACTTTTTGAATGAAACACAGGATATTGGATAAAAAATGATTTTATTTTTCAACGTATTCTCCATTGAGCTATATACACATCGCGTCCAACGTTTTTCAAATTAATTTATCATTTCCAAAAAATAAGATTTATTATATCTAAGAGATCTAAATAGATTTGCTTGTGAGATCATTTCATCATAGGATTCAAATCTCTATCCCCTGAGCTATTTCTTCAGATTTGGAAACAAGAAATAGTCAATTGGGGCTAAATCTGAAGAATAGGGCGGATGAGGGAGCAATTAGTATCTCAATTCATGGATTTTCATGGAAATTCACTTTTTTCATTTTCTTCTTAAATAATGAGGCAGTGTGCTATTAATGAATGTTAAACAAAAATTAAAAGACCCAGCTGGTTGAAATTTCGACATGGTTCACCTTATAGTTGACTGCTGACAGGAGCAGTGATGCCATTTCATTTAAGAGAAAATTCAAAAAGTCATTGACCTGCCTTTGTAATATTATCACTCTAGTAATAAAACACACACCTCATTAAATTTATTTGCTAATTATATTTAATCGTCTAATTATAATTCAATTATATTTCTGCCATACTATCTTCCATGCTATCTATTTAAATAACTACAAAAGTTTTCAGAAGTCTAGCTTAATTTAAAGCTGATGGAAAATCGATTGTAATTTTTCATTGGAGCGAACAGACAGACATGAAGTGAAATTGATAAAACCGTGGTAATAATTAAAAAAAAAATTTTTTTTTAAAAATTAAAATTAAAGTTTCTAGATTAAAATGAATTGCAAATAAAAATGAAATACTTTTATATTAAAGTGAACCTATGATTATCAAACTTTTTCAACTTTTTTCTAGAATAAAAAATTAATCTTTCTTCGTAAATAATCAATCAATTGTTAATTTAATATATAATATTAATATTAGAAAAAGGGAAGAAAAATTAAAAAAAGACTTTTCTCAGCACATTAATAAATTATAATTATGAATCTTACATGTATTTTAAATATACAGTATAGAAATATCAATATATAGTCTAATAATCATATATATATTCTCTTATTATCATTAAAATTGGTTGAAATAAGGAATCTATTCGCTCCCATTGCCCCCACTCCCGGAATCCCTCCTTCCATGCCCACACCTGAAGCCTGTGGCAGGCTCTCCCACTCTCTCCCTACCTCTAGGCAAGTCGACTTCGTTGAGGTGTTCAGAGCCTTCAGCGGGTCTCCAATGCATTCTATGCATATAATAAACACCTAAATCAATTAATTTATTAATTAATTAAACTATTTTTTATTCTTTTTCATTATTCTCAATTTAAACATATATTTCATAAAAATGATCATTCAAAATTGTTTCAAAGAGAGTAATAACTTTATTAATGTAATATTAATATTTTTTTAAATATTCTAAATCAATAAATTGTTAGTAATAATTAAATTTGAATAACAAAAATTACTTAATTTAATCTGATGTTTTTACCGACCGACGATAGTATTGTTTTCACACCAAATTTCACATGTGGAGATTTTTACATATCTCCACGAATCCATGCATTTTCTTAACAGAAAAAAGTATTTTTAGTAGGATGTCTGTCCGTCCGTATAGATGTGTACAGTCTGAACGGCTCAACGGATTTTGATGAAATTTGGTATATTTACTTAATGCATCATTGATCAACTTTTGGTGCAAATCCGGAAACCGGAAGTGGTAGTATTAGCGATCGACGATAGGAAGGGAAGGGTTATTTTCACACCAAATTTCACATGAGGAGATTTTTTACATATCACGAATCATTCACTTTGCATTGGTTTTATACTCGAGAAAAATCATCTTTTTTAGTTTTTTCTTAATTAAAATTATATGACGTCATCCAGCCAGGTCTTGCATATATATTATAAATAAAATAAAATTAAAAATATTTATGTTATATCCATATCTATTTTTTATTACATTAATAGATATATTAAAATTATTTGAAATTGTTTCTGTAGCTGGAAATTAATTTTCTTCAAACCGTCGGTCGGTTCTGCGCCTGGTCAACTTATTTATAATTTATTTTAATTATTCTTTATATTTACAGTTTGTTTCTATATATTTACAATTCTTATCCATTTATTCGCGTGGTTTAAATTGGAAATTAACCTATTTATTTTTTAAACATAATTTATTTTTTCAAATGATATATATTTAAAATAAATGTGTATAACTTTCTTAATTCATGTAAAAAATTTAATAAATATGATAAAATGACATTAATTGAATGAAAATATTAACTTTTATGATAAATTAGATAATTTAAATTAAGATTAAAATTAATATAAAGTTTATATATTTTAATAATCCAGCTAATTGATAAAGCATGACATGAACCATGTCTTCGAATTGAAATAGACATCAAATGAATTCTTATTAAATGTTTTATAATAAATATTAATTTTTGGTTTATTCAATAAATATATAGATTGTATATATATATAAATAATAATTATTATTTAATTATAAGATAAAAATACCAGAAGAGAGTATAATCATAATAAATCAATATACTCAATCAATTTACTAATTCAAATTTAAGAATATTATTAAAATTAATTAATATTATTAAAACAGTTAGTAAAGTATACATTTTTAATCTTCTGAGCGGCTGCGGGATAATCCAGGTACTTTAAATATGAAAATTTTAAATTTGGAAACGAGCGCAGCGGGTTGCCTAAAAGCCAGGGGCTCTTCCTAGCCAGCCGCTCGAGCGGTAGCCAGTCTATCGGTGTTGGTGTGTGAGTGCGTACGCATAGCCAGGGCGCTCGGCGAGCGGAGCTGTTCCTGTCAAAATTCAACCTCTGGGTGAGGTTTATTATCATTTATTATAACTCGATAACCAATTACAACCCTCTCATCTCCTCTTCACAATTATCATTGTAAAATTGTCACAAAATAATTTTTCATTCTTTTCATTTAATTATATACGTATAATATATCTTCCAGATGTATTTATTCTATTTAATATTAATTTAAAATATTTTAATTTAAATAAATAACAAAAAAATAAAATTATATAGTTCTTTATAAACTTATAAAAATCTTTTTTCAATATATTACATAAGAACAAATTTTTTTTATTTATTTTTTATATTTTATACTGGGATAATCTAAATAATAATATAATGTATTTTTATATTTATTCGAGATTATTCTGATGCATGGCACTTTTTAAGGGTTTTTATATAATTTGAATAAACCACATAAATTAATGTTCATTATAAAACATTTAATAAGAATTCATCTGATGTCTATTTCAATTCGAAGTCACTGTTCATGTTTTATCAATTGGCTGGATTATTAAAATATTTCATTTATTATAAGTTTTTAATTAATTAAATATCATTTAAAATATTTAAATCATACTAAAAATAATTATATTAATTTATTTCATAAATTAGGTCAAACTTATTTAATATTTTAATAGAAATTAAGATTTAATGTTTTTTAATTTTATCTATTTAAATGAATATCAATTTAAAAAATGAAAATTGTTTTTAAGAGATTATTATATAAAAAAATATATAGTATGCTATAAATATATATTTCAAAATCTAATAATTAAGTCACCCTGAAATAAATATTTTGATTTTAATATTTCTAAATACTATTTTATTAATTTATCTTAATTAATAATAAGTTTTACATAAGGAGATTTTTTTATATATCACCACGAATCATGTACTTTGTATTGGTTTTATCCTCGAGAAAAATCATCTTTATTAGTATTTTCTTAATTTAAAATTATATGACTTCATCCAGTCATTCATGACGTCACAGCTTGGTCTTACATATATATTATAAATAAAATAAAATTAAAAATATTTATGTTATATCCATATCTGTTTTTTATTACATTAATAGATATATTAAAATTATTTGAAATTGTTTCTGTAGCTTAAAAAAAACTTAAAAATGTAAGTACAATAAATATTTTTATGAATTTCTTGTAGAATAAAAATAATTGTTATATTTATTTTCATATAAAAAAGTTAATTTTTAATTTCTCGAAAATGATTCTTACAATTTTAATTGAATCAAATGATCAAGATCTTCTTATATTAATTAAAAAAAAATTGATATTAAAATATTTTCAATTTTTTTTGATCACATTAGAAATTATAAAATATAAATATTTTTTTTTTTAATAATAATATCACCACATACTTGATAACTGTAAAGAAAAAAAACTTCTTTATTTGCTAATTACATTACATGTCCTAAGGAGTTTGGAAATATATCTTGAAATTCTCTTTTAATATTACCTATTTCAACGTGAAAGTTAAAAATTACTTATTAAAAAATTCATCTAGAGTAAATTTTTGTAAATTCAATGAATGTATCAAATCTCTTCCAAACTATTCATTTGACCATTTGTCACACCAATAAACTTTTTAAATAATTTATCCTCATTTTCAATCTCGACAAGAAATTTTCCTATAAAGTGAACTTTATGTCCTGTGAAATTTGAAATAATAATTATTCCATCCCAAAATGATGAGGACACCCGAAATGATTCCATATGCTTTTATCAATAATAGAAATTGGGGATCCGGTATCTATTATAACTCCAAAATAAACATGAATTTTTCCTAAAAAGACTTGAGAAATTCTAAAATCCAGAAATTTAAAAATAAAAAAAAAAAAAAAATTAAAAATTGTATCTCAAAGTTTTATTCAAATAATTATTTATATCTCAATTGGTTGTTTTCATAGTAATACTTGTATTTGGTAAGACTTTTTGAGGAGGAGACCTTTCCGAAATGATCGTGATCGAAGGTGAAGAGTTGTTGACGATAAATGATCGATTGATGATGGTAAATGATGGGTTCATCATGATATACATGGGAGAGGCCAGCATTGCCAGATTTCTTGACGTCTCCATTGAATTCATTAGTTAGCGTTGTACTGCACAGTTCGGATAGTAACAACATCTTCCTTGAGAGAGTACTCTACTCTCCTTCATCACCACATCTTCTATTCGAATCTCCCATTTGCTCTTGTGGTCTCCCGTGTGACCGTCAACCACTCTATATTTAATTGAATAATGTGCAATATCCTAAAATATTAATAAATATAAGAATTATAATACCAAAATCTTATAGTGTTAAGTTACATAATAGTTCTTGATCATCTTGATATGATGCTGACCCCATCCTATAATCCAGCATGAGCTAAGGCGACGACGCCTACATGAACGGCAACCATCATCATCTATTAAACAAAGTCGTATATTTTTAAAAAAAATGAATATTTATTATAAGTAAAAAAAATAAATTTTTTATTATTTTATATACTTTTAATAATTTCACAAATCTTTGTGGTTATCGATATTTCCATCACTCTCACTCTACTATTAATACTTTTCAATTAATTATAAGATTTAAATATTATTTAAAATAATAACAAAAATTAAACTATAAATAGAAAACAATGAACAATATAATGCTTATATAATAATTCAATTTTACCACCAAAGAATGGATGGATCATTTTTACCGACCGACGATAGTAAGGGAGGTATTGTTTTCACACCAAATTTCACATGTGGAGATTTTTACATATCTCCACGAATCATGCATTTTCTTAACAGAAAAAAGTATTTTTAGCATGATGTCTGTCCGTCCGTCCATATAGATGTGTACAGCATTAACAGCTCAACGGATTTTGATGAAATTTGGTATATTTACTTAATACATCAATATGATTAATTGATCAACTTTTGGTGCAAATTCAGAAACCAGAAGTGGTAGAATTAGCGATCGATGATAGAAAGGGAAGGGTTATTTTCACACCAAATTTCACATGAGGAGATTTTTTTATATAATACCACGAATCATGCACTTTGTATTGGTTTTATCCTCGAGAAAAATCATCTTTATTAGTTTTTTCTTAATTTAAAATTATATGACGTCATCCAGCCATTCATGACGTCACAGCCTGGTTTTACATATATATTATAAATAAAATAAAATTAAAAATATTTATGTTATAGCTTATATCTATATCTGTTTTTTATTACATTGATAGATATATTAAAATTATTTGAAATTGTTTCTATAGCTGGAAATTAATTTACTTCAAACGGTCGGTCGGTTCGGACCTGGCCACAGATCAACTTATTTATATTAGAAAATTCCAATATATAAATTTATTTTAAAATTTGTGCATACTTATTAAAATTTTTTATGGAAATATTAGATGCATAATTAATACGATTAATAATTAATAATAGAGTATACTATTTAAATATTTCAAGTTTAAATTGGGTGGCTTGTATTGCTGGTTGCCTAAATGCCAGGGGCCCCTAGTCGAGTGAAAGCTCGCTCAGTCAGTCAGTCGATTTCGTTGTGTGAGTGCGCATGCCAACTCAAACCAGGCGGGCGGCGTTGACGCTCTTTCTCTCTCTACTACATATATTATATCAAAAGCGTAAGTGTATTTTCTATTGAAATTGAAATAATTAAACAATATAAATCGATCACAATCACTTCTACCATCATTGTAATAGTCTCAAATGATTTACTGATTTTTTTTTAATAATTATTTTAATAGAAAAATATCATATTTGTTTTTTATTTCATATTATGAATGATATTTTATTTATTAATATATATATATATATATATTTAATGATATATCTGCACATTACTCAAAATTTAATTTAAAATTATTTACACATTTTATTAGAATTTGAAAATATGTATATCTTCTTTTCTTCTAATTAATCTCTTTTCTATTTCATTATTCTCATGTCATTTAATATAATAGGATATATTATATATCTTACCCTATATATATATATTGGTATATATATTTCTATTTATTATTATTATTCTATTTTTTAATATTTTCTATTCAATATGAGATTTTTTTAATATACTACTTGGATATTATTATTCATTTAAGTAAATATAATTTTTTTATTTTCAATTTGAAGTGACATTTATTCTAGAGACGTCCAAACGGCAGGGCTAATTTATTTTCTTTTTTTCTTTTATCTTGTATGATTTACTGTTTAATTTATCTAAAAATATGATAAATTCTGATAAATATTTATTCGTTCAATATCAATTATTTTCTGAGAATTCTACATTCTACATTATCAAAATCAAAAATCAATTGAAATTTAAATAGAAATCATTTTAACATTCTCTTTTAATTATAGATAATAGGAAAGGTTAGTTTTTAATACTTTCATTTATTAAACAAGAATTTTATTATCTGTCTTTGAAATATATCTAAATATTATTATTACATTAAAAGTTATAATAACGAAAAAGTAATATGTGATACATTGATTAACAACAGTTTTTCAAAGTATTTTTAATCTGCATTAAAAAAACACAACTGATTATAAAGACAGATATTTGATTAGAATGAATTAATTATAAATTTGGAAATAATTTTAAAGCCCGGAAGCTTCTATTGGCTAAACAGCGTTGGTGTTATGTTATATATATTATATATTACTCGTATTCTATATTCTATTGTATATATCTCGAGACAATTCCCAATATATTTACTTGTTTTTCTTATTTTGATTTCAAGCAAGAGCTATTGAACTAATATATATATTTTCATGTTATCTTTTTTATAATTAAACACAAAAAACATCTGATCAGTTAATTTATAAAATATTTCAGTTAAATAGAATTGCTATGCTGAATTTAAATTTGAATATAAGAAATAGAAAAATTCGTAATTCTTAAATGTTATACCATTATGTATTGCTAAATATACATTTAGGTAATATTTTAAGTGTTTTATTTGTAATTTTTCAATTATCACTTGTAAGTATATTGAATTTCTATTTATACACAGACAATTATATATTATTTTTTTATTTAAATACTAGCTGCTCAGAGCGCCTTCGGCGCTCTTCACACCTAGACGGGGGCTCCGGCCCCTGTATCCCCGAGTGGTACATAGTATTTGGAAATTCATTTACTTCAAACCGTCGGTCAACTTATTTTTTTAAAATTTTCATTAAGATCTTTGAATAAAATTAAGCTTATTGATTTAATAGAATTAATAGAATTAAACTTATTGATTCAATTTAAGATGTATTCTAAAACACCACTAATTTTAAAAATTAATATTTGTTTATTTTATTTTATTTTAATATGTATTTTATTTGAAATAATTTGCAGTAGAGCGCTCACCTCTGCACTCCCCGTCCGCTTAATATATAAATTAATCCTATTAAAACTTATTTATTTAAAAAATATGAAGGGGTGCTGATTATTTTCAAAATTCATATAATATAATTATAAATCAAAAAAAATATAAATTTCTTATATTCATATAGGAATATATAATTTTAAATATTCTATATATTCTTTCTAATCTCATTATCGCTCACACCGTTCCTTTCAAATCTCATATGAATATTGTTTTGTCAATTTCATATTATTATAACACTTTTGAAAAATGAATAATATTTCTATTACCTATATATCAATTAAACAGAATAAAATCTTGGTGAAATTAATAATATAATCATAATTAGTTTTCTGATGTTTTCTAAGATATTTTTATTATATGTCTATTAAATGCGTATATTATAACTTATTATAATCATGGTTCTATATAGGATGTAAAATAATTTTAGTATTTTAATATTAGAGAAATAAGATAATATTTTTAAAAATCTATACGCTTTTTTAATCCTATTAATTTTATTTATTTATTTATATCTTATTTTTTTTATTTCCTCTATATAATATAAATATCTAATCTTAATTATTTTTTTCTTTATCCAGGTGAGAGCGATGGACATCAATTCAAGTCTACGAGCTGTTCTTCGAGTTTAATCTGCGAGCAATATCAACCCTTTATTAACTCCGAGGTCAGTATTTATTATTAATTTTATTTTTAATTCAATTTAAATTTATTGATTATAAACTAATAATTTATTTTTCTTCTTATATTTCATGTTTGAATCTTCGTTCCTGCTACTGAATGTTGATTTGAATTCTTGATTATCTTCTCCATCCTTCATGACGATGAAATGATTTAAATACAGCTCTCCAAATGTAAGTAATAATCGTTATTTATTTAGCATGGCGCATTTTAAAATAGAAAATGTAAATATAATATTTAAAGTAAAGTTTAATATAATATAGAAAGTAGAATTAAATTACAATGATTTTTTGCTTTTGATAATATTTATTAAGAGATTATAGAGAAATATATTAAATTATATGATATAATTTAGTGAGATTAGGGAATTTCAGAGTACATCTTTCTAGAAGAAGCATTGATAAAGGAGGCAGAAGAGACAAAGGTATTTTTAGAATTGGTAGGTTTCGATGCGTTATACTGGGATGGTGGCTATTTTTTGATATATATATATATATAGTTGTTAGGAATTTTCAGGTGGTTGCCTCCTACATCCATGCATGTTCTCATCATACTAATTCATAGATTAGATTAGAATTAATAAATAAATAAAATGTGGGTGGATAAAAAAATGCCATGCTATTATTTAAGGGATGGTTTGCATGAATTGCATGTCAGGTCTGAATTATGTCTTTTTGTATTACTGAGAGTGTATTTGAGGTGGATTGGATGAAGGGGCATTCGGGAAGGTAATTCAGCACAGTTTTGAAATGGGATTAGCCTGAACAGGAACAAATTGTTGGTTACCTTTTGAGCGCAGGGCTTTTTCGATTAGCATGGGCCTTCCATCCATATTGATGGAGGCTATGCACTCCCTTATTAGGTAGGTTTTATTTCAGGTTGCCCCGAATGTCGCGGTTTCATTTCAAAATCCAAAAAATCAAAGGCACTCTCAGCTGATTCAAAGAGGCTACAGACCAAACGCCTTATTTTTTTTTAATTTTTTTTTTAAGGCAAACTTTCTTTATTATTACTGTTTCCAAATTTCGGAAGGCGAGGCTTGGAAGGGCTAATTTATGGGGAAAGGAGGAGGCCCTATTAAATATTCAATTGTTTTTTATTAAATTTAATTAATAATAAAAAAATAATTGAATATCGCGATTATTTTCTTTAACTTTTTATTTTCATTTTGAAATATACAATTTCATAATTTAAACTTTGATATATTTTAAATATTTTACTATTTAGGTAGAATTAATTATTATTATAATTTCTCAATTTAAAATTAAAATGCAAGCATCACAATAAAAAAATCATATATATTGTAAAAATATAACTCTTTTTCATTATTATTTCTTTTTAACTTACCAAATATAAAAATATTTTATTTTTTTTTATTATGGAAATTATTTCATATGAATATAAATATATTGTAATCCAATATATCTATACTCAATAATAATTTAATATTAATAAATTATCAAATTTTTTTCTTATCATTATACTGATAAATCATATTTGGAAAGAAATATAGTTAAGCTTATTTAAAAAATTAACTTAATGTATAATTTTTGTTAATTATAAACATATAAATAAATAAAATTGGATCTCTTAAAAAAATGTTTAATTTTGATAGATCAAAGATTCTTATTCTTTAGCTGACTTACAAATCCCATACGATCATTTTGATTATTCTTATGTGTATACTGTCTCAATGTCCCCGCAAAAATTCTCCGGGAGATAAAAATGTCTAGGTTTACATAAATAATATCATCCGTGAATAAACCCAATATTATTCAATTTTTACCGACCGGCGATAGGAAGGGATGTATTGTTTTCACACCAAATTTCACATGTGGAGATTTTTACATATCTCCACGAATCATGCATTTTGTATTGGTTTTATCCTCAGGAAAAATCATCTTCATTAGTTTTTTCTTAATTTTAAATTATATGACGTCACAGCCAGCTACTACTTATATACTATAAATATAATAAAATTAAAAATATTTATGTTCCATCCATATCTGTTTTTATTGCATTAATAGATACATTTAAATTATTTGAAATTGTTTCTGTAGCTGGAAATTAATTTACTTCAAACCGTCGGTCGGTTCGGCCTGGCCACAGGTCAACTTATTTGTAATTGGTCTTCTAGTTGGTTGCAATATTTACCATATATTCCAATGTATAAAAAACAAATAATGTCCTGCCAGTTTTTCATTAAATTTTATATCTAAAAAAAACTCATATTAAATAGACTGATTCTATACTTTATGACATTATTTAAATTATATTCATTAAAAAAATAATTTGGATGCTTCCTCGAAATTCTTTGTATGTATACTTATCAATCGAACAAGGATTCTTTTTTAATTATTATTGTCATTTATATTAAAGGGTGTCCCAAAATTATCGCAAGATTTGAATTAAATAGAAAACACAGTTTTTAGTCTTTTGTTTGTAATTTTTTTAATGATTCATAAAGTACATAGGATAGGGTTATTTATGGAATAACACATCGGGCAAATGGCCTCCGCGGCTTTGCATACACATACGCACTCGTTTGTCGAAATTTTCCATGACCGTTCTGCATAAATGTGGCTGATTTTCGTTGATGCAACAATGAGACATTTCCAGGTCGTGTACTCTCTCGTTTCGGTGATCAGAATTGGCCCCCTAGATCGTGTGATTTATGGGGATATCTAAAATCATTTTAATTTTGGGACACCCTTTATATAGAAAGAAAGAGGTTTCTTCTTTTTTATGAATAATTTATTTTAAAAATTTTCTATATTAAAATTATATCAATAATTAAATAATGTTTAATTATTATTATTTATAAAATAAATATTTACCTACTATATAATTTGTTTATATTATAAATAAATACATTTTTGATGTTTCTATAAATGCATTGAGCAAAATGAAAAAGACAACCTCTGATGATAGTAAATTTCATAAATTGCGTTGTATATTCCCTGGTGAAATATACGGTGCAAATGGTGTATTTTGTATTTGGAATCATTAAGCTATTAAAACGTATGCTAATAAAAGAAATTTGAGTAAATTCCCTTTATTTTACATACGAATTTGACACCCCTATTTTTTTGGAAAAATCACGTGTGTGGGCCCTATGTATGTATTTTTTGACCTATTTTTCCCTACTTTCGGTCCAGGCCCGATTACCTCATTAGGAGGTCGTGTCTCAAAACTGGGTGTCATGCTCACCTTGTGATTTAATTTTCTTAATCACAATTAAAATTAATACAAATATGAAAAATTTTGTTTTTAGTGATTTTTTCTTTTAAGGATTTTTAAAGTCAGGGATATTTTTATTTATGGATTTTCGGTTTTAGGGATTTTTCTTTTTAGGGATATTTGGTTTTAAGGATTTTTGACTTTTATGGATTTTTTCCTTTAGGGATTTTTACCCGTTTCCATTCTGAAAAAATTAGTCTTCGCTTCATAATTTTATGAAATTAGCTATTAATAATGTATTAATAATAAAAAATATTTAGAATTTGAGTAATATTTTTATTTATTTTATATTTAAATAATAGTCAAATTGGAAAATTTAACAATCATCTAGTAATCTTAGTCTTTTGTTTTTTATGATTTAGGAGAAATAATAAAATATTTTTTTTATTTCTTATATTAAATTCGGTACGAATAGGTGATTTTTTTATATTAAATTATATATATATAAATTTTCAGATTAAAAATCTTAGAATTCATACAATAATTTTATGTGAATTTGTTGCCTTTTAATTTCTTCCGACACTGGACGGATTCTTTCTAAATCCTGTGTAACTTAAACTCCTTTTTAATTTAAACATCCAGACTTTCCAAAAACTTTTTTTAACACTAAAACATAATAGACAATTATAGAAAATAATATCTAAACATTTTATTGATTTTAATATTATTAAATTTTCTTAAAATCCCTGTAGTTTTTTTAAGAGATTTATTGCTTCCTTTGATATAAAAAAAATTTAATTCATCTCTTTAAAGTCATATTTTTCAAGAAAGTATAAAAAGTAAAAATATTAGATGAGAAACTTTAAGCAAAAAAAAAATTCTTAGGAAGTTGAAAGAAACATTTTATTTCAACTTGAACTCTTAAAGTCCACAAATAAGAAAAATTCATTAATAAGAGATTAATATCTTTCAGTTAAGTCCTTTGTCGCTTCCAGCAATTTTAGTAACTAATTCATATATATATTTTAGAAAAATAAACACATCTATTATATTTACAAACTAATAAAAGGAAAAATTTATTAAGTGGGACTTTTTTTAAAACAATATAAAGATATCTTCATGGGAAAGAAGAAAAATATTAATCATCCCTGTTGTAATTTAATTCTTAATTTATTAATCAATAATTATTTGAAAATTATCACCATTGAGAAAGTATTGTTGTCAGAAATATTTTACGTGGTAAAATGAAAAAAAATAATCTGATTTTCCTATCTCTTTACGTTTCAAGGCCTTCAGAATCGATTTCTGACATCATATTATGATATATGCTTAAGAAATTAAATTATAAAAATAAAAAGATATTTTAATAAATATTTACTGTGTAGATAAATCAAAAGTATTATTTTTATTGCATTTTATTGTGAATGATATTGATAAAATTACAGAGAGAGAGAGACATGTTTAATTAATTGTATATACATGTATATTTAATCTATTATTTATTTACTCATTATTTATTGTTTGCTTAATTAAAATTAGCATTGTAAAATAATCACTGAAAGCAAATGTAGAAAATATCCTCTGCAATGTGCCGGTATTGAAAAAAAAATATCTTCTCTTTGGAAAGAGTAATAATTCTTTTAAAAATATATCTGAACCTTTTTTAATAACATTATGAAAATAATAAGGTTAAGAAACTTTAAAAAGAATAATAAATGTCATAAAAGCTTTTTTTTAAATGTATATATAAATAATAATTAATTAATTTTAACACATATATAATTAATCAAATCTAAAAGAATGATAACAAATGGTCTTTTTTAAAAAAAAACTCTTTAGAATAATAAATAAAATATGATATTTATTTTTCTAATCTCGACACGTTGAATAGTTTTTTTTTATTTTAATGTTAAAGTAAAGAAGAATAATAGAAAAGTAAATGAATAAACAATTAAAATGAAACCTAAGCAATTAATTCATTTTTTTGTAAATATATATATATATATATATATATATATATGTATAAAAAGTCTTTGCGGTTTTTCACAATTAGATATTGATGCATATAGAGGAGAGTTGCCTAATGCGGACTGGTTGCCTAAATCGTACCTAGGGTATTTTTCTGTATTTACTGATTGTTGGAGACATTTAGTTTTAAATAGATGAAGCATATAACATATTGATATAAAAGGCAAAAAATCTAAGGAAACCTGGCAGTACATGTGTTTCAAATAGAATCCTTAAAAAAGAAACTAGGTTGACGATAAAATTTTAATGGTTTTATTTAGATATATTAATCGTATAGTAGGTATTTTCTTTTTATATCTATATTTTTATGACTATCATTATTGTATTATTTGTTAACATTAATATTATGTATATTTTATACGTAATTTTTACATTTTCAAAAGATTGCTATATTTCCTAAATCGTACCACTGTGGAGGTTCTTAAATCGTACTTGTATCTACAAGTCCATCAGAAGATATTCCAGTATCCGTAGATGAAAAGACTGGTTCTCGGCTTGAGAATATGATTCAATGCATAAAAATGCATGGGTGTACGAAGCTTGGGTTTAGGCTGTTGATAAAATTTACTATTGTCCTAAATGTCCTAATTAAATTAATTTAATATATAATTACTGCTAAAATAATTAATATTGAATAAATAAATTATTTACATAATATATTGAAACCTGCTTATTACTTACCTATTTTATTTTATTACTAAAAAAATTTTGTGCGTTAAGATTTTGTGTAATTACTTTATTCTACTCCGATACTAAATATTTTGTCTAATGTACCTATAGGTATGTATATGAAGCGTATATTGTTAATATACAATAGAAGAGGAAATGGATGGTAACTTGAATCCAAGTAGAACACAGTAACAACCTCTGGGATTGTTTGTTTCTTTTGAAATTGATTTTACCAGATTATTATATTACGAATATAATCCATTTGTTTTTTGTCAAAAAAAATTCGAATTAATAAGATTTTGAAAATTCAATTTTGTTTTATACAAATAGATATTGAAACAAGAAGTAATTTCTTTAATGCTGAAATACATGAATTATTGATAAAAGACAAATAAAATTAAGGTAATTAATGAACTTGAATTGGGAAATTTCATTTAAGCATTTTAGTAAAATCATCAGAGGAAAGGTCAAAAAGTAATTCAATGTGGAACGTGCGATGGGAAATGAATTCATAATTAAGCAGATTAAATGAAGTTTTTTTCAGTCGAATAACTCTTAATATATTATATATCTCTTAGATATCTGATAATATATTTTTGGAAAAGTATATATATATATATATATATATATATATATTGAAATATAAGTAGAAAAAGAGAACAATAAAAATATTATAATATTAGAAATCGACACACATTTATATACTTAGAATTTTAAATAAATAAAATGGGAATTATATATTATATATATATGTATATGTGTGTGAAAGTGTTGAACAAAATATGTTAATAAAATTTGATTATTCAATTAGCGAAGAAAAATTCTGATATCTTTTTTCACTTAAATCAAAATTAGTATATTAAAAGATTTTAAAATTAATTTTCTTGAATCGACACAAGATGGCAGTTCAAAAAAATTATATTGATAATAATTTTTAATAAGTCAATATTATTTAAATAATTTAGTATTTCAATTCACTTTGATCCTTAATATTTCAATGTCAAATTGAATATTGAAATATAATTTATTATTTTTTTAATATTTAATATTAAATTTTAAATTAAAATAATATTTTCATTTATATTTCGTTAATAACTTATTTTATAGATTCAAATAAAGTTAACGAAATTGTTTAGTATATATTTATATATCAATTTGATCTAATTTAGCGGTATAATGTTATCAAATTGTTCATAACCGAACCGTTTTTTCAAGGCCTTCTTTTGTAATTGGATTCTTAGGGCATATCAAATGATAAAATTTAAGTAATCCTACCACATATACCCTAATCTAATTTTTGTAAGCATTTTATTGCTTTATCTATACTATATATATAAAAAAAGGTTTTTGTCTGCACATTGCTCAGAATTTAAAATTTTTTGCATATCTTCGCGTTTCATGACCTCTAGAATCCAAAAGTGACTAGAATTTTTCACGTCTGTCTGTCTGTCCGGAAAATTACTATTTTATAGACTCAGAATTGGCTGAACCGATTTCTATGAAATTACACCACAATATTCTTATATACCTCTAGAGTAACATAGGCTATAAATTTTATTTATATCTAATCTAATCAGTGAACAAATGGTTATGGTAATCTTTATATGAATTCAATAATGTTATAAATGGTATAGATTAAAAAAAATATGTATTTTTAATCTTATCTTATTATGCTAGCTAAAATTGTATATATCTATCTATCTATATATATTGGTTCTCAAAAACCGCTCTAACGATTTTTTTCAAATTTACACTAGATATAGTATTTATAAAGAAAAATTAAGTTTTATTGATGATATCTCTTGAAACATTCAGCTTCATTATTAATTTCTTAATTGAAAATTATATATGGAAAACGTCAAAATTGGCCTCCATTTTTATTTGTATTAATATTTTTTTTTATTTAAAATATTTTAAAATTTATTATTTAATTTCGAAATAAAATTAAAAATATTTATTTTTAATAAAATATATATAGATATTTATTAATCTCTCTCAAAAAAAAAAAAATAAAATAAAAAACATCAAATCTGCCTGCTAAGACAGTAAAAAAATGACAATTTTTTATCTAAATATATTTAGTCCATATGGTAAAGTGATGTTTTAACGAGTGGATTTCGTTGGTTCGAAACTCTCCGGGTGAATCGTTATTTAAAAATGAAAATGAAAATAATGAATTTGTTATTTTTTTTCTTTTTATCTATTGTTTACATTTTAATAAATTACTATTTTATATTTATTTATTCATTGTTCTTTTATTAAATTTAATATTTATTAATATTATTTATTATTAATTTATATATTGATGACATCACAAATGACATTTATATTGAAATTTGACTCCCGCCTTTTTTTAAAGAATATTGTATTAATATTTTTTTTATATTTAAAATATTTTAAAATTTTTTATTTAATTTCGAAATAAAATTAAAAATATATATTTTAATAATATTTTATAATTATAAATTACGATATATATTTATCAATAATAATGAATTTTTTTTTTTAACTTAATTACAGAGCCGAGGCTCGGGGTCCCGGTATGATCTTAATATATTGTGAGAATTAGATAAATAATGTAGAGAGAAAAAAATATTTAAAAATAGATATTTATTTAAATGAAATAAAATTATTTAATTTACAGAATGAAAATGTCTATAATAATGTCTAAACATTTTTTCTTTATAATTTTACCTTATAATAATACTAATTATAGTAGTTATAATATATGGGGAATTTTCAACTTTGACTGCCGATTTGACCATGTTCCCAAACGAATTTTAAAAAAACCAAGACCACTTTACATTTACACATTTTAAGCTCTAATCGAATCCAAAATCAAAATTTAAAAAATCGAAAAACAAACTCACAGATATATAGATTTTATAAATGAACATTTATACAATTTATTTTAATTAATTTGAAACATTTTAGGAAACAAATTTTGAATGGGTCATTTTTAGAAATCCCATTTAACAATTATAATAAATAATTAAAAAATTGTAAAATTTTTAAAGTATATAAAAATAAATTGTATAAATTGGTTAAAGGGTCGAGTGATAGTTCGGTGTCCCAGGTATATATTTTATATTAACACGCCTACTTTTCTGTATAATAAAGATATAAAGAATCATATTTTAATTTTTATATAACCAAGAAATCATTTTTTCACTTAAAATATAGTTGTAAAGCCCAAATCTCCGATCCATATAACATCATCGACTGGGCCGCTACCAAAAGGAGTCTTCTCTTGCTCTGACTAGGGCCACCGGTATTTGCCATTAGTCTCGAAAAAATAATATTAAATTTTATATAAATTTATAAATTAGAATATTTGAATTTGTTTAAATTTTAACACATGTAATCAATCATATGCATAAAGAATAGAAAATTTTGAAAATCAACTTGGTATTAAATTCAGAAAAAAAAAATACTCATATATAGAATATATAGACTATTCGAATATAATTGAAACTCTTTCTCTCCCTCTATTTTAAATTTGAAAAAACGGAGTGTTAAGAAATTAAGATTCCTTATACAACATAGATGGTTAAATGAATTGGGCTCCCTACCTCCCTGAGAAATTCACATTAAAAATGTTTATAATATTTTAGTTTATTAAATCAAACTATTATTTTTTTATTTCAATATTTTTAATGTTAATACAATAATTTTTATTTTATAATCTATAAAATAATTTAATTATTTTTAAAAACAACGGTCTTCAATTACAATTTTTTTACCCTCTACTGACTGTTCATTTCATAACTGAAAATAGTGTCGAATAGAAATAGACGATATTACTTGGATTAATCTTATTATGCTAGCTAAAATTGTTTGTTTGTATTATTGAGGACCCCAGTTCAATTCATTTTAATCAGATTGATGCAATGATGCAACATTTAATAATTGTAATAAATAATTAATTGTAGATTAATATTTTTTAAAGGGTCGAGCGACAGCTCGGTGTCCCAGGTATTAATATTACCAGCCAAACCCAATAATAATGAATCATTTTTTTTAACTTAAGTACCGAGCCGAGGCTCGGGGTCCCGGTACTACATAATAAAATAATAATATGAATATACAAATGTAAATTTCAAATTAAACACAAATTGAAGTATTTAACGCATGCGCTCTAAATTTATGTTTATTGTTTGCCTTGCTGTATGGTATTATTATTATTATTAAAGTTAATAATTTTTATAATTAAAAATTATTGGAATTGAAATATAGAATATCTTATAAAGAAACATACAATTTAAACTAAATTATACGCTAAAAATATAATATAAATATATAAAAAAGTATCTCTATTTTCGTTAACGGCCATACCTTGTTGAAAGCACCAGTTCTCGTCCGATCACTGAAGTTAAGCAACAACGGGCGCGGTTAGTACTTGGATGGGTGACCGCTTGGGAACACCGCGTGCTGTTAACATATTTTTTTGACTTTACTTTTTGTAAATTATTGAAAAAAATTTAATAATTAAATATATATATATAACTATCTTCTTATATATATAAAAAAAGGTTTTTGTCTGCACATTGCTCAGAATTTAAAATTTTTTGCATATCTTCGCGTTTCATGACCTCTAGAATCCAAAAGTGACTTTAGAATTTTTCACGTCTGTCTGTCTGTCCGGAAAATTACTATTTTATAGACTCAGAATAGGCTGAACCGATTTCTATGAAATTACATCACAATATTCCAGTGGCGTACCTAGGGGGGTGCGGTGGGTGCGGTCCGCACCGGGCGGCACTTATCTTGGGGCGGCATTTTTTATATTTAGTTATAGTTGTAAAAAGCAACTTATTCATTTCATATTTATTTTTTTTCTTTCTTGATTAATAAATGATTAATAAGAATATTATAAGTTTACTATTTGATTTATATAAATTATGATCAACTATATGATTTCGAATATTATTCCTTGATGTATATAAATGCATTTTAGTGTAAATTTTGAATTCTAATTCCAAGAACATGATAATAATTTTATTTTATTGTATTCATTAAAATTCGTTGAATTCGTAAACGCATCTTTACGATTTTGTTCGGCAATTTTTCCTAACTAAAATTTTTTGATATCAGTTTATAAATGTCATTTCTTTTGAAAAGTTTATATGATTACTTTGAAGTGATATACCAATATTTTTTTAAATCATCGATTTTTCTTTTGAAAAGCAGGGCCGGAGGAAAAAATATAAATATAAATTTTGGGAGCATTATACACGATTTTTCTAGTATAAAAGCTAGAAGAGTAAATATTATATAAATATGTTTACGAGTGCATACACATATGTGTAAAAAAATTTACTCTGTGTATTAATTAATATTGATTAAATAACTTAATAATTTATTTATGTGCATTAATTTATAAATATATAAATACCACTATTTGATTGACTTATAATAAAAAGGGCGGCAAACTGGAGATCGCCCCGGGCGGCAAAAGTTCTAGGTACACCACTGCAATATTCTTATATACCTCTAGAGTAACATAGGCTATAAATTTTATTAATATCTTATCATTAACCGCAGAAATTAATTTTTTAAAGTTTATATAATTCTCCGTGTTGTTCATTCAAGAGCATCTCGCTCACTATCCCTAGCGGAAATATTTTAAATTTGAATGAAAAACAGGTTTTTAGATAAAAGATTATTTTATTTTTCTAAGTAGTCTCCTTTGAGCTCTATACATTTAGTCCAAAATTTCTCAAATTTTTTTTGTCACTTCCAAAAAATAGGATATGTCGAGCACATCAAAATAGGTATTTGTTTGCGAGATGATTTCATCGTTGGGGTCAAATCTCTTTCTGTTAAGTCATTTCTTCAGGTTTATAAACAAGAAATAGTCACTTGGGGCTAAATCCGGAAAATAGGGTGGACGAGGAAGCAATTCGTATTCCAATTCATGGATTTTTCATCGAAATTTACCTTTTTTTCTTTTTCTTCTCAAATAACAGGTTAGTCCGCTATTGGATGTCAAATGTCAAACAAATATTAAAAGAGCCAGCTCGTTTTAATTTCGACAGTAGTCAACTGATGCTTGCTGACAGGACGTGTTGCCATTTCGTTTAAAAGCCGGGAAATTCAAAAAGTCACCGACTTATTGACTTGCCTCGAATAATTAATCACAGAAAAATTACATAAAATCACAAAATATTTGAGAAAATAAAGAAACATATTTTTTTTAAAAGTGAGATATCAATTGACAATTTTTTTGACAGCAAAAACAGCAATCTCATTGACAAATAAATAAGATTGCTGTTTTTCTTTTTCACCAACCTACCAATGACTACAATATTGACTAATAAAAAACATACTAATTTATATGTGTAAAACATTTTTTTTTCGTCGCCCACCGTTGGCCCGCGGCCCATCGGTTGAGAAATGTTGAGTTAGATTTAATAGCAAAAGAATGTGAAATTAAGCTATTGGAAGCTATTAACAACAGGAAGGTATGTTAAATTTGCCAGTAAATTCCACTTTCTAAGAAACGAAATAAAACTTATGTTATTAAACTATGTACTTTAAAAAATGTTTACAATTTAGTAGAATTCGTTGCTAGTCAAACACCACACATTCTATAATAGTTTAATTTCGATTTTATTTTATTATTAATCTTAGAAATTTAAGTTGATTATTAATCAATATTTATATTTATTCGATAATTTATAAAATTAAATTTTTTTTTTAATTATTTTAAAATTTATTTTTGATCAGATTCGATCTTTAATTTAAATTAGGTAGCTCACCACAATACCACCAAAAAGCGCTTAAATTGTTTTAAAATTGTTTGGAAACAAAAATTTATGAAATATTATATTATTACATATCTTTTGTTATAAATTTATTTAAATGTATTTAAATTTTTTTACTCTTTATGGTATAAACATATTTTAACACAATTGTTAAATTTATAAATTAAAATATACTCGTAAACATTATTTTAAACATTTGTTTTTGTCCAACTCTCCATTTTTATATATTCATATGTATATATTTATATATATTTTTTTTGGTTTAGTTTTATTTCAAATTATTTTTATTGAATCTAGATTCAAATCATGAAATGAATAAAAAAGGAATATGAAATATTACAATGTTGATATTATACATAAAAATATTTCGTTTACAAACCATAAAGCTCGATTTCATAGACATCATATTATTTATTTTACAATAAACTCAAAAATTTTATTCAATCTCGTACTGTATCATTTATTTCTTTTTACAATAAATCACGTTTTAAAAATAATAATTTTTAAACATATTAAATATATTAAAAATAAACTTCTTTTAGTCAATGTTAAAAATTTTTTTTTTTAAATAATTTATTAAAGACAGTGGCGTACCTAGAACTTTTGCCGCCCAGGCGATCTCCAGTTTGCCGCCCTTTCTATTATAAGTCAATCAAATAGTGGTTTTTATAAATTAATACACATAAATAAATTATTAAGTTATTTAATCAATATTAATTAATACACAGAGAGTAATTTTAAACCTAACAGACCGCCTTCCGCCTGCCCTGCTTTTCAAAAGAAAAATCGATGATTTAAAAAAATATTGGTATATCACTTCAAAGTAATCATATAAACTTTTCAAAAGAAATGACATTTATAAACTGATATCAAAAAATTTTAGTTAGGAAAAATTGCCGAACAAAATCTTAAAGATGCGTTTACGAATTCAACGAATTTTAATGAATACAATAAAATAAAATTATTATCCTGTTCTTGGAATTAGAATTCAAAATTTACACTAAAATGCATTTATATACACCGAGGAATAATATTCGAAATCATATAATTAATCATAATTTATATAAGTCAAGTAGTAAACTTATAATAATCATAATAATCATTTATTATTAAAGGAAGAAAAAAAATAAATATGAAATGAATAAGTTGCTTTTTACAACTATAACTAAATATAAAAAACGCCGCCCCAAGATAAGTGCCGCCCGGTGCTGACCGCACCCACCGCCCCCCTCTAGGCACGCCACTGATTAAAGAATACTAATTACATAAGGAGAGGGAATACTCTATATGTATGATCTATAAAATATGAAAAATTGTGTATTCTGAGTATAAGTAATATTTTTTTATATGAAAGTTTGATTTTGATAATCAATATTTATGTAATTTTATATGTAATTTTGATCTTTTTAATTTATCAATTTTCTGTTTAATTTAATTGTCTGGCAAAATTGTCTATTCATAAAATATTTTTATTCTTTCATTATAAATTTTATATGAAATATTTATATTTAATAAATTTTTTAATTTATTTTTCGTTAAAATCAAAATTTATTTATTTATTTATTTTTCTTCAGTATATGTATTATTAGATAATCAATTTGTGATCTTAACTATCTTATTAGGGCATAAATTATTTATTAAATATAAGTAACAAAATTATATTGGTCTCTATCACAAAAAGTAGAAGCAATTGTTTAAAACATTTCTGTCTCTAGAAGTTTTCTTTTATATGAGAATCTAGTTAAGATTTTACCATTTATATGTCCTTAGGGATCTTTTTTCTAGAAGAAACATTATCCCCAGAGCAGTGAAAGCTCTAAGCCAATCTCTGGTGGGATTTCAATATTCTCTACTATTCAGGAAGGTTTATTACTCTACGACTTAGAATCTGTTTTTTGAAAGGATTCAGATTTAGTATCAATGAAATGTATGTATAAGTATGAATTGGGACGTCCTATGTATATATATATATATAATCTCACTAAACAATAGTTATATAAAATCTTATCTTAAGTAATTTAAAGAAATAAAATATTCCTCATTAATTATCTTTAGATTTATTTAAAAACTTACAAAGAATTTTAAAAAACAAAAGTACAAACTTTGAATAGAACAAAAGAGATTCCAAGACTAAATGGAGCAAAAGATAAAATGGAGTATTTAATGAGAGAAAAAAAAAAATAGATTAAAGAAAATCGTTCGTTATTTTTTTTAATGTTTTAATTTTAATTTAAAAATAAAATTAATTATTTAATTAAAGATGAAGAAAATTTAAAATAGCATATTCTTGATAAATTTAATTTGAAATCATAATAATTAAAACATACAAATATTATACAGTTAAAGAGTAGACTTTTTTAAAAATCCAAAAAGTAAAGACATTAAATAATAAATAATGTTTAGAGGCAACACGATTATTAACCTTCTGGTCTCAGCGTTCAAGCCCAAGGGCTGGCAAAGAACTTTCTCTCTTGCTGAGGTCTATAGGAACGGGGTTCATCATCAAAATTGGGGAGCTACTTGAAATAAAAAGTAGTGACCTACTATCAAGAAAATCAAGATAAACGTTTAGTTGTTGTTCTGATTATACAACTCTTCCCTTGTTTTTTTTTTTTGATTTATATTTTTATATTTAACACATTCATGGATGACTTACCGACTAAACCAAATACAACAATAGCGACCAAAGAAATGGCAAAGAACTTTCTCTCTTGCTGAGGTCTATAGGAACGGGGTTCATCATCAAAATCTTGAAATAAAAAGTAGTCACCTACTATCTAGAAAATCAAGATAAACGTTTAGTTGTTGTTCTGATTATACAACTCTTCCCTTGTTTTTTTTTTTTGATTTATATTTTTATATTTAACATTCATGGATGACTTACCGACTAAACCAAATACAATAGCGACCTTTACCGACGACACAGATATGCTTGCGTCGCATAAGGACCCTAAAATAGCTTCTGCTATGCTCCAGGAAAGTTTGAATTTATTAAGGCCTTGACTTGAGAAATGGAGAATAGCAGTAAACGAAGACAAATCAGCACACCTGACGTTTACTCTAAATAGACCAACCTGCCCAGACGTTAAATTAGACAAACCCATCCCAATGAAAAAGACAGTTAAATATCTCGAATATATGAATCTTGACAGACGCCTAACCTGGGAGATGCACATTAAGACAAAAAAGAAATAACTGAGACTCAAAATAAGCAAATTGTATTGGCTGCTCCGACAAAAATCCCAACTGACTATGGACAACAAATTACTAATTTACAAAATTATCTTGAAGCCTATCTGGATCAGATGTGTGGGACCGCTAGCAAATCCAATAGAGACCAAATTCAGCCGTTTCACAATAAAGTCCTAAGGTTAAGTGCTCCTTGGTATGTCCCTAACAGACTGATTCATAGGGACCTCGGGATGAATACGATAGACAATATAATAAAAATTTTAACCTTCGCTACAACAACAGACTCCTTAACCATCCCAATCCTAAAGCTAAACAACTCCTAGACACTCAAGGACAATTGAGACGGCTAAAAAGACTCAAACCGCATGACCTGACAGAGACATCAGAGACATGACAAGACAAAACAAACCTGACGTTGGTGCCCAGACGCGACATTGCGGGCTGCCTGCGGATTCAAATCTTGATCAGTGGTATACTTTTCCCCTCCTTGTTTTGTTTAATATCCACTCCAATTATTCCTTTTTCCTATCCTTCCCCATTAATATAATCTGGTTTGAGTTATTTTATTGTTTTTTGTTTTATCTTGTTTTGTTGTTTTATTTATTATTATTTATTGTTCATTATTTCTTGTTTTCTTTTTTGTTTTGTAATTTATTTTGTTTTTCTTTGTTCTAATTGAACTCTACCATGTATTATTGCCTTTGGGCAGATGTACAAATTATGTGGATGTCAAATAAAAAAAAATAAATAAATAAAATAAAACATACAGCCCTTAAACATACGTATTAATTCATTGAAAGACAAAAAAGTATGGCATGTGGATATAACATAATATATACTTTGTAATTTGATTACAAAATATTATTAAAATAAATATTTTTAATTTTATTTTATTTGTAATATTTTATATTTAAAGAAGCGCTGTTCGGCATTGCCGGGTGCCATTTTTTTATTATTAAAATTCCCATTTTAAATTAAGAAAAAACTAACAAAAATCTATATCTAATCTATGATGTGAGTTTCAAAAAATTCCTTAGAGTGGTTTAATATTTCAAAAATGAATATATGTATATATATATATATAATTATATAGTATATACGAGGGGTGTTCAAAGTATTCTCGGTAACGGGGTAATTTAGCAGTGACGAAGGGATTTAAATTATTTCAGTTGGTAACGACACTCCCTGAGAACATAACCTCAAAATTTCATTTATTTATCATTAGTACTAATCTAATTATCGTTGGTGTAAGAAGATCAGAATGTCTGATGCGACAATGTTGAGAAAAATGCTTTGAAGAAATAAAGCATACACCTTACAGCCCAGACCTTGCCCCAGTGATTACTTCTTGTTCCCCAACCTAAAAAAAAGATCTTCGTGGAAAACGTTTTTCTGACGATGAAAAGCTGAAGGTGGAAATTAACGCACATATTGAGGACAAGGAGGAAAAATATTTTTTAGAGGGAATTCAAAAGTTAGTTTCCCGAGCAAACAAGTGTATTGAGGTTATGGGGGACTACATTGAAAAATAAATTTTAGTTAGAAGTTTCTGCATTTTCCTTCATACCTATACCGAGAATATTTTGAACACCCCTCGTATATACAATTTTTGCTAGCATAATAAGATAAGATATATGAATTTTAAAAAAAACTATCTATCTAAAATATTAATATGCTTCAAATTCAAAAATAGATATACCATCTTGGTGTACTGGTAATCATAGTGGTGAAGTAAATATTTAATATTATTATTATTTAAAATATAACAATTATATCTTAAAATTTTTGCTATTTAACATATATGACAAAATTGATTATATTCTCCTATTAAAATATTTAACATGTATATAAATATCTTTTAAGTAATATTGTATACTTGTTGAACACTCTTTTCCCTCTGTCTATTTATAGAAGCTCTCTTTAATGTTCTTACGCACTTTACTTTGCCAAAACCATTTTCGTTTTTATTATGAATTTTTAAAGAAAGAGAAGTATGTCTATATATTTTTTTCTTGTACCTATATATGTACCTATAATGAATTCATGATTCATTTTCATAGGCCTTAATGGTAATATTTTTAATTATAAAAGTAATTCCTTTACATTTGATACATTTCGGATTTTTCTTTAATAAATTAAAATCAAAATAGTTAAATTGGGTTTAAAAGGAGATTAATAATTAATTTCTTCTATCTTTCTATTTGTCTCTACGGAACTCGAAAGTTCTTGGTCACAGTAACCACATTGCTCCAAGTGTCCTTATTCTGAGCCATAACCATCCAACCCCTACCCTCTCCCGTCTTTTCACGTCTCTTGCTACATAATCCACCCACCACGTCCTTGGTCATCCAAGCGGACGTTTCTCAATCGGTCTCCTCACCATAATATATTTTTCGTCATTCATTCCTCTTCCATTCTAGCCACGAGCCCTGCTCATCGCAGCCTTCTCGATTTTATAGTTCTAACTATATCTGGAGATGCATAGAGGTCATGCAATTCCTCGTTATGCAGTCTCCGCCATTCTCCGGTGACCTTATTCTTCTTTGGTCCAAAATGCTGCGAAGAATCCTATTCTCAAATTCTCTAAATTCCCTCTCGTCTCCCAGGGCCATAGAGTATGTCTCACCATATAACACAACCGGCACAATGATTGTTTTATATATTTTAATTTTGATTTCTTTAGATAATAATTTTGACAAGATAAGCCCCTTTAATGCATGATAACAGGTATGATTAAAGAACCTAAATATTAAAATTTTTTAACATTTTCAAATTCTACGTTTTTTATATGTTTAGATTTGGTGTGTTAATAATAATTAATTTATTATATATTCAATCTTTTTTAATTAATTTCATTGTTAATTGCATATATCTCATGAGCTTGTTTGCGAATGTTCCAAATGATTAGGAAATAACTCATCGAGAGAATTGATAGTTACCTAAAGATAACTTTTGACCATACTGAGTGAAGGTAATTAAACTAAAAACATAAAAAAAATAACGAAAAAACTTATTCAGTTTTAAAACTTTACGGATTACATAAAAAGTTTTGGGGTTAAACCAAAAATGTAGATTTTTGAATATATTATGATAAAATATATTCGATGTTTAAACACGAATACTCTTGTAGGACAAATTTGATCATAACGATGGTGGGTGACATGTTGCATTCATTTTCAAAGTATATACAAACTTGTTTCAGTCGATTTATATTTTTCCTAGGGCAACAAATAATTTTTTGTATTAACTTTATTTAAATTTTTTCTTTTTTATTCCTCAAAAGTATGATTCAATTTTCAAATAAATAATAAATCAAATAAGTAAACATCGTTCAATAAGTTTTCCTTTTTTTTGATAGATAAAAATCAATAAAGTTAAATAAATTCAATTCAGTTCACTTTTTGAAATGGTTGAAAGATTGTAGACTATTTTATACTTTGTTATAGTACTTATACTAATTGATCTTAAATAAGGCTTTTAATTAAGATAGTGATTGTGACCAATGGTGGGTACGTGGGTTTAAAGAGAAGACCCAAAATATCCACAAGTAAACCCAAGGGACTGAACGTGTTAATAACAATATAATAATATGATTTAGTAAAGGATTTTGAAGGATAAACTAGCAATGAAAAGGCCAAAGAGGATTTAAATGAAGGGTTATAAGTTAAGCTAAAACTAATAGGAGAATGAACATAGTAACACAACATACATTTAATATATATATAATATCAAATATATACATAAATTCAAATATAAAAAAAATAAACAATTTGTATAAACATCTATTGACAATAAACATAAATTGTTATCAATATAAGTTTTATCCTAAAAACAAAGAAGAAACTCAGAAAACTAGAATAAAGAGAAGCTAACTTTACTTACCAAGAAGGCTTTGCCTAGTGGAATGCACCAACTTATCTCAAACAAAATGAATATAGCTTTCAATCGACGAAGTTGTTACCAAAATTCTATAATTTAAATCCAAAAGGATCAAAGCTCTGAATACAAATGCAGTGATAATAGGAAATTCGACCCTTCAAGAAGAAACGAGACAATAGAATACTATAATTTATGTCGATAACTTTTTATCATATTGTACATATTATTTAAATAAGTCAAAGATACATATTAGTTATATTAGTTTTCTTTGAATTACGTATATATATATATATATATATATAAATAAAATGTCAATATTAAATTTTTTTAAACAGTTGCTTTGTTGTCTTTAATATAAAAAGAGACTTTTGAGAAAAAATAGAAAAGATATCTTTTTAACGAAAAGAGATATTTCATGTATTTGGGAAATAATCCAAATATTTTAAAAGAAAGAAGAGACAAAAAATAAATAAATAAATAAATAAAATAAAATAAATGATAGCCGATGCGAATGCAAATGTAGTCACTTAGCTATAATGCCATTCGTTCATAGATAAATTGGAATCGTGAGAACCGCCTCAAAAATAAATTGTTAAAAAAATAAAAATAAAATTGAATTTTATTAATAGTAATAATATGGGTTAAAATAAACTCTTCCTCCCTCTCTTTCTAGTACTAGTAACATTATTATTACGTTTTAATAAAAGCCTATAATCTTGGTCAGAATCATTTCACATATCGTCAGATAGTTTAACAGTGTTTCTCAAAGTGTAAGCGTTTGAGACCTAGAGGGGGGCGTTAAGAGGCCCAGAAAAAAGGGGGGTGTTGATGTGGGTTACAAATTTGTTTTTTCCCTTCGTTTTTACCGACCGACGATAGTAAGGGAGGTATTGTTTTCACACCAAATTTCACATGTGGAGATTTTTACATATCTCCACGAATCATGCATTTTCTAAACAGAAAAAAGTATTTTTAGCATGATGACTGTCCGTCTGTCCGTCCGTATAGATGTGTACAGCCTGAACGGTTCAACGGATTTTGATGAAATTTGGTATATTTACTTAATGCATCAGTGGGATGAATTGATTAACTTTTGGTGCAAATCCGGAAACCGGAATTGGTAGTATAGCGATCGACGATAGGAAGGGAAGGGTTATTTTCACACCAAATTTTACATAAGGAGATTTTTTACATATCACCATGAATCATGCACTTTGTATTGGTTTTATTCTCGAGAAAAATCATTTTTATTAGTTTTTTTCTTAATTTAAAATTATATGACGTCATCCAGCCATTCATGACGTCACAGCCTAGTCTTACATATATATTATAAATAAAATAAAATTAAAAATATTTATGTTATATGCCTATCTGTTTTTATCTATCCATATCTGTTTTTTATTACCTTAATAGATATATTAAAATTATTTGAAATTGTTTCTGTAGCTGGAAATTAATTTATTACAAACCGTCGGTCGGTTCGGACCTGGGCTGGGTGAACACTGGTACAAGAGAACAATCTATCTATCTATCTCTGTGGCTCTATGGAACTCGAAAGTTCTTGGCCGCAGCAACATTTCTCCAAGTGTCCCTTTCCTGAGCCACAACCATCCTTCTCCTACCCTCTCCCGTCTCTCTCAGGTCCCTTCCTACATTGTCCTCTCACCGCGTCCTTAGTCTTCCAAGCGTACGTTTCCCAATCGGTCTCCCGACCAATATATTCTACATGAGAACAATAGATGAAATAAGCCATCCAAGTAACAAAAAGGTTAAGAGCAAGAAATATGTTATTTTTCCTTAACAAAATTAAAAAAATAATTTCTTTAACAATTTGAATGTATTTAATATATTTTTATTTTAAAATTAAATGAATGTTGTAATAAATAAACAATTATCTATATATATTTTGAATCACCCTCTTTAAAAATCATTGGGGTAAAAAGATAATCTAATTTGATTCATAATTGTATCATATTGATATGTAATATTTCATGATATGATTTGAATTATAATGATTGGTCAAATATATTGAAAGATTTAATTCAATAATATCTGAGGGTAGTAAACTGAATTGAACTGAATCCATCCCACTATTCTAATACTCTTGTCATTGTGGTTAGATTCTAAGTTGTCATTTATTCACAATGCATAATTGAATTATTATTATGGAAAAAAAAACTTGATTCCAGTTTTTGAAAATGATAATATGCAATCGGAATTTTGTCATTAAATTGAAAAATTAACATAAAATATTTTCATTGAAATTAAAATCATTATCATTTATTAATTAGTGAAGAATGATAATGCCTTTTTGAACAATTATACAAGTGCATATTTAATCTGTATGCAAAATAAAATACATTATAATAATTTAATAATTTAATTTGGTATTTAAGATTTTAAAAATTTCAGTTAAAAAAAATGGATTTATATATAAAAGAAAAACAAACTCACGATTTGTGCCGTTAAAAATGAATCAAGTCACGTTCTACTTTTATTTACTTATGTTTTTTTTTTTTTTTTGTTTTTAAAAAAAAAATAAAAATAAATACAATTTCAAATTTAGAACCAATGAGAAGGGAAATTCTTTATTGATCATATAAAATAAAATAAAAAAGTAAAAATGTAAAAAAAAACAAAACCTAAAGCCTTAATAATAACTAAATAAGCAAATATAAAACTATCGTAATATTTGAATAAAATAATGTCTATAATAGTAAAAAATTGTAAATATATATTATAAGTATATATGATTTAATATATTATTTGGATGGGTTTATTTAATATATTATTTGGATGGGTTTATTTAGGAACACACGATCGGCAATGGTCATTAGTCCCCCTTCTCATTTATCATCTATAATAAATTGCTCCTAATCAATATTTTTCTTTTCAAAGAAATTTCATCAAACAACGATCTTTCTAGCTTACTACCTTATTTATACACTCTTTAAAAAATTAAGCAATTTATAACTGAATTCTTTCCAAACCTATTTAACTTATTGACTCCTTTGTATTCAAGATCATGATAAAATACCCACGATAAGATTTTAGAATTTCTTTACATTTTAAGGTCCTTACAATAAAAAATAAAATAAAATTGCTTATGGTTTGCATGTGTATGTGTTTCAAGTAAATTTATAATTACTTATTTTATTATTTTTAAAAATATAAATAAATATAAATTTATATATTTAGAAGATATATATATATATATAAGATGTCACTCAGTTTGGGGCAACTGGGAGATTGTTACTGATGTACGTTATCAATAATTAATAGATAATAATAGATTAATAGACAATGCATTAAACGAAAAACGTCCGATTTTTGCTTTATGACAACGCTCGACCGCATATCGCAAAATATTATAAATAAAAAATTAGCAGTCGTGCGACTGGCCGATCATCATCATCAATTTGTAAAACTGATACAATAGGTTTATATATAGTGATGAACTGACTATCACCAGAGTGGCAACGACATATACACATATCGCCGATATCAGAAGTAGTAGTGTTGAACATTCTGGCGTATCACGGTGTAGGGTCGGTCCCGGTTTCGGCTCGGTCACGGTGTCGGGTCGCTCACGCTCACTCGAGTTCTATGCTTTTTTCCCATCCCACAAAAGTACTCAACGCCGCTAAAGAAGTTTTCACTTCAAAAATAAAAGTGCTTAAATGGGAAATTTTACCGCATTCTATCGCAATCTACCGCATTCGCCAGATTGTGCTCCAACAGATTAAAACTTATTCCGAATAATTTAAACCGCCCTTCACAACCAGCACTTCAGAAACCGCGAAGAAATCACAAAATGGCACAAATGGAGTGGATCGCATCAATTAATTTTTTTTCGATACAATCCATAACTTACCAGAAAGACGGTCAAAAGTGAAAATTAACGATGAAAAATATTTTGATTAAAATAAAATTTAACATTTCTTTCAAAAAAACAAAAAAAGTTATAATCCCAATATATATATATATATGCATATATATTTAAGAATAAAATATTCATTAAAATTAAACTAAATTATCATTTACAAATATTTAGTTATCCACATATCATTTGTAAATAAATAATTACACATAATATTATTTTATATTTTATTCTACGCTAGTGTCTTAACTAATATTTCAAGCAAAAGAAAATTGATAATTCTGTCAGCCCCTATTTGGATTTTCTCTCAAGTACAAAGATGGTTTAATCTTCTAAATATTGTGAGCATTCTTTGCTGTTCTCATCTTGGTAGTAAAAGTGTGTTATAAAATATAAAAGAGCTGTGGTTAATGAAGGAACAAATTGTTGTACTTGCTTTCTTCAAACGCGTCCATTAATGTTTTTAGTGTTTTTCACTATTTCTAGGCAATTTCTTTGGATGCTTCCATTTCTAGGTCAATGATTTCCACACAAGTTTTCTATTTTCATATCTTTCTCTCTCTTTCATCACTCGCCTTTGTCTCCAATTTTATATAACTTTTATATTCATTCAATTTATTATTTTTTTTTTAAATCTATACATGCATTATTATAATTTATTTTAAAATGTATTAAGTTGTTATAGGTTGTTTTAAGTAATTCCATAATATTTTCAAATTGATAATATCTATCTATATAATTAAACGACTACGCTATCCTAAACTCCTTCTAAACGGCTTCATGGATCTTAATGGTTCGGGTATTATTAGAACCGTCATGGCGCAAGGTTAAGGTATAAGGTTGAAAATTTCAAAAAAGTTGATCCGTTCCAAAGATATGGGGAAAAAAGCGATCTAAATAAACAACGCTCCATGTGGCGCCTCTGGAGGCTTAGTAAAGCAGTTGACACTTAAAATAAAATTATTAATTCTAGAAATTTCCATACAAAGAATGTTTATAATATTTAAATTTTTATTTTAAGTTGTAATATTCTATAATATTAAAAGTAAAATTAAATTAAATTGAATATTACTCCTAATTGATTAATATTTTCTAAAACAAAGTAAGTAATATTTTTTATATTTAAATTTATATTTTAAAAAATTGTACAATTTGCACATTTGAGTGAAAACGAAGATCCAAATGAGAGAAAACGTCGATTGTGACTAAAGAAAGAAGGGTACGATGTTTATCACGGAAAAAATGTAAAATAAGTCTGTTTTTGTTGGTGATATTGAGAATTGCTATTTTTTTATACACATATTTTATAGAATTATTTATTTCTTAACATATTTTGTTACTTTGTATTCGTTGTAAATATCACCTAAAAGTAGTTGTAAAAATTTATAAGGTAGCTCATTTTATTTAATTTAATTTTTTTAAATAAGATGTTCTATGATGATATAAATTAAACATTGGTTTATTAAATATTAAACCATGTTCATTTTTCTGAGGACATCTACACAGAAATTTTCATAAAATAAAAGAACGTATTGTCATTATTAATATGGTATATAAACATTTTAAAATTTAAATATGCTACTCAAACTTAATATACTGATTGAATTAAAATGAATTAAAAGCTTTCACATACAGACTTTGAACAAATTACTATGTATTAAATAATAATTTAAACTTGCCTCACTTATCTTTTCTATGTATCTTTGCATGATATTTTTTATTAAAAATAATTTGAAATAATTTGACTGTTTTAATTCACTACTTAATTCATTATTTATTTATTACTATATCTGTACGAAATTGGCGGATATGCCAGTTAGTCAATTATTAAGAATTAAGATACATAAATGAGTATATTTTATTGTGTTATTATATTAGATAGAGCGAATTGGCATGCTCCCTGAAAAACTATATTAATATCTTATTTAAAGGAATCAAATTTATCAATAAATACATAATCAAATAAATAAATATTGGAGTGACCTTAAAGGGCTATCCCAGAGTAAATTTTAATATAAATAAACATTAAAGTATACCAAGCATGGCACAAAATCGGAAATCAATCTAAACTTGTAACTGAACCTCTCATCGAAGTGAAACATTTAATTGTTTATTTGTTGGACTTCCCGATATGTTAAAATATAATACTATAAGTATTCTTGGAAGGTTTTAAACGAAAATTTAATAATACCTAATAATATAAATAATAAATTAGCTAATTCTATTTTCCACTTTAAATATATTTCATTTTAATTTAATTTATAAATTTAAATAAAACACAAGAATTTACTATAATAAATTTTTCTAAATTTAACACATACTTATTTTCCCATTAATGAGGTAGTTATCTTATCTTATTATGCTAGCTAAAATTGTATATATCTATCTATCTATATATATTGGTTCTCAAAAACCGCTCTAACGATTTTTTTCAAATTCACACTAGATATAGTATTTATAAAGAAAAATTAAGTTTTATTGATGATATCTCTTGAAACATTCAGCTTCATTATTAATTTCTTAATTGAAAATTATATATGGAAAACGTCAAAATTGGCCTCCATTTTTATTTGTATTAATATTTTTTTTTATTTAAAATATTTTAAAATTTATTATTTAATTTCGAAATAAAATTAAAAATATTTATTTTTAATAAAATATATATAGATATTTATTAATCTCTCTCAAAAAAAAAAAAATAAAATAAAAAACATCAAATCTGCCTGCTAAGACAGTAAAAAAATGACAATTTTTTATCTAAATATATTTAGTCAAGATGGTAAAGTGATGTTTTAACGAGTGGATTTCGTCGGTTCGAAACTCTCCGGGTGAATCGTTATTTAAAAATGAAAATGAAAATAATGAATTTGTTATTTTTTTTCTTTTTATCTATTGTTTACATTTTAATAAATTACTATTTTATATTTATTTATTCATTGTTCTTTTATTAAATTTAATATTTATTAATATTATTTATTATTAATTTATATATTGATGACATCACAAATGACATTTATATTGAAATTTGACTCCCGCCTTTTTTTAAAGAATATTGTATTAATATTTTTTTTATATTTAAAATATTTTAAAATTTTTTATTTAATTTCGAAATAAAATTAAAAATATATATTTTTTTTATATTTAAAATATTTTAAAATTTTTCATTTAATTTCGAAATAAAATTAAAAATATATATTTTAATAATATTTTATAATTATAAATTACGATATATATTTATCAATAATAATGAATTTTTTTTTTTTAACTTAATTACAGAGCCGAGGCTCGGTCCCGGTATGATCTTAATATATTGTGAGAATTAGATAAATAATGTAGAGAGAAAAAAATATTTAAAAATAGATATTTATTTAAATGAAATAAAATTATTTAATTTACAGAATGAAAATGTCTATAATAATGTCTAAACATTTTTTCTTTATAATTTTACATTATAATAATACTAATTACAGTAGTTATAATATATGGGGAATTTTCAACTTTGACTGCCGATTTGACCATGTTCCCAAACGAATTTTAAAAAAACCAAGACCACTTTACATTTACACATTTTAAGCTCTAATCGAATCCAAAATCAAAATTTAAAAAATCGAAAAACAAACTCACAGATATATAGATTTTATAAATGAACATTTATACAATTTATTTTAATTAATTTGAAACATTTTAGGAAACAAATTTTTAATGGGTCATTTTTAGAAATCCCATTTAACAATTATAATAAATAATTAAAAAATTGTAAAATTTTTAAAGTATATAAAAATAAATTGTATAAATTGGTTAAAGGGTCGAGTGATAGTTCGGTGTCCCAGGTATATATTTTATATTAACACGCCTACTTTTCTGTATAATAAAGATATAAAGAATCATATTTTAATTTTTATATAACCAAGAAATCATTTTTTCACTTAAAATATAGTTGTAAAGCCCAAATCTCCGATCCATATAACATCATCGACTGGGCCGCTACCAAAAGGAGTCTTCTCTTGCTCTGACTAGGGCCACCGGTATTTGCCATTAGTCTCGAAAAAATAATATTAAATTTTATATAAATTTATAAATTAGAATATTTGAATTTGTTTAAATTTTAACACATGTAATCAATCATATGCATAAAGAATAGAAAATTTTGAAAATCAACTTGGTATTAAATTCAGAAAAAAAAAATACTCATATATAGAATATATAGACTATTCGAATATAATTGAAACTCTTTCTCTCCCTCTATTTTAAATTTGAAAAAACGGAGTGTTAAGAAATTAAGATTCCTTATACAACATGGATGGTTAAATGAATTGGGCTCCCTACCTCCCTGACAAATTCACATTAAAAATGTTTATAATATTTTAGTTTATTAAATCAAACTATTATTTTTTTATTTCAATATTTTTAATGTTAATACAATAATTTTTATTTTATAATCTATAAAATAATTTAATTATTTTTAAAAACAACGGTCTTCAATTACAATTTTTTTACTCTCTACTGACTGTTCATTTCATAACTGAAAATAGTGTCGAATAGAAATAGACGATATTACTTGGATTAATCTTATTATGCTAGCTAAAATTGTTTGTTTGTATTATTGAGGACCCCAGTTCAATTCATTTTAATCAGATTGATGCAATGATGCAACATTTAATAATTGTAATAAATAATTAATTGTAGATTAATATTTTTTAAAGGGTCGAGCGACAACTCGGTGTCCCAGGTATTAATATTACCAGCCAAACCCAATAATAATGAATCATTTTTTTTAACTTAAGTACCGAGCCGAGGCTCGGGGTCCCGGTATATTCTTTTATAATTTAATTTAATTATTGTTTATCAAGGAAAAATACAAAACAAAATTAATAATAATAATAAAAATAAAATATTAAAATTCTCGTATTTCCAAAATTTCTTTTTTTGCTTAATAAATTTTGGTATTATATAATTACAACTGTAAGGGGGGAGGCCCACAGTGGATGCCAACAGGCCCCTTACAAGGAGGAGGGAAGAAGGGAGAGAGAAGGGAGGGAAAATGTGATAGAAGAGAGAAGAGGGGAAATGGGAGAGGGAAAAATGGATCTTATGTGGAGAGGGAAAAAAAGAGTTTAAGGTCTCCACAGGTAGGCAGGTGGATATCTTCTTGAAGGGGGAAAATATTACCCGCAGCTGCAGAGAACAACCTGCCTTTCCTCCAGTGGTCCAGCGGAGATGAAGGTTAAATGGGCGCCATGCTATACTCAGGGGTAAAGCAGATTTAATGAGACTGGTCAATAAGGATGTAGTTTAAGTTAAATTGAAAAACGGTTGTTTAAAAGAAAATGTATAATTATAAGAAATATTATATTACTTCTCCACCATGGGAGTCAAAGAAAATGTATAATTATAAGAAATATTATATTACTTCTCCACCATGGGAGTCAAAGAAAATGTATAATTATAAGAAATATTATATTACTTCTCCACCATGGGAGTCACAAAGGATCCATCCAACATGGAGGATCATCAAAACACGTCTTTACATAAAGAACGCGGAGACAGGATAACACGTCTTTACACAAAGAAGGTTAGCATCTGACTGACTATATAATGCCAAGTCACCAACCGCCCCGAGGGCAGTCGGGATCCTCCAGACGTTGCCATTCAGTCATGCAACAGCGCCTGGGGTGACTTTGTCATATTTATATATAATAAATATACATTCGCTACATCCTCCCCCTCTGACTCCTGAAGAAGTCCCAACGAAGGAGTCAGAAAAAGAGAAAAGCGAAAAACAATATTTAATAATACAAAAAAAAAATTCATAAAGATTAAAGACAAAGATATAATAATTCTTAATACTTAATTAAAAAAAAAAAATGGATAATACATAAGTTCACAAAAATTTAAGAAAAACACATAATAATCTTAATACTTAATTAAACAATTAATAATATAAAAGAAGTTCACAAAAATCAAATAAAATATACAATAATCTTAATAATTAATTAAACAATTAATAATATAAAAAAATTCACAAAAATCAAAGAAAAATATACAATAGTTCTTAATAATTAATTAGAGTCACCCTTTCGAGGTCGACCTCTCTTTTTAGGAATATATCTCCTATACCAAGAGCAAGTTTGTATAGGAAATGACAATTGTTGAAGATTTTTATCATTGCAATTCTTATTTTTTAATTGCTTAGATTCGATTCTTTCATTTATAAATTTCAAATTATTTGCGAATCTCTTTAGATAAGGGGTGATTTCTGGGACGAAGTTGTCATTGTAAATCACCTGTCCATTTATGTGCTCACCAAAAGGTGTAGGCTCTCCCCCTGCAGTAAGGATATTATTGCATTCGTTCAATAATGGATTCGATTTCTGCTTTTGGGAGACGTTTAACATTTTGTTAGTAATTAAAATATTCGATAAATAATGAATTTTAAGAGGTTCAGGGGTGAAAAGGGGTTCCTCTTTCTCAAAGGGGTATTTTAATTTCATTCTATTATTAAAATACCATTGGTTTGAACAAAGATCAATAATTAATCTTGCTTGTTTTAAAAAATCATTTCCCAATAAGGTTCTGGGGATTTTTTGATTTTGAAAAAACATCAGCCTGGTGGGCACTATTTTATTTTTAATATTTATAGGTAATTCAATTAAATCTACTTGATGCTCTTGGCTAGAGCCATCAGCTAAACTAATAGTTACTGATTTATTATAAAATGTAACATTTTTATTTTTTAAAATATTATATAATTTTTCACTCCCTATGGAATGAGAGGCACCAGAGTCAGCACATGCCGTACCCGTGGCATCGCCTATTTGAATGGGGAGGAGAGGGAGAAATCCTTTTTGTTCATTTGAAGATATTTTGATAGTATTACTAAAATTAAAAGTAGGATCTACTTTATTAGTTTTTAATTGGGGATTCCAATCAGTGCATTTGGGCTTAATAGTACCTATTTTGCCACATCCATAACATTTTTTTACATTTTTAAAAGGTTTCTCCATAGAAACGGTATCAGTGCCACGGGGGGCTACTTTATTTACAATTTTGCCATCCGTATTTCGGAGGTTGTCATAATTTTCAAGTTTTTTTATTAATTCAAGAGGCTTATTTAATGTTTCCCATTCATCTAAAAAGTGCTCACGACATTGTGATGACACGTGAGTTTTTAATTGATTTGTAATAATTAAATCCTTTAATGCCTCGAAGTTATTGATATTCAATTCCTTTATCCATGATTCAAAATGAACCAATAAGCTATGATAGAAATCAGTCCACGTGTGAGTGGGACATTTTTTACTGTTGTAAAATAATTGACGCATCTTTTCTTTAGTGATTTTAAATCTTTGCATCAAAAGGGTTTTAATATAATTAAAATCCATTAAATTTTTATCCGATTCTCTATATATTACTTACTAGGTCTAAAGGGAGGGTTGTAGATAAATAAGATACCCAATTTTCTTGAGGTATTTTAAAAAAATTCATCTGTCTTTCAAAGACCATTAAGTATGAATTAATATCATCATTTTTATTAAGTTTTGGGAGGCGATTGGCTAAATCTATTTGGGGAAAGGGGGCTCCTACAGGTGGAGGGTTGTGATGAGGTGAGTTAAGTCTAATTTTTTCTAACTCTAGCCTTTCAACTCTCTGTTCTACAATAGAATTGAGGATACCCTGAGCTATCTCATCATCAAAATCATCATGTGCTAATATAGCATCTTTAATTTGAATAATTTTCATTGAATTATTAATTTCAATGCCCAATTCATCAGCCAAAACTATTAAATCCTCCTTACGTGCTCTAGTGAGGAAAGCCATCTCTTAACAATAAATTATATACTATATTTTACTACTAATTATAATAATTAATTAATTGTATGTAAAAACTATAATATAAAAATAAAAATATATAAATTGAATATTAAATTAAATATAAATCCTAATAACTAAATAATAAATAAATACAATGAAAGTAAAAATAAAAAATAATAATAATAATAATACAATGTCAATGTAACTGAGAAAGAGAGAAAAAAAAATTCAATTCTCAAACAAAGTATAAATAATAGAAAGAAAAATAAAAAAAAATCATAGGTTTTAAAACCAAAAGAAAGAAGAAAAAAAAAATATATATAAATGTACTTAAGTGTGGTTGTTCCTTAGGACGAGTGTCACCATATGGTTGATTAATATTCACAAATTATTTGCACTAATATCACTTATTGCCTTCACAGGGGTGGGGAAAACAGGCCTCGACGTTGGGCGTCAATTTGTAAGGGGGGGAGGCCCACAGTGGATGCCAACAGGCCCCTTACAAGGAGGAGGGAAGAAGGGAGAGAGAAGGGAGGGAAAATGTGATAGAAGAGAGAAGAGGGGAAATGGGAGAGGGAAAAATGGATCTTATGTGGAGAGGGAAAAAAAGAGTTTAAGGTCTCCACAGGTAGGCAGGTGGATATCTTCTTGAAGGGGGAAAATATTACCCGCAGCTGCAGAGAACAACCTGCCTTTCCTCCAGTGGTCCAGCGGAGATGAAGGTTAAATGGGCGCCATGCTATACTCAGGGGTAAAGCAGATTTAATGAGACTGGTCAATAAGGATGTAGTTTAAGTTAAATTGAAAAACGGTTGTTTAAAAGAAAATGTATAATTATAAGAAATATTATATTACTTCTCCACCATGGGAGTCAAAGAAAATGTATAATTATAAGAAATATTATATTACTTCTCCACCATGGGAGTCAAAGAAAATGTATAATTATAAGAAATATTATATTACTTCTCCACCATGGGAGTCACAAAGGATCCATCCAACATGGAGGATCATCAAAACACGTCTTTACATAAAGAACGCGGAGACAGGATAACACGTCTTTACACAAAGAAGGTTAGCATCTGACTGACTATATAATGCCAAGTCACCAACCGCCCCGAGGGCAGTCGGGATCCTCCAGACGTTGCCATTCAGTCATGCAACAGCGCCTGGGGTGACTTTGTCATATTTATATATAATAAATATACATTCGCTACACAACATTATAAGAAAAACACATTTTTTTTATAAAAAAAATTTAATTTCAACATAATCTTATTTAAAAATTTATATATTTTATTTTTTATACTAAAGTTAAGATTCATCTTATGAAATCAACTAGACAGATTCTTTTTATATAAAAAAAAAAATAATATTTTTTAAGTTCAATCCCAAAAGTTATGTAGTTTTAATTTTACAAAATACCAAATACATCAATTGATATTTATTTAATCTATTAAATAAATGTCCAGTAGTGTCTACAAATACTAATTATTATTATGATTCTTTAATATTATTTTACACCTTAATTTTATTTTATTCTCATTTTGATAGTTCGACTTTTGTTATAAAGAAATTAAATTTCCTCACACTTATTTGGTGTTGAACTATATATAATATTAAAAATAATAATTTTAAATAATTTCTAAATAATTAATATTAAGTTTAATATCCAAACTAATATAATTAATATGATACTATCTTTTTATCTTTAATATACAATAATATATAGTACATGGTTTACCAAGCCGCCGCTCGGTAAAATGATTCCTTATGAACTAAGAATATTTAAGAGTAAGATTATTATTTAAAATAAATAAACGACAAGATATATGAAACAATTTCAAATAATTTAAAAGAATATAAATTTAAAAAAAATAGACATACACCATACAGCCCTTAAACGTACGTATTAGTGCAGTTAAAGACAGAAAAGTATGGCCTGTGGATATAACATAATATATATTTCGTAATTTTATTACAAAATATTATTAAAATAAATATTTTTAATTTTATTTTATTTATAATAATTTGTATTTAAGGAAGCACTGTCCGGCATTTTTTATTGCATTAATAGATACATTTAAATTATTTGAAATTGTTTCTCTAGTTGGAAATTAATTTATTTCAAACCGTCGGTCGGTTCTGTGCCAGGTTTTATTATTAAAATTCCTATTTTAAATTAAGAAAAAACAAAGATGATTTTCCCTGAAGCTGAAACCAATACAGATCGATCTTTCTTTATAAAAACTCTCTATGGTGTGCATTTCAAAAAAATCCTTAGAGCGGTTTAATATTTCAAAAATACAAATATATATATAGAATCACATCTTATAAAAATATTATTTTTTAATATTATTTATATTATTAGGTATACTCTTTTGTTTTTGGTATTTCATATTGTATTTTTTTATTTTTATAATTTTTTTTAAAAGCTGATATTCCACTTAATTTACACATTTATTATTATCTTCCTTTACTTAGTTTTGTCGGGTTCCTAGTCTTGTATTTAGAGAGTACTAGATTTATCTAGTAAATAGCCCAAGCTATCAAACGTGACTAAATTGTTGATGTTGATACGAGTCAATCCTTGCAACCCTTGAATTGACTCAGTCTTAGTGAATTGGATCCTTAAACATTCCTAGAGACATGGTAAATTGAAATAATTTTATCTATCTATCCTTCTACAACAACTCGAAAGTTCCTGTTGATTTGAAGAGCTCTTTCTATATTTCACTTATTCGTGAAGTTAGGAAATGACTTGAATTATATTCAAATATTTATCTCACAATCATTTTATAGAAAAAAAATTAATTTCTTTCATAGATATTTACTTGAAGTTAATCAATTTTAGTTTTTTATTACTCACCGACATCTAAAACAATTATTTTCCCTTCCTATAATGATACTGACCACGCTTCAAACGAATATAATTAAATGAATAATTTTATATATTTCTATGATTTTATATATTTTACAAAATATATATATATATATATATATATATATATAGCTTTTAAAAAACTTTCTAATAATTTATCAATTTATAATATATTTTTATAAAATATATAATATATTTATAAAATAATAAAAGATAAAATTAATTTAAGTATAAACATTTGAAACAAATGAAAATTAATCTTCTGATTCTATACGCCTTGATCATCTTCTATGCTTTTCGAAATCAATGCTGATTCTTGTCCTCTTTGAACTAAATCTGAATTTGTTTTCATTAAATGTTCATTTTCCTTGCTGATTATTTGCATTGAATCAAATAGTAATGTAAAGTGAAACATGGCATTATGAAATTAAATGAATTTCAAGCTCCCTTTAGAATTTCCATTAATTATATAATATTCTTTGTTTCATGCTATGATTAATATTGCTATTATTTACTATATATAAAAAAGGTATATTTTTAAACTAAACAAAATTGATTAGTTCAAATAATAGTCTATATTTAATTCCTCTATCATTTATTTACTTAATAGTTATATAAATAGAATTAAAACAAATTATTATTTTATATAATATAATATAATATGTATAATATACATATATATAGATATAGATATTATATATTATATTTACATTTTTAAAATATATATATATATAGATATATAGATATAGATATAGATATTATATATTATATTTAAATTTTTAAAACCTATCAGATATTAATTGTAATTGGGTGGAATGATTATCTTAATCGAAACATTTGATAAAATTACAATCATATAATAATTACATACTTTAACATTAATATTCATGTTTTGTATTTTTCTAAATGTGCATGAGTAATTTAATTTTGATTATTATTTAATATTTTAAACAAACAATTAAATTTCATTTTAATTACCATAATTGCATTCATAACAAACTCTTCCAACCCTATAAAATTTATTTTCAACTTGAAAGCGTTTTTTCAAAAATTTACGTTAATTTATATTCACTTATAACTAGGTTGTAGATTATTAAATCATTTAATATAAGCCTGAAATCGAGTTTTAATGTATCGCATGCTTTTGATTCTGTAAGTTGATTATTTAAAAATCACATTAACAAGAAATATTTTCAAAATATTTATAATTAAATGAAATCAACTTTGTTTTCTTTATACAAATAAGAACTATCAAATTAAAATATTATTATTATTTTTTTTTTAAATTGGTCGAGTTAGAGAGATCATTATTTATTTTTAATTAAATTTAAAAGATTTAAGTTTCTGTAAAAAATAAAAATTATTATATTACATTCATAATATAATTAAATATATAATATATTAATATATGTTTTTTGTAAGGAGATAAATTTCCTTTTTTAAATATTTTGTTTAATTTACATTTTTGAATAATTTACAAAAAATAAGATTTTAAAGAAAGATTGTAAAATTAGAAATTTTAAATATTATTTATATATTTTTTTTTATAAAACTCAAGATACCCCAGCTAAAAAGGCCATTTCTTCCATCTTTTCTCTACGCGTATTACTTTCTCTGTCAAACGCCCCCTTCATGGAGAAATTAGTCTTCTTTTTTTTTTATTTTCCTTCTCTTCATCTTCATCTTCTATGTATACAAATAAAAAGCCAATAAAAATATAATTTAAAAGAATAATTAAATATATTAGATTTTGTTTAATAAACCAATCCTATCAAGAAACTTAAACAAGTTCTCAAAATTAAAAATCATATTTCTAATTGTCGAGTAAATAATTATAATAATTGTAATAGATTTATTAAAATAAACAAATAATTAAATAAATAATAATTATAACCTAAAAACATATCTATATAAATGGGTTAAATATCTAATGAGATAAAGATACAATAGTTTTATTTCCAAGAGATTTCATAATTTTTAAATAGAAAAAAATTTCCAATTTTCTTAATAAGTGTCATTTTTGCATGCTCTAACCCAGTGATTCTCAACCTTTTTCTTACCGCGGCACACTTTTAACGGTTTAAAAATTTGGCGGCACACAATGAAAAAGATAAGTGTCAAAAATTGAAAAAAAGTCGAAAATGTTTAAGAGCCTGACGCAAAAACGAACCATATTGAAAAAAAGTCGGAAATGTTTAAGAGCCTCTTTACATTTGTAAAATTTGTCGGCACATTTTGAAAATCTCGCGGCATAGTGGTTGAGAATTACTGTGACTTAATCAATTTTTTTTAAATAACATTTTCTCTTGGATATATTCGCCCCCCCCCCAGGGGTGCGCGCCCCACAGGTTGAGAATCACTGTTCTAACCTATCTATGAAATTTCAATATAAACGTTCTTATTTTCATCCACCAATAAATAAAAATATTTTATCGTTTTCCCTAATAGGGTACATATTTTATTGTTGATAGATATTTCGAGACTAAGACGAACTAACACTCCAAATATATAAATATCTATTTCTATCTTTCTATATATAGATAGATATAGATATTTATATACAATAAACAAAGGGGAAAAAGCAAATTACCATTTGTTTTAAAAGTTTTATTTTTAAACCATTACCATAAAGTTGAATTGTTCAGTGGAAAAGATTTTAATTTGAATAATAAATGTCAAAGATAAAAAAAAGAAGAGGGATTTCAAGGTTACTTTATTATTACTCTATTAAGAAACCATTCTTTATCTAATAAAAACATAAAATAGAAATTTAAAATAAATTAATTATATTACCAATAATAAATTATCAGAGAAATATAGTAGATTAAAAGTATTTGAAGATAATTAGTATATATTAATAGTATATAAATTAATGTATCTATTAACAATTTCTAAGTCAATATTTAATTGAGCACTGCTATTCCGCCTGATTGCAATATTCAATGATTATATTTCATTAATAAAGCTTCATTTAATTCAATATGAAATTTAATTGTTTAGTTGCAATATTTTGAATAATTTTAATATTTTGAATAATTTTAATCTATACATTATATTTTAATTGAAATTATTTTTTTTAATGATCTGTTCTATATTCTTGGACTCTGTCAAAATATTAACGTAGTTAAAAAATATATTTTCGTTTTTCTGAGCCAAAATTTTAATAGAAATACTATATATTAATTTAGAACACCTTCCTAATATAATATTGAAGAAGAAAATATTATATATATAATATATACTAGGTTGCTCAATAAGTTCGCGGAGCGCCATCTATTCGTCAATATCATCGAAAAAATACAAGATATGGTATTGAAAGACCGTCGATTGACTGAAAGTGATCTAACAGGCTTTAGGCATTTCATTTGGCACAGTGAGCAATATTTTGAGTGTTATAATTTGGGTTTCAAATAACTGTGCAAATTTGCTAAAATAACTGAATTATAATACGAATTGTTGCAACATCCAGCCTATTTGCCAGATTTAGCTCTCTCCGACTTCTGGCTCTTCCCACACCTCAAACAAGATATCCGTGGAAAACGATTTTCTTCAAACAAAGAGAGAATAGCTGCCGTGGAGGGATAATTTGCAGAGCTGCAGGAAAACCACCAAAAAAGATTCGTAAATTAGAAGATCGTTGGAATAAGTGTATTGAAGTTGAGGGAAACACTCTTAAAAATAGTCATTTTTACAAAAAATTTCCGTTCCGCGAACTTATTGAGCAGCCTAGTATATATTAATATAAGATAAATATCAGTGGCGCAACCAGGGGGGATTTTGGGGGTTTTAACCATTGTGTTTTAAAATTGTTGTATATTATGTACTATATTACAAATAGACACCACACACGTGATTTTTCCAAAAAAATAGGGGTGTCAAATTCGTATGTAAAATAAAGGGAATTTACTCAAATTTCGTTTATTAGCATACGTTTTAATAGCTTAATGATTCCAAATACAAAATACACCATTTGCACCGTATATTTCACCAGGGAATATACAACGCAATTTATGAAATTTACTATCATCAGAGGTTGTCTTTTTCATTTTGCTCAATGCATTTATAGAAACATCAAGTCAATGCCAGAAGTTTTGAAGCTCTATAATGATATAGATAATCCTGACAACTCCACTCATTTACAAACTCTTGCAGCTTTGACTTTGGTACCACCATCAAAAGTCATTGTAGCCTACCAAGCATTAGCTGGTAAAACTTCGTTTTTTCTTACTTCGAGCGCCCTTGGCTAGGTCAACAATATTTGACTGGCTTTTATGATCCCGAATTCGACATTGGAACATCTACGATGCCACTTTGATGGGTTTGCTTCGAACAAACAATGCATTGGAAGGTTGCAACACTGCTCTTCGTTCACGCTTGGGAGGTTATAAGACATTAGTTTGGGACCTGATTAAGCAAATACATATTGAGCATAACCTTATCTATTTGGAAATCTGTCGTGATGTTCGTGGTAAGAAACCTGATCCACCAAGGAAACGATTCCGCGACTTGCATGATGAGCTTCTGACCATAATGAAGGCAAACCTTAAAAAATGGGACGCTAAAAAACCAGATGGAACAGATGTGATGACACCAAGCATGATGTATAACTACCTCATTCAAGTCTCTTCGGCTATTCATTATTAAATAAGTAAAAAAAATTAGGGAAATTTTTTATTTAGGGATATTTTACTTTGGGATTTTTGCATTTATAGGGATTTTTTCTTACGGATTTTTACATGATTTCTTTCAAAATATCCTGTCACTACGGGCGGACGAAAAGCTTTCTTAAAGTAGTTTTTTATAAATAACTCCTTTATTATTAAGTTTATGTAAAAATGAATATAATGAAACTTTTAGTAAATTCGATTCCCTATAAATTTAATACGATAGTACGATAATTCTCATAAAAAATTCGTATTTATTGAAATGTGCTTTGACACCTCTTTGAACTACCCTTACTGATGGTCCGATCTTGTCCAAAAACAATCCAATACCCACCCATCATTCCTAAAAAAAACCATCTAAATACCAAATTTCAAGACAATATCTCATTTTGTTTAGATGTAATCTCGGTAACGAACGGCTGGCCGGCCGGTTCAAAAATTTTTTTTTGCAGTTATGGATTCAGAACCGTCTGAAAAGTGGAAATCTCTAAGAATCTCCGAGCAAAAATTTTCAAAATTTTCCGACCATCGTATAAGCTATCCTCATTCCATGAGGAAAGCTAAAATGATTTACTTATAGCTGGAAAAAAATATTTTCTTTCTAAAACTGTGAATACGAGTAAATAAAATACAAAATTTAATTTTTTTGCCAGATTTTGTAAAATCAGTGTTTCATTTATAAAACTTTTTTAAATATTTAATATAAAAAAAAATCTTAATGAAAATTTGTCTTTGAGAGAGCCCGGAGGGGGGGCGCCATAGGGATGATGAGCGGCTAGTCAAACCACCCCCCAGGATCAAATCCTGGTTGCGCCACTGTAAATATAATATATATATTATATATATATATATATATATATATATATATATATATATATATATATATATACTATTATATTATATATATATTATATTATATTTATATATATATTATTTGAACACAGTTTCTATTTATAAGGTTGTAAAACGGATATAGATTATTTTATATTATTTTTGTTAACATTATTATTATTATTAAATTAATCTCTAATTAAATTTAATCAATTCTATTCAAGTATTTAAGAAATAAATTTGTTAATTAACATGAAGTTATTATACATTTAATTTATTAAAGCCTGTTTGAAAATAAATCTATGAATAAATCACTTTTAATCCAATATTTATATATGAGGTTAATTTATTTCATGTCTTTTCACTAAACAATATCGTTATACGTATTATATTGTAACCGACAATTTCTTTGAATAAATAGAATCGAATTACAATTTTTTACTTTAGTGAGATTATACGAAATAATGAATAAAAACTAAAAATAATTCCTTTGTTCAAAATTTTATTTTAAATATAATCGCAGTTGAGAATATTCATGTATATATAATATCTAATCAAAAACATACCTGTTAAAAAGGGGGCCAAGTTCCTATCGGCTATTTGTTTGCCTAAAAAGGGTTCAAATCCATCCCAATACCAAGTTTAGATGCACTTTAAAATCAATCATAATCATTTTCATCAACAGCCCGATCCACTGGTAAACAAACATTTGGCATTCCCAAGAATCGCCACCACACCCAGTCCTCCGCCTCCTGCATCCAGGCACGCCACTTTATTCGCGTCAACGGTCCATCTGGCCGAAATTCACTTTACCATACACCCAACTTAAAATATGGTATAGTTGTTAAAATACGTAGGTACTTGGTTTAAAATATCTAAAATTATAATACTTAGAAATTTGAACTTGGCAGGTTAATTTATACATATAAATAATAAATATAATTATACAATTAATCTAGTGTTATGTACAGCACGAAAACCTGCCAAGTTCAAATTTCTAAGTATTATAATTTTAGATATTTTAAACCAAGTACCTACGTATTTTAACAACTATACCATATTTTAAGTTGGGTGTATGGTAAAGTGAATTTCGGCCAGATGGACCGTTGACGCGAATAAAGTGGCGTGCCTGGATGCAGGAGGCGGAGGACTGGGTGTGGTGGCGATTCTTGGGAATGCCAAATGTTTGTTTACCAGTGGATCGGGCTGTTGATGAAAATGATTATGATTGATTTTAAAGTGCATCTAAACTTGGTATTGGGATGGATTTGAACCCTTTTTAGGCAAACAAATAGCCGATAGGAACTTGGCCCCCTTTTTAACAGGTATGTTTTTGATTAGATTTCAATACTTTTTTTTTAAGAAAGCTTACCTATTTTTTCCTTTTTGTGCCGCGCCCGCGTCCATTCTTAGCCTTTGAAGTAATTTGGTGTTTAAAAAAGTTGCAAATTTTTTTAAATTAAAATTATATTTGTTTATATATTAAATATAATAATTTTATTTCTTCTTTTATTTTATAGTTCTGAATTTAAAACTTGTATTGAATAATAAATAATTAGAACTAATAATTAATTCATTGAAAATTCTATAGAAACTGTTAAGTTATATTTAATAGTGATATCTTTAAAAATTTAAAGATCTATCTTTGTGGGTCTATGACTAACAAATAGTAATAAGATTTTTAATTCCTTCTATATTCTCTCTTATATTATATATAAACTGCTGTGCAAAATTATCGCATCACTATCAATTATTTTAAAATATGAAATAAACTTTGTATTAAAAAATCGGGAGTGTCCTCCCCTAGACTTTCCCGCATATAAATAGGTAATTAGGTTATTATTATTATTATGTTTTAACAACAATAAAAATAAACAAACTAATTAAATTAAATTATAAAGTAAAATGGTTTAACACTATTATATATATTTATAATCTACACCTAACGCTATAGGTAAAATGTCACTTCCGGTAGTCAGATCATGATGACATTTGGTATCTGAATTTTTTTCATATTTTTAAATCTATATACAAAATATGAAGCAAATATCTCGAAACAAACTGGTACTTTACTTGAAAGGTAAACGTTACCAGTGTAGGTAAAATACTACTTCCAGTTAACCGATTTTGACGAAATTTTAAAAGAAATCTACAAACTGTGAATAATATCGGTGTACCAAATTTCGAAGTCCTAGCTTGATTAGTTTCTGACAAAATCCTTGAATTCATAAAGATTTATAAAAATCGCATTGATATTCGATTATAACAACTCAAGCTTGACCGATTTTTTAATTTTTTTAATTTTTTGTTAACCTACATATAACACACGACCTGTATGCCAAATTTCATAGCGCTCGGACAATTGGAAATACCTTAAGAATTTTGTTGACCAATCAGTGAATCAGTGCTAAAATAAGCTATTTTCACAGGGTGATATTTCAGGATCTACTGAAGCTATATCTATGAAATTTTGCATACTACTTTATTTCTAGTATATGACTACGTAGATAAAATTTTATCTCTGTACTTGCAATAGGCACTGAGATACAGGGGGGTCAGAGGTGACTCCAAACCATTCGTGTAAATATACTTACTGCATGCGCGCGGCTTGCTGGAACTTGGCCGGCGCACTGCCGTGCGCATAGATAACATTTTCAAGAGATTATTTAGGTGGGAATATTTTTAGGATTCTGGGTCTTAGTCTGTGTGACCAAGGGTTAATAACGGGATTTTGGGTTGATAGCTTGGATGGTTTTGTACTCACTGCGTTGCTGTGGAGCTCCGAAGAATCCTGGGCAATCCTGACTCTGGCACACGCTCGTACTGGACAATAGCCCGAGGCTAACTGGGACCCGACCCTTTGGATTCTACCTGTGCTTGCTACCTGCGCATGCGCAATGGGCTTTTGTGTACTCTGGTGGGCGGACCTTAACTTTATGGCGGGATTTATATTGATTCTGGATCTGAGGCGGGAATTCCAGCTGTGTTTGTGCGTTCAACTTTATTAGTGTCAAGTTTTTAAGGAGTAAATTAACGGTTAGAGATGAGATTGATTGGGTTGGAGTTTTGACGGGAAGTTCTGAGAGTGATTTCAGAGTTAATTTCCAGGACGGAGGGAGTTCAGGGCGTCGTCCCTTGTGTTGAGGCAATTGGGACTTTTTTCAATTTCAATTGCTTCACGCAGGAGTCTGGGATATTTGAGTTGAATGGGATCTAAGGTTTTGGTTTCGGAGAAATTTATGTTGTGACCGGTCTCGTTGTGGTGCTTGGTTAAATCCGAGGCCGGATCTAATCTCCTTAGAGACAGCTCATGCTCTCTCTCTCTCTCTCTCCCATAAATTCTATTTTCACTCTTCCATTTTCTTCTCAAATCACGAGGTAGTCTTGCTATTAATGGAATTCAACCAAAAACAAACAGACCCATTTGGTTTAAATTTCGACAGGAGTCAGCTAATAGTTGCCTGCTGACAGGAAAAATGTTGCCATTTCATAAAGTCACGGGCTTATTGACCTACCTTCGTATCTTATATTAGGCACCTATTGAATACATTATTTTGAAGAAAGATACATTTTTATCACAATTATACATTCCAAATAATGTATATATAAAATTATTTAAAAATCATTTTACTTATTTTTAAAATAAAATAATATTTAAAATAGAAGACTTTTGAAGAGGATAGTTATAAAATTTACAAAGATATTCGATTATATGTATAATATAATAACGCTGAAGTGGGTATAGAAGACGGGAATCTTGTCTAAGTGCGAAGAGCGTAGCTAATAACAAGTAAAATTGACTGGTATTATTATATAACTCAAACTTGACTAATTTATTTTTTTGTAAAAAAAAAAGATAATCCTATTAGTAAAAAAAATATTTTTTCTAAGAGGGGATTATTTAAATGGAATAGAAATATATATTGTAATCAGTCTATTGCAAATTATCAGAGAAGTTAGTGATATTATTTTCTCCATTAAGACGTATGTATGTATGTAAAGTGCAGTGAATGTACAGAAAGCAAAACGTAACGATATCTTCCAAATGACTACATCCCAACCAAGGTAAGATATTTTACCCTCTTTTACCATTATAGGGATTTAAATAATATAGTTATTTCACATTTGGCAAACAATTCATTTTAAATTTTTAACTCTTTTTAAACTTATTTAAGCCTTCTACTTCAAGACCAATGCGAGCAGCCAAGATGAAAGTGATAAAAAGAATGGCTGAATGGGCACTCAGAACAACAGGAGAAATAAAAGAAGATATCCGGCAACGTGTGATTCAAAAAAGATCAAATGAAACAAATGATCAAAATAAAAAACGTTTAGAAGGACTTCGACAGCGATCAGCCCAACGTATCAGGTATTAATATTACTAGCCAAACCCAATTGTAATAATTAATTAAAAAATTGTAAAATTTTAAAAGTATATAATAATAAATTGTATAAATTTGTTAAAGGGTCGAGCGATGGGTCGGTGTCCCAGGCATATATTTTATATCTACAGGCCTACTTTTAGGTTTCTTTGTTATTATTTGAATGGCGATTCGGTGAATCAGGTATTAATATTAACAGTCAAACCCAATAATAATGAATATTTTTTTTTAAATTAATTACCCACCCGAGGCTACTATTACTTATATACAATACTACTACTTATATTGCTATTACTTATATACAATATATATTTTTTCTCATTAATTTAATTTTATAAAAAGTTTAATAAAAATTATTAAAACAGAAAAAATATCATATATAAGTTTTAATTTTGTTTAAATATATTTATTATTTTTTTAAATGAAGTAAGTAAATAAGTTAGTATTATTTTCCGAAATATTTTTAATTGATAAGAATTTTAATAATTTAATATATCACAGAAATAAAATAATATTTTTCAAAATTTTAACACCTTTTAAATCATATTAGTGTTATTTATGTATTTATTCTTATATCTTTTTTAATTTCCTTGAAATAAATATCTGATATTGCCAATTCTTATTTATCTAGACAAGATGAATATCAATTCATGTCTTCGAATTGGTCTTGGAGTTTAATCTGCCTTAGACTTTGATGATTTTATACGTTTTGAAGGTTCCTGAATCATTTTGACTAAGGTTGAAAAAAATATCTGTGTGTATGTGTGTATGTATGTATGTATGTAGACAAGATTACGTAAAAACGGTTTTAGCTAGAATCATAAAATTTGGTATACGGGCATTATTCAACTTTTGAGAAATGTAGCTCAACAGGAAGACGTTTTGATTTTTTTCCTCTAAAGTGACCGTAAAAATAAAGATATATGTTTGATAATTTTTCATATGATTAAAGATTGTATAAAACTGCTATATATAGAATTTCAGCTTGATTGAATTGCTGAAAGTATCAGAATTAATTTTTTAACACTGCAAATCACCAGCCAGAACGTAACGTGGTGTCATCAACAAAGAGCCAAACACGCACTGGTTTAATAAATAATATATATTAATTTTAATTTATAATTTATAATTAATTAAATTTAATTTAAATATAGTATATATTATTTAATCCAATTCAAATTGCGAGATAGTTGAGTGGAGACACTCCAGCTTATTAATATTAATATAGGGTTATCTATTGGAAAATTAAACAACTATTAGATATTTATTTTCCTTTCCAACATCCAAAACAAATGAATGAATTTTTATGATTAAAATTACTATTTAAAATAAATAAATGACAAAATATATGAAACAATTTCAAATAATTTAAAAGAACACAAATTAAAAAAAAATAGTCATAAAACATACATCCCTTAAACGTACATATTAATGCACTGAAAGACAGAAAAGTATGGCCTGTGAATATAACATAATATATGTATATTTCGTAATTTTATTACAAAATATTATTAAAATAAATATTTTTAATTTTATTTTATTTATAATATTTTGTAATTAAGGAAGCGCTGTTATTCAAACTCCTATTTTAAATTAAGGAAAAACAAACAAAGATGACTTTTCCCGAGGCTGAAACCAATACACATCGATTTTTCTTTATAAAAATTATCTATTGTGTGAATTTCAAAAAAATCCTTCGTGCGGTTTAATATATCAAAAATACAAATAGATATACAATTTTTTCTAGTATAATAAGATATGAAATTTAATTAATAGTAATTATATACATCTCTTTAACAAGCAAAATAAGGATCATAATCTTTCATCCCCTCACCAAATTGAAAAAAAATAATATTAAAGATGATATATAAGTAGAATCGAAAAAATATCAAAATATTAATAATAATTATTTAAATCATACAACCAATAAGAAGTAATGTGACATTAAATTATTCCAAGATATTTATTGATTAATAAAAAAATAAAATACAGATGGTTTGTAATATAAATATTTTTTGTTAACAATTATTTTTAATGTCTTTTAAAGAGCGCCTACACTTTGACAATGATACTCAAATTTGTGAATTTATCAAAAAAAAATGAAACATGACAATAATAATATATTCTCTTCTCTCTTCTTATTATACAATAATTTAATTTCTTTTCTAAAATATATTTGCACTGAAAAACAAGAGCATTTTGTATTCTACTCGGATTACCATTTTTAACATTCAACCTTTGTGAAACAAAATTTTCTACCGATGATACTTTGAAATGAAAATCTCACCTGATTATATAATAAATAAGCTGGAGTGTCTCCACTCGACTATCTCGCAATTTGAATTGATTAAATAACATAATATATTATATTTAAGTTTTAAAAAATTAATTCTGGTACTTTCAGCGAGTCAATCAAGCTGAAATTCTATATATAGGAGTTTTATACAATTATTAATCATGTGAAAAATTATCAAACATATATCTTTATTTTTACGGTCACTTTAGAGGAAAAAAAATCAAAACGTTGTAGCTACATTTCTCAAAAGTTGATAGAAAACTATGAATTTTGAATAATGTCCATGTACCAAATTTCATCATTCTAGCTCAAACCGTTTTTGCGTAATCTTGCCTACATACATACACACACACACAAACACAGACATTTTTCTCAACCTTAGTGAAAATGATTCAGGAACCTTCAAAACGTATAAAAACATCAAAATCTCAACATCGAAAATTTTCGTGATCGCAATACTATCTCTGGCGAGATAGTAAAAATTCATGCTGAATCTATATTTATTCTATTAATTTTTCTTTCTAAACCAGGGGTGGCCAACCCGCGGGCCGCATGGGGCCCGCCGTAAACATTTTTGCGGACCGCGAGATTCATCACACTTTTATATTGTGCGCCCTCATGAAACAAATATCGCACTAGTGAAATAAATATGATTTCATTTTTTTTATTTCGTTTTTTAAAATTTATTCAATTTAAAAATCAAAAAAAACAAACATAAAAGATGGTTTAGAACAGAGGTGGCCAACCCAAATGATCTTGCGGGCCACTTTGGAAATGCAACATAACTTCGCGGGCCGCATATATACATACCCATATTAGATTTAGACCCATTATAGATATTGTTTGGTGTGACAAATTGAAAAATAATGAATTTTTATTATGTTTACTATTATTTTTACATATAAACATATATAATATAATAATAATGATACTGAATGCACACATTGTAAAAAATATATAATACTAAAACTGAAAAAAGAAACAACAAATATTTGGTATATATATATATATATATATATGTGAAATTTTTATATAAGTATTAATAATAGTTCATTAATAATCAATAAATTTTCGGACCATAGAAGATGGATGAATCTCAGGCCGTGTGACTTTGAAAATTAAATTGATGAGACCTTTATAAAAGCAGGACAAACAAAATAAGTTTACCTCCCTGTTACCTATACCACGAACCCTTGTTTCTATAGATAGAGTGAAATTAGATCAACTTTTCCTCTTTTATCAGATTAGATTGAATTATTTTTATTATCAACTTATAAACAAAGTACACATATAGGTATATAGTTACTTATGAATTAATGAATTCAATGTAGATTCAAGAAAGAATGAATTGTTATTGAATTAATTCCAAATTATATTGAAATGATATTTCCTTTTATGTGCAATTTGTGGGTCATTTTGTTTTTGTTCAAGATAGTTTTTTTTTGTCTCTATCTCTTTCTCTCTTATTGGTATTCTTGATTTTATTTTAATTTGATATTCTATAGTGATGCTACCAATTAAAAATTATTATGAATTGTATTAAATTATAATTGGTTTTGTAATTTGATAATTTATAATATAATAAAAGACATTGTAATTGTGTTGGAGTGAGGAAAATCGTGACGGGTGTCTGTGATGGAAGTTTGTTTATAGTCTTTGTTAAAGATTCATTCTTATCTAAACCATGAAATAGTGAGGACGTTTAATTTTTTAATCTCCTATTCTTGTAAGTTTTTGCGTTCCGAATGCTGAATTCATCTTCCAAAGTCCAGTTATCATTCCCCTATATATTGGAACGTACCCACAAAAAAGAATTATTAAAAAATTAAATAATTCTCTTAAAAATTGGAAGAAACTCCAGAAAGCCAGGAACCTTGTCTAAAAGCCCTCAAAAAAGGATATCTTGGTCTTTATAACGAATTGGAACTCAATTGGAACCAAATCTATGCTGAAGAAAGAACGGATAGAACACACACACGGATAAGACTATAATTTATTTTATTCTTTCCCTTATTTTATATTATCCAAGTCTTAATTTCCTTAATATTAATGTTGTATAATTTAAATTACTTCCAGTAGATTATAAAAGATTTAAATCTAGTAAAATAAATTCTAGTTGCAATTGTTTTTTAATTGAAAACCAATAAACTTAATCTGTATTATTCTCTTTTGTATCTATTAATTGTGTTATTCCTACAGCTTTCTCTATTTCTCATTTCACTTAGGATCTTAGTTATCTGATTGCTACCTTACACCATGGACCAAAACTCTATTTTAATTGAATCTCCATCCCTCTCTTACTCCTCTGTTTCCCCTCTTCAATCACACAAACGAGGGTCAGTGCGTACCTAAGTCCGCGCATCGCCTTTACACACTTCCCCCTCCACTCCCTACCTACTCTCTCCTATCTACCTCTTAATTATAAACACCCTCCCTTACACCACATATTCCAAAAAACCATTTCAATATATTATAAGTCGAATTTTCAAGTGTGAGTTTTCTTTCTATCGTTGTATAATTATTTAAAGGACGCAATACAAAATACGCGTCAGGCTGTAGCGACAGGCCGGCTGGATCATCTTCGCGTCGCATCAACAATTAATGGAGAAATGTTATACGGTTAACGGCTGGGGCGTCCCCTGCAAGCGACGGGCATTGTCAGCACCCGGGCGATGCGAGAAATGGGTTAGGGTTACCCCCCTATGGACGAGGTGGGCTAAAGAAGATAGTCCAACATCCACATCTATATCCACATCCACATCAATATCAACATCGGCATCATCACCGACACGAACATCGTCACATCGTCACATCGGTCAGCATCATTGCCATCAATCTCACTCAAATCGTCCACAGCTACATCAAAAGTCGTCAACACCATCATCACCGTCATCGAAGGTTGAGTACCACAAGGATTCGTTTAGCAACGAACCTTGTGGTTGTGGGCCAAAGACCGCGTGGGAGGCCTAAAACCAGCTGGTCCTGCCGTGTAACGGGAGATCTAATGGCATCTGGTCTCTCTACAGACGACGCCAACAACAGATTTAGTTGGCGCCAATTAACGAGAGCCGACCCCACATCCCGTGGGAATTAAGGCTAAGAAGAAGAATACAAAATACTAGGTTGTTCAATGAGTCGAATTTTCAAGTGCGAGTTTTCTTTCTATCGTTGTATAATTATTTAAAGGACGCAATACAAAATACTAGGTTGTTCAATGAGTTCGCGTGGAACGGAAATGAAGAAACCAATTTTTATTTGTAAAAGTTTGTAAAATGGATTCAAAAGCTTACAATAATAATCCGGATTGATTGTTATGCCAGTTTGGAGGTAATATATAAACAAAATTCCTTTTGCATCCCAAAAAACTGATGCTAACACCTTCTTGGCTGATTTTTGAACACGAACTCGCTTCGGCGCCGAAGAGCCGGGTTCACACCACTCCTTAGCCTCCTGTTTTGATTCAAGATTATGATGGTATATCCAAGTCTCAGTCATTGTGATAAATCGATTGATAGTCACTTTTCTTCTTCTTAAAACGCTCCAAATGTTGCTGGCAAAGTCGCATCTGAATATGTTTTTTCCGTCGTTAAAGAATGCGCCACCCATTTTGCACATAGTTTTTTGAAACTCAAATTAACACTCAAAATATTGCTCACTGTGCCCAATAAAATACCTAAACTCTTTCAGTCAATTGACGGTTTTCCAATACCATATCTTATCGTTCCGCGTACTTATTGAACAACTTAGTATAGATTATGATAAATCATGTAATAGTTATTATAAAATTATAATGCTACCCGAGAGAAACTCAGGTTTGTAGATGCTAATTATTAGGAGATAAGAAGATATTCGATTTAAAGTGAAAGTAGTAGAGGGTGGGTCGAGATATGCCCACAGACGCTGATCACAATTCGTATGGATCTTCTCTTTGAGTACTCTCACACTGAGAGCTTCTCTTACAATATCTTAGGAAAGTCATCTAAGTAGTTTGCTTAATTTTTTATATATAATACACTTTCACCATAACTTATCGGTTAATAGTTAGTTAGATGAGGATGATCAAATAAAAATCAAATCATTACATTTGATGTATTTTAAATGACATATCTTTGCTGTCTCTAACGCCATCATGCGGATATTATGAAATTTAATCGGAGACTCACTTTTTCTCTTTCTACTTTATCATACTATCATTTTTTTTAACTTTCAATTTTTTTTATTTTTAATTAATGTAAATTTTAAAACTTAAATTTTCTCTTGTATATTTAATTATTTAAAAATGAATAATTATTAAATTTTCATTTGAAAAAATATAATATTATATAAATACATAATAAAAAATTAAAATTAGAGTAAAATAATTCCCATTTCCATTAAATTATTAATCAAAAAATTATTGATCAGTTTGAATTAAAAAACATGTTATTAAATCAAAACGAGGTGTTCTGGATATGTGTTTATAATAGTCCCTGTACAGGCACCGTTTCGACACTAGCGCGTCTGGTGGTTTTTGTAGGTATAACGTTAATTAAAAAAGCTCATATTTAGTGTCCAGAAATATATTTTTTATAATTAAATGGTTCGATACTCCGAGAAAACTGCCAAAAGAGGATATTTTCTTTACATTTCAGTAAATATTATTCATTGTTTTTGGAAAATCAAATTATAATACATAAATTAATAAATAAATACATAAATTTGATTTTTTCTAGTTCTTTCTGTTCTTTAATTGTTGTATAGGGTATAAGTGTTATGCATGATATGGTCATTACATTTTTAATATTTTAATCATTTTTTAAAATATTAATATATGTTGTAGTTGTTGAACATATTGATAATTTTCATAAATTTTAAGTGAATAAATTTCACTATTTTTTTAACAATTTTATTAGACAGTAAAAATTGAGTTGTAAAAAAATTTTCAGGTCATCCTAATAAATGTAAAATATTTTAAATTTTAAAACTAACAAACAAATTGTTAACAAAAACGTAAATTTTAAATATAGCCTTCAATAACTTATAAATACATATTTTAAATGATGTATTACTTGTTCCTGCCGAAATATTCATTATTTTAAGTATCTAAAATTAATTTTGATATGAAATGAAAATGATAAAGAAAATAACGAATTTGATGAAAATGAAGTTAATAAAAATTTAATAAAAATCAAATAAAGTAATAATAATTAATGAAAAATAGAAAAATATATAGATATAATAGACTAAGAAGAAATTAATTAAAAAATTATTTGTAAAAGAAGAAACATTAATCTTTTGGAATCTCTGGCACAAGCAATTCATGTAGCTTACTACACAACCTTATGGAGGAAGGTGTAACCATAATTAAGCTCATGACCCTAATCTCTAATCATAATCTTATAAATTAGAATGGCAATGACTTAATTGAAAAAGAAGGTTAACTAATGAACCTCATAAATCAAGAAATGCTAAATCAGCAACGCCAAATATATGTTTTCATAGAACTAGGGGTGGCTTAAGGTAAAGCATCTCACTCAATAGATCAATTAAGAGAAGAATATATTCATTTCATTGTGATGAAATAAATAACTAAACCTTCTTCCTTCAACACATTGGTAGATTTCGAATAGTTATAGAACCGAAAATTAAGTGCATAGAGTAATTTAATTTTATTAACTTTTACTACATATTCATTAAAACAAATAGATCTTAATAAAAAAAGAGCTGTGGCCAGGCACAGAACCGTCCGACGATTTGAAATAAATTAATTTTCAAACAAAATTATATATATATATATATATATATATATATATATATAAAGTATAAAAAAAATTTTTTTTAAAACTAAATTATATTATCTTGGTTTTGATTTTTAGTTTAATTACTCAATTATTAATTACTACTATATTTTAAGTGAAATAGTTTCCGACAATGAATATGAAATTAATAATATGTAAACTACCACTTCCGGTTGCCGAATATACACCAAAAGTTGATGAATTCATGCTACTGATGCATTAAATAAATATACCAATTTTTAACAAAATCTAAAATGGAATTATGTAAACATAAGATAACCACTATATAAACAATTACTTAATTTTCTTTTATTCATGTTTAGAGAGTTTGTTTCATTTCCGTTTCATTTGATACTTTTTACCGACCGACGAGGTAGGGAGGTATTGTTTTTTGTTAAAATCTTCTATTGAAGGAAAAAAAGTAGAATATTTCTCTCAAAGATTTAAACAATTTAAAATACAGATTCAGCAACTACCCCGCCACGCAGTTCGGGTCTTTAGGACAGAGTAACATTCGGGGTCAAAATTGAGAAGATATTTGAAATAAAAAAGTAGCGCCTCCGATCAAAAAAATCAAGATAAAGATTTAAAGAATGCGTTCTAGAGCATCTTTACCCCACTTAGGCTGCAACCGACTAGATTTTTTCTATTAATCTTTCTGTCCAGAAAACTTTAAGGATATTCCAGCCAAAGTGACAAATGAATTCCCCTTAAGACTTTATCTATACTTACTATAAAACATAATATGTATATATAATAGACATACCAGACATATTGTATATATAATGTAATAGATGAACATTTTATTTTCAATAAAAATCCAATTATTTTAATAATTTTAAAAAAATTTCCAAGAACTGAAATAAAAATTTTTTTTTTATTTTTTTTTTTAAATGATATGTTGTATAAAAATAAAGTATATTATTATCAAATCCATCTGTGAAATAGAAAGAAAGAAAACAAATTAAGAGAATAATTAATTTATTATCTTTTCTATTATACTATTATATATATATATATTTAAATATCGTTGATAATTTCCGAAAGCAAAAAAATATTATATAATAAGTTTTAGTTTTTGTTTAATAAAGTTTGGTCAGATCTTAACTTGAATGATTACATTACTAACTGTGGCTGCAAACTAATAATTTTGTAGGCTGGTGGCTGGAGGGAATTGCAATTCAAGTTAGAAAACTTGTAACACAATAATTCTCTCTCCAATTTCGTCCATTACACGTGTAATATAAAATATTGATTTTTATCTTTTACTTTATAATTTGATTTTTCATTTTTCTATTTAATGTTTGTTAAAATTAATAAATGAAATTAAACTTAATTTTATCTTAAGGTGAATAGTATTATTAATTCGAATGGGTATTATTCAAAATTACTTTTTGTGTATACGATACTATTAAAGGATACCGAATAGATTTCAATTCAGACAATTCAACAGGACCATTAAAAAGAAAATGGGTTGTGTCTGCATTCGGAATTGTTCTGTCAGGCGTGTATTTTAAATTGACAACATTTAGAAATCCCTTCGAATGGGTTACAATTCTGATTTTCAATGATCGTCATATGCAGATTAAACTTGTTTCCTCTCCATGTGATCAACTAACTTTCTATCATTGAATTAATTTAATTATGATGTAGAAATATACGTACTCTCCTATAATTACATTGATTACAACATACAACAATATCTTACTAAATATTCTAAAATTTTTACAATCTCATCATTTTGTAATACATATTCCAAAAACTGTATTTTTTTTATTTTCAATAACTCAATAATCTACAATAATACCAAACGTTAGGATAATATTAGACATTCTAATATTTAAAAAAAAAATGTAAATATTGGCTATTCTTTTGGCTTATTCAATAAGCGTAATTGAAATTTTGATTTGAATTCAAAATTGAAATAAATTTTAAGATAATATAGACCATGATAGATTAGATAATAAATTAATTCTGGCGTATAAATACTCAAAAAAAAAAAATTATAAATGTATTTTTAAAAAATAGATAAAGAAAACTTTTTTAATAAAATTTAATATACATCAAAATAATTATCTAATCACGGAGATTTAAAAACCTCAAAAAGTTTACAAACCTTTATAATACAATCAATATACATAATTTCCGTCGTATGTATGTATGTGATGTTTGTAACATTATGAAGTTAGGTATGTGATGTCTATAACATTATGAAGTTAGTTACAAATTCAGTTTAAACTTAAATTGCAAACACCGTTTGTTCGTCTAGTATTAAATATTATGTGAAATATATATATAAATTTGTAAACCGGATGAAATAAGCTTAAATTCCAAGTGCCAATAAAAATAAAATTAATAAAAAAATTATATATTAATAGGAATTTAAATTTTAAATGAAATTTTAATTATTTATTATTTTATATTTCAGATGTAAATTTAATTATTAAAGCTTTAAGAAAATTTGTATATATTCCATATCATTTTTTTTCCATTTTTCCATTTTTTTTTCTTTAAAGGATTCAAATTTTTCTTTTATTCCTGAGGCGATTTTATTAAAAGCTATTTTCATATTCTCGAATTTTATCTCGAGAGTTTCACCATCCAACACCTCTTATAGGATTTTTACTAATATGATTTTATTTTAACATTCAAAAGGAGAATTTCATGTAAAATTTCTGTCACTAAAATAGAATGAATATTTTATATAAGGTTTACTTTTAATTTAATATCCGTTTATTTTGGTATAATATATACTCAGTAAAAGTGAATTTATTTTTAAGTAGACTATAGTTTTAATCATATACTAATCATATAATCTAACATTTAATGCATTCAAGAATATTTATTCAATTTTTAGGATTAAATTATTTATTTTTAAAAATATTATTTTATTTATGAACTATCTATCCATTTATTTTTTTACCATATTAACAACTTTATTTCTTTTATCTTTTATTTTATTGTAAAAATTTATTACTTATTCCTAAATGTTTTTTTTTATTTACTTATAAGCATATATGGTTGCATAAGCAATATTTCACAGGCGCTCTCACTAAATCATCCAAACAAGACAAAAAAAAAATAGACATATTTTATAATTTTTTATTTTTTTAACAAAATAAAAAAATCAACATTTTGAAATCACTACTCCAAGGGTGTCAAACTCGTGGCCCGCGACAACTATTTTTGCGGCCCGCGACCACTTTGAACTTTTTTAAAAAATTTTCAATTTGTCTCTAAAAAAATAAAAAAAAAAAGGTAAAATGTTTTTAGCGATCAGACTTTTGACATTCAATTTGTCTGCGGCCCGCCTAAAGTTCAACTTTGCTTGTTTTGCCCAAGTATACCTATGAGTTTGACACCCCTGCACTACATCATTCAGAATTTTGAAATTGATATTATTAAAAACTTATTAATTCATAATATTATATTTAAATTATATTAATATTTTTCATATCTATTAATAATGAAACTAAAATAAAATATAAATATTAAAATCATAATTTTTTTCAATTTTAATTTTATTTATTAACTGACGTATTTTAATTAATAGAAAAATATTTAAAACCTTTACACATTACATATAGGATGGTTAGGAGAAACAAGTATCGACTATTGGAGTAGAATACAGAGTACAACCATGTTCTCCATTTCACTTCCCCTATTGGCAAGTTGCATTACACTAAAGCTCTCAAAATGTCAGGGGTTCTTGAGTATTTATTCTCAAATATAATCCTTTGAAATTTTATTTGAATTAGGCAATATGAAAGCAAGATAATCATCATCAATCATTTTTAGTAAATTGAAAGCAACCCAATCCGAAATGAAAAGGAAGATTTAAATTTCACTGCTTGCTAATAAGAATGTGAAAATATTAGATTATAGTTAAGAGGTATAATATAAACAATTGGTTGATAATATATCTATAAATATATCTAAACCACATACTCATAATAAATATTATGAAATAAATACATGAATAAAATAATATATATAATTTAATAATTGTATTGGAATAATATTTGTGATATAAATCATTTGATAGGAAATATTTAATATGGAATATTAATAAAAATATATATAGAAAATTTTGTTAAAGTATAATATTTATTTAAATACATATAATAACTATGGCGGTCATCTGTAAAATTTATATTTATCCATTTCATCTATCTTCTTTCTTTTTTTTTAATAGTAATTTGTGTTATTAGAAAAAATTTTGTTTCATTAAAATTAGCTGGAGTGTCTCCACTCGACTATCTCGCAAATTTAAATTGAATTAAATATCATATCTTATCTTATTATGCTAAAATTGTATATATCTATCTATATATCTATAACCATTGGTTCTCAAAAACCGCTCTAACGATTTTTTTCAAATTCACACTAGATATAGTATTTATAAAGAAAAATTGAGTTTTATTGATCACATCTCTTGAAACTTACAGCTTCATTATTAATTTCTTAATTAAAAATTATATATGGGTGTGACGTCATTTGGAATTTTACTCCCGCCTTTTTTTAAAGGATATTGTATTAATATTTTTTTTATATTTAAAATATTTTAAAATTTATTATTTAATTTCGAAATAAAATTAAAAATATTTATTTTTAATAAAATATATATATATATTTATTAATCTCTCTCAAAAAAAAAATAACAACAAAATAAATGACATTCATATTTGACTCCCGCCTTTTTTTAAAAGATATTGTATTAATATTTTTTTTATATTTAAAATATTTTAAAATTTATTATTTAATTTCGAAATAAAATTAAAAATATTTATTTTTAATAATATATATATATATATTTATTAATCTCTCTCAAAAAAAACAAAAACAAAAACAAACAAAAAATATAATTTGGAATTTTACTCCCGCCTTTTTTTAAAGGATATTGTATTAATATTTTTTTTATATTTAATATATGTGTGTGTAACGGGCGGACCATTCCGATATCTGTTTTCATTGCATGAACACATATATCCATACATTAAACTTTTTAAAAATTGTTTAATAACGATCGATAACGATCAGCGCATATTAAGAGGTATAATTTATTTTTTTTATTTTATTAATTACTTATTTGTCATTAACTAATAATTTAATATTAATTCAAATTTTTTTTTATTTTTTATAAATTTTTATTATTTAATTTTGCTTTTGTTTATACATATATTTTAATTAACTAATCTTATCTTTTAATTTATATATGGACAAATGACACTCATATTGAAATTTGACTCCCGCCTTTTTTTAAAAGATATTGTATTAATATTTTTTTTATATTTAAAATATTTTAAAATTTTTTATTTAATTTCGAAATAAAATTAAAAATATATGTTTTAATAATATTTTATAATTATAAATTACGATATATATTTATCATTCTTCCAATAAAAAAAAAATATTCATGCACTTAGAAACATATCTAATAATACATATTTATGTATTATTGAGGACCCCAAGTTCCATGCAATGATGCAACATTTAATAATTGTAATAAATAATTAAAGAATTGTATATCAGCTCGGTGTCCCAAGTATTAATATTACCAGCCAAACCCAATATAATAATGAATTATTTTTTTTTAACTTAATTACCTAGCCGAGGCTCGGGGTCCCGGTGTGATCTTAATATATTGTCAGAATTAGATAAATAATGTAGAAAAAAATTATTTAAAAATAGATATTTATTTAAATGAAATAAAATTATTTAATTTACAGAATGAAAATGTCTATAATAATGTCTAAACATTTTTTCGAGCGACAGCTCGGTATCCCAGGTATTAATATTATCAGCCAAACCCAATAATAATGAATCATTTTTTTTAACTTAAGTACCGAGCCGAGGCTCGGGGTCCCGGTACTATTATTTTAAATTAAATTAAATTAATTAAATTATAAATAAATAAATAATTAATAAATAATATTTATTAAACCAGTGCATGTTTGGCTCTTTGTTGATGGCACCACGTGTTGGCGCGTGAGATTTGTAGTGTTAAAAAATTAATTCTGGTACTTTCAGCTATTCAATCAAGCTGAAATTCTATATATAGCAGTTTTATACAATTATTAATCATGTGAAAAATTATCAAACATATATCTTTATTTTTCCGGTCACTTTAGAGGAAAAAAAATCAAAACGTTGTAGGTAATGACCCTCTTCCGGATGAGCTACATTTCTCAAAAGTTGATAGCAAACTAGGAATTTTGAATAATGTCCATGTACCAAATTTCATCATTCTAGCTCAAACCGTTTTTGCGCAATCTTGTCTACATACATACACACACACATACACACACACACACACACACAGACATTTTTCTCAACCTTAATAAGTCCTATTTTCAGCAAACTACTTTTTCCATATAAGTTTTTATTTTTTCTTATTCTTACTATACAAATTAACGAACACAAAATAAAAAATTCTAACAGTAGATTTATGTGGGAGTTGTCGGGACATGAAAAGTACTGGAACGCATTCCGGTTCTGAAAAAAAGGTTAGGGAATAATAAACCACTGTATATAATTGAATAACTTTAAACAATTCGACGAAGATAAAATTAAATATAGATAGAATTGAATCTAATATTAATTTTATTTATAAATATCTATTAAAAATTACACGTGACAGAATCAATAAATTTAAAAAAAAAGAGTATAGAAATTAGATTTACCTATATTTTTACAAATAGTCAAATGATTGAATTGGAAATGCATATCAAATGGTGTTTTGATATTCACAGAGAAAATAATTGAATTAATGCCAATGATGTATAGGGATTGCATTGTGGATTTCAAACTTGAAAGTCTGTTTGAGTCAAAAAAAAAATCTCTCTTCTTTCCTTCCTGAAGGGGAAAAATATTCCCTTCGATCGTTTTTTTTTTGTCAACAAAACCCTTTAGGCTTTTTATTCTAGTTGTCTGCGCAGTATTCAATTCAAGCTGAATGGTACCAAGATCAGATAAGGAAAGAAAAATGATGAAAATATTAAAGAGTAATTAGGCTCACTTGAGCAATAAAAAAATTACATTTTTATTTTTATTTTGAATATATTAATATTGTTAAATTAATCATTTATTTATTTAACTATAAATATAAAATATATATGCTATATATATGGAATTAGAAAATTAAATATTATAGTTTTATATATATGTATATATATTTACCTATCTAATATTATAAAAATTCTATGTAAGTTACTATTGAGATATAATTTGAAATTTTAGAATGTTTTAAGAAGAAAATGAGATTTATAAATTTTAAATTCAAATTATATATATCATGGAGATATGGAGGTACCATTCCGTTTGTTTTTTGTGGTGGGAGGTGGCACCAAAAAAGTAGGGAGAAATTCTTGTCGTCCATTTTGGATGTACCAAAACATTGAATTGAAAGACATAAAACATTTTTGTTTCCAATTTTCTCGTATGTTTGAAAGTTTTTCTTAGTTATTTCTTCTTTATTTTATAGTTTAGTTCAGAGGTGGCCAACCCAAATGATCTTGCGGGCCACTTTGGAAATACATCTTAACTTCGCGGGCCGCATATAAAATTATAACCCATACATACCCTTATTAGATTTAGAACCATTATAGATAATGTGTGGTGTGACAAATTGAAAAATAATGAATTTTTATTATGTTTACTATTATTTTTACATATCAATATATATAATATAATAATAGTGATACTGAATGCACATTGTAAAAAATATATAATACTAAAAATAAAAAAAGAAACAACGAAATAAAACAATGATATCATATTTATTTCACTCGTGCGATATTTGTTTCATGAGGAGGCAGAATATAAAACTATGATGAATCTCGCGGGCAAAAAAATGTTTACGGTGGGCCACGGGTTGGCCACCCCTGGTTTAGTTAATATATTTAATAATTAGAAATAGTTTTTAATAATTTAATTTGTATTTAATAAATTAAATTATTTTTTATTAGATTCTAACTGGATTCTAAGACCAGGTTAGGTTTACACTTGGGTTTAGGTTATGGACAGGTTATAAATAGTTGTTATTTTATTTTAGTTTGTAAAAATAATTATCATGGCATGTTCTGCATATCGACGTGGAAATAAAAGTAAAAGACAGCTAGGTTAAGAAGGCCGGCTCTACGTGTAAGAACTGGATTTTAATTTTATATTTAAATTACATTTAATATATTAATTAACTAAAATAATTACATTTAAACAAATTCAAATAGTAATTTTTTATTACCGACCGACGAGAGTAAGGGAGGTATTGTTTTCACACCAAATTTCACATGTGGAGATTTTTACATATCACCACGAATCAGCAATTTTCTTAACAGAAAAAAGTATTTTTAGCATGATGTCTGTCCGTCCGTCTGTCCGTCTGTCCGTCCGTCCGTCCGTATAGATGTGTACAGCCTGAACGGCTTAACGGATTTTGATGAAATTTGGTATATTTACTTAATGCATCAGTGGGATGAATTGATCAACTTTTGGTGCAAATCCGGAAACCGGAAGTGGTAGTATTAGCGATCGACGATAAGAAGGGAAGGGTTATTTTCGCACCAAATTTCACATAAGGAGATTTTTTTACATATCACCACGAATGTATTGGTTTTATCCTCGGGAAAAATCATCTTCATTATGTTTTTCTTAATTTAAAATTATATGACGTCACCCAGCCCTTCATGACGTCACAGCCTCGGGTAACGCCGGCAACGCCGGCTACTTCAGCTATATATTATAAATAAAATAAAATTAAAAATATTTATGTTCTATCCATATCTGTTTTTTATTACATTAATAGATATATTAAAATTACACCCAAGCCTCGCTATACGGCCGCTCTTTATACATCCTTTCGCTATAACGGCCCTCTTTAATTAAGGTACGTTTTCGATATACGGCCTAAAATGTTTTGCTATAACGGCTTTTTTTTCTATGTCGATATATTTGTATATATAATCTGATGTGCTGGATCTACTTGCAGCTGATAGGGAACCCCTTTCATATGAGGAACTCATTCAGTTGCAAGCAGAACCGGCAATTGATGAAGATACAGAGCCTGTTGTATCCAAACAGCTAACATCAAAAATCATGTCGAGCGCTTTTTCTTATTTTGAACAAGGAATAAACATCCTCCTTGATAAACCATATTATATATTTATCAAATTTGGAACCGATCCCATTGAATTAGTATGAATACGTATTAGAATAATTGATTCGTTATACGGCTTTTCGCTTTACGGCCAAGTTTCGCGGAACGTATCTAGGCCGTAAAGCGAGGTTTGGGTGTATTTGAAATTGTTTCTGTAGCTAGAAATTAATTTATTTCAAACCGTCGGTCGGTTCGTACCTGGCCACAGGTCAACTTATTTATTTTTATTTTTCAAGTGGTATCTTTCTAAAATAGTAGACACTTTATATATTTCTATAAGTAGATTTAATTTTGGATAATCGAGAAATATATTTGAACAGTTAAAATTTTAAATGTTATTTTTAATAAAAGTAGAAAAAAGAAAAAACATATTTTAGCAAAATGAAGAAAAGGTTTCAACATTCCTAGGTTTGTTTTTATGGGATCAAAGATATGAAAATAAATAAAAAGGACATTTTATTTATAACTATACATACCATATTTCCTTAAATGACCTTTGGACATTTCTTATTTCTGCCCTAAGGAATCTTTTCTTTAAACTATTCTTTAGAATTTATGATAAAAGGTTGTGATTTTTTCTATAATTGTTAAACATGAATGCAGGGGGAGGAGAAAACAACTTTTATTTTCAAAAATGGGCGTGGTTACAAGTGTGTGATTAGTACAGATTTTTGAATTTTCTTCTTTCTGGTTGGTTATTTTGAAAATATTGTTTATTTGTAAGTCTTTATTTATTCTGTGATTTTGTCTTGACCTGCACTGATTTTAAAAAATTTTTAAATCACTTCATGGTTCTCTTCCGAAGTACTCACAACTCATAAGCATTACTTTTGATATATTATAACCTGCTCATCTCAGATTAAATTCTTTTAATCCAGAACTGATTTTGAAAATTTTTTAAATCACTTCAGTATTTAGTTTTCTTCAGAAGTGTTCACAACCAACTCTTTTTCATTTTTATATTTTTCTCATCTCATACCAAGTAAGTAAATTTTTAATTTATTTTTTTTATTTTTTTATCAATTATAATTTTCATTCATGCTGAATATAAAATGTACCAATATTATATTATTTAATTTAAATTAATATACGAGTATATAATAATAAACATGGTGGTCTATGTAAAACCTTCGTCCCCTCTCTAAAGGAAAAAGTTTTTTTCTGTTTTAATATTATTATTTTGTTTTTTATCAAATCCATTTATCATTAGCCATCTCCTATCATTACATGTAATATTTAACTGTGGGGTTATTCTTATGAATAACGGAAATTCATAAATTCATTTGACCACGTGGGAGTTTGTGGGAGATTAATTTATTTTTATTTGTCTGTGATGTGATGATCTATTGTATTTTACAAATTATTTAAATTTTAAATGAATAATTTAAACAAATAAAATAAAAAAATAATTGAAATTTAAAATTGATTTTCAGATAATGGCATCGTTAAAACAACTAGAATCATTAGAAAAATTGGCTTTAGATGTGATAGAAGACACACTCAAAACGTATATAACTTCACCTCGTGTGGATCATCAAGAAAAAGAAAAGAATTTAAGAAAATTTGAAGAAAAACTTCCTATGTTGTTTCTTCATTATTTTTATACTAATATTTTGGAATTCGAAAATAATTATTATGGAGAAATACCTAAAAGTCTATTGTTGTGCCTAAACCGAAAGACAAAAAAAATAATTATTAATAATCATCGATTAGAAAAATTCTTCTTTGATTATTTATCCCAATGTGTCGAATTGGAACATTTACAGTTAAACGATTCTTTAAATATTTATACTAATTTTGATAATTTAATAACCACATTAAATTCTTTACCAAATCTACGTGTTTTGGATTTCCTTAATTTTGATATAAATGAAACAAATTTACAAAAAATTATGAATTCATGCCCAAATCTTGAAGAATTGAAATTAAAATTTGAATTGAATATTTTTCATGAATTAGAAAATTTCGGACCTTACAAAACATTAAAAATTATAAAATGTAATACTTTTACTTGTAAATATAGTATTAACTATATTTTTTCATTGTTTCCCAATTTAACGACTTTGTGGTATAAAAATTCTTCAATATTTTTTGATCCTTTTAATCCTGATCGACAGGAATATTTAAACTTAATTGATCTCCAATGCTCAATGAAAAGCAATGCTGAATTTCGTGTGATGCTAGATACATTTCCCAATCTAGAAAAACTGGATTTGATTTGTCATTCTTTTATCAATCTTAATTATTTAATCAAATTGACCAAATTACGTACATTTCATTTAACATTTTTTAAAAGACCTTTAAATAAGTATAATAATTTTCATGAAATAATTGGTCCTCAATTAATTGAACTTCATTGCGAAAATCTAAACATAAATTTATCAAATCTAATTTTACATTGTCCAAATTTACAGAGGTTAAAATTAAAATGGTGTTTTATTTCTGGAATACTTCCTGCAAATATCTCAAATATCTCTATTACTTATGAATATTGTAGTCGGACTGAAGAATATTTTAATTATTGATTTATGTATTTCGCAAATGATTCTATTCTAATGAATTGAAATAAATGTATAAATTTAATTTCCTTTCAAAAAATGTATATATCTCTTAACTTTAGCTACTAAATTAATTAATTAATTACTAATCTAAAATTATATGATAGTATAGAGATTTTCAATGTAAATTCTATGTAAAAAATAAAAAAAAAAATAGTCAATTATTAATTTAAAAAATTTCAAAATACATATAATAACTATAAAATTAAATCAATTATCTAGAATAGTTTATAATATATTTTTAACAAATTGAAGTATTTTGTATTTTAAAATTTTTGTCTTTTTATTTCGTATTAAATATTAATTTTATTTAAAATATTTATTGTTTTTTATTTCATCTTTTGTGAAAATTAATTACTGTTTATAATATATATATATATATATATGAATATTTGATATTTCTTCTGGTGAGAAATTATCTACATTTTTTATTTTTGTTTAATAAATTCTCTTTTCTGATTATATATTAATAGGTATAGTATGTAATATTAAAACGTAAATAAATAAAAAATTACTATTTGAATTTGTTTAAATTTTAATTTTAATATATTAAATGTAATTTAAATATAAAATTTTGTAGATCAATTTACTAATAAAATCACAAAATTGAGGTTCATTATAATTATTTACAATTTGTATAAATGAATAGGGGTAAGACTCAACTTATAGGTTTCTTCTAATTTTCGGAGTTAATCAATGCGAATTAAGGTCAAATTGAACAATATTAGATCAAAATTAATTTAGCTAAAAAAATTTTGTGCACTAATTATTATGACTCATAATGAGTTTAAATTAAATCCTGTTTAAATGAAACAATAATTATTCCTAATTATTTAATTTTGTATGATTCTGGGTAGACCAAATGAGTTTAAAAATTTAGTTTTAATTTTATAAAAATATATATAAAATAACTTTAAATTTTCTTAAATTTTATAAAAAAAAAAATTATTAAATAAACCAATAATAATAAAATATTATAATCTATTCGATATTTAATTAATTTGCTGATTAAATTAATTAATAAACAAAAACACAGCAAGAAAATGATTATTTTAATATATTGATTGAAATTAAATAAATGAAATTCTATTAGTTACAGACTTTCAACCAAATAATGTCTAATCCTTCGGGGATACAGAGAGCCGAATAAGTTTGTTTGAATTAAGTAATATTAATAATTTTGTATTCACTGTCGAACATGTATATTGATTCTTTGAACAGAGATAGGAACCTGGACTTAATAACGAGGACTTTTTATAAATTCTATTAAAATTTTTTATACCAAAATTACAAAACATGAAATTGATTGATATTTTCTATGTATAAATAGAGACAGAAGCGAGATTGTACATTAACATAAGAATAATAGAATACATTGGTTAGGCGGCTCGGTGAACCAGATACTTATTGTATAAATACAATTAAAGCAGTATAGTCTGATTAATTTGGATCCACATCAATTCAATAAATTTGGAAATATATTTAATTTTAAGAATATTAATATAATTTAAAAAAATGTAAAATTTTATTTTCTATATTATTTAAATAAATAATGTTAAATTTATTAATTAAATATAATTATTTTATACTAATTTAAAATAATATAATGTTATAATAAGTACCTGGAGCACCGCGCTATCACTCACCCCTTTAAAAAAATATTGATATACAATTCGTTAATTATTTATTACAATTATTAAATGTTACATCATTGCATCAATCTGATTAAAATGAATGGAACTTGGGGTCCTCAATAATAATAAATAATATTATAGTGAAAAAATATTAAACATTATAAAACTATTTAAAAATTAATTAATAAAAGAAAAATAATTGAATAAAACAAACTAAAGAAAAAAATTTTTTTTTTAATTTATTATTATTGAGAAGGAATATTGGGGATTAAAAAATTATTTATTTGGAAATAAAAGTCACGCTTTTCTATTTCTATCAATTTCATATTATTAGATCAGATTTATTTAACAATCTATTTTGAATAAAATATTCTTTAATTATCATTTTAAATGAAAATTAATTAAAGAAAGAAATTGTTTTTAAAATATCATAAATAATATGTAACAATTTTCAGAGTAGATACACATATGGATAATTTATCCTTGCAAGAAAAATAAAATAAATTTTAGATTTTTTTTGGTTAGAGTTTAATATATTTCGTAATTTGATTCTAAAATATTCTTAAAATAAATATTTTTAATTTTATATCGAAATTAAATTAAAAAATTTTAAAATATTTTAAATATAAAAAAATATTAAGACAATATCAATTAAAAAAAGAATGTCAAAAAGGCAAATTTGAAAATGGATGACGTGATGTCATATAAATTTAAATTAAGAAAAACCTAATGACGATTATTTTTCTCAAGGCTGAAACCAATACAGATCGATTTATCTTTATAAATATTATCTATGGTGTGAATTTCAAAAAAAACCTTAGAACGGTTTAATATCTCAAAAATATACAAAGATATATATATACAAATCTCTCTCTCTCTCTCTCTATATATATATATATATATACAATTTTTACTATTATAATAAGATATCTTCAATCTTTTCTAAATTAAAAATAATTTTATTTTTACAGTGTATAACTATTTAAAACATCATTTCAATTTTGGATAAATTGAACAAAGGATAATTGGGTTGAATTAAATTTTTTGTTTTTATAAATCTATTAAACTTTTTCAAATATTTATCTTAATGGGAATTCCAAAAAACTAGTACGTATGATACAAATTTGTCTTGTAGGTAGTAAAGCAAGAGTAAGATGCGGGAATCAACTATCAGAAACTTTCGAAATTCGGAATGGGTTCAAACAAGGAGACGCATTATCACCATTTCTATTTAATTTAGTTCTGGAATATGTAATTAGACAAATTGGGGAAAAATCAAACAGAATAGAATTAAACAAAAAAATTCAAGTATTAGGTTACGCAGACGACTTAAATATAATAAGAGATTCGGCAAGTGTAATTAAAGATAGCGTAGAAAAATTAATCGAAGCAGGAAAAGAGGTGGGGTTGGAAATAAATATTGCTAAGACAAAGTATTTAGTAACAGAGAGGAATAGTATTAACACAAAAAGTCTTAACATATAAAATATAGAATTTGAAAATGAAGAAAAATTTAAATACTTAGGTTATGTAATAACGAAAGATAATAATATTCGAGAAGAGTTTAAAGCGAGGTTTCAATCGGGAAGCGCCTGTTATCATGTCGTAAAGGGGTTTATCGCGTCAAAATTATTCTCAAAGGGGATAAAAATTAAAACATATAAAACAATTATTTTACCGGTTGTATTATATGGGTGTGAGGCATGGTCTATGGTCTATGACCTTAGGAGACGAGATTAATTTTAGAGTATTTGAGAATAGGATTCTGCGAAGCATTTATGGGCCAAAGAAAGATGAGGTCACCGGGGAATGGCGGAGACTGCATAACGAGGAATTGCATGAACTCTATGCATCACCAGATATAGTTAGAATTATAAAATTGAGAAGACTGCGGTGGGCAGGACATGTGGCTAGAATGGGGGAGGAAAGAATGGCGAAAAATATATTGGGGGGGGGGGAGACCGAGTGGTAAACGCCCGCTTGGAAGACCAAGGACGCGGTGGGTGGATATTGTAGGAAGGGACGTTAGAGAAATGGGAGAGGATAGGGATTGGAGGGTTGTGGCTCAGAATAGGGGCACTTGGAGAAGTGTGGTTGCTGCGGCCAAGAACTTTCGAGTTCCGTATAGCCACAGAGATAGATATAGATAGATAAATCTATTAAACTAACTTTTCAATTAAATGTTAAATGATTGTTAATAAATTTATCTTTGTATAAAAGTTAAAATTAAGGAAATTAGAAATAAATAATTAATTAATATTACACAATATATTTATTTTTATATAAAAGCATCTATATAAAATATAAATTATATAAGAAAAACTATAATTAAATTTTTTTTACAATTGATACAAAAAAAAAATTTATAATACCTTAATTTATTTAAATTTATTATTAATATATATTTAGAATCAATTAATCTATTAATTATGCAAATAAATAATTTTTTTATTTTTAATTTTTAATAAATATATTTGGTTTATATCACAATTTTGCTATTGATTATATATTTGAAATATAAATTTACAAAAAAAAAAAAATGAAAATAAAAAAATTATATTACATAGAATGAAATTATAAAATATTTACTGTAATTTATTAGTATATCTGTAAGAAATACATTTAAAATTCATTTCGTAATTATTCTCTTTAATAAATTCAAAGATTTTTAAATAATTAGATTCAACTGATTCATATGAAACAATAATTTCAGTAAGTATTGGAAATAATTCAATCATTTTTAGAATCGAGCTTGTTAATATTTTTCTATAAGAATTTATAGTAACACTTTCTAATGTTTCCTTATTCTTATATAATGCTTCTATAATATGATCACTACTTTCATATAGTCCATTCAATTTAAAATCAATAAGCGAATTACATAAAGTAATAAAATTCTTCATAGTATTATTTCTCCAAATAGTTGACTCTTGAGTATAAGATTCAATTGTTATATTATTGATGTTATCACCAATAAAAGGATCAACATCGCAAAATTGTAAGTTTAGATATTTTAAATTAGGACATTGTAAAATTATATTTGTTAAATTTAATTTGATAAATTCCAATTTAAGATCAATAATTTGATGACCAATTAATTGAGGTAACTCATTTAAATTGAAATAACCTCCACTATATTTGATATGTAATGTATTTAATTGGGTCAATTGGGATAAATAATCAATATTCGTAATACCAAAACAATTCATATCAATTTTTTTCAAATTTGGTAATGTCTCTACCATCGAACGAAAATCAGTATCACATTTTATAAAACATTTTAGTTCAGTTAAATTTAAATATTTATTTGGAATTGGCGTATCATTAAAAAATGTGGAATTTATATTAGTATCATTAAAACAGAGAGTGGTTAGATTAGGAAATAAGTTAAAAAAATAAGTAGCACTATAATAGCAATAAAAATAAAAACATTTTATTGTTTTTAGTGTTGGGAAAGGTTTGATAAAAATTGATTGATGACGAAGTATTAAATTACAGTCTCCGTGTAATTCTTCAAGATTTGGACATGACATCATAATTTCATATATGTTTTGCTCAGTGATATGGCAATTAAAAAATTCTAGAACGCGTAGTTTTGGTAACATAGTTAAACTATGTAATAAATAATCATAACATCTTAAAAAATAATTAGTCAATTGCAAATGTTCTAATTCGATACATTTATTTAAATATTTAAAAAAAGATATGTCATATCGATGTTTATTAAGTCTTAATGTTTTTGTCTTTTCATTGAGACACAACATTAAACTATTTGGTACAAAACTGTGATCATTTTCACTAAAAATTAAAATCTTACTATAACAATAATTAATTATCCTCCAAGGAAGTAGATCTTCAAATTCTTTTAAATTCTTTACTTTTTCTTGATAATCCCACCGAGATGAGGTTAAATACGATTTAACTCGGTTTTCCATCATATTTAAGGTTAAAGATTCCAATGTTGCTGGTTGTTTTAATGGTGCCATTATCTGAAAATATATAAAAAATTTCAATTATTTATTTTATCATATTTTTTAAAATTATTCAGTTAAAATTTAAATAATTTGTAAAATACAAATTTTTAAATGTAAATATTTAAATTAAATTAAATTCTTGAATCGTAGAAAAATAAAAAATTAATTAATCTCGCACAAACTCCCACGTGGTCAAAAGAATTTGTGAATTTCTGTTATTCATAAGAATAATCCCACAGTTGAATATTACATGTAATGATAAGAGATGGCTAATGATAAATGGATTAGTTAAAAAAAAAAAATAATATTAAAACAGAAAAAAACGTTTTTCTTTAGAGAGGGGACGAAGGTTTTATATAGACCACCACCCCTTGTTTATTATTATATACTCGTATATTAATTTAAATTAAATAATATAATATTGGTACATTTTAAATTCAGCATGAATGAAAATTATAATTGATAAAAAAATAAGAATAACCCCACAGTTAAATATTACATATATATTAATTTAAATTAAATAATATAAGATTAATTAATTAATCTCGCATAAACTCCCACGTGGTCAAAAGAATTTGTGAATTTCTGTTATTCATAAGAATAACCCCAAAGTTAAATATTACATGTAATACAAAATCAGATGGACTTGATAAAAAAAATTTATAATATTAAAACAGAATTTTTTTTTTCTTTTGAGAGGGGGTGAAGCCCGTAGACCGCCAACCCTTGTTTATAATTATAGATATATACTCGCATATTATATAAATAAATATAATATTGGTATGTATTTCAATTATTTTTTTTATCATAATTTTTTAAATTATAAAGTTAAAATTTAAATCATTTGTAAAATACAAATGTAAATATTTAAATTAAATTAAATTCTAGAATCGTAGAAAAATAAAAAATTAATTAATCTCGCACAAACTCCCACGTGGTCAAAAGAATTTGTGAATTTCTGTTATTCATAAGAATAATCCCACAGTTAAATATTACATGTAATACAAAATCAGATGGACTTGATAAAAAAAAATTCATAATATTAAAACAGAATTTTTTTTTCTTTTGAGAGGGGGTGAAGCTCGTAGACCGCCAACCCTTGTTTATAATTATAGATATATACTCGCATATTATATAAATAAATATAATATTGGTATGTTTTATATTCAACATATAATTGATAAATATAATTGATTAAAAAAACAATAAAATAATAATTTACTTACTTGATAAGAAATGAGAAGTATATGAAAATAAAAAAGAGTTGTTTGTGAATACTTCTGAAGCAAACTAAATACTGAAGTTATTTAAAAAATTTTCAAAATCAGTTCAAGTCAAAATAAAATTAAAAAAATATAATCTGAGATGAGTAGATTATAAAAATGCAAAAGAAATGCTTATGAGTTGTGACTACATCGAAATACAACACTGAAGTGATTTTAAAAACTTTCGTAACATTGCAGGTCAAGAATAAAAATTTACAAATAAACAATATTTTCAAAATAACCAATAGGAAAGAAGATAACATAAATAAGTACCAATCACAAAACAACACACATATTCAATATACATATTGTTCCTTGACCCTTTATTGTTAAATAGACATGAACCCCAAGGGATTTCCTTAACTATTCTGACCTACCGTATGTTTTTTTATTTACCTAAATTTATTTTTCTTACTTCTTCTATTTTAATTAATTACATATAAAATAATAACAACAGATTTAATTTTGATAGTAAAAATTGTTTAAGATTTATAGGTATCTATTCACACTTTGAAAAATACTTTAGAAATTGACAGAAAGTTTCGAAATTCGGAATAGAATATGCTTTAAAAACCTCTTAATTCTTAAAATTATTAAACTATAAGATTAATATTTTTTTTATATTAAAAATGAATGAAAATTCATAAAAATATAAAAATTAATATACATATTTTCTATATATATATATAATTTTATATTAATAATTGGTGCTTGAGAAATAAAAAAATTTTAACAATATTTATATATTTTTATGAATTTCCTCAATAATTAAATTTAAATTAAAAATCTGATTCAATATTTTGTACTTAAAACTATGATTTTATTTCTTTTTGTGAAAATCTAAAAATATCAATTTTATATTACAATCACACAAACATTTTAAATAAATATAATAATAATAATTAAAAAAATGTTATTAACATAATTGAAAATTTATAATTAAAAAGAAAGACTTTTTTTTAGATTAAGACGAAATCAAATTTTTATCTATCAATCTACATATTTATTTAAATTACATAGAGTTAAATTAATTTTTTTGTCTTTTATGTAAATTAAACAATAATTGTTTTAATTCTTGTGATCAAAATTAATGAATTCGCAATTCTAAAGCTCTCATTAAAATCTTGCTACCTGTTTCCCCTGGCAAATTAAAATTCATTTCTGCAAAGCATGTAAAATTTCAAAATTTCATTTAATACAGTTTTAGAAAGTTTTATTTTATTTATTTTATTCTCTTAAAACGTTGGCAAAGAAAATAACATAATATAATATATAATAAATTCTAAAGAATAGTTTAATGAAAACAATCATTTGAGCAGAAATAAGGAACGGAGAAAGGTCATCAAACAAATATCGTATGAATTTAACTATTCATACTAAATAAAAAAATACATTTTCATTTGTGTTGGTATCCAAAAAAAAAACCTAAGGAATGTTGAAAGCCTTTCTTCATTTTTCTAAAATATATATTTTTTTCTTCTTTTTACTTTAAAAAAAAAAAAGTTATATTTAAAATTTCATTTGTTCAAACATATTTCTATTATCCTAAAGTAAATCTATTTATAGAAATATATAAAGTCTCCATTGTTTAGGACAGAGGTTCTCAAACATTTTTGTGTCGTAGCCATGCCATGTTTTTCGATTTTGGGGGCACTTACCTGATATCGATTTTTTGTAAATTTCTAACTGTAGTGAAGTTTAGTGTTAAAAACTCAAAGAAATAAGATGGAGTGTCTCCACTCCACTATCTCGCAATTTGAATTGGATTAAATAATATATATTATATTTAAATTAAATTAAATTAATTAAATTATAAATTAAAATTAAAAAATAATATTTATTAAACTAGCGCGTGTTTGTCTCTTTGTTGATGGCTCCACGTCACGTGCTGGCGCTTGTTTTGCAGTGTTAAAAAATTAATTCCGGTACTTTCAGCGATTCAATCAAGCTGAAATTCTATATATAGCAGTTTTATATAATTTTTAATCATGTGAAAAACTATCAAACATATATCTTTAATTTTACGGTCAGATTAGAGGGAAATAAGTTGACCTGTGGCCAGGTCCGAACCGACCGACGCGACGGTTTGAAAAATTAATTTCCAGCTACAGAAACAATTTCAAATAATTTTAATATATCTATTAATGTAATAAAAAACAGATATGAATATAACATAAATATTTTTAATTTTATTTTATTTATAATATATATGCAAGACCAGGCTGTGACGTCATGAATGGCTGGATGACATCATATAATTTTAAATCAAGAAAAAACTAATAAATATGATCTTTCTCGAAGATAAAACCAATACAAAGTGTATGATTCGTGGTGATATATAAAAAAATCTCCTTATGTGAAATTTGGAGTGAAAATAACCCTTCCCTTCCTATCGTCGATCGCTAATACTACCACTTCCGGTTTCCAGATTTGCACCAAAAGTTGATCAATTCATCCCACTGATACATTAAGTAAATATACCAAATTTCATCAAAATCGGTTGAGCCGTTCAGGCTGTACACATCTATACGGACGGACAGACGGACGGACGGACAGACATCATGCTAAAAATACTTTTTTCTGTTAAGAAAATGCATGATTCGTGGAGATATGTAAAAATCTCCACATGTGAAATTTGGTGTGAAAACAATACCTCCTTTACTATCGTCGGTCGGTAAAAAATGAAAACGTAGGTATTGACCCTATTCCGGTAGAGCCACATTTCTCAAAAGTTCTAGCTCAAACCTTTTTGCATAATTCTTCTCTACATACAAAAATACACACCCACATATATTTTCCTCAACCTTAGTGAAAATGACTCAGGGACTTTCAAAACGTATAGAAACATCAAAATCTCGACATCGAAAATTTTCGTGATCGCAATACTATCTCTGGTAAGATAGTAATAATATAAATATAATAAATTTTTATAAAATAACGTTTTTTCAATGGACTAAAAAGAATAAAATAATTTTTCTATCAGCCTGACAAAGTTTATATATGGATGAATTGCTTCATATTCAACTTAAAACGTTGAAAGCATTTAGTTTAATTTATTTATATGAACAATCAAGTCAAATTTTTGTAATAATAAAAATTTTATTAAACACATAAACTGACAAATTTTTTTATCATGGAATAAAATCCTAATTGATAGTTTAAGAGCTAAGAAATTAATCTTTAATTATTTTTCACTGTAATATACTTATATCAAAGTATATATCAAAATTTAAAAGAATTTTTATTAAATTTACATATTATCAATCAAATCCAAAATGGTTGATTATATTTGAAGATATTTGTATGCATCTTAGTATATATATAATATGAATAGCTCTATAAAGGAAGTTAATTTTATTCTTTTTAGTCCATTGGAAAAACGTTATTTTATAAAAAAATTTTATATTTATATTATTTTATTATTTTTAGTGCAATTTTAATATGATAAATTTATTTAATATAACAAGAGAAATAGAAAAGATGAAGTTATACGAAAATTTACAAATTACAAGAATCGAGTAGATGACCTGATTTTAGTGTTATCTGATTTTCACCTCTCCTTCGAGTCTCGCTTAGGCCTACGATGTCCCATTTTATGTTCTTTTATTCTTCTTCTAATTCCAATAGTTTTTGATATGATAGTAAGATTCTTGTATTGTAGAAAGCTATGTATAAATTTTTCTTTGCTGCAAAGTGCGATTTTTTGCCTTCCCCAGAATCAGTAGCAGACCATAGTGGTGTGGGATTTGTGAACTTGTCCTCGACCCACCTGGGGTAAATATTTAGTTTTAAAATTCGTCTTAATAATACTTATGGGGTTTTGGTCATTTCTTCCGCGTTAGCCAAGCGTATTGGAAGATGGATAGGATATGGAATAGGAATTTAGGAAGTGACAGAATTAGGGGTAAGTCATGATTTCCCCGTGGTATATGAAATGGGGATAATCAAGGGCTCGCGTGGGGCAAGGTCGCCAGGCCTTGTGATAGATCTATCCTTGTCAGGACACACCCGCTACCCGTGCAAAGGTATAATTTGCAAAATCCCTCGTTTATGTTACAAACATATGTTAAAACATTTTAATAAATAGTACCTGGAACACTGAGCTATCGCTCGACCCTTTAACAAATTTATACAATTTATTATGATAAACTTTAAAAATTTTACAATTTTTTAATTATTTATTACAATTGTTAAATGAGCTTTCTAAAAATGATCCATCAAAAATTTGTTTCCTAAAATGGTACAAATTAATTAAAATAACTTGATTTTCATTTCAAGATGAAAAATATATTCAATTTTACATGATAAAATATTTGATCCTATATTATATATACTCATATATGTTGTTAAAATTAAATGGCTTGAGTTTTATATTTTTCAATGCTATAGATTATAGACTGTTATTTATAGACTATTTCGGACAGAGATTACTTCTAAATAATATTATAAATATTATAAATTTTGAAATTATATATTTTTCTTTTTCTTTTTATAATAATCAAATATCTTTTATATTATATTATTTAATCTAAAAAACATTTTAATTAATATAATAGAATTTATTTAATATTATTAGATCAGATTTATTCAACAATTTATTTGAAATTCTTTCCTTTATTATTTCGTAATTTGATTTTAAAATATTATTAAGGTGTTATTTTTAATTTTATTTCGAAATTAAATAAAATGTATTAAATTATTTTAAATGTAAAAAAATATTAATACAATATCAATTAAAAAAAGAATGGCGAGAGGCAAATTTCAATATGGATGACGTAATTTGTGACGTCATTTAAATCACTATTTTAAATTAAGAAATTAAGAATTAGTTGATTTTTCTCGAGGATGAAACCAATATTTTTCTTTATAAATATTAACTATGGTATGAATTTCAAAAAAATCCTTAGATCGGTTTATTATCTCTAAAATATACAAATATATATGGTATATATAATTTTTGCTAGTATAACAAGATAAGATATATAACTATCAGAATATTATTAATTTATTTATTTATTAAATCAGATAATCGCTAATCATTATATGTTTCATTGAATTTTATAAAAAGACTCCAAATTAATTATTCATCTCCATTACACAGGAATATAATGTGACGCTGGAATTCGTCGCTGGTTAACTTATGTTGAAATTCCACTTTAGTTGGAATATATATTGCAATGAATATTTGCTTTATTCAAAGGACAAATTCAATAATAAATAATTGAATCTATCTCAATTTTATCTGGATGGCTGGGAATCCATCTAAGCTATAAATCAATTGAATATACATTTATTTATATCCGTTTTTGTTTATATAAAGAAATTTAACACATAGTGAAATGATAAAATATTATTATATTGTTTTTGTAATTATTTTTTTTTATATATATTTTAATCTTGGTTTTAATTTTTACTATCTCGCCAGAGATAGTATTGCGATCACGAAAATTTTCGATGTTGAGATTTTGATGTTTTTATACGTTTTGAAGGTTCCTGAATCATTTTCACTAAGGTTGAGAAAAATGTCTGTCTGTGTGTGTGTGTGTGTATGTATGTGTGTGTGTATGTATGTAGGCAAGATTACGCAAAAACGGTTTGAGCTAGAATGATGAAATTTGGTACATGAGCATTATTCAAAATTCATAGTTTTCTATCAACTTTTGAGAAATGTAGCTCAACCGGAAGAGGGTCATTACTTACAACGTTTTGATTTTTTTTCCTCTAAAGTGACCGTAAAAATAAAGATATATGTTTGATAATTTTTCACATGATTAATAATTGTATAAAACTGCTATATATAGAATTTCAGCTTGATTGATTCGCTGAAATTACCAGAATTAATTTTTTAACACTGCAAATATCACGCGCCAACACGTGACGTGGTGCCATCAACAAAAAGCCAAACATGCGCTGGTTTAATATTTATTATTTATAATTTATAATTAATTAAATTTAATTTAAAAATAATATATTATGTTATTTAATCCAATCCAAATTGCGAGATAGTCGAGTGGAGACACTCCAGCTTATTTTATTATTTTGAAATGTAGAATATATTTTCTTATAAAGTTTGAATATTTGGTTATTGAAGCATCTTTGATTATTTCTAATACAATTCGATTTATTATAAATATATATGTTTATCATAAGATCAAATCTTTTAATAATATTAGACAATCTGATTGACTCTTGAATCATAAATATTATTATTATTATTATTTCAATAAATATTTATTTTTCGTTTTTATTATTTTAATCCAAAAATTCTTTTTATTATCATTCGAGAACATATTTATAACAGAATGAAAAAAAACCCTCAACTCTTAAAAATTCAAGACTAATTTGATTTGTGAATAAATCCCCAACCTTATTTTACAATAAAACTGATATGATTCTTTATGCACAGGAAAATTGATAATATAATATAAAAAGTAAATTCATTAATTTAGGAAATTTACTTATATCAAGATACAAATAGAAAAAAGATTTATTTTTGCAAGTATTATATATAGCCCATATATTGGACCATTGAAAAAATAAAATTTTATATTAGGCTGTGAAATATAAATATGCGTCAAAATTTAAATCTAAAAATTCATGTTGTTTATCATATTTCATTTTAATTAATCAATAAAAAAATATATTATACAAAAAGATTTTTAAGAATTTAATAATTAATCAACAAATAATATTTTTCTAAATTTTTATATAAGATATTAGTTTGGATTTCATAGCGTTTCCCGTAAACTCTTTTCTACCCGCTACTTCTTATACATTTACATTGAAAAGTTTAAATTGTCCTGGAAACTTAAACATATATAATTAGTTAAAAGAAAAAAATGAATAAATAAATAATAATAATAAATAGCAAAGAAAAGAATACACAAATTTCAGAAAACTTTATATGGAAATTTTTTAATTAGTTCTTAAAGTTAGATGATAGCTGGGCAATTTTTTCTCATTCTTTTCCGTCTCATTTTTCCGTTTTTTTTTATATCTCTTTTAAATTTTTCTCCAGCTTCTCTTATTTTAAAGTAAGATGATCTCATTTAAATTCGTACATAAGATTTTTTTTATATTGAAAATAAATAGAAATAAATGTAAAAATAGTTAACAAAAAAAAGTCTCGAGATAATTTCCCAACGTTTGATTCCCCAAGCCAAAATCTATTCAAATGCTATTAGGCTTAAGTTGTATTTACTATAAACAACCCGAAAGACTGAGGACATTTACAATTTGAACTGTTAGAGGTCTATCAATTTGCAATTGGCTTAATTCCAATTCACTAGATTTCGAATATTTGTGGACTACTGCCAAACTTCGATTCGTTTTTTTTTTTTTTTGAACAATACATACATACATATAAATTATTGCACTTCAACAAAAATATATCTATCGGCTTTAAATTTTCACTTAACTTAAGAGCATTTTGATTTAATTATCTAACAAATGTAAAATAAAGTAAAATATTTAATTTTTATTAAAATTTTTTTGTAAAATACCAATATATTTTGTACCTTATAAAATAGGAATGAGAAATATTATCAACATCTATTAATAATTGCATTTTTATATATAAACTAGCTGCTCCGAGCGCCTTCGGCGCTCTCCACACCTAGACGGGGGCTCCGCCCCCTGTACCCCCCGAGTGACCCTATTCTGAGCTAAAACCATCTAACTCCTACCCTGTCCCATCTCTCTCACGTTCCTTCCTACATTGTCCACCCTGTTCACAATTGGTCTTCCAAACGGACGTTTTCAAATCGAACTCCCCACCAATATATTTTTCCTCTCCCATTCTAGCCATGTGCCCTGCCGATCCCAGCCTTCCCTATTTTATGACCTATATCTAGAGATGCATAGAGGTCATGGTCATGCAATTCCTTGTTATGCAGTCTCCGCCATTCCCCGGTGTCCTCATCTTTCTTTGGCCCATAAATGCTGGGAAGAATCCTATTCTCAAATACTCTGAATCTACTCTCATCTCCCAGGGTTATAGACCATGCCTCCCACCCATATAGTACAATTAATAATTTAATAATTTTGATCCCCTTTGATAATCATTTCCCGATTGCAACCTCGATTTAAATTCTTTGCAAATATTATTCTCTCTGATACTAATTATCAAATTAATTAATTTCAAACCCCATCACTTTTCCTGCCACGATTAATTTTTTTATGCTACTTTAAATATTATTAATTATTTAAAAAAAAAACAAAGTAAACAAAATAAAAATAAAATATAAAGAAATTAGCATAACACTAAACTACTATAAAAATAATATTAAAAAATATATATTAAAATCTTACGTGAAAATCCAATTATGAGATCAAATTTTCTTAATTAAAATGATTTACTCACATAATCTTAAAAATTAATAGTATTAAATTATAGCCGTAATGTGAATGTTTTCAAAGTTTAAAAGGCCAATAAGATCAATTGAAATATTGTAAATATCAATATATTTATAAAAAGATTTTTATCTCCACATTGCTCAGAATTTAAATTACCGCCAAATTATCGCCAGCAGTGCCTCTATGATCAAGCATTGTAACTAAACTATTTTTATTTAAATTCCACCCCCTGTACACACCTTAGCAATTAGCGGTTTAATAAAAGAAGTCTGACTTGCCCTGAGACCTACTGAATATGCATAAAAAATTTCATAAGAATCGGTCCAGCCGTTTCGGAGGAGTATCATTTCAAAGTTTTGTGACACGAGAATTTTATATATAAGATATATAATATATATACTAGCTGCTCAGAGCGCCTTCGGGGCTCTTCACACTTAGACGGGGACTCTGCCCCCTGTGCCCCCAGAAGTCTATCTTTTTTTAACCTCTCTTCTTTTTCTTTTTCTGTCTCAGTAGAGTGACCTGCTGCATGTAAGACCCTATTTTTAAAAAGCCCATTTTCTCTCTCTTACTGAGACTCAGAAGATCGAGTCTCATTGTCAGTATCATAAATACTATCTTTTTTTTGCCTGTATTCTTTTTCTTCTTGTCTCTTTAGAGCGAACAGCTACATGTAAGACCCTATCTTTAAAAAGCCTATTTTCTCTCTCAGACTGAGACTCAATTAATCCTTTTTTAATTTTAAGTTCCCTATCTTGGTTTGTAATTCTAACAAATCAGATGACCCTATCTGACTTAATTTTAAACGTTCTTTTCTTTCCCTATTATTTTTTAAATACCTACTTTAATTTGAATTTTTCGGTGGCATTCTGGAAAAATTTTTTTTAATTAAAATGTAGAGTCAAATTTGAAATTTGTTGTTATCGGTTGCCATGGTAGCGTTACGTTTGTATGGGAAAAAGAAAAAGGCTGTTTTTTAGTGTTTTCCCGGCAATTATTTGATTATTTGATTTTAGAACTTGAACGAACATTTAAAAGAAAGAATTGGCATAATTGGTCCAGGCGTTATTGAGTTATGCGCTTACCAACACATTTTGCGATTCAATTTTATATTATTGATAATTTTATAATAGTTAATAAACAATGAAAGTAATTATGGATGAATATGAAGAGAAGAAATTAATAACAAAAAAAAAAAATAAAATAAATATATTAATATTCTAGATACATTATTTTATAATCAATTTGAATGCCAGTTTTTTTTGTTATAAAAAAATTATAAATAATCTATATATATAAAGGAGAGTGTTTGTATGTATGTATGTATGTATGTATGTATGTATGTAATTTGTTTACTTTTTTGCTGTCATAGAAACAAACAAAAAAGAAATTTCCTACTTAACCGACACTTTACCGGTAATTTAGAATTATGAACATCAAAAAATAAGAAACGATTTCTATGAAATTACATCACAATATTCTTATATATCTCTATGGTAACATAGGCTATAGATTTTATTAATATCTAATTCTAATCAATAACCACAGAATTTAATTTTTTAAAGTTTATATAGTTCTCCGTGTTGTTCATTCAAGAGCCAGGCGTGGCCCACTGTCTGGCGGACTCATTTTACACAATGTATATAACTCTAGCGATTCCCAATCAAAGAATTATTATAATATTTAACTTTTTATTTTAAATTCTAATATTCAAATATCATTTCAATTAAATAATTTATTCTAAAAGTTCTCATTTTAATTAATATAATAAAATATTTAAATCATATTTAACTTAACTTATTTTATATTTATTCTTTCTATATTTGAATACTTCTTTTATTTTAAGGGAGGGAATTAACTATGATCTAAAAAAATTAATAAATGAACTTAATAATAAAAAATCAAATAAATCCATTAATTTAAATTAATACTATTAATGAATGTATATATTGTTAATTTATCTTTAGTTTTATCAATACTTTTATACCGTTAATTTTTATAAATTGTCTCAAGTCTCTAACTTTGCATTTTCTAAAATTTTATTATAATTAAAAATATTCAATAAAAATCAAGCAATGAAATTAAAATATCAAAATGAAATGATCAAGAAATATTATACTCTATTATAACATATACAATACTTATAAACTATAGGCGGAGGAAATATTAGACGATATCATTGAGGGTTCATGCCAAATCGATCAACATTAATTAAGATATTTTCATTATGACAGATATTAAAAAAACCGCGAATTCAATATCTCTGTTCACTAATTATTTGTAGACTTTAGTAAAACCTACGCATGACTCAATAGATCCGGATTAACTTTTTCAAATTTTGATCTTAAAATTTATCTTGAAGGTAGTAAAGAAAGAGTAAGATGCGGAAATCAATTGTAAAATATTAGGTGACCCAGAGGACTTAAATATAATAGCAGATTCTGCAATTGCAATTACAGATAGCGAGGAAAAATTAATCGAGGTAGGAAAAGAGATGAGGTTTGAAATTAATAATGATAAATAAATATATTTAGAAACAAACAGGAGCAGTATTAACATACAAAATGTAGAATTTGAATATGTAGAAAAATTGAATGTAATCACGAAGGATAATAATATTTGAGAAGAATTTAAATCGAAGTTGCAATCGGGAAACGCCTGTTATCATGCAGTAAAGAGGCTTATCTCATCAAAATTATTATAAAAGGGAATGAAAATTAAAATATATAAAACAATTATTGTGTCTGTTGTATTATATGGGTGTGAGACATGGTCTATGATCTTAGGAGATGAGAGTGGATTCAGAGTATTTGAGAATAGGATTCTTCCCAGCATTTATGGGCCAAAGATGAGGACACCAGGGAATGACGTAAGAAAGATGGAACAGAGGCTCAGGATAAGGACACTTGGAGAAATGTGGTTGTATCTGCCAAGAACTTTCGAGTAGATAGATATAACATATTCAATAAAAATATATATAATTAATTTACTGATTAAATTAAAATATATTTTAAATAATCACACAATAAGAAATGAATGTTTTATGTTATACATTGATTGAAACAAAATGGATGAAAACCTTTTACTACTTTCAACCAAATACTATGTACCACTCGGGGGTACAGGGGGCGGAGCCCCCGTCTAGATGTGAAGAGCGACGAAGGAGCTCTGAGCAGCTAGTAAAATAATATATTTGAAAAAAAAAATATTGTAAAGTAAGTTGGATCAAAGATTGTACGGGGCAAAGGTCCGCACCTTTATTTTAAAACTACTGGTGACTTGGCATAGTTCTAAATAACTATGTTAGGTTTGTAACAAGAAGAATAGAAGACGCATCGAAATTTATTAGTATGGTGGAAGCCATTTGTATACAAGGAGCTAATTTATGTTTATGTCACATTCCATCTAATATTTATGGATTTTCTCATAATTGTAACATCTATTAGCATGCACTTTTCTAACTATTTAATGACTTTGATTTAAATTTGATACCCTTAAATAAATATTTTGTTATTTTTCTCTTGCCTAAAGTAAATAGTAAAAATTTTTTGTGGCACTTTAATGAAAATACTTAATTAGGCAAAAAATCCGCACGGTCAACGGGTGAAAAGTCCGCAATGGATCTTTGCTCCTCAATGGTAATCATGGTTCTAATATTTCCTACCTTATTTTTCTTAATTTAATTCAAACAAAAGGAAAACAAAAACCAACCGGTTTATGCATGATTTATACTCTTACAATTAGACATAGAAATTACTCAAATAAGGCCTGCATTGAAATTGGGATTCAATGAATCAACAATATGAAAAAGTTATTAACCAACAGCATGCTAATAAAATTATAATTTCAAAAAATTAAAAAACACGCTTTTATTCGAGAACGAACTTAAAAGTTGAAAACAATTTTTAATACACGTTAAGATGATTAATAAAAAAATAGATATAGTAAAGTAGAGGAAAAATTAATTAATAATTTTATATTTATATTTATTTGGACATTAGAGTAGTGTTGGTGTTCCTTATAGCTAGCATATGAGTATTGTAAGAATTATGAAATGATTGTCCAAAAGTTATTAAATTATAAAGGACTGTCTTATGATTAGAGAAACTATCAGTCAGGTGGGGTTATTTTAGTGTCAAATAAAATGTATTATTTTTTATAATGATAAATTGTTATATTAGATTTGTTAACTTTAATTTCTCCAATAGTGAATGATGTATATTATATAAAAATAAAAAATGAGCTGTAGACAGGCACAGACCGATCGACGATTTGAAATAAATAAATTTTAAATTATATTTTAAGTGAAAAATTTCCGACAATGAATATAAAATTAATACTTTGTAAACTACCACTTCCGGTTTCAGGATATACACCAAAAGTTAATGAATTCATGCTACTGATGCATTAAGTAAATATACCAAATTTTAGCAAAATTTGTTGAGCCGTTCAAGCTGTACACATCTATACGGACAGACTACGGACGGACAAACGGACGATTGTAGTTAAGGCCTCAGACATGGGTAGAAATGTGATTGCTTCGGCCAAGAACTTCCGGAGGGATAGATAGATTTTTTTGGATTCTAATTAATGGAAATGTTTTAATAAATATTTTATACCAAATTCTAAAAACCTTGAAAGATTTGACTTTTTATACTACATCTGAAAGGAAATTTTTCAATTATATTGTAAACAAAAATTTTCTTAAAATTCAAAAAAAAATTTGAAATTTATTTTTTTTTAGATTCTATATTCTAATATTATTAATATATCTCAATATTATTTTTTTGTTTTTTTAATTTTAATGAATTATCTATGAAATCTATAAATTTGATTTTATTAGACACCCATGTGGTGGATTTATCTTGCACATTTTTTTTTAGTTTTTTTAAAGACTTTTTTTATTATGTTATATTAAATAAAGTTTTTCTTTATATTTAATAATCATAAAATATTTATTTTTTAACAATAGATAGAAAGAAGAATAAAAGAAAGATTTTGAAAAATAATTCTATAGGAGTTTGCTTCTTATGAAGATGACTATTTTATTATTACATTATATTAATGATTTTGATCTTAGAATAAGTATTATTATTATTAAATTCTCTATGCACCATTAAAAATTAATTATGATTATTTAAATTTAATTTCTATTTAATTAATAATATGTATTATCTAATAAATGAGTTCCCTGGACTAAGTAAATTTTTTGTTTGCAATAAGTTTGTTTCCTTAAAAGGATTACTTGAAATGACGATTGAGTAAATCTCCAATTTAGAGTTCAACTCATTTTTTATTGAAGGTTCCTTTCTTGAGCTTTTGATCTGACGGAGGATTATATTGACTTACTAAAAGAGGGTTACCTACACGAGTTTTTTTATCTTACTGACCCAAGCAACATCTTGACAAGATTATCAATGGTGAACTTCGTGAAGGTAACTTAGATTGACATTTCAAAAAGAAAACACTCAAAATAATATATATTTCTGTGGTTCTAGTTATTGATTAAACATATTCCTCCAGTCATATTTCTCCAATTAATTCCTTTCTTTCTCCAATTTTCTTATTCATACTACTCAAAGGTTTAAAACCTAAGTAATAATTAATAATACAAAATAGAAAAAAGTTTATTAAGCCTATATTTGATTATAGATCATGTAAAGAATTGTTTATTCATATAATTCTTTTAATATGTACTTATGTCTAATAAATTTTTTTTTTTTTTATTCTGTGATTTTTCAATTTCTAGTATTAATTCACACACACTCTCTCTATATATATATATTTACCCTGAACAAACGTTAAAAAAACTTTTTATTCATCCACTCATGTTCAAATACATTTATTTATTTTGTTATCGGATGATGATTGCTATTGATACAGTTTTTTCAAATATTAAGTCATTAATTAAATTTAAACAATTTGTTTTAGTTTAAGTTTCTATTACAGAAGATACTAGGTTGTTGAATAAGTTCGCGGAGCGCCATCTATTTGTCAATATCATCGAAAAAATACAAGATATGGTATTGGAAGACCGTCGATTGACTGAAAGAGATTTAAGACAGGCTTTAGGCATTTCATTGAGCAAAGTGAGAAATATTTTGAGTGTTAATTTGTGTTTCAAAAACTATGTGCAATATGGATGCCGCAAAAACCATTGCTAAAATAACTGAATTGAAGTACGAATTGTTGCAACATTCAGCCTATTCGTCAGATTTAGCTCCCTCCGACTTCTGGCTCTTCCCACACCTCAAAAATACCTCCTGGCAAAACGATTTTATTTAAACGAAGAAGTACTAGCTGCCGTGAAGGGATATTTTACAGAGCTGCTGGGAAACCACTACAGTCTGCAGGGATCTATAAATTAGAAGACCGTTGGAATAAGTTTATTGAAGTTGAGGGAAAGTCATTTTTACAAATAAAAATTGGTTTCTTCATTACCGTTCCGCGAACTTATTAAACAACCTAATATTCGGTAAGATATAAATTAATATAATATATATATAATAAATATAATATAAGTTTTTAAGCTTAAAAATTTAATGCCTTCGGATTGAATTTCATCGGAGGATAAATTTTTTTGTTTGATTTTCAAATAATTTTTAATATTTTAAATAAAGTTTTAGCAGTTTTAAGTATGAATTGATTTTAAAACTTATGATAGCATACCTTTTTTTAATTTTTTATATTCATAGACTTACTAGTCAATCTAATGGAATGTCTGATGCTTCAAAGTTATTCGTACCATAGCCAGAAATAATTCTTACTATAATTTTCTGTTTTGTTTAATGCGTAAAAGTAATGTTTATTTATTTATTCGTTGCATTTGCTACTCTTCAAAGTTTCCTTGAAGGTAGTTTCGGCCCACCACTTTAAGAAGCACTGCTCTAAAATATATCTTATCTTATTATGCTAGCTAAAATTGTATATATCTATTTATTTATATATATTGGTTCTCAAAAACCGCTCTAACGATTTTTTTCAAATTCACACTAGATATAGTATTTATAAAGAAAAATTAAGTTTTATTGATGATATCTCTTGAAACATACAGCTTCATTATTAATTTCTTAATTGAAAATTATATATGGAAAACGTCAAAATTGGCATCCATTTTTATTTGTATTAATATTTTTTTTTATTTAAAATATTTTAAAATTTATTATTTAATTTCGAAATAAAATTAAAAATATTTATTTTTAATAAAATATATATAGATATTTATTAATCTCTCTCAAAAAAAAAAAAATAAATAAAAAACATCAAATACTGCTAAGACAGTAAAAAAATGACTATTTTTTATCTAAATACATATAGTCCAGAGGTTGGACTGATGTTTTAACGAGTGGATTTCGTCGGTTCGAAACTCGCCGGGTGAATCGTTATTTAAAAATGAAAATAATGATTTTGTTATTTTTTTTTCTTTTTATCTATTGTTTACTTTTTAATAAATTACTATTCTATATTTATTTATTCATTGTTCTTTTATTAATTAAGTTTTAGATAGTTTTATAATTTTTAATATTTTTTCAATAAAATATTATTTAATATATTTATTAATATTATTTTATTTATTATTATTGAGTACCCGAAGTTCCATTCATTTTAATCAGATTGATGCAATGATGCAACAGTTAATAATTGTAATATTGTAATAAATTTCTATCTTGAAAATTGTTACATATTATTCAGGATATTTTAAAAACAATTTCTTTCTTTAATTAATTTTCATTTTTTCTATAAGTCAGATATATTTCCAAATATTAAATAATTTTTGAAGTGAAAACTTCTTTAGCGGCGTTGAGCACTTTTGCGGGATGGGGAAAAAGTATAGAACTCGCGTGATCGTGACCAACACCATGAAGCTAGCACATTACGTCTGCTTTCAAATTTCTTATAACAGAGCGCGAAATTTGAATTGTCATTAGAACTGTTTTATAATTCTTATCTCTAACATATAAATATATATTTATTATGTAAAGTTCATTTCATATATACATATATAATCAAAATTATACGAAATGAACTTCACATAATAAATATATATTTTATGTTAGAGATAAGAATTATAAAACAGTTCGTATTGCAATATTTTAAACAAAGTTGTGTATTTATATATATATAAATATAAGTTACAAATTTGTTTAAAATATATGTTTAAAATAATATATAAGTTATATATATATACATGCATATGAAATTCATCTTTCTCGTGAAATAGCACGAATTTCGTCTGTTTTAAAATTTCTTACGCAGAAGTTTTCACTTCTGTCGGCCAATTTTGCTTTTTTAATTCCGAAAAGCTGCAAAGCACGTTTTTTTGTCTTTAGTTTGTTTTATAACCACTTGGGGCGCTAAACAGTTTTTCAAAAAAACACTATAGAAAAAAAATATATGTACCTATATATTATATATTTATGTATTATTGAGGAGCACAAGTTCATTAATTTTAATCAGATTGATGCAAATGTGTAACATTTAATAATTGTAATAAATAATTAAAGAATTGTGTATCAATATTTTTTAAAGGGTAGAGCGAGAGCTCGGTGTCCCAGGTATTAATATTACCAGCCAAATCCAATAATAATGAATCATTTTTTTTAACTTAAGTACCGAGCCGAGGCTCGGGGTCCCGGTACTATTTATAATTAACTATAAAACTGAATTTAATCTTAATTATAATATATAATTATTAGAATATATTATTTCATTTTAGACTATTATTATTTATTATTATTTTTAGTTTTTTTTCTTTAGTTTTTATTAGATTCACATTGTAATTTGTTTGTTTGTTAAATTAGCTTCACTTTGAATTCAATATTTTTTTTGATTATTATCTATTAATTAGATATTTAACCCAAATTGATCATATTAATTTTCACAATTGACGAATTTAATTAAATTCCTCGTAGTTTCAATGCAAATAATTTTGTTAATCAATAAGAAAAGTTTCTTCATTTTAAATTACAAAGAACGTTTGACAAAATATCTTCTCTTAAATTCAAATTCAAATTGTTTTATTTTGAAAAATAATATAAAAATAAAACAAAAAAATAAAAAAAAATAATGAAACTAAAATAATACGAGATAAAAAGAATTTCATTTGAATTCCAGAATTTATATCTCTAATTTACGCCTTTAATAGAATGATTGTTATAAGTTTCTTTTCAATAGAATCTAATAATTTATATGCAAATTTTTAATAAAATCATATAATAGAAATTTATTTCAATGCATAATATTATAACATATTTTTATTTCCTTATTTTTAATATAAAATTTAAATATGTTCTGATTAATTTGAATTTTAACAAAACTTTAATAACTCAAAGTTCTATGGCATTGTTCTAATTTTATACTCATTTTAATTCCCATTAAATGCAGTTATTTAGCTATTTAATAAAAATACGTTTTAATAATTTATTGATTATGATAAATGAATTTATAGTTTTTTTTGAAAGGAAAATTTATAAAAAAAAAATGAAAACACTGGTTGTATGAAAGTACAGTGCCTATTATTAAGCCGAGTAAAAGTATTGTATGATCAGTACAACGGCTCTTCTCAACCTTGATATTGATTTTCTTGATTAGAGCTAATTAGTTTCCCAATTTTAATCATGTAGTATGGTTTAACATCGACCATGGAAGAGAAAATTTCCCTTTCTATACCCGGGACCACGAGACTCCGTGACTTAATTATAATTTATATTTTTTATAAATAAAAAAAATTGCATTAATAAACTAAACAGTCTTTTAGTAAATTAAGTGAATCAACATTATTTTAGATTCAGAAGTATATAATGTTATTTATTTATATGATGTTAAAAAGATACTTGCAAATTTACATTATCTTGATATTGAATTCGAGTGATCTCCTAACACGGTGCTTTTGAGATTTTTTATCACACTTGTACTATGATCTTTTTCATTGTAGACAATCCATTTTTCATCGTTTGTTATCGTGTGTTAAAAAAATGATCGGTTTTTCAAACTTCCAAGAAAAAAATTGCACATGTCAACGACCTTAGTGAGATTAATTTCTTTGAACTCACGAGGAGTATTTAATCGACAAACATTTTACCAGTTTCAATGTTTAATGTCAATCTATCTATCAAAATTCTGAAGGATCTCTCAGATAAAGGATTTTTGTTTTTATTATTGAGTTCGGTACATATCAAGTGAAAACAGATAAATTAATGATGATAAAATATTGTTCTTATTTTTTCTTAAATGTTTATTATATATTCATGGAATTATTCAAAATCAATACTTACAATTTAAAAATATTATTTTTAGTTAAAGTTACATATATAGTTTATTTCATACCATTATTTATTTTAACATATTTAGTAGTAGGATATATTTCTGATAATATTATAAAATTAATAAAAATATCTGTATATATAGGTTCGGACACTTGAAAAAAAACATAATTTTCCATATGCCAACCACCAATTTCTTCGGATTCCGCAGAAAAGACTGCCTTGCAGCTTCCACCCTGTCTGCTGAGGTTCTTGGTCGACCAGACCTCGGAAGGTCAGCAGTCGATCCTTCTTCTCATACCAGGCTTTAATGCTCTTGACATCAGGTGGATTCCTTCCAAATGTTGTCTGGAAGTGTCTCTGCACTGTGGTTGATGATCGTGACTCATGGTACCACAGGACACACTGTGCCTTCTCTTGATTGGTTAGCATGGCTTCTTGGGCACTGCACCTCATCCACTACTTAGGTACTGCGAACCTAAAACAGAAAAAAATCTTTGATCGTTTGTGAACAATTCGACCCACAAGTTACCTATTTGTATCTTACTTCTAGCCTGTGTTATCAAATTATGTAATCAGAAAAATTCTTTTCGGACACACTGTACATCTAAAATTCCTTATAATTTGGGATTCAATGATACATTTTCTAGAAATAATTTTTCTTTTTTAATTAATACTTTAATTAATTTTATAGAGAAATTTATGAAGTAACAAAAAACTTAATCCATCCCATACATAATAAAAAGTAAAGTTTTAAAAGTAATAACATTGGCTTCTAATTAATTAACTATTTTTTTAATTTTATCATCTGTTTATTTAAAAAATTTAATTAAATTAAATTGTATTTCAAATTTCATTCATTTTTATATGTATCATTCTTCCGATTCGAATAGAATCGTGACGTCAATTGGTAGGCAAGAATCAAGCATGGTTATCAATCGGGTAGTGTATGATTATGAAAACTGATTCACTCCTGAAAAATATACTTTTTTCAAACTTTTTTTAGAATCTCAAGGTATTTAAACAAATCAATTGTTTAATTGGGTCTTAAAATTTAAAATTTATTGCCTCTCATATCTCAGCAACTTTCCATTGCTTCCTGCGATTTTGCCTGCCAATACCGGTTGTAAATATAAACAGTGCTTTCTCCTAAACATCTATCTTTCTCATTCATAACTTGATTGTTTAACAATTTAGTTTGTATTTTACAGATTTAAAAAAATATAAAAATAATTTTTGATCAATTTTTAATATGTATGTAAGTACGTGCCATACTTACTTTATCGGCAGAGGTTGAAATTTCTCTAAAAATAAACTAAAATATATTTTCGCTTTCCATCGTCCCTTTTCAATCGTGTCATTTGATGTGTTCAAACCGAGCAGATCAAACTTGATTGGAATTCACATCCCTTTTCAAAGACCGAGATAATTTAAAAAAAAAAGTTCTTGTGTCGATCGTTTTTCATATGAATTTTAACAAACATAAAATCGTCGAAGATAAAAATATGTGTGAAATTTAATTTGTTTATTTTCATAAAATAATTAATTTATTCTAAAAGCAATCTTAATTGCTCGTATGTTATTATCATCATCTTGATTAAAAACAAGCTTAAAGTGAGACATTTAATTTTCTTTACAAAAATTAAATGAAACCTAATTATTTTATCCCCCCACTCCCCATTCAATGACTTTTTCTTTTTAGTTTAACGGTAAATTTTCTGTATTTAACTCGATAAACATACATAACAAAGAGTAGATGAATTGATGGTTCACGACATCCCTTAGGAAACGTTATCTCTGATGTCGACGAGAAGAAATTTTGTGCTGTTTTTACGAGACTGGTCGATCGCCCTTCCATGAGGATTTTTCAACTCGCTCAGGGGAGTAAGGCCATTTAACAGCCAACGCCTAGAGAGAAATCTTTCTTTTTCAACGTCCATCTGGAGATGTTGTTATTTTTTTTTTCTTTTCTTTTTAAGATAATATATGCTTCTTGATGCTTGAAGGGTTGATCCTATGATGCTGGACGGTTTTAACCCTCTTCGAAAGAATAAAGCTCTTTTGAATCCCGGATTTCTCACTGATCCATCTAATTATGTATTCTAACCACTTTTTATTCTAAATTACATTTCGTATTTTTCTTAAGAAAGAAAAATAAAAATGTATTCAATTAATTCTTCAATTTTTTCAACAATTGTGGGTATATAATAAAATAGAAATTAATCTCGAGAATATAATTTCCACCTTTATTTCAACTTATCTATGATATTTCACTTTATTTAATCGAATTCTTAAAAAATGAGCTATGGCTAAGCACAGAACCGACCGACGATTTGAAATAAATTAATTTCCAAACAACATCATATATATATATATATATATATATTAATAAAGTATAAAAAAATATTTTTAAAACTCGAATTAAATTGATTAAATTTGATTATCTTGGTTTTTTATTTTTAGCATTTTTTAGTTTAATTACTCAATTAATTACTACTATATTTTAAGTGAAATATTTTAATATATATTAATACTTTGTAAACTACCACTTCCGGTGTATACACCAAAAGTTGATCAATTCATCATAATGATGCATTAAGTAAATATATCAAATTTTATCAAAATCCATTAAACCATTCAAGCTTTACAAGTCTATACGAACATACAATGGACGGACAGACAGATATCATGCTAAAAATACTTTTTTCTGTTAAATTTCTGTGAAATTTGTTGTGAAAACAATACCTTCCCTTACTATCGTCGGTCGGTAAAAATGGCCAATTAAAAGCCTTTTACTTTAATCCAAAAAACAAGCATGTTTATGAGTAGTTATTTCTCAAAAGTTGTTGATTGTTGTAATTATTTAAGTTTATAGTTTGTTTATGTATTTCGACTTTATCATTTTCTAGTCATTTCTAGGGAATATAGAATTTATATTAATATTTTTCATCTTGCTATATCATTTTTGATTACTCTAAAGCAGTGTTTCCCAAACTCTTTTGATTCACGTACCTCCTTTCATAGTAAAAAAACGGATCCTGAGTGAATAACCTGAGTGCAGTCAGGTTCCATTTATTCATTGATATTTATTTTATTTCTCATATTAATAAGAATGTCTCACCATTTTTTTTAATTAAATCTTGCGCGAACCCCCTGAACGTTGTTCAAGGACCCCCAAAATCGATTTTAATTTTCCAAGGATCCCCTGAATGTTCCCAGGGACTCCTAAACTCTAAAGCGTCGAAGATGGTCTATTCAATTGACCACTTGAACATAATCAGTAATTTTCATTTACTTAACTTAGTAACTTACTTAGTTTATTTTCAAAAACAGAATTCCCAATTGGTCACCACTTGTAAAAAGCGGTTTCTTTAAGGTTGGTTTCATCTTCCCCTTCCCTTCCCCCCATCTCATCACCCTTACATCAAAATAATAAATTTTAATCAGCCTAATTTTTATTTAAAATTTAATTCTGGTGTGTTTTTCTTTATCATTCATGCATTATATATATCTTTAACATTTTTCAGATGGACCTACTGGAGAAACCAATAATAAACGACCGGTAGATGGAGTTTAATAGGCTACTATATACAATAGAGTTGGAAGAAAAGAATATAAGTATTGGCCTATATATATTGTAGACAGTGGCGTACCTAGAACTTTTGCCGCCCGGGGCGATCTCCAGTTTGCCGCCCTTTCTATTATAAGTCAATCAAATAGTGGTTTTTATAAATTTATACACATAAATAAATTATTAAGTTATTTAATCAATATTAATTAAAATACAAAGTAAATTTTAAACCTAGCAGACCGCCTCCCACCGGCCCTGCTTTTCAAAAGAAAAATCGATGATTTAAAAAAATATTGGTATATCACTTCAAAGTAATCATATAAACTTTTCAAAAGAAATGACATTTATAAACTGATATCAAAAAATTTTAGTTAGGAAAAATTGCCGACCAAAATCGTAAAGATGTATTTACGAATTTAACGAATTTTAATGAATACAATAAAATAAAATTATTATCCTGTTCTTGGAATTAGAATTCAAAATTTACACTAAAATGCATTTATATACACCGAGGAATAATATTCGAAATCATATAGTTAATCATAATTTATATAAATCAAATAGTAAACTTATAATAATCATAATCATTTATTATTCAAGAAAGAAAAAAAATAAATATGAAATGAATAAGTTGCTTTTTACAACTATAACTAAATATAAAAAATCCCGCCCCAAGATAAGTGTCGCCCGGTGCGGACCGCACCCCCCCCCCCATAAATACGATTGTAGAGTTAGGAGAAGGTAAGAATTGGATAGAATTAATTAAAAATGTGGTTTAATAATCCAAGAAGTACATTAGGACTTTGGATATAGAAAGAGATATAGTTATTTATCATTAACCTATGATTGTAAAGGCTCAACCTCCTAATCATGCTCTAAAATAGTCAGTTTAAGGTCAGTCTGATCCTGAAAATTTTTGCCTGAAATTTTATCTAAATCTACATAGAAGTTAATTGCGAAATATAAAATTATTAGTAAACAAACTTTTGTTATTTCCAAATCAATGAAATTGTATATAATGAACTAAGAATTGGTTCCACACACACACACAATTCACTGTACTACCTATTTTAGGCCTAAAGACAAATCGTAATATAAAACTATGTTAATTTAATATAATCGAATTTTGCCAACAAAAAAATGTATTTCTTACAAATACTACAGACTTATTGGATGGCATCTTATACAACCTCATTTTAAGAATCTACACGTTTTGTTTTAATATAATATGTTTTCTGTTTTATATACAATAGAGCTAATTTAAATTTTTTAAAAGTTGATAGTATTATATATAAAATAAAAATTTAATTAGTTCTCTAACATGTCATATGATTTAATTGAATGTAATGTCTTTCGAATTAAATAAATGATATGAAAACAATTTTTTGGTTTTTAAATTGAATTTGGGAGTTAGAGTGGAAGTCAAGTCTCAAGTGACAGGCTGGTTGCCAGGGAAAGGCATCCGTCTCACATTCTTCCCGTTACCAATAAAAGGAACTCAAAAGCTAATAAAAATAAACCTTAAAGAGAAGAGGATGACAAAACGGGGTCGTTAAAGAAGATTACAAATTACGCGCAGAAAGAAAAAAAAATCACATCCATTTGGTCTTCTATCGTTCACCAGATGATAAGATTCATTGCAATAATTCAATATATCATATTTTCAAACCGCTTCTTAAATATACATAATAAATGAAGCATATATTTGATTTAATCTTAAATTAACTTAAATAGGTATTCGATAATGAATTCGATTCGTTAACTTCTCTTCATTTGGTCCTAAAAATATTCAAGTCAAAATGACTATGTGTGGATGATGATTCATAATGTGCTTATTATAAGTATGAATGATGATCAGGAATTTTTTTTATAAATTTATTATATTAAATCTTTTAATATATTATAGGTATTAAATATTTATAGATATAAATATAGGATAAGGAATTGATTCTTTTTTATAAAAAAAAACTCGAATGGCAACAGCAAAGTGTAGTCAATTAGACAATAAATTTTTCCGTTCAGTTAATCCCAATTATATATATATATATATTAGATATCGAAAACACTAATTCTCGTTGATTAAGCATCCTCTTCCTTTATTAATACCTTCCAATGAGGTTTTGACATTATAATAGATTAATCTATATAAATCGATTCAATTCAAGTGACTGTCAAATATTTACAATTTAATAACAATCCTTGTCGGCATATCAATTATCTTCTTATCAAAATGAAAACTCGTTAATTATAATAATTAACTACTTGTAAAAATAAATTGCCTATTAATTTTTAATTAAAATAAAGCGACTATAATAATAGGTATATATATATATATATATGATCGTTTAGGTTTTCGCAAAAGTTGTGATTATGAAAAGTTATTTCCGGGTTATTTTCACGTATTTTTATGAAATTAGAGTCTTGATGTTTTGGCGTCCATTTTGGCGCTATTTTCAAGAGAAGTTTTGAATTCTGGAAAATGAAGAGTCAATGTTGGTATTTTGGGTTGAATGGGTGGTTTTTTTTATTTTTTTTTACTTAGTGCGTTCAGAAGCTCTGAAGAATCCCCAGCACAAGATTACACACCTATTCAATCTAATATACCAACAATTACCCTTAGTCTCCCAGAATCCAAAATTTAGTTGATAAAATGAATGCAGAAACATCAAAACTCTCACAAAAACTCCTGAAAATAACCCTAAAAAATTATTCACAATCACAACTTTTGTAGAAACCCTAAACGACAATAAATATATATATATATATATATATGCCTATTATTATAATCGCTTTACTTTAATTAAAAATCTTATAATTTTCTTCTCAACGTTTCTCTTGAATATGCCGTCTAAAATGGGCGCCGAAACATCGTGACTAGAATGTCAAAAAATTCTTAAAATAACTTTCCATTATATATACAAATATACTAGAGAGAATTATTTAGTAATATTTTTTATCTCGATCCTTTTAATAATACATTTATTTAAATTGACTACTCAATCGTTTAGAACAAAAAAATTCCAATCCCTTTTTGCAATTTAAATGATTAAGCTTTTTTTTTAAATTTAGATATGTGATTCTATCAATTATTATCTGTTGAAATTAATTTAATGCTTGATTAGTATTATAAATTGATTTAAATATTTTTTAATAAAGTTACAGAAAAAATAACTGAAAAAGAAAAAATATAATGATAACAATTTTTATTCTTCCATAAATTATTATTTTTATTGTTCGAATTTATATTCTCTATTTAATCTTTTTGTTTCAACAGAAAATATTCTCTTATATTTATTCATCCCTTGTGAATAAATACCATTCTTGATAATAAATGTATATATATATATATATATATATATATATATAAAAGTAAGTATATATACGTTTATTATCAAGAGTTTATTATCAATATATATATATATACTATTTATAAATAAAGTAGTTTCACTATGCCATTTAAAATAACACATTAAAGAATTATTATTATTCATACAAGTATATCATTTGTAATAAATTATTCAACAAGAATTCACCTGTCAGTTTTTCTCAAAAGCAAATTAAAAATAAAAGTTCCTTAAGTATTTTGTTTATTATTATTATTATTATCATTAGAATGATTTAAAAGTATATAATAGTAAAAATAAATTTAATCAAAATATTCTCAGAGCATTATCAAAATTAAAATCTGTAAAATCTTTAAATTATTATTTTGTCTCTTAACAGGGGGAGTGTGGCAAGATGAATATCGATTTGGGGTATGTTAATAAATAAAATTCTTCTTATGAGAGAGTTAAAACCGGATGATATGGGAAGAGATTATATAAAGGTTACATGATCTCTATACATTCTAAAATCAATAGTCATAAAAAAATATGGACGATGGGTGGGGCACCTGAATCGAATGAATGAGCAAAGGCTAATGGTAGGTTTATCTTGAAAAATGAATCCGATTATTTCTTTTATAAAATTTATTTATATTAGTTATTATATCTACTCTTTATTTGAACGAATATATATATATATGATTTTGTTCCATGACATGATTTTAATGATTCTATGAATATTTTCTTATTTAAAATTTTTATCCCAATTTGTTATTTTATTTTTACACATCAAGAAATTAATCAAGGAAATATTGCATGTTTTTTAAGTAAATAGTATTTAATATAAAAATATAATTCTAATATTTTGTGTGTATATATATATATTTATTTATATATATATATATACGAGGGCAGGTCAATAAGTCTGTGACAAGTATTTGGATAAGAAAATTATTTTAATTTTCGACGTAGTCTCCATTGAGCTTAATACAACGTTTCTCCAATTTTTTTATCCCCTTCAAAAAATGAGATTTGTCGAGGACATCAAAATAGATTTGCTTGTGAGATGATTTTACGTTGGAGTCAATCACTTGGTAGTATGCTATTAATGGATGTTAAACAAAAACTAAAAAAACCCCAGCTGGTTCCTATTTCGGCAGAAGTGAGGTGATAATGCCTGCTGACAGAAGTATTGGCATTTCATTTAAGAGACTGGAAATTCAAAAAGTCACAGACTTATTGACCTGTTCCCTATAATCAATTAAATAATGTTTATATGGTTTATAGATGCTATTTCCTACCACAAGAACTAGGTTCTAAATTATTTTACATGTAATTGGTTGAGATTGAAGATAACATAAAATGGAACTCTTGCTTAACGCAGTGAATGAATTCATAAAATCATTAATGAAAATTAGATTTAGTAAATAAAGTTAGATTGGGTAAAAGTTGTCCAAGCCATACCGCGGTTAGACAATGTTAATCAATTTAAAAGAATCAGGAAAAAGGTTTAAAGAAAGGTGATATGAAAAATTGGTGAAATATTAGTAAATCTGACAAAAAACCACTTCGTGGTAGAGGTTCCTCGCCAAGTTGTGAGCCCTAAAAAGTTAGGAAATCATAAAAGTTAGGGCCCCGCAAAGTTGTCTTTCAAAAAAATTAGTGAAATCAAAGCTTGGCGGCCGCCAAGTTACTCACCTTACAATATTAATTGTTTTTAAAACGTTCATTTCCTGAATAGTGTATTTAATTGCATTTCCAATAAAACTTTTTCAAATAGTGGTAGTACCTCCCACATTACCACAGAGTATTTGCAAAAGTTATTTATATATTATTTTTTTTTTTTTTTTGTAAAAGATACAAATATGATTTACCTGAGTATATTATATATCAAACAAATAATACCTATTTTTTTCTATTGACAAATTCAAAGCTTTATAATACGCGATATATGTTTGATTCAAGAGTTATCTTATTGTTACTGAATACGAGAGTTTAAATCACAACATACTAATACTCCCTCTCTACATTCGTAAATTAATATATTTTAATATTGGATGTTCAATTAAATATAATGGACGATAATAATCGATAGATTTAATATAATACAAAGTTAATAATAAAAAAGCTGGAGTGTCTCCACTCGACTATCTCGCAATTTGAATTGGATTGAATAACATAATATATTATATTTAAATTAAATTTAATTAATTATAAATTATAAATAATAAATATTAAACCACCGCATGTTTGGCTTTTTATTGATGGCACCATGGCACGTGTTGGCGCGTGAGATTTGCAGTGTTAAAAAATTAATTCTGGTACTTTCAGCGATTCAATCAAGCTGAAATTCTATATATAGCAGTTTTATACAATTATTAATCATGTGAAAAATTATCAAACATATATCTTTATTTTTACGGTCACTTTAGAGGAAAAAAAATCAAAACGTTGTAGGTAATGACCCTCTTCCGGTTGAGCTACATTTCTCAAAAGTTGATAGAAAACTATGAATTTTGAATAATGCTCATGTACCAAATTGCAAACCGTTTTTGCGTAATCTTGCCTACATACATACACACACACACACACACACACATACACACACACACACAGACATTTTTCTCAACCTTAGTGAAAATGATTCAGGAACCTTCAAAACGTATAAAAACATCAAAATCTCAACATCGAAAATTTTCGTGATCGCAATACTATCTCTGGCGAAATAGTAAACAATTCGAAAATATATCTGTACTACTGTTCAAATTCTTTGCTGCAAAATACCTCGTTTATAAGATTCATCCAAATCTGACCTCTTTCAAATTCCTTAAAATTTGTTTTAAATTCAGTCTGTTTAATATAATTCTTACAATTTCCAGAGGTTTTTAAAATATATTTTCTATATCTATATCAAATTTTTTATGACAATTGTGGCAACACCTTTTCTTAAATCTGATAAGAAAAAAATTATTTTGAAATATGAGGGATTGTATTTGTTAATATCTGTTTGTGGAATGACTTGGTAGTTAATGGGATTTCGAGTTGGAACAATAAATTTATCCAAATCCCAAATAATGTTGTATATCATAATAATATTTCTCTAATCCGTACCAAATTATACATTTACTGGTGGTTATACAGTAATAACTTAAAATTACATTTAAATTTACATTCCGACAAATATTATAGGTTATCATTGGTTCTTATATGAATATGAATTTTCTTATTCATTAAAAAATAATATTTTAATATTTACCATTAAACAAGTATAATACTATTCAATTATTAATTGTGAAATATATATATATATATAGAATGTTTTTACTCAATGATCACATATAATATATTATTTCTTTATAATTCTATTTTTATATTCTTTTTGAAAATTCATAAATTTTAATCATTTAATTAAAATAATATGATATTTCTAAATAATATAAGCCCGCGGACCGCGACAACTATTTTTGCGATACGCGACCACTTTCGACTTTTTTAAAAAAATTTAAAAATTAAATTTATAGTTGCAAGGAAAAGATCATATCATTACGAACATGTTTGACATAATTAAAGTATTCCAATGTAAACTAGTTCTTTGGGAAAAACAACTAAAAAATGAAGATTTGACGCACTTCCCGACGTGAAGCATGAACAAATCAAGTTTAGATGAAAATACGCAGAGAAAATTGCAAATTTAACAAGTGAATTTGAAAACAGGTTTAATGATTTCAGTTCCCTCGAAGACAAATTTTTTTTTGTTTTCTTCGATTTTCTCAATAAATATAGACTCTGTACCCAGCCATATGCAAATGGAGGTGATTGAGATTCAATGCAACTCAAATTTGAATTTATTGAAGTGGGCATGCCTGAATTTTATAAATATTTACTAGACAAGTTTGAAAATACTAGAAAATTGGCATATGAAATTATTTCAATGTTTGGTAGTACATATCGGTGCGAGCAGTCATGAAAGGTAATAAGTCTCCTATTAGAAACAGTATTAATGATGCTCACCTTGGGTCAGTGTTGTAAGTTATCACTGCAAACAAAACTTCGCCAGAAATAGAAAAGATAATAGCAGAGAAGAGGTGTCAAATATCAGGACGTAAACATTATTTTTTTCTTTTCTTTTCTATATATTTCTATATGTTTATATTACAATGTATTATTTGAAATAAATCTACATATCTATGAATATTGATTTTTTTGCAGCCCGCCTAAAGTTAAACCTTATTTGTGCGGCCCAAGTGTACCTATGAGTTTGACAGCCCTTATATAAAGAATAATAACTAATAAAAATATAATAAAATATTAAATTATAATATTTAAAAAAAAATATTCATATTTCATTACACACAAAAGAGTATAACATAATAAATAATTAATTATTGAGAACAGATAATTAATACATATATTTAAGATTTTCTTTTGAAAGAAATAATTTGTTTTTTACCGACCGACGATAGTAAGGGAGGTATTGTTTTCACACCAAATTTCACATGTGGAGATTTTTACATATCTCCACGAATCATGCATTTTCTAAACAGAAAAAAGTATTTTTAGCATGATGTCTGTCCGTCCGTCCGTCCGTATAGCTTGAACGGCTCAACGGATTTTTATAAAATTTGGTATAATTACTTAATAAGTGGGATGAATTGATCAACTTTTGGTGCAAATCCGTGAACGGGAAGTGGTAGTATTAGCGATCGACGATAGGAAGGGAAGGGTTATTTTCACACCAAATTTCACATGAGGAGATTTTTTTATATATCACCACGAATCATGCACTTTGTATTGGTTTTATCGGGAAAATCATATTTATTAGTTTTTTCTTGATTTAAAATTATATTACGTCATCCAGCCATTCATGACGTCACAGCCTGGTCTTACATATAAATATATACATATATTATAAATAAAATAAAATTAAAAATATTTATGTTATATGCCTATATGTTTTTATTACATTAATAGATATATTAAAATTATTTGAAATTGTTTCTGTAGCTGGAAATTAATTTACTTCAAACCGTCGGTCGGTTCGGACCTGGCCACAGGTCAACTTATTTATCCTTATTTAGGGTCATTCCACGTCAATTCAACCAGAAAATAGTCATTTTTTCACCCAAAATCTCAGATTTTTATGAAAATTTGTAAATATGTTCTATTTATAAACATGAAAAACACCACCAAATTTTAATTTTTTATCTCACATAGTTTTTGAGTAATGGCAGTTTAAAGATTGGCGTTTTTAAATTTCCGAGCCTCGGATAAGTCCAAATAAAACGTGTATTGGAGAAGAAAATAATTTCTCATTCACTTATTTAACCTCCTATCTTGTTGAAATTTTTAAGGCATGTTCTTATAACTATGAGGAATTGTAAAAAAAATGTAACGGACCCCAAAATATTTTTAAAAAAATTATATGTTGGATATTATAAAATTTTAAAATTACAAACAAAGTTTAGCGTAAAATGAAATATCACGACAAGGGAATGAGATAATCAAGAACTTTTTTTTTCCTAAATTATCTACATGAAATGGGCTTTAATTTAAATAAATAAAAGTTTTGTGTATTTGCCTCCTTCTATTTACTAAGACCACTGCAAGTTACAACACATTAATTATGAGCAATATGAGAGTCTCAATGGCTGAATTTTGTTAATAATTAGACATTTTAATATTAAATAAAATATTTTTACCTAAAAATGTCCATCGAAGGAAAGTTTAACAGCATTCTTACAACCAAAGTTTGAAAACTATGAGGAAGAAGATAGGATCGAATTCAAACAGTGGGTAGCTACAGACAGGACACAGATGATAACTCAAACTTCAACCATTGATGAATTTATTGATGAACTAACAACAAAAATAGAAAAATTGATCCCAAATTCTTATATTGCAAAAAGTTAGTCGAGCTATTTTAAAAGTCTAAAGGATAACTGCGCGCCAAATCAAGCCATTATATCAATCAATTGACTTCAGCGAGAATTTCTCTTTTGTGATTCAAGATGAGGTACAGGGTTATCATTGGACCTCAGACTCCTGCACTGTTCACCCAGTAATAATTAACAAGAGTGTTGATGACAAAAAAATAGTCTCATCACATTGTATAATTTCCGATGACTTAAATCATGATGTTTGTATGGTTTATAAGATTCAAGATACCCTGTTAGAATACAATGATAACCCTGTACCTCATCTTGAATCACAAAAGAGAAATTCTCGCTGAAGTCAATTGATTGATATAATGGCCTGATTTGGCGCGCAGTTATCCTTTAGACTTTTAAAATAGCTCGACTAACTTTTTGCAATATAAGAATGTGGGATCAATTTTTCTATTTTTGTTGTTAGTTCATCAATAAATTCATCAATGGTTGAAGTTTGAGTTATCATCTGTGTCCTGTCTGTAGCTACCCACTGTTTGAATTCGATCCTATCTTCTTCCTCATAGTTTTCAAACTTTGTTTGTAAGAATGCTGTTAAACTTTCCTTCGATGGACATTTTTAGGTAAAAATTTTTTATTTAATATTAAAATGTCTAATTATTAACAAAATTCAGCCATTGAGACTCTCATATTGCTCATAATTAATGTGTTGTAACTTGCAGTGGTCTTAGTAAATAGAAGGAGGCAAATACACAAAACTTTTATTTATTTAAATTAAAGCCCATTTCATGTAGATAATTTAGGAAAAAAAAAGTTCTTGATTATCTCATTCCCTTGTCGTGATATTTCATTTTACGCTAAACTTTGTTTGTAATTTTAAAATTTTATAATATCCAACATATAATTTTTTTAAAAATATTTTGGGGTCCGTTACATTTTTTTTACAATTCCTCATAGTTATAAGAACATGCCTTAAAAATTTCAACAAGATAGGAGGTTAAATAAGTGAATGAGAAATTATTTTCTTCTCCAATACACGTTTTATTTGGACTTATCCGAGGCTCGGAAATTTAAAAACGCCAATCTTTAAACTGCCATTACTCAAAAACTATGTGAGATAAAAAATTAAAATTTGGTGGTGTTTTTCATGTTTATAAATAGAACATATTTACAAATTTTCATAAAAATCTGAGATTTTGGGTGAAACGGCCTGGATGAGTTGACGTGGAATGACCCTTTATTCTCAGCAAAAATATATTATAATTGTAATGATATTGATTATGTAATTGAGTAAGTTATTCAATAGACTATAAATTATTGTTCATAACATTAATTATTTTTATTTGTTTTAAAACAAATATAATTATTTAGATATATTTCACTCAATTCCTTGTTGATGAACTATTTTTACTTTATGCATGATAACCTCTCCAATTAATCATCATTCTGCATACACATTCCCGATTTCGTCCTACGTTCATTTGCGATAATCCGATAATTAGGACTATATTCACAAATCTACAGAAATGAGCATTTCCGATTGTAAATTTTATATAAATGCACGAATAAATTATATTTAATAAACAAAAAAAAAAAAAAATTATTGTTAAATAAATAATAAAATAAATAAAAATTTATAGAATGAAATTATTTTATTTTTCATTTGTTTTCAAATTAACGAATATTTTTAGAATTATATTATGGAAGGGAATTTTACTTACTTAAAAAAAAGTAAACATTCATGCCAATAATAGAATTATTATTTTATGAAAAATTAAATCGATATTAAAAATAGAAATTAATTTTAAATTAATATATAATATTAAATAGTTATAATAAATAATAATAACAATAAATCAAATATAATATTTGAAATTAAATATTTAAATATTGCTATCTTCTCAACAGATATTGTCACACACAACAAGCAATATCAGGTGCGGTAGTAATATTTCATTTATTATAATATATTAATTTATCTCCAAAAAAAAGTTGAAACTTTATCGAAATCTATTACTTAAAATTTGATGGGAGTTAAATTTTACAAAAAATATAAAACTTTTATTCAAAAATTCTTATAGTTTATTTGACGTTAGAAATTTATACATAAATGGAACTAAAAAAAAATAAAGAATTTTATTCTTATAAAAAAAGTTTATATATTTAAATATTTGTATTTTATTTGGAGATAAGAAAGAAATTAAATATTTTTAATTTTGTTCAAATGTTTTATAAACGAACTACCAATGATAAAAAAAAGAAATTGATTTAATTTTTGTTTTGTTTTTATTTTACAATGAAATTGGATTTTGTACTTTAATTAAAAAAATTTAATTAAGAAAGGCTTGAATTTCTTAAAGGTGTAATCAATTGGGATAATTTTTTTATTGCTAAGTTACAATTTGAGTAAAATAGATCAAGTTCAAATGAGAAAATGTCTTTAGGGAGGGATCAAATGAAGATAGTCCCTAGTGCGTGAATGCTAGATTGGGGTTGTTGCTTTTCTCCAGCAAGCATTTGGAATTTGTCTGTCAGCTCTTCTTGAGGAGTCGATAGGGCCAATTTCGCGCTTGCACGATTCTACAACCACAATCTTAAATCGAACACCATTCAAATCTTTCTTAAGTTAGATATCTAAGAATCAACAAAGGCTTCTAATAATTTATAATTTTTACATGTACATCATTTTTATTTAAAAAACACAATATAAAAATTATCAACATTAAATATTATATAGCTGTTAGAAGTGTTTCAGTTACTCTACTCTTTCGATTTATGTTATTTATATTATTATTATTATTATTACTATACTATATAAAAAATAAGAAATAATATTTATGAACAAAAACCTATAAAAAAAAATTATAAAATTAATAAAATATTATATATTTGTCGGATTATAATAATATTAAGTATTAATTTCTGCAAATTTCTCAAAGCCATAGAATACACCTGTTATTATGCAGTAAGCCCTTACTGCATATTTCATAGAGAAGAATTATTACCTAAGAGTCTCATTATTAAATTATTTAACACCAGTTGGTTGAATTAAATTGATGTGAGGAGTTGGGAGAGAAAAGGAATTGGATGGAGAGGGTCGAAATAAAGACAGCTAAACGAATGTAGATACTGCAGTCGAGAACTTTTCTGAAAGCTTGAGAATATCTCTTAACCAAATGGAATAATATACACCAGTATATATAATTAAAATTTAAAAAATACCTACATTTTCAAATATTTAATAAGATGCTGCAATGTAATACATAAGAAATTTTAATTATTTTTGGTTATTCTTGCACTTTAATATTTTATTTCAAATAATCGAAATCATACACTTCTAAATATGATGTCAAAAAGTTATATTATTTTTAAATCATAATTGATAGTACACTCAATTTATATAAGGTGTACGAGGTCTGTTTAATAGAAAAGGTGAATTTTGAATTTTCTCGGGCTGTTTACATTCGATTATCGAATATTTTTTGTTGTTATGTTAGTACACATATGTATCTCATTTGTTGACAATATCAGCCATTTTGGATTAGTAGATTGTTTTTGTCAACTGAAAAAATTAGTCTCGTTTTTGTGTGTTCTTACTTAAAAAAAAAATGGATCAAAAAAAATTTGTATTAAATTTTTCGTTAAAAATGTTGACTATGGTACTCGGCGAGTCTACTTTGTCTCAAAAAATGTTTATAAGTGGTACAAGCGCTTTACAGAAAACCGAGAAGTCCGATCAAATGTGAAGGTTTTGCTCACTGTTTTCAAGTGAGTTCTTGTCAACAGATCATACTGTTAATAAGGAATATTACAAGGAAGTCAGGCAATGTATGCGTGAAGCAATACGACTTAAACGATCGGAATTGTGGAAAAACAAATCATGGATTCTGCATCACGATAATGCACCAGCTCACATATCATTGCTTGCTCGTGATTTTTTTGGCCAATAACCACCGTATGTATTTACCAGATTGGCTCTCTGCGACATTTTCTTATTCCCAAAATTGAAGAAACCAATGAAAAAAAATCGTTTTGCCACAATTAAAGGGATAAAGTTGGAATCAGAGAACGAGAGGATGGCAGGAGGAAGGGGAAAAAATGAATATTCATGAATAAATAAATTCTTTTCGAAATAATTCAAAATTCACCTTTTCTTTTGAACAAACCTTGTATAATTGTATATTTTAGTAATTCAATTATTTTAGGATTTTACAATGTCAATTTATTTTATCTATTTTCCCAAACATACCTGTCACCTTAATAATAAGTATAATATAATTTTATTATTAGTTTAAAATAGTTGTTTTGATCAAATATGAGAAACAATTTTGGTTAAATTAAAATTAAATTACTTAGAATAATTTTACGTTCAAATTAAATAAAGTAATTAAATAAAGAGGGATTTTTTTAATTACAGTTATATTACTACATAAAAATCTCACCTTTAAAATATTAATTGACTTGCATTTATTAACTCTCTCTCTCTCATCACTTTTAATTTAATTTTCCTTTTAAGTACATTTTCATTGTATTTTTTAAATAAAAATAAAATTCTTTTTACCGACCGATGATAGTAAGGGAGGTATTGTTTTCACACCAAATTTCACATGTGCAGATTTTTACATATCTCCACGAATCATGCATTAGTTTTTTCTTAATTTAAAATTATAGGACGTCACCCAACCCTTCATGACGTCACAGCCTGATCAACTTATATATTATAAATAATTTAAAATTAAAAATATTTATGTTATATCCATATCTGTTTTTATTGCATTAATAGATACATTTAAATTATTTGAAATTGCTTCTGTAGCTGGAAATTAATTTATTTCAAACCGTCGGACGATTCTGCGCCTAGCCACACGTCAACTTATTGTATTTTAACATTGAAACATTTCTCCTGCTGTATTTCTATTTTCAAATTTTATATTCAAAAATAAATAACTTAAAATAACATAATTATTACTTGAAAAGGAAGGAAATAATTTATTGTTTTTATTTATGAAGAAATAAGAAAAAAATTGAATAAATTACATGAAATGTAAAATTAAATTTTAATATATTTAAAAATAATATCCCGGGTAGCGAGTAGATTCTTTTCTATAAACCCATTAGAAAAGAATTCTATTTCAGGGATTGGCGTCCCTGCCCTCACGTGAGCTCATGATTTCTTCTAAATCCCTCTTCTACCTGGAGAAATCATGTCCTTTACCCGTTGACTCCTTTCCATCAATTCCCTTACTCTTACTCTCCCCCACCCCCTCCTCTGGTCATTCAAAAAATCAAATTTATTTGGATGAAGGAGAATACCTAGAATAGATTCATTAAAAAGAAAAAAAAATTGAAATCTTGACATATTTGAATTAACCCCCTTCGGGGGGTTAATTCAAATATATCCAGATTATGTCAATTCTCCGAATAGCAAAACCCCGTATATTCATGAGTGAGTCATGTCTTATATGCCTCTGAGAGGACCCACCTCTCCACCGCTTCATATTAGTATAAAACTTGGAACTCATATTTATAGTACGATTTGGAGAATTAGAAAAACCAATCAAATCAATGTTTTTCATTTTATTAAAATTTTTGGCTAAATCTTGTAAATTGTGACCAAGACAAATCCATTGACTATAATTTTAGCCAGATTCTAAATAAAATTTATTTTTCGTATCGTTAAATGGAAATTTTTAATTAATTTTAATATCGGTTTATTTTTACAGTTCAACAAAAATATTGCCTGATAACAACAGGTAAAACCTATACGAATCGATTCATTATGAAACGTAGATTCTTTTTCACTACTATTATATAATTTTACGTTGCTTCGTTGATTAAATATTAATTATTGAATTTTGACAGATTGAAAACATTTGCCGCCATTTGAACCCCTCCGCCACCTCACCTCACCTCACCTCCCCCCACCCTCCCTCCTGGTCTGCCTGCCTGCCTGCTTCGAGCACTTTCAGTTCCCATTCCCTTTCCAGTGGAAGACGTTGACCGGCCTCACCACCGAAATCAACCCTCAATCAAGAATTAATTGTAAATTTATTTATTCCTATTAATTTAAATGAAGTTTAATGAATTTTAGAAATGATTCAAATAAAAATTTAATTTTGTAAATGATAGATTTATAACTTTTTACTGATATATTAATTTTATACGATTTATATATTTCGCCGCCATGTCGATTGGCGGGCACCTCCAATGCTTTGCTTATCGGTGACCTTGAAGGGGTTGCTTACCCCCAATGGATGAGATTCAACTGCCTTTGACTTTATTTTCTAAATAAATTCTATTATTTCGCCTTCGTTAAATGAAATTAATATACAAATTAATTATACTACGTATTATACGACAAATAAATTAATACGAATTATTTTAATAAATTGATTTAACCAACTTTTTCATACCATTCATTCTTTCTTTTTTGTATTTTAACATTGAAACATTTCTCCTGCTATTCTATTCCATTTTCAAATTTTATATTCAAAAATATATAACTTAAAATAACATAATTATTACTTGAAAAGGAAGGAAATAATTTATTGTTTTTATTTATGAAGAAATAAGAAAAAATTGAATAAGTTTCATGAAATGTAAAATTAATTTTTACTAAATTTAAAAATAATATCCCGGGTAACGAGTAGATTCTTTTCTATAAACCCAGTAGAAAAGAATTCTATTTCAGGGATCGGCGTCCCTGCCCTCACGTGAGCTCATGATTTCTTCTGCCTTCCCTCTCCCATGGAAGAATCATGCCCTTTACCTTTGGACGTCGGTCGGTTCTGCGCCTGGCCACAGGTCCACTTATCTTAATTTAAAATTATATGACGTCATCCAGCCATTCATGACGTCACAGCCTGGTCTTACATATCCTTAAATTGTTTCTTTAATTATTCTGATTGATAATTTTGTTTAATAATTGTTATATTATAATAATTTGCGTAGGTGCGTGTGATGTGACAGGTGATGTTAATGTATGAACATAACTGTTGTGCTTTCATAGTCTGTCTTTTATCCACCTTGTAAAATTATTTTTATAAAAATCATGTCTTTTGTTTACCTTTATTTTACATATTCCAAAAAGACACATATGGTCATTTAAAAGAAATAGAGTAACCGCATAAAATCCACAGTCTAACAAATTTCTTAAATTCATTAATATATTTTGTAAGCGAATTGGAAGAGGTTTACCACTTCTGGGCGTGGCGTTCATTGTGAACAAGAAGATCATCGATTCAATATTAGAAGTCAAAGCCATCAGCAATCGCTTCATGACCATGAGGATGCGATGCGCTTCTAAAAATTTATGGGAGCTTTGCGTGATCCAAGACGGTCCATACGCAATTAATAATAATAATAATATATTTTGTTTGTCGAAATTATATTATTAGATATAATCTTAGAATTATTTCATATATGAATTTATTTGGAAACCAAAAAGAAAAATCATTTTTTGATGGTAAAAAACATTATGTTTATGTAACATTTACATTTTATTTAAGTAATTAAAAAATATTATACCAATAATAAAAAAGATATATTATATATTAAAAATACCCATTTTATTTAGTTACTCGAATATTTATATCTATATATATATATATATAAAACTGAATGGAATAATAAAATCTCTGTACAACAATTATCATAAAACAAATAAAATAAATAAAAAATTATAGTCAATTCCTAATTAAAACTGCCAAAAGCCTATTCAAAGTATTAAAAATGATTTGAAAATCAAACAAAAAAATTTATTCTTCGATGAGATTCGATCCGAAGACATTAAGTATCAAAATGACATCTAACTTTACAAACTTAGCCATTGCAAGACAAAATAAGTTGAACTTTGGCCAGGCACAGAACCGACCGACGGTTTGAAATAAATTAATTTCCAGTTACAGAAACAATTTCAAATAATTTTAATTTATCTATTAATGCAATAAAAAATAGATATGGATATAACATAAATATTTTTAATTTTATTTTATTTATAATATATAAGGAGGCGCTGGTATATAATTTTAAATTAAGAAAAAACTAATGAAGATGATTTTTCCATAAGATAAAACCAATACAAAGTGCATGATTTGTGAAGATATGTAAAAAATCTCCACATGTGACATTTGGTGTGAAAACAATACCTCCCTTACTATCGTCGGTCGGTAATTACATATCTTATAATATATAAAATAATTTTTTTCTTAAATTAAACCAAAATTAATTATTTATATTTAATTAATGAATTAATATTTGAAAAAATTGTAATGTCATCAAGTGTCATCCACTACAAGTTTAAAAAAAATGTATTTGAACTTGAGTGGATGAATAAAGTATTTTTGTTATCGCTTGAAATTTGTATAATATAAATATATAAAGTGAGAGGGTGTACTTAATATTAGGAATAGAAAAAAAGAGTAAATTCTCAATTTAGGCTGTCTCAAAATTTGTTTTGTATAGCCTTTAAGTTCTCTAGCCTAGGCGAATAATTTATATACTTCCCAGGCATTTTAGTATTCCTCTAGAAGCATTAACTTGTATATTTATTCCGACAACAACTAATTCAATATGTACAACAAATAGAATGCTCAGGTGAGTGAGATCTCACCAATACATCGATTCGATTATTTCTATCTAAACAATGTATTACAATTGTAACTCGGATTCGACTAACTAGACTATTCGATTTGAATTCATTACAAGAACATTCTCAAATAGATTTAAGCCAAATATAGAGTTCAGAATTATTTAACTTAGTATTTAACTTATAATTTCAGATTAAGAAAAAGAAAATTAAATAAGTACTTTTGTTATTAAAATAAAATTTAATATATTTTTGAGTTCAAGAACAATTTTAAAAATATCAACAAATCATAAGGGGTTTTATCAATTATGAAAACTTCATATACATTCATGTTTATTTCTATACTACGATATTAATTTAAAATAATTTTTTAAATTATGTACAATGCATTTATTTATTCATCCAAATTTATTTTATTTTCTTCAAAACTGGAAAATACTTGTTTCAACGTTTTTCCCAAGTGAAACATTTTTCATATTCAACTTTTGGTATTTTGTTTAAAGCTTAAATAGGTTCTATGAATTTAAAACGAAGTGTTTTGTTTTCAATCTAGGTAACAAGAATAAATTTCAAGCTGCCATTTCTGGTGAATATGGGGCTTGTGGAACATTATTTGTTTGATTTTTAATTATAGTAATGAGCGCAATGGAGTGTTATCGTGATGCAAAAACCATGAATTGTTTTAAAACAAATTTGGACGTTTTTTGAAATAGACTCACACAAATAATATTCTTGGTAATGTTTTCTTCATTAGTTGACATGAAAATCCACCAGCACGAGATAAATCCTGATCTATTTTACTATCATGACTAAAATCTTTGTACCACTTTTAAACATTTTTTTTTTTGACATATGTAGTTCATCACAATAACACTTTCTTAACATTTTTAATGTATCAACACAAAAAATTTGATTTTTTAAACAAATTTCAATGCAAATTCTTTTCTCGATTAATTTTTTCATTTTAAGAAATCACCGACAAAATTTTTTAAAAATTACAAAAAGATTACAATTACAAATTTTAAACCAAACAAATGGAATCATATGTAACTTTTGTCATACAGTCATACCAACTTAAAAACAAATAATTGATAGGTAAAATATAAAAATCACCTTACGTCTGGGTCAGATGTAAATAAATATACATTTTTTCCACCTTTACATTATACAATTTCTACATATTTTTTAATCTGTCGTTTTGTTCAACACAGTGGGAATGAGTTAAACACACTATATGCTCTCCGAAATATAGATTATGTATATAGGGATAAGTCGCCACACACACACACACACACACATTATTTTAACTAGAGAGCTCATAATTCATTTTAATTTGTTAAATGTTCTCTTTTCATTTTTATAATAGTATCATCTAAATTAAAAAGAAAAATATAACAAAAATCCAGGTTGATTTATTTTATTTTTATTATTTACAATTTACTTTAGTAAATTAGCAAATATATTTTTTATATTTAAAAATAGTACCAGGTACACACATAAAACGGCTACACAGTACTTAAATAAAAAAAAAAAAATATTAAATAAATAAATGATAATATTCTTTTTTAAAACTTTTTATCATATTAGATGAGGTTATATAATTTCTTTTTTTTTTCTAAGTAAACACTTACCTACCATAAATAAACTTTGGTATTAGAAACCAATATGAACATAAAAATTATTTTCTTTTATTTCTGTCATTTTCCTCTTGAAACTTTATTCTAGTAATAAAAAAACATAACATTTAATTAACATTAACATTTAATAAAAATAGTATTTACTAAATATTGACCTCGTCAAAATAAAATAATTAAACGTAAATCAGAATTTACTGTCTTTTTAAATAAAACCAAAAAACCCTAGCAAAAACGATTGCAACAGGTCTTTTTGTGGGAGATAGCCCATTTGTAAATCCTTTTTGAACCCTTTTGGCTTTTGAATAAACTATAGGCATAATTATGATTGTTTTTGTTAATCATGACCACTCTCGGTATTTTAGATGTATATTACCACAGAGTGAATAGTCCTGGAACTGTGTACTTCCACTAATCACAAACACACTTGATTGCTTTTATCTAACCCAATACATCTCGTTGAATACCAGAAATGGGTTCTTATCAACTAAAAATATAATAAAAATCTCATGTTTTTTTTTATTTTCATCATATTATTTCAATAAGTGAAGATTTATTAATTTTATAAAATCTGATACAAAATTTAAAAAAAAAAAAATATGTAAATGGATCCACCATGATTATTCATCTACAATTCTCAATCAATCTTTAAAATATTTTGGACACACTCTCTATGTATTAATAATATTATAATAGATTATCATAAATCATCCAAATACACGTTGAACAATATCGATGATAAGTTGATCAATATCTATTGAATTGGTTCCGTTTTTCAGTAAGGCCTTTTGTGATTAATGACGTTCATAGTCAATTTATCAAAATAAAATCTCTGGTCAAAAGGTGACAACCACCATTTGGAAAACCACTGGTCTCCAACCATTTTATCAAATTATTCGTTTTTTGAAACCTATTGAAATTGACACAAATGTTACAATTAACTCTAAAATGGAAAACAAAGAATATACAATACATATCGGGTTATCCATATTCAAATTAATAGGATAACAATTTATCATTCTATGTTTATCTCTAATAAATCTTTTTAAGTGTTTTTTTTATTAATTCCCAAGATTAATTATGAAAATAAATTATTTATTTGTGTGTTTTCTCTGTAGGTACTTAAATAAATATCTGATAACTGGTTGTAAGAGACTTATTGCAAAATTAAACTATCTTTAGGTTTATTATACAATCATTCCTTTGTTTATAAGTAAATATTACATCTTAAAATAAGTTGACCTGTGGCCAGGTCCGAACCGACCGACGGTTTGAAGTAAATTAATTTCCAGCTACAGAAACAATTTCAAATAATTTTAAATAAATAAATAATAAATTTAAATGTAATAAAAAACAGATATGGATAGAACATAAATATTTTTAATTTTATTTTGTTTATAATATATACGAAAGACCAGGCTGGGACGTTCATGAATGGCTGGATGACGTCATATAATTTTAAATTAATAAAAAACTAATAAAGATGATGTTTCTCGAGGATAAAACCAAAACAAAGTGCACATGATTCGTGGTGATATATAAAAAAATCTCCTCATGTGAAATTTGGTGTGAAAATAACCCTTCCCTTCCTATCGTCGATCACTAATACTACCACTTCCTGTTTCCGGATTTGCACCAAAAGTTGATCAATTCATCATACTGATGCATTAAGTAAATATACCAAATTTCATCAAAATACGTTGAGCCGTTCAAGCTGTACACATCTATACGGACGGACGGACGGACAGACATCATGCTAAAAATACTTTTTTCTGTTAAGAAAATGCATGATTCGTGGAGATATGTAAAAATCTCCACATGTGAAATTTGGTGTGAAAACAATACCTCCCTTACTATCGTCGGTTAGTAAATATAATTGTAAAAATATTTTCTTAATCAGAAATTGGAATTGGGTTCTGCATTATTATGACGTTTTTATATGTGTTTATGAGTGAGCCTTTTATAGGACTGTGTATAAATTTTATATAGTACCGGGACCCCGAGCCTCGGCTCGGTACTTAAGTTAAAAAAAATGATTCATTATTATTGGATTTGGCTGGTAATATTAATACCTGGGACACCGAGCTCTCGCTCTACCCTTTAAAAAATATTGATACACAATTCTTTAATTATTTATTACAATTATTAAATGTTACACATTTGCATCAATCTGATTAAAATTAATGAACTTGTGCTCCTCAATAATACATAAATATATAATATATAGGTACATATATTTTTTTTCTATAGTGTTTTTTTGAAAAACTGTTTAGCGCCCCAAGTGGTTATAAAACAAACTAAAGACAAAAAAACGTGCTTTGCAGCTTTTCGGAATTAAAAAAGCAAAATTGGCAGTCGTGGGACTGGCCGACAGAAGTGAAAACTTCTGCGTAAGAAATTTTAAAACAGACGAAATTCGCGCTATTTCACGAGAAAGATGAATTTCATATGCATGTATATATATATATAACTTATATATTATTTTAAACATATATTTTAAACAAATTTGTAACTTATATTTATATATATATAAATACACAACTTTGTTTAAAATATTGCAATACGAACTGTTTTATAATTCTTATCTCTAACATAAAATATATATTTATTATGTGAAGTTCATTTCGTATAATTTTGATTATATATGTATATATGAAATGAACTTTACATAATAAATATATATTTATATGTTAGAGATAATTTATAAAACAGTTCTAATGACAATTCAAATTTCGCGCTCTGTTATAAGAAATTTGAAAGCAGACGTAATGTGCTAGCTTCATGGTGTTGGTCACGATCACGCGAGTTCTATACATTTTCCCCATCCCGCAAAAGTGCTCAACGCCGCTAAAGAAGTTTTCACTTCAAAAATTATTTAATATTTGGAAATATATCTGACTTATAGAAAAAATGAAAATTAATTAAAGAAAGAAATTGTTTTTAAAATATCCTGAATAATATGTAACAATTTTCAAGATAGAAATTTATTACAATATTACAATTATTAACTGTTGCATCATTGCATCAATCTGATTAAAATGAATGGAACTTCGGGTACTCAATAATAATAAATAAAATAATATTAATAAATATATTAAATAATATTTTATTGAAAAAATATTAAAAATTATAAAACTATCTAAAACTTAATTAATAAAAGAACAATGAATAAATAAATATAAAATAGTAATTTATTAAAAAGTAAACAATAGATAAAAAGAAAAAAAATAACAAAATCATTATTTTTATTTTTAAATAACGATTCACCCGGCGAGTTTCGAACCGACGAAATCCACTCGTTAAAACATCACTTTAGCCTCTGTACTATATATATTTAGATAAAAAATTGTCATTTTTTTACTGTCTTAGCAGTATTTGATGTTTTTTATTTATTTTTTTTTTTTTGAGAGAGATTAATAAATATCTATATATATTTTATTAAAAATAAATATTTTTAATTTTATTTCGAAATTAAATAATAAATTTTAAAATATTTTAAATAAAAAAAAATATTAATACAAATAAAAATGGATGCCAATTTTGACGTTTTCCATATATAATTTTCAATTAAGAAATTAATAATGAAGCTGAATGTTTCAAGAGATATCATCAATAAAACTTAATTTTTCTTTATAAATACTATATCTAGTGTGAATTTGAAAAAAATCGTTAGAGCGGTTTTTGAGAACCAATATAGATAAATAGATAGATAGATACATATATACAATTTTAGCTAGCATAATAAGATAAGATTTCTTATACAATAAATTTTCGACTAAATTTGATTTCCAGTTTCTTCAATCTACCAATCATACATTTAGCTTAGGATCTAAAAAAAATTATTTTTAAAATTATAAAAAATTTTCATGATTTTATCTTTATTATTAACCAAGGTAATACATTAATGATGATTGATAAAAACTTTCAAAGGAAAATCATAAACCAAAGGTGATTAATTTAATTGATTAGGATATTAAAATATATAAAAAAAAATATAATAAAATAAATAGTAATTTCGAAAGTTGTGTTGTATAATGTTAATATAAATTAAAATCAGGTGATATCATTTATTATTGTTTTATGAATTTTGAATAGTGGTTTACTATATTTCATTAACTCTCGTCACGAAGGGATTCTAGTTTTTGCTATGTATTGAGTTTTCCCCTAATATTATTTTCCTCTTGTCCCAGGAGAGGTATTTCATTTACCCTAGAAATACATTTGTTTCAGTATGTTCTACTAAATTGGTTACTCTGACAGAAATATTGATACATTTCCTGAGTAGTAATAATTTTATATTTTTATCAATTGATTTAATTTTTATTTATTAATTGATACTATAACTAATCTTTTAGGCTGACAACCCTTTTATATATATATGTATATAATAAATATTAATATTTCGATTTCGAATATTACATTATATCATTTCAATTCGAGGTAATGATTATTAAAGATATATGTTCATTATAATAATATAATAAAAAAAATAAATCTTGCTTCATTAATATTTATTTTTTAATAGATTTATTATAAAATATTTAACATATTTTATATTTTGTATAATTGTTTAATATATTAATATCTCCGATAATAAAATATTTAAATTAATATAATATATATATTAGGGCCGATTCTAGGGTTTCGAGCGCCTCGGGATAAACAAAATTTGGCACCCTTTCATACAAGAATATACAAATTTACTGCAAATTAAAATAAGTTGACCAGTGGCCAGGTCCGAACCGACCGATGGTTTGAACTAAATTAATTTCCAGCTTCAGAAACAATTTCAAATAATTTTAATATATCTATTAATGGAATAAAAAACAGATATGGATATAACATTAATATTTTTAATTTTATTTTATTTATAATATATATGTAAGACCAGGCTGTGACGTCATGAATGGCTGGATGACGCCATATAATTTTAATTAAGAAAAAACTAATAAAGATGATTTTTCTATAAAACCAATGCAAAGTGAATGATTCGTGATGATATGTAAAAAATCTCCTCATGTGAAATTTGGTGTGAAAATAACCCTTCCCTTCCTATCGTCGATCACTAATACTACCACTTCCTGTTTCCGGATTTGCACCAAAAGTTGATCAATTCATCATACTGATGCATTAAGTAAATATACCAAATTTCATCAAAATCCGTTCAGCCGTTCAAGCTTTACACATCTATACGGACGGACGGAGGGACGGACAGACATCATGCTAAAAATACTTTTTTCTGTTAAGAAAATGCATGATTAGTGGAGATATGTAAAAATCTCCACATGTGAAATTTGGTGTGAAAACAATACCTCCCTTACTATCGTCGGTCGGTAAAAATAGTAAAAATTCGGGAGTGTCCTCCCATACACTTTCTCGCATATAATTAGGTAATTAGGTTATTATTATTATGTTTTAACAACAATAAAAATAAACAAACTAATTAATTTAAATTATAAAGTAAAATGGTTTAAAACTATTATATATATTTATAATTGACACCTAACGCTACTTGTATAGGTAAAATGTCACTTCCGGTAATCAGATCATGATGAAATTTGGAATCTGAATTATTTTTTTATATTTTTAAATCTATTTACAAAATATGAAGCAAATATCTCGAAACAAACTGGTACTTTACTTGAAAGGTAAACGCAACCAGTGTAGGTAAAGTACCACTTCCGATTAACCGATTTTGACGGAATTTTGATAGAAATCTACAAACTGTGAATAATATCGGTGTGCCAAATTTCGAAGTCCTAGCTTGATTAGTTTTTGAGTAAATTTGCTCACAGACATTACATACATACATACATACATACATACACACACAGACATAATTCGAAAAATGGTATTTTCCGACTCAGGGAGGTCTAAAACGTCAAGATCTATCGAAATCTCGAAGTCGAAATTTTTGACGATTCCAATACTTCCCTTATACGTAGTATGCGGGAAAGTAAAAAAGGTAGAAAATAAAAGTTACTCAAAAATAATGAATTTAAAAAAATATTTTATTTTTATATTGGCACTTCTCAAAATTTGGCAACCTGGGCATTATTAATTTTATCCGTGCTTAGAATTTCTTAAAATAAATATTCTATGACTTTGTTTTTCATAAAATTGGTTTATGAAATGTATTTATTGTTACTATAAGGTTTTTAAATATAATAAAAATTATAATTTGTTCATTTCTTCTTCTTGTTCTTCATAATTATGGTGTTAAGATTCTTTTTTATTCAGCTTATAAAATTATTTTCTTATCTATAAATGACGTCACAAACTGCTTAGTTCTGACGACTAGATCACTTACCAGATCGTTTTTAGAACCTGCATCTGCATTTAAATATTTAAGCCTCGGTTCTTTGCAGGGTCAACAACAACAAAGTTATTTTTGTTTCTATATACATATTTACATACTTTATATATATATATATAATCTACATAAATAAATAAATAATATACCAAGACGAGGACTGAAGTGAAACATGGGAGATGAGAAAGACAAAATCGATTATCTAAAATTTGAAAATTTAAATTCCCTTTCAAGGATTCATACTTTAATCCAGAAAACAATTTGTTTGTTTTACTCAAAGGTCACTGGAATGTTAAGGTTTACAAACTTAATAAAAAAAATAAATTTAACATTTTGATTTTTTTGTTTGTTCTTTTAGGTTGTAAATATTCATTTTTTTAAAACATTTAATTATGTGTAGATGGGTGAAGCAACCAAAGTAGATATACTAACAGTGTGTCAATTGAATAATTAAAAAATGATGAAAATTAAATATAATAATTTACATCATTATTACAACACATTATATCTATTTTACAAAATATCATTTAATATAATATTCGATTTCATTTATTTTTACTATCTCGCCAGAGAGAGTATTGCGATCACGAAAATTTTCCATGTCGAGATTTTGATGTTTTTATACGTTTTGAAGGTCCCTGAGTCATTTTCACTAATGTTGAGAAAAATGTCTGTGTGTGTATGTGCGTATGTAGACAAAATTACGAAAAAACGGTTTCAACTAGATTAATGAAATTTGGTACACGGACATTATTCAAAATTCGCAGTTTTCTATCAACCTACCACGTTTTGATTTTTTTTCCTCTAAAGTGACCGTAAAAATAAAAATGTCAGAAAACAATTTACAATTTTTTTTAGAGCTGGGAAAACAAGTGGACCCTCTTGGACCCCCATAGACCCCCATTTTCATTTCATGGACGCCCAAATTTGTTATTCGCTGTCGTAGACTCCCTGAAGGTTGAAATAGACCCCCAGGGGTCTATATAGACCACTTTGGGAATCTCTGCTCTAAACTGACCGTAAAAATAAAGATGTATGTTTGATAGTTTTTCACATGATTAAAAATTATATAAAACAGCTATATATAGAATTTCAGCTTGATTGAATCGCTGAAAGTACCGGAATTAATTTTTTAACACTGCAAATCAAGCGCCAGCACGTGACGTGGAGCCATCAACAAAGAGACAAACACGCGCTAGTTTAATAAATATTATTTTTTAATTTTAATTCGTAATTTAATTAATTAAATTTAATTTAAATATAATATATGTGTTAATTAATCCAATTCAAATTGCGAGATAGAGTCGAGTGGAGACACTCCAGCTTATTTTTATTAATACCTGAATGACTATCACATTTCTTATGCTCTAGCTTTAATTCTGGTTATGTCCCTGAAACGAAAACTAATGTCCTCAGGGCTATTCCCAGTCTCAGTCATCAATCTCGTGATACCACACCTTTTGGTAATTCAGATTCCGCCATTAACACATTTCTCACAAATCCTCGTTTATTTAAGTATATCTAAGATATATTCTGTTTATTTTATTTTCCTCTCTGAATAGTATACAAAATAATAAATATTTATTAATTATTGAATTTAGTTATTAATTTTGTAAATATAGATATAACAATTAAGTAACATTTTTACCGACCGACGATAGTAAGGGAGGTATGGTTTTTCTTAGATTTTTTTTTTTTTTACTTTTCTTAAATTTAATCAGTTAATTCTCTTTCTTTTCTTACTTATAAAATAATATATTGAAATTTAATTTAAATAATAATTAATTAATCCATATAGTATATTCATATATTTAAAATAGTAATTGCATCTCATATTGATTTCTATAAAAGTTTACTATTCCTTAATGAAATTTGATCTATAACAGATTTTTCTCAAAGACTTTGTCAAGAATTTCATTTAATATTAAGATTAAAGTAGTTTTATTTATTTATTTATTTATTCAAGAAATATTTTTACATTATTTATTTTCTCTTTTTGAGAAAATTTCCATATTTTTACAATGGAACAAGAAATGTTCTTGTGTGGATACATCAAGACAAACTCCAATATTATTTACATATAAAGACCTGTAATCAATTACACCGATACTAACAGGATAAATTGTCTCCGATTCTCCAAGCAGGTGGACGCTCATTTATACAACATGAATGCCCGAAGCTTCAAAACGCCTCCAACCATACGCATTATTTCAACGTTTACTTTTAACAACGATATTACAAACCATTATACGATTAAAATAGTTTAAAATGTTGAAATAACTTCCAAAATTAATTTTCAACTAAAATATTTTCTCTTTCCTTTTTAATAATTTTTTCGAAAAAATTTAAATGTTTTAATTTTTTTTTAATAATTAATATAATTACTAGAAGTGAGTAGGGACTATTTAACAACAAAATTTTGCAAATATCAAGTTCTGTATGTTTATTTGATATAAAATTAATTTTAATATTTTATTCAATTAAACTTTTTCATGTTATATCTTTTTTGTTTGTGATTTAAATATTTTCTCTTGCTTGGAAAACTTCTTATAATTCATTCTATTTGCAGAGAACCAAATCGAAGCATTTACTTATTGTATTTATTTATATTTATATTTATAAATACACATATGAATTGTTTGATAATCGAAATAACAAAGTCAACAAATTTATTTGTTGAACTTTTTACTTAAACATATAAATTTGAGTTCAGTTGGATCATCAAATATATTTGTCTTTTAAATATATAAAACATATAAGGTAAACGTACCAGTAGTTGACCGCCTTAAGAGAAATTTTCATAAAAAACACTATTATTCTGTAACAAAAGTGAGAATAACAACAAAACAAGTGCTAACATATTGTATAAGTATTTTTAATTATCACTATAACACAAATATTCGGTTAAGGCATAGGGTAAAGTATACAGTCATTGGCCCCCTATCACTAAAACACAAATAATAAGATATTTTTATTTTAAAAATTGCGCTATTAACTATGGTTATGTAGTCGTTGGTTGTATGGTTGTATAATCACTATAGAATACCTAGGCCAATAACTATAACAGGAGTCAATAACTGTATTTTTTAGGATTTTTTTTAAAAAGTTCTTATTGAAAATATCATGAGAAAATGATTTTTTTTTATTAATCAAAATGCTCATAGTATCTATGTTCTGAAAACCTAATTTGACATAGATTGTTTTTCAATTTGCCCAGATATGCATTAAAGACTGCTAGGAGTTTCTTAAGGGGGCCAACGACTGAATGCTTTACCCTATTTAAATATTTTTATTAAAATTTTTTTTCATTTTTTGTTCTAGTAATTGACCATCTTAAATGCTAAAGTTTTAGTAATGGACCATATTTAGATCCAGTAATTGACCATCAATCTAAAATGGGTTTAAAATAAATAAATGGAATAAAATGCACTATGGATTGATTTTATTAATATTTTTTATATATAATTTCTTATAATTTATTTTAATTATTCTTTATATTTACAGTTCATATTAGGAATTAGTTAACATTTCTTGTTTTGCTAATTGCTTGAGGTCTCTACTACGTTATTCCAATTGTAATCAAGGATGTCATGATGTTTGGATATTTCCATAAATCTCCTGTATTCTCCATAGAATAAATCGTAGCTTATTCTTCAGGAAAATGTATGATTTTTTAGAGAAAGTAATCTCTCATATAAAAAACACTACCTATTTGTTTATTTTGTTTCGAACAGGCAACCATTGAATTTTAGAGCCTTCTACACTGACTTCAAGACAATTATTTTCATCTGTGTGATATTTCAAAACTGAAATCAAAATATTAAGAACTATTTCCTCATTCCTTATAAATTGTCTTTCCCCCCATTATTTTTTTCTTTATTTATTTTTCTTTTACCTCTCTAAAGCTTCTTATTTTTAATCTTATTATATTATTCTTATTTAAATAATCCATATAATTAATAAAAGATATTTATTATTATATTAATACGAATATTTAAGTAATTGACCACCCAGGTCAATTTTTAAAAAAATATGAAATTTGTTTCAGAAATGGATCACCACCTTGATAATTGTTATAAATCACATTAAGAAAATATTTCAAATTGATTAATATAATTTATAGTATCAACTCTTAGATTGAACTTTTGGTTTGAAATTATTAATAAATAAAACATAATATATTGAAAATAAAATGAAGCATATCCTTCGTTTTGTATAAGAAACTAACCTTAAAATGTAAGAACACTTACCCCGTGTTTTAAAAGATTCACAATTCTATTATACATGCAACATGCAGTAATTTGTCTCTGTGTCATTGTTAAGCAATCCGTAAGAGACTCTTCTTGATATTTATCGATATCTCGAGTTTAATTTGAAATTAAAAAGCTTATTTTGATAAATGGTTAATTACTGGCACAGTGGTCCACCACTGGTACGTTTACCTTATTTGATTAATATTTATAATAATTAATTATTAGACCAGAGGTTCTCAAACAGTGATATATGTACCACTGGTAGTACTATATAACCTGACGGTGGCACCTACTAATTACCGACCGACGATAGTAAGGGAGGTATTGTTTTCACACCAAATTTCACATGTGGAGATTTTTACATATCTCCACAAATCATGCATTTTCTTAACAGAAAAAAGTATTTTTAGCATGATGTCTGTCCGTCCGTCTGTCCGTCCGTCCGTATAGATGAGTACAGCCTGAACGGCTTAACTGATTTTGATGAAATTTGGTATATTTACTTAATGCATCAGTGGGATGAATTGATCAACTTTTGGTGCAAATCCGGAAACCGGAAGTGGTAGTATTAGCGATCGACGATAAGAAGGGAAGGGTTATTTTCGCACCAAATTTCACATAAGGAGATTTTTTTACATATCACCACGAATGTATTGGTTTTATCCTCGGGAAAAATCATCTTCATTATGTTTTTCTTAATTTAAAATTATATGACGTCACCCAGCCCTTCATGACGTCACAGCCTCGCGTAACGCCGGCAACGCCGGCTACTTCAGCTATATATTATAAATAAAATAAAATTAAAAATATTTATGTTATATGCCTATCTGTTTTTGATTACATTAATAGATATATTAAAATTATTTGAAATTGTTTCTGTAGCTGGAAATTAATTTATTTCAAACTGTCGGTCGGTTCGGACCTGGCCACAGGTCAACTTATTTTACTAACGGAATCATTTTAGTGGTACCTGAACTTATTGAAGTAGGTGGTACCAACTTCAAAAAGTTTAAGATCGTATGTATTAATCGAATCTAGGAAAAATATGTTTTCTTATGGTTAAATCAGTGGTTTCCTACCTTTCTGAACTGGCGCCCACTATTTTTTTTCAAAATTTTTTTGCGCCCCCCCCCCTCCTTAATTTTTGTAATAATCTAATTTCATAAATATACTCACATAATATAGTATTTTATTTAATGGGATGCAAAATAATAAAGCATATTATGAACAAATATTTAATATATATAAAATATGTGTTATAAGAAAAAGTAGCTAATTTTAATTGTAACAACAAATCATGCAAAAAAATAGAATAAATAATAATAATTCAATGTGATGGTTGAGCTTGTTTATTAGCACACATTGAAGATATCGCTTTTCTTAATTTTTTTTCAATTGTTAAGTGAAATCGATTCTTGTTTAAAATCTTAACAATAATTGTTCTAATACATTTACGCCTCCTTACAACAATCTCACGCCCTCCAAGGGGGCGCGCCCCACATGTTAGAAAACTCTGGGTTAAATGAAACCCATTTTAAAATCTTAAATATAGTTCATTTTGTTTAGCGTTTATGTGGGATATATGACTTAATATTTTTATATACATGGGCTTATTGAATTGAATTGTCTTTAAAATCGTCAGTTATTGATAATATTATTGTTTATATACAATTATGTTTATCTCTAAAAATGGCCCGTATAACTTCATCACCGGGTGATTAATACAACAATGTTCCTCAATGGACCGATTGGCTAACTTTGACCTAGGATTATTATGATGGAGAGCATAACACCCCTCAAAGCCATGACATTATTATTTAAAGCATTTCAATTGTTATATTTCATGCGTAATCAAAAAAATTCAAATCCCCTCTCTATCCACAGATTATAAAATACCCCATTTAGATTTTTCGTTTAATGATCATAATATATTATCATTATATGTTATCACGATGTTTAATTTCAATTTTACAATTATTATACATCAATAAAATATACATAAATTCTTTAAGCTGAGTTCATAACTGGGAGAGTGTTTTTTTTCGTTCGAGTGTATGATCGTATTAAGTAACAAATCAAACCTATGAAGAGGATATTTGAACTATTTATTGTGTCTGGAATTAGGTTAGAGAAGATAGAAAAACCATTAGGGCGTAGAGAAATAGACTCCAAGGTTAGTATTTAGATCCCCATCGTCTTTCTACATTATTCTTCTTTTATATTTCTCTCCACTCAACTAATTACTTTCTTTTTTCATGTTCTAAAAAACATCCACAAAAAGAAAAAAAAATAGAAGAGAAAGAGAAGTACAGTGGTGCCTCACACAACGAACTTAATTCGTTCCAGGAGCAAGTTCGTTATGTGAAACGCGTTTTCCCATAACAATACATGTTAAAAAAAATAATTCGTTCTGTAGCATAAAATATGCTAAGATGACATAATAAAAGATAAAATTTTTGTTACTATTTTTATTTAGATACATATTTAGAAGAAAAAAACATAACCTGCTGGGGGTTTTTTAGATTTAATTATGTTTTTTTCTTCTAAATATGTATCTAAATAAAAATAGTAACAAAAATTTTATCTTTTATTATGTCATCTTAGCATATTTTATGCTACAGAACGAATTATTTTTTTTAACATGTATTGTTATGGGAAAACGCGTTTCACATAACGAACTTGCTCCTGGAACGAATTAAGTTCGTTGTGTGAGGCACCACTGTATTATATTTAGTATATAATTTAATATATATATATATATATTCTGAAATTAATTTTAAATTATATAAATATATTAGAAATTAATTTAATATAATTTAACACATAATAATATATTAAAATATTTTATTTTATATATACATAATTTAGTAATACTGATTATTAATGTAAATATAAATAATAATATTTAATATGGCAAATATGTAAAATTTTGTAAAGAATGTATCAGAAGTTTAGTGTCTAACATTCTGGCATATTGCGCATGCGAATATCTGTCGGGTCGATCTCACCGGTCGGGTCGTTTTGGAATCTCACGCGAGTTCTATACTTTTCCCCATCCCGCAAAAGTGCTCAACGCCGCTAAAGAAGTTTTCACTTCAAAAAAAAATAAAAGTCTATTATTTTTCGAATTTTTTAAAAATCGAGAGAATCGTTAACCTATTAATATAGAAACGCCATTACTAATTTTTGTTGCGGAATTCTGGATTGCTTTCGATCAAAATTCAAAAAATAATTCTGTACCTACTTTTTGAAAAAAAAAAAATTCTTGTTAAAACATTTTAATCATCGTACTTTGAATCATGACATCTTACAAAAATAATTAATAAAGTTATATTAAATTATGTATAAAATATATTCATTATTTAAAAAAATACCTCTTCATTGATTATACCAAAATCAATATATCAACGATTGAGATATTTATTAGAGTGGCCTTTAATTAATAGATCTTATTAGAAATATTAAATTTATATTTTGTAATTTATTTAAATTAAAGAAATTTCAAATATAATCAACCATATGTAAATTAAAAAAAGAGATTCTTGTTCTTTACTTTTCAAATTGTAAATGAAGAAAGAAACAACTAAGTGTTGTGTACGACCTAAAAGAACTGTATAGTGGTTGCATTAACAGTTTAAAAGATAATATACACATGAAATATATATTATAATGTTATCATGAATAATGTTATTATAATTTTAAAAGCTTTTTTTCTTTTTTTTTTTAATTTCCCCCTTTTTTTTTTCTTAAGTTCGATTTTTTTTTATTCTACATTTTTATTTCAAAATTCTATCTTACATTTATTTTTTCCCTTTAAGGTTTTTTGAATTTTATTTTCTCGAGAAGCCGTCAGCTGCGTCTAGAAAATATCCAAAACGTATTGAATTATCATCTTGGTTCAATTTTGTCTTGTCGAAATATAAAACAATAAAAGAAAAGAAAATGTGACGAAGATGAATTATATTTTGTATTTATTTATTTATTTATTTAGTATTTTAAAAGTTAAAAAGGATAGAGAAGAAAGAAAAAAACAAAAAATAATATAATATTAATAATATTAAGGTTATTTGTCAATGATTTCATTAATTTTTGTTTTTTATATATAATTATAAATAAATCACTTGATAATAAATAAAAATTAATAAATAAAAAAAATTATTTGTCATCAAATGACATTAAAAAAAGAAAAGTATATATATATATATATATATATATATATATACTCTAATTTATTTATAAAAAAAACATGGTAAATTGATCTAGATTTTTTTTTGTCGCCAAAGCCATCAATCATAGGTTTCATTTTTCACTTTTCTCCAAACATCTTTGATATTGGGTCGTCTTGAAAACAATATTTTTACGAAATCTAATTTTAGATTTTTTTATTTATATGAATTATTATTATTTATGTATATCAAAATGCAAAATCATTTTTTTTTAATAAAAGCTGTATTCATAATACATATTCCTATATATATCCATATACAGATTTATAAATTGATTTAATATCAAATAATTATTGTTTATTATCTATATATTTAATACGATAGTGTCCGTCTGTACGCAAAAAACCTAAACTACAAGGAGTAAGGTAACCAAATTTTTCTGAGGTGAAGGGTACCTCAAATGATGAAAAATAAAAAAGAAATTAGAATCTTAGGTAACTCCTGAGCTGAGCTGCGGGTGTTTGATTTTCCAGAAATATATGTATATAAAGGAGAGTGTTTGTATGTATGTAATTTGTTTACTTTTTTGTGCTGTCATAGAAACATATATATATATATATAATTAGAACCTCTCTCTCTCTCCCTCTATTTAAAATTTTAAAAAATGGAGTGTTCTAGCCAAATTAAGAAATTTAAATTCCTTATGCAACATTGATAGGTAAATGAATTGGACTGGAAGAGGAGACATATGATTAGAGAAATTGGGGAAAAATCAACCGAAATGTTTAATTAAACAAAAAAATTCAAGAATTATGATACGGATACGACTTACATACAATTAACATACAAAATGTAGAATTTGAAAAGTATAAATATTTAAATACTTAAGATCTCTAATCACGAAGGATAATAATATTCGAGAAGAATTTAAATCGACGTTGTAATTGAGTAACGCCTGGTATTATGCAGTAAAGGGGCTTATCTCATCAAAGAGGATCAAAATTAAAATATATAAAACAATTATTTTTCATGTTGATCGATGACTAGGGTGACCATATTTCGAAAACACCAAACCGGGACAAATGGTATACCTTTTTTTAGAACTAAATTGAAAAAATTTTGAAAAAAAAATTACGAAATGTCCTAAATATTGAAAAAACAGTAGGGTGTCCCGAAGACATTTTTGGGACAGAGCACCTAAAGACGGGACGTTTGGTCACCCTATCGATGACTTTGGGAGACGAGAGTAGATTTGGAGTATTTGTGAGATTAATATTGTTCGCAGCATTTATAGGCCAAAAGAAGATGAGGTCACAGGGGGATGGCGGAGATGGCATAACGAGATATAATGTCGAGATATAGTTAAGGTTATAAAATCAAGAAGGCTGGGATAGGAAGGGGACATGGTTGTAATTGGAGAAACTAGAAATTGGGAGAAACCGATTGGGAAACATTCGGTGGAAGACCAAGGACCAAGGTGGGTGGACAATGAAGGAAGGGACATGGGAGAGATGGGACAGGGTAGGATTTGGTTGTAGCTCAGGATAGGGACGCTTAGAGAAATGTGGATGCTGCGGCTAAGAACTTTCGAAAACTGTAGAGACACAAAGTTAGATAAATACAATAATAATATATAATTAATTTACTGATTAAATTAAAATATATTTTACAAGAAAACAAATACATGTCTTATCTACTTATACTGATTGAAACAAAATGGATGAAAACCTTTTACATACAGACTTTCAACCAAATACTATGTATCACTCGGGAGTACAGGGGGCGGAGCCCCCGTCTAGGTGTGAAGAGCGCCGAAGGCGCTCGGAGCAGCTAGTTGTTTATTAATTATATTATACTATTATATATTTATATTAAAAAATAAATAAAATAAAAATAATATTGTTTTTTGATGTGGCTGAATAAAATTTTTATTGGTTATTATATTTATAGGTGATTTAAAAAATTATTAAAAAAAAGAAAAAAGAAATATGTGAAAAACACTTTGAGGGAATTTTTTTTTTTATTTTGAATTATCACTATTTTCCTTGTTAATAATTTATATCAAATTTGATAATATTAGTAAGTAATAAGAGTAATCAAGAGTACTAATAATAATTTTTCTAGGTAAAATTTTATAATAAAATATTATTTATTGTAATCCCTTAACATATTTAACCTTATTTTTAAATAAGATTTAATTAACTAACTTCACACACCATTTATTGTTTTATTTTATCCTTTTGAATTTCTTTGTTATCTAATAAGACTGTATTTCCTCATTTCGACATTGTTCTGTTATATAATACAATCGGTTTAAACTTTTAATTTGATAAAAACGTATTTGCATTGTCATTCAATATTATTACTATCCCTTTGACAATTAATCTGTGTTTTGGGATTGTTTCACTTATTAAAAATATATAATAGATATACTAATAAATAATAATATTAATATTAATTTTCAAATCAGAAATAATATAAATTAAATAAACGATATTATCTATATAAACTAAAATTAAATTGAAAAATAAAGGTTAACTTAAAATTCAAGACACTTATTTTTTTAATATGACGGACCGGGAAAAACTTCTTACGAAGCCCACACCATCATCGCAAATGATTGGTGTACAGTGTAAGATTACCTATGATGTTGTTAGGCTACCCACTAAAAAACCCCCGGAGCTTTCCGAAGATGGAGTTTAAGTTCCGCTTTTAGAGCCATTTGTACCTCTTCCTTAGTAGTACAGCAGTTTAAGTCTCTTATCTCCAATTTGGTTTTAGGTTTAAGCACCCTCACACCAGCATTCTCTCCTAGTATAGCTTGTAGTTCCTCCTTGAAATCGGTATTATTCTGAGTGCTATTTCCTAGCTCCGGAAGTATACCACCCTCTTTTGTCTTTCGAACTGCTTTTATTACCGTACTGGGTTCGCTGACGTGCGAATCTTTTTCAGGGTCTCGGCATATGATAACCCTTGTAGGGGTTTAATAAGAATGCCTTCTGTCCTAGGCCTCTTCCTTTGCTTTTTTTAGGGGGATATCGTTTTGGCCCGGAGTCAATTCCCTTTGCATCGGTTCTTTGCTTTTGTCTCCGTGTTTTGGGGTGCACGATCCTAAAGGCGCCTTCTCCATCAGAGCTCATGGCACTTTCTTCTACGGTTTTTTCTTAACCTTTCCTCTTTTTGTCCTCCCTGACTTCTATAGGACTTGAAGCGATTCTCTTCCCGCTCTGGGTTGACTGGATCTTTACCTCAGCCTGTTTCTTTTTCCTTGGGGGAAGACCAGGTTTCATGGCCGCTTTCAGACTAGATACGTCGGTGCTTGGTTGCTTAGTGCGACTCTGGTCAACAGCAGATCTGATTAGAGTGCCCATTTCATTAAATTGTGCCATCTCGAGAAGCCCATCGACTGCACTTTTCCGCATATCCCTAGATGCCATGAACACAGTTAAGCTATACTCTATAGCAACAATACTGTTTTTATGATAATATCCATTGACATATTTTTCTGCAGCCTGCTTCATGATCGTTAGTGTTTTCCTAACATTTGCCAGTTGCCCTTCTTCACCCTTGTCCGTCTCTTTGATGCTCTAAGCCAGGTTTGCCCGTCCTGTTGGCTAACCTGGGGAACAGACGATGCACCCCGCTCGATACGGGAACAGACGCCCGAGGATTTGAGAACAGCCGCTCCTAACATGGAGAACAGGCGCTGCCCAAGCAGTTAATGGAGCCACAACACAATAAAACTGCCCAGTTCCTATTTTGGTCCGCGGATGGGTAACAACCACCTACCCTGTATATCTACATGGCTTTCCCCTATCCGCCACCTGGGGACACGCTCGGTTGGGGTATAAGCAAACCCCGCCTAGAAAATTCAAGACACTAGGTGAAGTTTCAAGTGGATTAATATATTTGCTTTATGCACATTTGTATTTTTATATCATCATCAGAAAAAAATAAATTACTCAATCAACTTGTTCTACTGGATTTAAAGAAAATATATGTTTTAAGTTTAATTTTATCGCATATATAATAAATTAAAATGTTTTAACAAGAGCCTACGGATAAATAAATAAATTCTTAAAATACATATGTTAGTATTTTTATAAAAAAAAAAATAATATTTTGATAATAAACAATAATATTTAAATTTAATTTAATAAAAAAAATTTTATTTATAAAGTAAATAATAAATAAATATTATACATAAAATTTTATAAAAAAAATGTACAAATTGAAAAAATATATAATAATATAGATAAAGTACATAAAAATTTAAAAAAAAACTTATAAAAATGCCATTTATTATTATATAATTTTTAGAATTAAATATTTTTAACTACAAAGATATCATCAATTTAAAAGAAATGTAGAGATGATCATTAGTAGTAACAAATTTACGAAAATCTGGATATTTGATTTGTTTAGAATATCGGTATTTATTTTCATTAAATCATCTTAAAAATACACTCTCAATGGATTGAAGTTATTTTATTTATAAATGAAGTATAAAAGCATCTTCCTTTTGAGAGGGATCAAATACTTATTGAGATAAGAGTAGGGTTCTTTGTTTTGTTTTTTTTTTGCATCAATTTTAATATATTTTTTATATCTAGGTCATGTTTGAAATAATGGATTTAGTGGGTGAAGGGATCCTCTCGTAAAATTGTATTTCATTTAATAAAAATAAAGTAAAATAAAATATAAAGTTAAATATCAAGATAAAATTTACAACCGGATTAAAGTATATTTTAAAAAATTTTTAGTATTATTTTAGTTTTTTTTTAATTCTGAGATGACATAAACCCTAAATAATACATTTTTTGACTTTTTGAGTGTCTTTATATCCAAATACTATTTTCTGTTTAGCTTGTCCTTCAGTCTTAAATCTCATCAACATAAAATTGATCTAAAGATCTAAAAGACTAGATATGATCATATATTATAAGATAAAGCTTGAAGAAAATTCATCCACCATAAAATGAATTTTTCATATCCGTTAGATTTAAATAATTCTTAAAACTCTAAAAGGTTCATTTTCATTTTTGAAATGGTCTACCTATTTCTGTGGAGTTAGTGAACTTGAAAGTTCTTGGTTGCCTACCCTTCCTTCGTTCAATCTTCTTTACCATAAGTCTATTTTGAAATATTCTCTTATTTCCTACCATCGCATCTACTTTATATACGAAGTCTGTTCAAAAGAAAAGGTGAATTTTGAATTTTCGCGGGCTGTATACAAACAATTATCGAATTTTTTTTGTTATTTTGGTACACATATGTTTCTAATATGTTAAAATAATCCGCCATTTTGCATTAGTAGTTTGTTTTTGACAACTGAAAACTGATTTTGTGTGTTCTTCGATTTTTTACTTAAAAATAATGGATCAAAGAATCTGTATTAAATTTTGCTTTAAAATGGAATAGAGTGCTTCAACGCCAATAAAATGTTGATTGTGTCAATCGGCGAGTCTACTTTGTTTCAAAAAAATGTTTATAAGTGGTACAAGGGCTTTACAGAAGACCGAGACGTTCGATCAAATGTGAAGGTTTTGCTCACTGTTTTCATCATGAGTTCTTGCCAATAGTTAATAAGGAATAGTACAAGGAAGTTATGTGTGTGTGATCGGAATTGTGGAAAAACAAATCATGGATTCTGCATCACGATAATGCACCAGCAGACACATCATTGCTTGTTCGTGATTTTTTGACCAATCATGCCTCAACCACCAAATTCACCAGATTTGGCTCCCTGCGACTTTTTCCTATTTCCAAAACTGTAGAGATCAATGAAAGGAAAGCGTTTTGCCACAATTGATGAGATAAAGTCGGACGAAGAACGAGCTGATGGCCATACCGAAAAGCGCATTTCAGAAGTGCTTCGACGATTAGAAGAAACGCTGGCATAAGTGCATTATATCTGAGGGGAATTACTTTGAAGGAGATAAAATGGATATTGATGAATAAATAAATACTTTTCGAAATAATTCAAAATTCACCTTTTCTTTTGAACAAACCTCGTACACTACTGCAGTCATTTATTACCTTAAACAAACTTCTTAATGGCCTTTCTTTACTTCTGCTTATAGTAGTTTCTTTTATATAAAAAATTATAAAAAATCGTAATTTAATTATTTATATAACTTATTCTCTATATATATTATAACGTTCTAAAAATATAATTTTTAACCAATTTCAATTTAAATTTTTTGTAGAAATTCTTTTTGTAAGGTGCCTTGCGGTAAAAACATTTTTTAAAAATAGTCCTCTTTCTAGTATGTGTAAATAAGGTATCTCAAAAAAGAAAATATGTTTAAAATTGAAATTACAGTTTTAAGTTATAATTTTTCCTGGGATATTACAGCAACTTATACAATAAAATTTACAAAGAGCTACTTTAAAACAATAATAATAATTGTCTCAAAAACTGTTTAAGAATTTGATTAAAACACGTCTAAGAATATCAAAATAAAATTTTCTTTAAAATTTTCTTCAAAAAGATTTTATTCACTTAGAGATAATCTAAAATTTTTCAAAATGGCTTTCTATAAAGTAATTTTAAATAAAATAAATTAATTTTAATGCTAAAGGACTAGAACAACGGTTTTCGAATTGAGGTATATGTACCTCACGTAAGACCTTATTACCTGACCGTGATACCAAAACTAGTAACGAACACTTTTTAATGGAATTTTCTGTCGTACCAACCAACCAAAAGTTTGAATGAACACCGCTATTCTAGAAAAAACAATATTCAATTATGATAGTTTAAAATAACATTCTTATTAGATTAATTATATTGATTAATTAATTTGGACATTTAATACATATATTCAAGTTTCTTTTTTAAGTAAATAAATAGTATCAACTCGTAGTTTTAACTCGAGATGTTTTTAGTTGGAGCATTTAAACATAAATCTTTTTTTTTTAAATAAATTGTTTTCCTTAAATAAGACGTTGAGAGGATCTTTCTCATCTTGTTTGACCTTAGTCCTGGTTACATAATAAATCAATCACTGTGAAAAAAACGTGCCTGACTTTGAACTATGAGTATTTAACTATTTTACAGAATTGACTTCAAATTGGGTATAGAAGATGCTTTTGTACAAAATTGAAATGCTTTTTTAATACATAATTAAATATCCCTCCCAATCCTTCCTCCAAACTACGAGGACAGGTCAATAAGTCAATAATTTTATTTTTCAACGTAATCTTCTTCGAGCTCTATATACTTCGTACAACGTTTCTCCAATTTTTTATCCAAAAAAATAAAATTTGTCGAGGCCTTCTTTGATCCTCGATACACCCCGAAAAACTCAGTGCTTTGATTGCGGTTTGGTCTCTGGTGTGTGTTGTGCTATTAATGGATGTCAAACAAAAACTAAAAGACCCAGTTGGTTTCAATTTCGTCAGATGTCAGCTGATAGTTTTCTGCTGACAGGAGCAGTTTTGCCATTTCATTTAAGAGACGGGAAATTCAAAATGTCACGGACTTATTGACCTGCCCTCGTATCTTCGATTTATACCACAAACGAGTATATAAATATTTTGCACATTGAAAAATATATTTTTGATTTTAGAAAAAACTTTAATAAGTTTTAATTTATTTTATTATGGCCCCTATTCTATAAATTTAGTATATAATTATACTAATGACTAGAATTCTTAATACAATATACATTTTATAAACTACTGAGATGCTACTTGATAAACCAGTAATTTTTTATTAACTAAATTCTAATCATCTTTTTTTTAAGATTAAAAATTCTAATTAGGAATAAATCATAAAAGGAAAAATTATGATAAGTTTATGAAATAATGTTCAAGATGGGTATATGTTGGTGAAATAATTAGGGAGATTATAAATTATTATACTATATATTTAAACAAAGGGTTTTACGTTGAGTGTGGGTTGTGGTTCTTTGGCAAAGTCAGGCCGATATATCTATTATCAGTACGTAAAATGTGGGCGCGCTTTTAAAACAAAAAGAGCATGCTAGTTAATATACCATGCAAGGCCCTGTCATATCGACAAGCTTTTGTTTTTCTCTCATGAAAAAAGTTGGAAAAAAAAAAATAAAATTTATGAAAATGATAAAGGATAGATATAATTTTTTAATTAAAATTTATAGAAAAATAGTTTAGATAAAAATAGTAAATTATATTTTGTGAATTTTGAATGGCAATCATAATTCATTTGATAAATAAATTAAAATTATTAATGGTAAACGTGCCTTGAATAGGAAAAGAAAGGCTGACAAAAAGTTCATTTTTAGAAATACCAATGATGCTGTGAATATAAAAGGGAATTGGAAAAAAAATAAGTAATTCTCTTACTCTAATAATATCAATTCACGGTATCCTTGGCCTACTCTACTGGTCATTTCCCAATTGGTTTCTCTATAAACGAATTTCTCGCCTAACTATTCAATTCGAATCTCTTGTTCGAACTATCGCAACCTTCTAGTTTTTTTGAATCCAGATTTTTTTTTTTAAATTAAAATAAGAAACTTAAAAATCAATTGTCACAAAAATACAAACACTGGCTATTACTATATTTAATAATTATTTGCTTAATTTCATTTACCAAATGTGAAATTAATGTTATTTTATCTCTTAGAGTTTGTTATTGAAATAATATTGTATTTTATAAAATGAAATTAATGTTATTTACAAAATGTAGCTTAGAGTAGGTTTCTACCGCTTAGGGCGGATGCCGCCCTCTCACTTATTCATAAAAATAAATTTTATTGAATATGAAATCAAATTGAATTTTCAATAAAATATCATTTTATCTCCAGCCTTAAAATTTTTAGAAACTAGAAAAAATATTAAATGGTAAAACGTTTTAGTAGTCAATATTTATTTAATTATTATTTAAGAATGCTATAATTACTGTAAGAATAATGAATTAAATTGAATATTTAATTTAAATATAAACTCTAAAGAATATTTATATTTCATTGAAAAACATAAAAAAAAAATTTAAATTACTGGATCTTGAGAAATAAATAAATATTCACTGATAAAAATCATGGTTAATATCAATTTCATTAAAAATAAAATATAAATAAAAATAAATATTCTTTATTTTAACTAAAAATTAATAATAGTGAGTAGATATAATAAAAAGGCGCCATTGGTTGAGAGGCTAGCCTTGCTGTCTCACACCGGGTTCAAGTCCCGGGCCTGGCAAGGGAATTTCTCTAGCTGGGGTCTATGGGACGGAGTCAACCCACCCTCCGGGATCAACATTGGGGAATAGCTATTGATAAAAAGTAGCGCCTCCGAACAAGAAAATCAAGGTAAAGGTTGAGAGGACCCGTTCTACTGATCATAGGACACCTCATTGATATAACCGATTTGATAGGCGTTGTCCTTGACGTACAAAAGTCAGAGGTTTTTTTTTAGATATAATAATAACAAAATACTTAATTACATATAAAACACATTTTATAGGCTCTTATAGTCTATTAGAAATGAAAATATAATACATTTTCAAAGAAAAAATTAATTTTTCTAATTTTTATGACAACATATTTTTATAATATTGTCAACATCATTTCTTGTTCAATAGTCAACATGTCCAGATTATTAACTTTAGTGAAAATACGTTTCTTGTTAAGTGATCTATGCAAAATGCACCGAGCTTTAAAATAATTGCAAATCACCAAAAAATCATTGTTGATCTTAAAAAAATAATTGTTTATTTTTATAATTTCTTCTAAAATCTGCCGCCCATATGATAGTGCCGCCTGAGGTATGTGCTCCTGCCCCTGTTTACAAAGAGTTGATATTTTATTTTCCATTCTCTCTACTTTTTTAACAAATCATCCTCACCTTTTATATATAATACAAATATATATATGAAAGGTCTTAATTTATCACTTTAATCATCTTATCATTTGTTTTTTGATTGTCTTCTCTCAATCGAATCTTTTCTTCAAACTAGGATGTGTTCCCATTTTTTTTTTATTATTTTCTTCTGTGTTTCTCAATTTCATTGACCCATCAATCCTTAATCTTCTTGATTTCGATATTTTTCACCAATTTCCTTTTTCTTTTTCTCAATTACTTTTTTCTTTTTTTTTTTTTTTTTAATTTTTTCAACCGAACCAAATATTTATTCTTGACGGATTTTTTTTCGATTCTTGTCGTAGATAAAATGTAGAGTCGACTGGCGACATTCACTTCTTCCAATCTCTAAATCCAATTCGTCGCAAATACAATTTTTTTTTTCGCCACGTAATTTGAATAAAAAAAAAGGCGAAAATAAAGAGAGTTTTCAATCGACATAATCAATTTATCATGAAATAAAATCTATTTTCTTTTTACTACTCATTTAAATCTTGATTACTAATTTTTTAATTTATATATCATATCACTATTTAAATTGGAAAATAATCTCAATTGATAGGAAATTTTATTTTAACCTTAATAAAAATAATGCATGATTTTTAAAATCTCGTTAATATTCATATAATATATCATTCAATCAATCAATCAAACAAAATTTGATAAACAAAGCTTTATATAATTTTAACAATAGATATTTCAGAATTTTGTTTATCGAATTTCTTGACAAAATGAAGTCCATATATAGATATATTAATTTTTAAATTTTGTTTTAAATATCTATTGTTTATTTATTTATTATTATTCAAAATTAAATAATCTAAATAATAATAACCTACATAGATATATAAAAAAGGTTTTTGTCTGCACATTGGTCAGAATTTAAAATTTTTGTTTATTTCCATTTTTCATGATCTCTAGAGTCCAAAAGTGATTTTTAGTTATATAAATCAAATAAATGACAATATACAATATACAACTACATATAGACTTTCAACCAAATGATACGAATTATTTCGAGAATACCCTGTCTAGGTCTAAGAACGTCGAAGTCAGCTGAGCATGATCATCTTTGAAGACAGAAGCCCAAAATGAAAATATATCTAAATTATCTTATTACCGACCGTCGATAGGGGAAGGGAAGATAGTTTTCACACCAAATTTCACATAAGGAGATTTTTACATATCTTTACGAATCATGCAATTTGTTAACAGATAAGTATTTTTAGCATGATGTCTGTCCGTCCGTCCGTCTGTCTATTGCAGCGGTTGCCAAAGTGGTGGTCCGCGAGAAAATTTCGCTGGTCCGCAGAAAAATGTGGAATATACTTACTCATCATGTTAAGTTATGTTTTAAGATGCATTAAAACATGATTCAATTCATAACAATACGAGATAAGTTATAAAAACTCAATGTTTATTTGTTCTTTGATCACAATTTTTATTTATAAATATATTTAACACTTAAAAAATCCTATTAGTGGTCCACGGGATTTAAATAATGAATTAACTGGTCCGTGAGGTCAAAAAGTTTGGCGACCGCTGGTCTATTGTATGTTCGTATAGACGGGTATAGCTTGAATGGCTTAACGGATTTTGATAAAATTTGATATATTTACTTAATGCATCAGTAGCATGAATTAATCAACTTTTGGTGTATATCCGGAAACCGGAAGTGGTAGTTTATAAAGTATTAATTTTATATTCATTGTCGGAAATTATAATATAGTATATATAATTTAGTAATTTTTATTCTAGTTTTAAAAATAGTTTTTTTTATACTTTATATATATATATATATATATTGTTGGAAATTAATTTACTTCAAATCGTCGGTCGGATCTGTGCCTGGCGACCGTCGATATTATTATTTTTGACGCCTCAATGGAAAATATATATTAATTTGGCATTGAATACAGAAAAATGAGCTTTAAATTCTTTAGTGAAATTGAAATTCTTTAATTATAAATGATATTCTTGAAATTGAAAGGGGAATATGATTTTTAGAATAATATAAGGAAATGAGATGATTCTTGGGATAGTTTAATTTCTTCGAAGTGCTAAAATTTTTTTTCTATTCTCACTAATTACCTACAATATATAATATCATATTGGAAATTTTTTATCTACTCTGAGAACCTTTCTAAGAATATCAGAAAGTTACTTCAATTTTTGAGGAAATCGAAATCAAGATTGGTTTCGATAAGAATACGTATATCTGATCTGAAAACTTGGATTTAGGAGTTGTCAGCAAGTGACGATAATTCTTCGTATTTGAATCGTTAGATCTTCAAACATAATAAAGTTAAATTTCTTTCTTAAATGTAATTTATAATCATTATATACTATATATAATATATTCTAGTATATATAATGATATATAAGATAATTAAGGTAATTAAAACATTTAAGAGAGATAATACTATTTTTTAATAATCTTTTAAAATAATAAATTTTAAAGGTTCTTCATCATCTTTTATTGCAAAACAATTTCACAGTTAAATCTTATATTTCCTGGTTTGTGTTTATTACCCTATAAAATGATATTCTTAGGCCGCTTTAACAAGTTGATAATTTTCATAACGAATGTTACACATTTACAATCAAAGTAACGATTGAAATAATCAATATTATAAAACGAATCCTCTTTATTATCTCAATGACCAGTAATTATTACTTAATATAAAATAATTGTTTCTATGTTAACGATAAATGTATAATTAATTTACAACCAAAATTTATAAAATTGTCTTTTATAATGTTCATTGTTAATAGCACCCCTAGGAAATACTAAAAGATAGAGTAATTATGATATAGAAATTATCTATTAATTATAGAAATTGTTTATTAGTATGTATGTTTTTTGAAAAGGGGGGGTACCCTCTGATTTTGAAACGCAGAACTGTGCAGGACTTCTTCTGGCTAAAAACCTCCTTCGGCTTTAAATTTGAAGTAGATTAGTAGATATAATACTATATAATAATATTATGATATAGAAATTAAAGAGATATATGTTGCATTATATTATATATTAATAAAATTAAATAAAAACAATCTAAAATACAATTTCACTAAAAGTATTTTTCATTTTATTGCTACTATTTTTATTTAATTTTATTAAATAATTTTTTTAACTAAGATGTCCTATGATGATGAATTACGAAATTTTGTCTTGCATACATTGTAAGTATAAATTATCTTTGTGTGTTGATTACATATTATTTATGATATTTTCATGATATATTCATTCTTTCACTGAAAGTGCGTGAAATACGTCTAGAGAGCGATCAAAGCAGCATTAAGACATTTAAGGGATAGTAAAAATCAGATAAAAACCTCTGACTTTGTACGCCTATCAAGTCGGTTATATCAATGAGGTGTCCTATGATCAGTAGAACGGGTCCTATCAACCTTTAGCTTGATTTTCTTGATCGGAGGCACATCAAGTTTTCACAATGCATATGTAAAATAAGTTGACCTGTGGCCAGGTCCGAACCGACCGACGGTTTGAAATAAATTAATTTCCAGCTACAGAAACAATTTCAAATAATTTTAATATATCTATTAATGTAATAAAAAACAGATAGGCATACATAAATAATAAATATAAACATTTTTAATTTTATTTTATTTATAATATATATGCAAGACCAGGCTGTGACGTCATGAATGGCTGGATGACGTCATATAATTTTAAATCAAGAAAAAACTAATAAATATGATTTTCCCGAGGATAAAACCAATACAAAGTGCATGATTCGTGGTGATATATAAAAAAATCTCCTCATGTGAAATTTGGTGTGAAAATAACCCTTCCCTTCCTCTCGTCGATCGCTAATACTACCACTTCCGGTTTCCGGATTTGCACCAAAAGTTGATCAATTCATCAAACTGATGCATTAAGTAAATATACCAAATTTCATCAAAATCGGTTGAACCGTTCAGGCTGTACACATCTATACGGACGGACGGACGGACAGACATCATGCTAAAAATACTTTTTTCTGTTAAGAAAATGCATGATTCGTGGAGATATGTAAAAATCTCCACATGTGAAATTTGGTGTGAAAACAATACCTCCCTTACTATCGTCGGTCGGTAATAATATATATGTTTTAATTTTTTTTTTTTTATCATCTTTATAAGTTAGTATTATTTTCCGAAATATTTTTAAATATTAATATTTAATATCACAGAAATAGAATATTTTTAAAAATCTATACACCTTTTTGAATCATTTAATATTAATTATTTATTTATATTTCTTTTTTTCATTTTACTAATATCAATATCTAATTTTACTTAATTTCTTATTTATCCAGGGGAGAGTGATTTCTCATTAATTCGACCTCGAGATGGTTTTGGGGTTTAATCTGCCAGATATAATAATATCTACCCTTCATTAACTCCGAGGTTAGTATTTATTATTAATTTAATTTTTAATTCGATTTAAATTTATTTATTTTAAAATTTCATAATCTAATATGATATTTTTTTACTTCATTTTCATGATTCAATCTTCGTTTCGGCTATTCGATGTTGATTTGAATTCTTAATTATCTTCTCCATGGCTGTTGATGCTAATGATGATGATGAAATGATCTACATAATACAGCTCAACAAATGTAAGTAATCATGGTTATTTATTTAGCATGAAGATTTTAATTAAAATAGGTGTACATTAACTGTAAATGTAACATCTCAAGTAAAGTTTAACTTATTTGAAAAATTAAGTATAAATAAATTTAAATTGATTTTTTTGTTTTGATAATAATCAATAAGAGATTATAGAGAAATATATTAAATTAATCGATAGAAATTAGTAAGATCAGGGGATTTCAGAGTACATTTGTCAAGAATGAGCATAAAAGAGAGAAAGTTAATTAGAATTGGTAGGTTTCGATGCCTAAAACGGGTGGTTAATTTTTGGATTATTTTCTTGTTAGGGATTTTCAGCAAGTTGCCTCTTCCTTACACCGATTGATGCATCTACTCATCCTACTAATCCACAGATTAGATTAGAATTAATTAATAAAAAATGTGGATGGTTAAAAAATGATATTAAGGCAATGGTTTCATGAACTGCATGAATTACATGGCAGGCCTAAATTTTGCCTTTTAGTTTTGCTGACGTGGATCGGATGAACGGGCATCCAGGAAGATAATTCTGCACAAATGGGAATAGCCTGAACAGGAACAAATTGTTGGTTATCTTTTAAGCATAGGGCTTTTTCGATTAGCATGGGTGATCCATCCATTTCGCTGGAGACCATGCATTTCCTTAGATAGGTAGGTTTCATTCCAGATTGCCCCTAATATAGCGGTTTCATTTCGAAATTCAAAAAATCGAAGGCACTCTAAGCAGATTCAATCAGGCTTACCGAGCAAGCACCTTATTATTATTATTTTTTTTAAAAGATATATTTTTTCTTTTTCTAAATTCCGAAAGGTAAAGTTTGAAACGGTTAATTTATGGGGAGATGAGGAAGCTCTAATAAATATTCAATTGTTTTTTTATTTAATTAATAATTTAAAAAAATATTCAATATATAATGTAATATATGATATCTTTTAATGTTTTTACTATTTAGGTAGAATTAATAATTAATTAGGCTTGTAATATATTTTAAAAATATTAAAAATCTATTAATTTTTTATTATTATTTCTTATTAACTTACCAAATATAATAATTTTTTAACTTTTGAATTGTTTTTTAAACAAATTAAAAATTGATTGTTTTTACTAACAAATAAACCAACTAGATGTCAAAATGTCTATTTTTTACATTCATTATTCCCCGAGCATTCTTCAGATATTAATTTTTTAGGATTTGTAATTCAAATAAAAACAATATAAAATTTTCTTAATATAACTTATAATTTAACTTATTTGCTAATTAAATTAAAAATTAACATTTTGTAACAAAATTTTTGAGATTTTTTTATTTTTATTACTTTTATAGAAAATACTTTTCATAAATTTTTCAAAATTACATGATAATTAATCAAAAATTAATAATATATTTTCTATTTTTATTTTATTCCTATCATTAGGACAATTCAATTCTCAGAAATGTTAAGTTACTATCCCATTAGTAATAGGATAAATGATTTGGATTCAAAAATAATTCAGGTAATTCATATGTAGTAACATAGGAACCCAAATAAGCAATTTCTCTCTGTTATCTATTTGTATATAATTCATTTGAAATCAAAATTTAATTTACTATTTTAGAATGTTTATTTATTAATAAATTTGATTGTAAATCTAGACCAATTTATCAATGTTCCCTTTAACATTATTCAAAATGGAGTAAAGAAACAAACACTTTATCTTAGACGGTAATACTCTATAGACTAGGGAGAAATTTAATCCATGAATAATAAATTTATTTACAATTTATTGATATATAAAATATTATTTAAGATAGGATTTAAATCATAAACTTTCATTTACTGTTATCCCTCAGTTTCATGCCAATTGATATTATATCAAATCAAATCAATATATGTATTTAATTTCATTTAGTACTATATTTTTCAGTTTTTTCTAATTTATTATAGAACTTTATCATAAATCTTTAATATAAGAAAAAAACCTTTGCGTTATTAACCGTTATGGAAATTCATTGTTGCTACTAGTTACCGTTCGATCACTTGAGACAGCGATTCTTAATCTGTGGGGCACGTCATCCTAGGGGGCGCGAAATATCCAAGAAAAATACTATATTTAAAAAAATTGCTTAACTGAAGGAAAGAAAAACACTATTACAAATATATAAAGTCTTATTTAGACAGTTAATTAAAAATAAATTTAAAAAAAAATACAAAATACTCGATGTTGTATTCATTTCATTGTAAGCAAAATGAAAATTATGATTTAAACTTGACCAGGAATACTTAAAAGATGAGAAGCCCTGACTTGAATGTTACAAAATCTAATTAATTTGATTTTTGTGCAAGTTGTGAGGATTGAACAAGCAAAGTAAAGATGTGAATCCCTCTTCCTCCTTCCGGTTAATTGAAAAAGAGAATAAGAAAAAATTTTATTAGAATTAGATTTAGAATTGAAAAATTATTTAAATAAAATTATGCTTTTTCTATTATCTAATATACACCAATGATTCTCCGACATATAAATATATAAACTATATTATTTTTCAATTAAAAAATCATCCATTTAATTTAAATTAATTTTTCCAAACAATTTTAATTTTACAATTTTTATAATTTTAATTGTTATTAATATTTTGTTTTAATTTCTATATTTGTTTCTACATAATTAGTTCTATTATATTATAATTCTAGCATGATTTTTCAAATTGAATGGAATTAATTAATTTAAGCATCTGTTGGAAATAATGTAAATAACTAGTCAAAGGGACAAATATCGAAAGGATTAAATTTAATTAACCTCTAAGACTTCCACTAAATACCATTTCAAATGATAAAATTAAGTTCCTTCTAGACATATATATATATATATATATATTCAAATCAGTGCTTTTCTAGAGAGATATGAGTGAATATTAAATTCTCTATGTAATTAATATGTTTCATTTAAATTTTACTTAATTTAATTAAGAATACCATCCATACTTTTTCATTATTTATCATTAAATAAATTATTATATTTCATTGTAAATAAGGTTAAATAAATATTTTTCATATCAAAGAATATTATTTTTTTAAATTTTACGCTTCATTCTCCCTATTTATATATTTTATTTAATTTCAATCACTACAAAAAATTTATCATTAATCATATTAAGAAATTTTAAAATTTTTCATTATTTACTTGTTTATTTTTTTTATTTATTTATTATTAGGATTAGATATGACATCAAATAAATTAAGTAATAATAGTTTTAGTTGTTTTAAAAAGTCTTTGTTTTTCTCTCCCTTAATATATTTTTGTGTTTATTTTATTATTACTATTGTATGTGTTATTATTCAAATAATTTATTATATATATATATATATATATATATATATTAAAAGCTACAAAATGTCGCTTTCGCTCAGCTAACGGAAAAGTAGTCTTTTTTTATTAAATTTTTCATTTTAATAATCTCTTTCATGAAAAAATTATTATTTTTGTTTTCAAAAAACATGATATAATGATTTTTCATTCGATATTTTAAATAAATATTAATTTTAAGCACTGTCTATATATATATTAAATTTTTGTTTATTTCAAATCTAAATTGTCTTTTTTAATAATGAAATATAAATTGTAATTATAATATAATGAAATTTATAGCTCGAGGTGTGATTAGTGCATGTATGAATGAATACAAGAATTATTTTTATTTTAATTTTCATTCTTTTACACATTTTATATAGAAAATTTTGTAATTGATTAAATTGTTTATAAATTCATTTATTGATAAGTTAAGTGTCCAGTTTTACTGTTTTGCCCAAAAAACTTTTTATGTGATTCAATTTTGAAAGTTCACTTTTGTGTGGAGGGTTAATCACGTTAAAGCTAGAGAAAGGATGATGCGCGGCTTGTTTGTATGGAAGTTATCGATTGGTGAATGTATGTATGTATGAAAGCTCTCTCTTGCTCAATTTCTCTTCCTTCCTCTCTCTCTCTCTCTCTCTAAATATCTTCAAAAGACTTCAATTTCTCATTCAATATACCCGCTGAAAGGGATTTCTATTGTTTTCTAATTCTATTGTTTTTTTATATTTCAGCATCTTGAAGGAGATGAATATTTTATATTTTATGTATAATCGAAAAATTGTCCATTTAGTTATATTCCCCTATTTGAGGGAAGTCTAAGTAATAATACTCTCTTATAAAAAATTCAAAAATTAAATTATAAATTTATTTATTGCAAATCAGGGGATTCTAATCTTTTTCGGATTCCTACCCCATATTAAATCTCAGAGCATACATTATGTTACTAATAGTTTTTATTCATTTCTAATTCAAATACGCATTGATCTATCTATATCTCTCATGTTTGTAATTTTAATTAATTATCATTCAAAATTCACAACTTTAATTTTTCATCAAAACCTAAAATCGAAAATACTTTTTTTTTTTAGCGATAATACAGAATATTTCAGTTGTTTATCCGTGTGTTTGAATTAATTCAAGACCGCCACAACACACAGTAAAACTTTACATTTGATGTGGTTTGATTAGTTTAAAAATAAATTCAACAAGATTTTCAAATTTACAAATAATTTATTGCACAGGCGTAATTAAAATAATTAATGGGATAAATGGAACTCTTTTTCTTACATAACTTCTCAAATCTTGGAATAAAATTGAATATGGCAACCCTCATTTCCTGTTTAACGTTAATTTTTGAACGATATTTACCTTTTATGAAATCCCAGCTTCGTACGAATAGGATGTTGCAAATAGAATTAATATTCGTAGAGTTTTACCACAATATTATACTTTTTCTGATATCCCAAAATCATTTTTATATTCAATTCTTTCAATCGAAAATTATTTTTTGAATCTATTGATAGCCGTTCTTCAAAAATAGATTTATTATTTCAAGACAAATCAATTTATTGGTCTATGGACCGGAAAATCAAGGGAGTGAGTATAATAACAAAAAGGTGTATCTTTTCACCAAGTTTTTTTTAAAAATCTTCCATTGAGTAGTAGAGTTTGTATATAGAATAGTATAGCGACACACATCTTGTGACATATTATTAAACATATTTTTTTTAGAGAACTAATTGTATTATCATTGATTTTTTTGAAATTTTCATTTTTTCTTAAAAAAGTTAATCAAATAGTAATCATTTATAGAATTTGATATACATAATAGTATAATAGTAAAAATAAATTACATAGAAATTAAAATGGGAATAAAATGAGTCAAGATTCAAGATTTCAATTCATTTCAGTACACTCAAAGTCAAAAGCATTGAAGTGGAACGTTGTCGATTATCTTTCTTCCAAAAGATGATATTTTATAAAGATCTTCTTTTAACTAACTGTTTATAAAATAATAATAATGTTATATAATTATAATAATATATATTCTAATAAATAATAATTTATTTAATTTTTTAATAATATTTATGAAGAAGGCACAACGGGAAACCACCGCATTAACATTAGCTGGTTTATTGTTAAAATTTATTTTTCTTTATTATATTATTGGAAAAATAATTTTTAATAAATTAGTTGCAATATTTAAATTTAAGATAAATCATAAAAAAAATAAATGAAATAAATCAAATCACTTACTTATCAACTTTCATTCTAATGAATGAATCGATTTTTGTTAGTTAATAAACAAAGAGATTATTCAAATTTCATGAATTAAACAATTATTCCCCTTGTATTTATTAAATAAAAATTTAATTCAAAAATATTCTTAAGAAAAACAAATATCAGTTCATATTAATTGGATTTGTGAAATCTTTTTTTTTCTTACACAGCTTTGAAAACGGATGATCTATAGTAGGTGGGTTATTGATTACTTTCTTCAAGGATTTGCTGGCATTTATTGAATAAAGTATAAATTACCTTCTTTCCACTTTCAAAGGAACGTTAGAGAGCACTTTTATTTAATTAAATTAATTTATTGAAACAGGGGAGACAAAAATGTTATACAAAAAAAAAGTAGTTTAATATAATTAATAAAATGAAAAACCACTTGACAAATTATTTATTTAAAAAAAAATGGTAATTTTTTTCTTCAAATTATTTTCAATTCTACAGTCTCAATAATAGATTAGAATGAAATGTCAATAATTTACTTTTTTAATTAATAACTTATTTTTAAGTATTTAATATTCTTATACATATTTGTGAAACCAGAGAAATAAAATTTAAATATAGTATTTTTTTTTTATTTTAATATAAACAAATGATAATTAAACAAATAAGTTTTAATAAATAATAAAAAAAAAAAAAAAATTAAACCCTTAATTCGTATTAATGTAATATAATATTTATATAATTAGTATTGAATTAATTACTATCTCGTAAGAGATAGTATTGCGATCACGAAAATTTTCGATTTTGAGATTTTGATGTTTTTATACGTTTTGAAGGTTCCTGAATCATTTTCACTAAGGTTGAGAAAAATGTTTGCCTCTCTCTCTGTGTGTGTGTGTGTGTGTGTGTGTATGTAACCAAGATTACGCAAAAACGATTTGAGCTAGAATGATGAAATTATGAATGATGAAATTATTCAAAATTCGTAGTTTTCTCTCAAATTTTGAGAAATGTAGCTCAACCGGAAGAGGGTCATTACTTACAACGTTTTGATTTTTTTTCCTCTAAAGTGACCGTAAAAATAAAGATATATGTTTGATAATTTTTCACATGATTAATAATTGTATAAAACTGCTATATATACAATTGTAGCTTGATTGATTCGCTGAAATTACCAGAATTAATTTTTTAACATTGCAAATCTCACGCTCCAACACGTGACGTGGTGCCACCAAAATAAAGCCAAACATGCGCTAATTTAATATTTGTTATTTATAATTTATAATAAATTAAATTTAATTTAAATATAATATATTATGTTATTTAATCCTATTCAAATTGCGAGATAGTCGAATGGAGACACTCCAGCTAATTTTTTTATTATGATTAATATGATTTATGTGTAATGCTATGATTTTTTATTCTTTCCTATTATATGTACAATATCTAACCTCTAGTATTTCATGAAAAAAAAATCTTAATCTCAATTTATATAGGTTACTCTTAAATTTTTGATTTGCACTGTTTATTTACAAAATAGTTTATTGTTTTAAATCCATGCTTTACATAGTATCTCTGGATGACTCCATTTTTATTATACTAGCGATTTTTAATGTGGCGACGTGGTCTTCTTGATAGCAATGATAACACTTAAAAAAGATCATTAAAAAACAATTATTGAAAGAAAAAAATAAAATAAAATAAGCTAAAAAATTTTGTAATATAATAAAAAAAATATATGTTTGTAGGTCATTAATCTATCAATAAATAAATAAAACTATCAAATAATCCTTAAAAAATCTTAAAGTTTTTGGAGTGGCTATAAAGGGAGCAACCCGAGCTTATTGAATAACCAAACTAATGACCATATCTACTCCAAATTGATAATTGATTTAATAATACACTTTTTTAATTATTAATTTATCAATAAATCAATTAAAAACAAGTTTAATAATTCTTAGTGACTTACTCGAGTCTTTTCGAAATAAGGTTTAATATTAGAAATAGACACTCTTGAGTTATTTTGTCTTTAAAGTCTTAAAAGTAAGTTGTTGAAAATAGCAATACGAGTTGTGCAAAAAAAAAAAATTGTTTCCAAACTCAGCAAAGTTTGGATGTTCCAAGCCTTTTAAAGCACAGAGTTTTCTCAATTTGTTGAAAAAAACCTACACAAATTGTGATATATTTATTATTTTAACTTTAATAGTAAATATAATATTATTTGAAATAATTTGACTTTTATTGTTGACATAACCTATATAAAATAATAATAATTGTAATAGGTGTATGTTTATTTTAATAATAAAAATAAGTTGACCTGTGGCCAGGTCCGTACCGACCGACGGTTTGAAATAAATTAATTCCAAGATACAGAAACAATTTCAAATAATTTTAATATATCTATTATTGTAATAAAAAACAGATAGGCATATAACATAAATATTTTTAATTTTATTTTATTTATAATATATATGTAAGACCAGGCTGTGACGTCATGAATGGCTGGATGACGTCATATCATTTTAAATCAAGAAAAAACTAATATAGATGATTTTTCTCGAGGATAAAACCAATACAAAGTGCATGATTCGTGGTGATATATAAAACAAAATCTCCTCATGTGAAATTTGGTGTGAAAATAACCCTTCCCTTCCTATCGTCGGTCGGTAAAAATTATAAATTATTTAAAAACAAAAAATAGTGATTGCTAACTTCATGGCTATTATAATTATTATCAGGTAATAACAATTACATGAATCTATACATTTATACGATATTCAAAAAATAAATTCTTAGTAATTTCATTAAGATAATATAAATATAAAAAAAAATAAAATTTAAATTTTACAAAACCTTTTTCTCAGATATGGTGGTGGGAAAAACGAATTGGGGTCTACACGACGGTTTCTCTTCTTGATCGAATTTGTGCTTTAACTATATATATAAATATATAGGGTATCGGTGTTTTCAAACTCGCCACAACTAGACGCGGTACACAGGTGGGAAAGTGTTTTGAGAATATATAATCTTTCATCAATATGTATAACACAAAAGAGAAGAATAATATAGTATAATATATATTCATAAATGTTCATATGCTACATACATATGTATGTACCTATACATATATTTATATATCGCACATAATTGAAACTAACAATAGTAGAATTGAAAGTAAAAGGTTAAAAAATACAAAATTTTGGTTAACTATAGCGAGAAATACTATACTACACTATTTATCCCTTTAAACACCGAATAATTTTTAATATGACCTATCAGCAAATCTGACTCTTTTTTTCTTATGGGTTATCAGCTACCCCAGATTCTCTTCAATTGCCGCTGCTGTTTACTGAAAATTGCTTTGTCATAAATAAAAACCTATGAAATGAATACACTAATTCACTTAATTTTCCCTTTCGGATAATTCATCGATTGCATTGAAATTATTGTCTTCCATTTCAATGGTAAATATTGATAAATTGATATTTATTTATTATAATGGTATTAAAAAAATCTGGAGTGTCTCCACTCGATTACCTCGCAAATTTGTATTGGATATGTTAATTGTATCGTATATTATATTTAAATTAAATTTAATTAATTATATTAATATAATAAATTAAAATTAAAACCAGCGCGTGTTTGGCTTTTTGTTGATTACACCACGTCACGTGCTATCGCGTGATTGGCAGTCAATGTGTTAAAAAATTTAAAAAATTAATTCCGGAACTTTCAGCTATTCAATCATGCTGAAATTATATATATAGCAGTTTTATACAATTTTTAATCATGTGAAAAACTATCAAATATACATCGTTATTTTTAAGGTCAGTTTAGAGCATAGATTCCCAAAGTGGTCTATATAGACCCCTGGGGGTCTATTTCAACCTCCAGGGGGGCTACGACAGCGAATAACAAATTTGAGCGTCCATGAAATGAAAATGGGGGTCTATGGGGGTCCAAGAGGGTCCACTTGTTTTCCCAGCTCTAAAAAAAATTGTAAATTGTTTTCTGACATGGATTTTTTGAATATGTCTCTAAAAAAAAGGTAAATCGTTTTTCCGACATGGCTTTGGAAACATTTTTTGATTTTTGTTTCAATGTCTTTAAAAAATAAGGTAAATTGTTTTTTCGACTTTTGAAATATTTTTGATTTTTCAATATGGCTCTAACAAAAGAGTAAAATTTTTTATTATAAAAAATCAAAATCAATTTAGGGGGTCTACCCAAAACTGAAAAACATGGCATGGGGTCTACGACACAAAAAAGTTTGGCTTAGAGGAAAAAAATGAAAACGTGTTAGGTAATGACCCTCTTCCAAATGAGCTACATTTCTCAAAAATTTACCAATTTTGAATAATGCCAGTGTACCAAATTTCATTATTCTAGCTCAAACCGTTTTTGTGTAATCTTGTCTGCATATACTTAGGGGCCTTGCAAAGTTATAAAAATATCAAAATCTCTGGCGAGATAGTAAAAAGATATTGTTGACTTAAATAAAATCAATTTAAAATAAATATTAATATCTTAAGAAAGCATGGACTCACGATAATTACGAATCCCTTGAAAATAAATATTAAAATCGGGAAATTTTTTTGGAGAATTAAGAGAGTTCTCTTTTGCAATAACATAAAAAATATAAAATAATTTTAACGCACTTATTAATAAAAACTAAGAATATATAACTTGAAGAAGAATCAAAGAATATTTCAATATTTGAATTAATATATTTAAAAAATCCTTGTTTCTTTTATAAGTCGCATCAGTGGCAAATTTTAATTTATTATAATTTATTGATTAAAATTAAAAGTTTTTCAATTTTTCATTTAAGGTATAAAACCTTTTTAGTAATTAATTGATATAATCCTAGGTAGTAGTATTTCAATATATCATGTATACTAAAATTAAACATAAAAAAATAAATAAAACTAACCAAATTGATTAGCTTTTAGTGCATTTTGGATGTTACACCATCATTCTTCTCTTATGTTGAGAACTTAGAATAATTAATAAATTATTTTTAAGTTTATTTTTAATTTATCATTAGAATAATATAAAAATTTTTTGAATATATAAATTAAACAATATAGATAAATTTATTGTTTTTTTAAAAAAAAGAAAAGAAAAATAGTTGAATTTTTTGAATAGAGGGTTCATTTTATTTGAATATCTTTGCTACATGATCTTAACTGGCAGTTTAAGAGATTTTCATTTTAAATAAAACCTCTCAATATCTTTTAACATTTTCTTGTTGGCGAGACTTTATTTGAAATTCAATTCGTACGTAATATTTATATATATAAAACCAAGATAGAAAAAGCAAAGCGAAAAAGTGGGAAAGGAAATAATCTTAGGTGGTAATATCTAATTTCAAATCAACATGAATTCCCTTAAGATGTAGCTCTTTCTATACATCAAAATAACTTTTTTGACCACGTTAAAAAGTTAATATCTTCAACTTCTAGATAGCATTTCCTTTTCAAACTTACTTTATTTTTATTTATTTATATTATAAAACAAATCTCTGACTTTTGTACATCCTCGCAAGGGCAGCGTCTACTAAGTCCGTTATATTAAGTAGATGTCCTATGATCAGTAGAACGGGTCCTTTCAACCTTTACCTTGATTTTCTTGATCGGAGGCGCTAGTTTTTATCATATAGCTTCTCAATTTTTATCCGGTATTTTGGGTTGACTCCGTCCAAAGAAAATCGCTTTGCCAGGCCCGTGTGACTTGAATCCGGGACTACAAGAATTTCGGTTAATACAGTTAACCAACAGTCTGTGTGACGTCTTAATATATATTTAATTGTTTTATAAATGTACCTGTGGCTGGAAGTGCGAAGGGAGTGGGGGTATATTATAGCTACAAGGGTAATTGAGTCTTGGGGATTATTTTTTAACTGAATCATAAGTCCATCATGTCTTTAACATATAGCAATTATATATATTATATTTCAATAAAAATTAAATTAATATTAAAAATAAGAATAAGTTTAAAAATATAAAATCAGTATATAGAAATAAAAATAAAAAACAAAAAATTAAAAATATCAAATTTTTTTTGGCCAAATATTCTTCATTTAAATTAAAAATATATTAGAGCAATTACTCATAGATTGAAGTGTTAAAAAAAAGAAAAGTAAGAGTTATATTTATTTATTTAGTGTCTTTTAACCAAAATCTATTGAATAGAATTCAATGCGTTTTTGAAGTGACGAATTTATTCGAATAGAAAAACGATCCAAATTCAATTTTATGAATTGATATTTCTTCACTTGAGATGAACACTTTACTGGCTTCTTTATAACATATTCAATGGGATTTTTTTATAAGGATTTTATAAAATACTTCTAAAAATTAATTAGATTAACATGGGAGTATATTAATTTTACATATATACACACACATATAAAAGTTTCCCAATACAATTAATATTTTCAACAATTAAACGAATTATAATACTATAGATTTATTTGATATCATAAAATTATTATAAATATAATACATTAATTCAAAAAAAAAGAAATAACGCCATATTAATTATTATATAAACAATTATTATATCATTTTTCTAATTTGGTACAGCTTAAAATGCTATTTAATTCTCATTAATTTTTAATTCTAATTCAGATATTATAAATCATTCTTTTTTAATTATAAATTTATTTACACGTTAATCGTCCAAAGTTTAATTAAAATAATTTTAATATACGTGTATATATATATATATATAATACAATGTCAAGTAAATGGAGTATTTTATGATGTAATATTTAATAAATGTATTAAATCAGAAGAGAGGTAAAAGTTTTTTTTTCAATAAAACAATGATTTTAGTTTATAACAATTGTATTTGAAGTTTGATGAGAGAATAGAAATAGAATAAAAGATCAATATTGTATAATTTTATATTATATTAGTACACATTCTAAATAAACTACAAAAAACTTATTCGTTTTTTTTTTGTGATTTTTAATTAAAATTTGAAAAAAGTTCATTTTTATCTCCAAACCTCTGCACATAAGCATATTCTAATTAAAAATCCTAAAAATTATTCTTCTTTTTAAAATAATAATTAACAAAAACTTTGTGAAATATTAATTAGTAACAAAGATCATCTCTCATCAAAATAATATTACTATATACGTTTATACTAATATTAAAATGAATTAAATATTTGAATAACCCTATACACTGGCGTACCGCGAGGTTCTTGCGCCTCGGAACTGAGAAATTAGCGCCCCCTTTCTTATATATATTTAATTTGATTTTTTTTTTAAAGAATATTAATGACGAATAACGAAACAGGTTTAACAGATTTTAATAAGCGTATAAATAATATTTATTGACTTACACAAAATACAGTTTAACTTTAAATATTAATTCTTCTTTTGTTCCAAATTGGCTTCCTTAATTTTGCGCCCCCTAAATTTGGCGCCCGGGGACATTTGTCCCCCCTGCCCCCCCCCCTTAGTTACGCCACTGACCCTATATAATATAGGTGGGTAAGTAAAGAATTTTTTGCTTTACTTTACTTTATTGAACTTGCATTGTATGGGATTTTAAAATTGATTTCTTATACAATATTCTATTAATATTAATTATAGTTTAAAATTGTATACAATATATATATATATATATTGCTTTTGTTATTAAACTATACAATCTATTATAAATAGGGGAGGTTGTTATCGATAGACCGGTTCCTAATAAAGCTTTTCTTAATTTCTCAGTAGATGTAGACATTACGTTGTACATGTGCGCCTTTTTACAACTACCAAATTTTGAAGTAAACAAATCAAAAAGAAAGAATTTAATAATAATAGCTGAATGAATAAAAATCAACGAGAATTATTTAGTTTTTTTATTTTTTAAAGTGAAATAATTAAGTCACAATTTAATTCAATAATAAATAAATAATAGCATATGAATTATATCTTCATATTGTAACGATAAAGTTAGACCTTCAATTCTCATTTGTCCCTTGGAAAGGCGAGGTACTTCCCGGCTCAATTAAGGAAATCAGTCTCCTTACAAGTTTTTTATTTTTCAAATATCTGATTAACATTGAATATTCATTATTTCTGTGTCGGGTATAATGTAAAACCATCGCATTAACAAAAATATATAAATAATTACCTTGTCCAAGGATTTTATAATACATTTTCGATAGCCACCTTCCGCTCTAAATCTCATAATTTTCTTGATAAAATCCAAAAAAAGGCAAATATATCAATTCTATCTAATCAATTGCTTTAAATAAAAAAAAATCTATTATTATCATTTCGAATTTATTAAAATATACAATATATCATGTAATCAAAAATTATAAGATACGTCAACCCATTTCCGATACGAATAATGTCTTACATTCCTTCAACAAATTCAACTTGAGCTGGATGTGGCAGCCGATTTATATTACACTTTTTATTCCCATTTAGTGAGATGCTCGCTGCGATTAAAAGACATTAGTTGAAAAAGAAAAAGCTTTTTTTATATTTAATGGCTTGAGAGTTACTATCATGAACAGTTCTCTTTAAATCTATTGTCTTTTTATACTCTGAATTTGTAAAAATTATCTATAATTAAATATTTAATAAACTTTTTTCGTTTTTTGCTATCTCGTAAGACAGTGGTTCTTAAACTGTGGTCCGCGGACCCCTGGGGGTCCGCGAAGCCTTTACTGGGGGTCCGCGGTCCTCGGAAAAAAATCATCGTAAAAATATATACATATATAAATATTTAAAGTTCATTGTTTAACTATATCCTCCTAGAGAATTACGGCTATAATTTAATACTATTAATAATACTATTTTATTTTATTAAATTGATAATTATGTCAATTAATTTTTTGTGAATAAATAAACATATATAAAAAACTATATATAAAATTTGAATTTTCATCCATTCATTCATTTAAAATCATTTTTCGATTGTTCCTTTAAAATAACCCCTCTTAGGGGCTCGGAAGGGGAGGCATATAAGGGAATTTTCTTTCACTTTGTTATTGGGGAAAACCAGGGGAGGGGACAGTCTTACCCGGAAAAACCCAAATTGTCAGCGTCCACTCTGGGGTTTTAAACAGTTTTAAAGCAAATGTTAATTATAAGTTCATTTCTCAACGAGTTGTATCTTTAAATTATTTTTATTAATGTTAATTATAAGTTCATTTCTCAACGAGTTGTATCTTTAAATTATTTTTATTAATTTAATTAATTATAATTAAATTATAGCTAATAATAGTTTATTATAGCTAATAATTTTTTTTAATTTTTAGTGTAATTTGCATGATCATTATTTTATAAAAACACTAAACACATTTTGCAATTTCCCAGAAAGGCTGTTTTTGAGAGTAAGTATAAGTTAGTTTTATGAATAAAAAATATTTATTTTAATAATATTTTAGAATCAAATTACGAAATTAATAATATTTTAGAATCAAATTACGAAATTAATAATATTTTAGAATCAAATTACGAAATATATTTATTATATAAATTAATATTCATTTAAAATGATATTAAATCATTTATTTAAAATTATTTAAAACATTTATTAAAATGATTTAAAACATTCATTTAAAATGATATTAAAACATTCATTTAAAATCATATTAAAACATAGCTAGTAAATAATAATTCGTTATATTTATATTATATTTATATTATATTTATATTATTGTAGTTCAATGTTAATAAATTACTCCATAAAATGGATCGTTGGCTACAAACTGGTTCAACACAGAAACGGAAAGAATCAGATGATGAGGCATCAACAGCAAACTCTACCAAGAAACGAAAATATTCGGATGATTATTTATCATTTGGATTTACTTATATTTGCAACAATGATGTGGAAAGACCAGTCTGCGTTCTATGTCAGGAAAGTTTATCCAATGAAAGTATGAAACCTGCTAATCTCAGACGTCATTTACAAACAAAGCACAGCGAGCATGTTAGTAAGTCTATCGAATTTTTTAAAATGAAAAAAGAAGAACTTAATTCAAGTCAGAAATTGATGGTAAAGACGGGATCTGGTGGTATGAGTAAGAAAGCAGTAATGGCATCATATGAAGTAGCTCTACTTATTGCTAAAGCAGGAAAGCCGCATAATATAGCAGAGCAATTAATTCTTCCTGCTACAAAAGTAATTACAAATATAATGTTAGGAACTAAAGCAGCAAACGATATAAATTTGATTTCATTATCAAATGATACGGTTAAGAATAGGATTGAAGACATGTCATGTAATATAAAAGAAGAATTAATATCGAGAGTGCGCAAAAGTCACTATTACTCATTACAATTGGATGAAAGTACTGATGTCACTAATAATGCCAATTTGTTAGCTTTCATTAGATATGAGTTTGAAAATCAAATACAAGAAGATGTATTGTTTTGTGATTCACTACCTTCACGAACGACAGCTAATGACATATTTAACAGTTTGAATAATTTTATAACCGAAAATGAAATAGAGTGGCCAAAATGTGTTGGAATTTGCACTGATGGTGCTCGTGCAATGTCAGGTACAAGAACTGGATTGATTGCTCTTATTAAAAATGTTGCGCCTCAGGTTGTTTGGAATCATTGCTGCATTCACAGAGAATCATTAGCAGCCAAAAATATGTCACCAGATTTGAAAAGAACATTAGACGAAGTAGTTAAAATTGTCAATTTCATTAAGGCTCGTCCACTTAATTCCAGAGTTTTTAAAATTTTGTGTGAGGAAATGGGTAGTCAACATACACATTTATTATTACATACAGATGTACGTTGGTTGTCCCGCGGGAAAGTACTCATTCGCCTTTTTGAGCTTCGAGATGAAATACGATTGTTTTTAATAGATGCGCATTTTGAACTGACCGAATGTTTCAATGATTTTATCTGGTTAGCTAAGGTGGCTTACTTGACTGATATTTTTACAAAATTGAACGAACTTAATTTGAGCCTGCAAGGTACTGTTGTAAATATATTTAAAGTTGAAGATAAAATAGAAGCAATGATTAAAAAAATCGACTTGTGGTCGAAACGCATCCAGAACGGTGTATATGAGTCTTTTCCAACTCTCAATGATTTCATAGAAAGCTCCAGTGAAAAATTGCTTAATCAAACGCGTCAATTATTTGTTGAACATTTAATTACTTTGAAAAGCAACTTCAGGAAGTATTTTTCTACTCCTGATCCTTGCAATAACTGGATCAGAGATCCATTTAATATGGAAATTACAAATGCTAAACATTTATCTGCACCTGAACAAGATATTCTCGTGGAATTATCATGTGATACAACTTATAAACTAAAATTTAACAAAACTGAATTGAGCAACTTTTGGTTACTTCTCAGGTCAGATTATCCTGCGCTTGCAAATAAAGCACTTCAACACTTGATTCCATTCTGCACAACATATTTATGCGAACAAGCTTTTTCGGTACTATTTTATATTAAGTCTAAATATAGAAACAAATTAAATGTAGAGCCGGATCTTAGATTAAAAGTTTCCAATATTAAGCCAGATATTGAGATTCTTGTTTCAAGAAAACAACTGCATACATCTCATTAAATATGTAAGTTATATTTAATGAGATAGATGCAGTTATTTTTTAAAATATTTCTTATTTAATATTTTCTGAAAAAAATTATAAAATATTTATATGAATTTAATGTAAGTACCCATTATAATTTGTGAGATTTGTTGCTATGACAATGTTTGTATTTTCTTTCTTCAATATTATAATTTCTAATAAAATGTGTTCTACAATATGCAAAAAAATCGTTATTCACCAATCACTGTTAGAAATATTCATCATATATCCTTGTCCTTATGAGATCGTAAGCCAGAAATTAATTAATAAAATGACGAAAAGTACCTAAAGTTGTGATGGGGGTCCGTCAAAAAAAATTTTTTCAAGTGGGGGTCCGTGGAGTACATAAGTTTAAGAACCTATGTCGTAAGAGATAGTATTACGATCACGAAAATTTTCGATGTTGAGATTTTGATGTTTTTATACGTTTTGAAGGTTCCTGAATCATTTTTACTAAGGTTGAGAAAAATGTCTGTCTGTGTCTCTCTCTCTCTCTCTCTCTGTGTGTGTGTGTGTAACCAAGATTACGCAAAAACGGTTTGAGTTAGAATGATGAAATTTGGTACATGAGCATTATTCAAAATTCGTAGTTTTCTATCAACTTTTGAGAAATGTAGCTCAACCGGAAGAGGGTCATTACTTACAACGTTTTGATTTTTTTTCCTCTAAAGTGACCGTAAAAATAAAGATATATGTTTGATAATTTTTCACATGATTAATAATTGTATAAAACTGCTATATATAGAATTTCAGCTTGATTGATTCGCTGAAATTACCAGAATTAATTTTTTAACACTGCAAATCTCACGCGCCAACACGTGACGTGGTGCCATCAACAAAAAGCCAAACATGCGCTGGTTTAATATTTATTATTTATAATTTATAATTAATTAAATTTAATTTAAATATAATATATTATGTTATTTAATCCTATTCAAATTGCTAGATAGTCGAGTGGAGACACTCCAGCTAATTTTTCTTTGTAGTTGAGCTAAGTGACATTTATTCTTTCTTGATATGAAAATTCTTGATTAAAAATAAAAAAATAAAAATCTAATTGATTCTAAAAAACGGGGTTGCATCAGAAATCAAAAGTAACCAAGGTGAAAGAGAATTCGTTTCCAATTTATTTAACCTTTGTCTTCATGGTAAATTCCATCCTCTCACCTTCCTTTCAACAAAATTGGATCAATAGGAATGAAAATATTCCGTCTAGTCCCTCTCTTGATATTTGCAATTTTTTTTTTATTTGTTCCCCCCGTAGGTTTAACGACAACTGGCGAGCAAAGCAATTTGCTTGAATTCAGTTAAATTTTCAGGTTTATTGCGCTCCATCGGAGAGAGGTTATTTTGCATATCTAAAGAGTGAGTGAGAGAAGAGAGTGGGATGGTGTTTTGCTACATCTCAGCTCTAAAGTTGAGAACACTACAATGATAAATGCATTATGGGAAATGTCTTAGGACAGAGGTTCTTAAACTGTGGTCCGCGGACCCCTGGGGGTCCGCGAAGCCTTTACTAGGGGTCCGCAAAGCCATCGTACAGGTGCACGAGAAAATGATGAGTCGGTTAAAACTTTATTTAATATAAAAGAAGCGATGGCATGGCTTTGTGAGGAAACAGAGATCAAATACCCAAATTCAACGAAATGTGCAAGAAAACTATTGCTACCATTTCCATCTTTATATTTAGCAGAATTTTCTTTCTTCAATATTATAATTCCTAATAAAATGTGTTCTACAATATGCAAAAAAATCGTTATTCACCAATCACTGTTAGAAATATTCATCATATATCCTTGTTCTTATGAGATCGTAAGCCAGAAATTAACTAATAAAATGACGTAAAGTACCTAAAGTTGGAATGGGGTCCGTCAAAAAAATTTTTTTCAAGTGGGGGTCCGCAGAGTACATAAGATTAAGAACCTCTGTCTTAGGACAATAAGCTTGGGAAAGTGGGGAGGGGAGAGAATGGTGGCCGGAGAGATTTAGGTAGAAAATTTACAAACCCTACTCATTTCGGGAAAATAATTTATTTTTATTTGCTCATGTATTTATTTTTTAAATTTTAGAATAAAAATTCTATCTAAAGTTTTATTTTTATTTTAAGATTTTTTAAATAATAAAAGAATCAAAATAAATTAATAAATACATATATATAAATGCTTATTTATATTAATAAATGAATCAATAAAGAGAGAAAAAATATTTTATTGAATTGTCGAAATTACATTTAATGTAGTATTAAAAATTTTACAAAAAAAAATTTAAAATATTATGAATTATATAATTTATTAAAGAACTTTTTACCGATCGACGATAGTAAGGGAGGTATTGTTTTCACAGCAAATTTCACATGTGGAGATTTTTACATATCTCCACGAATGCATTTTTTTAACAGAAAAAAGTATTTTTAGCATGATGTCTGTCCGTCCGTCCGTCCGTATAAATGTTTACAGCTTGAACGGCTCAATGGATTTTGATGAAATTTGGTATATTTACTTAGTGCATATATTTACTTAATACATCAGTATGATGAATTGATCAACTTTTGGTGCATCTCATATCATATATTATTATCATATATAGGTGAAGAAAATTCTTCCATTTTTCAATTATTAATTGATTTTGGAGCAAAGATTGATATCCAGGACTTTCAAAATAATACAGCATTACATTATTCTATTACAACTAACAAGTTTATTTATATACAAATCAGGGCTTCGAACCGGAACTGAACCGAAAACCGAAAACCGAAAAAAACCGGTATTTTTGTCGGAACGAAAACCGGAGCTGAACCGAAAAAAATAATATCGGTTTATTTCAGTTCAGTGTTCAATCCAGAGTTGCCAGAAGTGGTGTTTTTAGGCGTTTTGGCAACACACAACCCCGAATTTTTTTCAATTAGTTATGTCTCGTACTGCATGTTGTCGCTAAAAACTTTGTTTCAAAAATTAGTGTCCTAGTCATACTCTCGTAGCGTCTCGTAGTCGCAATACAGAATTTAATGTTCTCATCGTTTGTTTAATACTGATATTTTGATTTAATGATAGTATTAATTTTTTAAATTATTTATTCCATTTGTTACAGGGTTATGTATTGATATAAAGAAAATGATTCATAAATATAAATAAAATTATTAAATAAATTTAAACAAATATTGAATAACTTTGACCAGGTACGAAGATTAGACAGTAAAAAACTTATTTTAGAATTTTGGGAGTAAAATAAAAATACAATTCCTCATTTATACAAAATTGCAATGGTGGTTTTAGGAGCTACTCCAACACAAGTTAGTGTTGAAAGAGCTTTCTCTGGTTTAAAGTTTATTTTACGAGACAATAGAAATAGTTTAAATACAAATATATTGGAAGATATTTTAATAATTAGAGGTAATTTTCATCTTTTATAATTATAGTTATAATTGTAAGTAAATATATCCAAGAATCCTGTATACTTTAACTTTAAATATACGAATTTGTTTCGTTTGTTGAGTGTTTGAAAGTAGAAGGATGTAAAAAAATATTCATACTTATTTGTTCCGCGTTTAATAAATTATATTAACATCTTATATTTTTTATATACTTCTAATTATTATACCTTTAATTAATTATTATTATTTATATTATATTGTATCAATTCATGTAGTATGATTTAGGGTGGTAGCAAGAAATATTTTTATATATTTATGGCAGACTCGGCATACCCCGACCTAAATTTCTAATACAAATAAAAGGTCTTTAAAATTAATTAATCGGAACTGAACCGAAAACCGAAAAAACCGGTATTTTTGCCGGAACGAAAACCGGAACAGAACTGATATTTTTTTTTATTGAACCGGAACGAAAACCGAAACGAAAAAAATAACGGTTCGAAGCCCTGATACAAATTTTAATGTTTAATAAAGCTAATATATATATATACAAAATTTGTTTTAACTGAAATACATACGTTATCACGACAAATTATATTAAGCTTAATTAATTTATAGTATTATTTTTTTTATCGAAATAAGAGTAGATTTTTTGACAACTATATTATTATTTATTTTAAAGATGGCATAACGAGAAATAATGTCGAGATATAGTTAAGGTTATAAAATCGAGAAGGCTGGGATGGGAAGGGGACGTGGTTGGAATTGGAGAAACCGATTGGGAAACATCCGGTGGAAGACCAAGGACCAAGGTGGGTGGTCAATGAAGGATGGGACATGGGAGAGATGGGACAAGGCAGGATTTGGTTGTAGCTCAGGATAGGGACGCTTAGAGAAATGTGGATGCTGCGGCTAAGAACTTTCGAAAACTGTAGAGACACAGAGTTAGATAAATATAACATATACAATAATAATATATAATTAATTTACTGATTAAATTAAAATATATTTTACAAGAAAACAAATACATGTCTTATCTACTTATACTGATTGAAACAAAATGGATGAAAACCTTTTACATACAGACTTTTTTCAACCAAATACTATGTATCACTCGGGGGTACAGGGGCGGAGCCCCCGTCTAGGTGTGAAGAGCGCCGAAGGCGCTCGGAGCACCTAGTTAGATTTAATTTAAATATAATCTATGTTAATTAATCCAATTCAAATTTGCTTGATTGGAGACACTCCAGATTTTTTATTATAGTTTGTCTGTAATTTCTAATTTAATTGATAAAATCTTTACAACAACGTTCCCCTAATAAATTAAATAAGATTTAGTCAAAACAAAAACTAAAATAATAAAAATGTTCACATATTCTTCCTCCAGAAGATGCCACACATCTGGGGTCATACTTTGTAGTTTCCTAGTTCAAGTCTCAAGCCTTGGCAAGAGAATTTCTTTCTAGTTTTGTATACGAGAACTTAATCAAATTTGGGAAGTTAAGTCAGCGCGTGTTTGGCACCATGTCACGAGCTGGCGCGTGATTTGCAATGTTAAAAAATTAATTCCGGTACTTTTAGCGATTCAAAAAAACCAAAATTCTATATATAGCAGTTTTATACAATTTTTAATCATGCGAAAAAACTATTAAACATATATCTTTATTTTTACGGTTAGTTTAGACGAAAAAAAATCAAAACGTTTTAGGTATTAAACCTCTTCCGGTTGAGCTACATTTCTCAAAAGTGGATAGAAAACTACGAATTTTGTATAATGCCTGTATACCAAATTTCATTATATTAGCTCAAACTGATTTTGCGTAATCTTGTCTCATGGCGAGATAGTAAACATAAAGAATTATTAATTCAATATTTATCGGGAAAGAGACACAGTACTTTATTTATCTACTAGCTGCTCCGAGCGCCTTCCAGGCGCTCTTCACACCTAGACGGGGGCTCCGCCCCCTGTACCCCCGAATGGTATTTGGTTGAAAGTCTGTATGTAAAAGGTTTTCATCCATTTTGTTTCAATCAGTATAAGTAGATAAGATATATATTTGTTTTCTTGGAAAATATATTTTAATTTAAGCAACAACAAATTTTCCTAGTATAATAAGTAAGATTTATTGACTATTTCATATTATTATTTATATATTTACTAATATATTTGTGGCTCTTTGCATTTATTTAAGTAGATTTTAATTAATTAAATAATTAATATTCTAAGTTTATGAACATTATTGAAGTGAAATTTCTTTAGCGGCGTCCTGACATTTGGTTGAGAATGGAGAGTGAATTGAAAAATTGAAATTTCGTAACGCAAGAGAGAAAAAAATTGAAATTTCGTAACGCAAGAGAGAAAAAAGATATAGATATAACGAGTGAGAATGAGATAGCCTCTATCTGCGTCTCCCTTTTGTGCGGTCTTTCGTTCTTGAGAAAGAGGCTATCTGCGTCTCCCCTTTGTGCGGTCTTTCGTTCTTGAGAAAGAGGCTATCTGCGTCTTCCTTTTGTGCGGTCTTTCGTTCTTGAGAAAGAGGCTATCTGCGTCTTCCTTTTGTGCGGTCTTTCGTTCTAATACCCACTCGCTAGGTCCAAAGTCCATGGCGAGCATGCGCGCGAGTACGTTGACGCGGAATAATATTTCTCAGCCTCTACTGGGTCAAAGAATAAAAATTAGTATGACTTATGATCAAAAGAGGGCGAGATCTCCACCTTGTCCAGTAGATATCGCAATTAAATACAATTTGAATTTAAATATATATTAATTTCAAAATTTGCCTAAACATTTATAAAAATAAATATACATATGAAATTTGTTATTTTTTTTTTATTATTAAAAAATATTTAATTTGAGATTAATTATATGTAAAAAGATCAACTATCAAATAGATTCAAACTTTTATTTTCTTTGATTAGATTATAATTAAATATTATTTATATTATTTAAAAATTATTATTTTTCTATTTATTAAGGATGTCTATTAAAAAATTGTAATTAACCTTATCATATGTCAAATATTATAGCTAAGTTTTTTTGAATTTTTTAAAATTTTTTATATAATTAATCTCAAATTAAATATTTTTTAATATTAAAAAATAACAAATTTCATATGTATATTTATTTATTTTTAATATTAAACGTATTTCATATGTATATTTATTTTTATAAATGTTTAGGCAAATTTTGAAATTAATATATATTTAAATTCAAATTGTATTTAATTGCGATATCTACTTGACCAAAGCAAACACAATGGTGAAGGCCCCGCCATCTCTTGAGTTGTCTTGACCTAAAGCCAAGCGTGGTCGTTGGTTACGCCCTCTTAGGGACAATCATTTCTATCTCGGAGCCACGGATGTAAACCTTTACCTAAGCATCAGTACGTGAGAGAGGCATATTACTTTTGAGCTATCGATAAATATTTCTACCTATCGCTGCTATACATGTAAGTCATATATAAAAATTGATATTTATATATATATATATATATATCGTGAAATAATTAAAATTCTCAAGTCAAATATACAGCGTGCACGCATACCGACGCATGTAATTGTGTGTGTGAACATGGTCGGCGATTCACACGCCAACACATACAGTTATGTGCGTCGATGACCATTCACGTTATTTATCCGAATCTCAACATTACTTTAACACTACTAAATCAATTTAAAATTATTATTGCATTTAAAACTGCTTTTCTCTACTCCACAGATTTCACTATGCCGAAAAAAAATAACGACCAAAATTTAGACGATATTATTTATTTCATACACCGTTCACTACTGGTTTATAGCCACACAGGTGCTAATGCACTTGAACGAGGCGAAGATAAAATCCCTCTAATTCTCGGGGGAGATTTTAATGTAAATTTTGGATCTGATGATTCGTTGCCGTTGATCAACTTTCTTCGAGAAACATTTGGTCTGCTTATAAATAACGATCCCAAGGAATCAACAACAAAATCTGGAACTACAATAGATGCTGTTTTTACACGTTATATAGAAAATAACGAATCACGAACATATATATCTTATTTTAGTTATCACAAGCCATTAATATCAGTATTACCAATTGAAGCACCAACCGACAATAGTACAGGCAATGTAGATATGATGATAGAGTAGATAATAATAATAAGTTGACCTGTGGCCAGGTCCGAACCGACCGACGGTTTGAAATAAATTAATTTCCAGCTACAGAAACAATTTCAAATAATTTTCATATATCTATTAATGTAATAAAAAACAGATATGGATACATAAATAATAAATATAAACATTTTTAATTTTATTTTATTTATAATATATATGCAAGACCAGGCTGTGACGTCATGAATGGCTGGATGACGTCATATAATTTTAAATCAAGAAAAAACTAATAAATATGATTTTTCTCGAGGATAAAACCAATACAAAGTGCATGATTCGTGGTGATATATAAAAAAATCTCCTTTGGTGTGAAAATAACCCTTTCTTTCCTATCGTCGGTCGCTAATACTACCACTTCCGGTTTCCGGAATTGCACCAAAAGTTGATCAATTCATCCCACTGATGCATTAAGTAAATATACCAAATTTCATCAAAATCGGTTGAGCCGTTCAGGCTGTACACATCTATACGGACGGACGGACAGACGGACGGACAGACATCATGCTAAAAATACTTTTTTCTGTTTAGAAAATGCATGATTCGTGGAGATATGTAAAAATCTCCACATGTGAAATTTGGTGTGAAAACAATACCTCCCTTACTATCGTCGGTCGGTAATAATAAAGCGAATATTTGTTACGACAATTTTATACTGTTATATGTCTTTCGAAATGATCCCTTTATTTTTCTCTATTTCTCTCTCACTCACACTCTCAACTAAAATTTCTCTTATTCTCTAGATTCTAAGAAGTTTCACTTCCGCCACGTGTACGATGCTGCACATTTTGCTTTTTTTTTTTATAAATTATATTAATTAAAATTTATTTTCTTATTTCTGTTTGTTCTTTATTTTACATATATATGTACAAAACACAAAACAATAACACAGACAGACACACAGACATTGCCTTTTATATATATAGATAGATTAAAACCTTCCCTGGGATGCCCACAACAATCCCTGAAAGTTTCACCGTAATCGGACGGGTAGTTTTTGAGTATTTGACAGACACACAGACATTGCCTTTTATATATATAGATTCATCTTAATTTCTTGAGTTATCTATTGTAATTTAAATTCTTACAGTTTTATTAAATAAATCATTTTTAGTTAAAATTTTATATAAGCATTTTTTAATTGAACCTATTCAATCTTGTCATTCCCTAATCAACCTACGCGGTTTCAATAACCCTTTTAATTATTCTAAATTCAATCCAGAGTGCTACCAATTAATTAAACTTATTTTTAACCCAATTTTTCTTATAAAATACCTCACCCCTAATATCTTATACACGACAATCTATATATAAGATGGTAGGTTTAATCAAATGGACTATAGACAGATTTGTTTGCTAAAAAAATCTTATTACATTAGAAAAATTTTAAATAATTACAATAAATAGAATAATATATTCTTACCTATAAACAAATTGGTTTTTATAGCCAACAATTCTTATCTTGTTAATAACTAAATAACTTAAGAGTATAACTAATGGTTTTCAATTTATAAAATCTAATTTAACACACAACAATTCCGTCTCATTATTGTAATACAAAGTTAGAAATATTAAGTTAATATAATTAATATTATTTATTTATTAATACCAATTAATAATATTAATTACTTATAAATAATTCATAATAATAATAAATTGTGATACCAACTTATAGGAATATTAAAATAATATAATTATTATTTTACATATATATGAATATAATATAAATATTTTTAATTTTATTTTAAGAATAGATATATATCTAAAAGGCGGTAACTGTGAGGTCACATATATACATTTAAATATAAAAAACTAATGAAGATGATTTTTTCCAGATATGTGATCAATAAAACTAAATAACTTAAGAGTATAACTAATGGTTTTCAATTTATAAAATCTAATTTAACACACAACAATTCCGTCTCATTATTGTATTGTAATACAAAGTTAGAAATATTAAGTTTAAAAAAAATTAAAAATATTTGAATTTGGAAAATTATATGTAGCGCCATCTGTCGATAGTTTTGTGTAACTACAGACTTTTACCAAAATATTACTAATTAAATTAATTTTGGATAAATTAATTTTGGATTTAACTACAGTAAAACCTTCCCTGGGATGCCCACAACAATCCCTGAAAGTTTCACCGTAATCGGACGGGTAGTTTTTGAGTCTATAAGAGACAGACAGACACACAGACACACAGACACACAGACATTGCCTTTTATATATATAGATTGAAATTATTACTATCTCGCCAGAGATAGTATTGCGATCACGAAAATTTTCGATGTTGAGATTTTGATGTTTTTATACGTTTTGAAGGAACCTGAATCATTTTCACTAAGGTTGAGAAAAATGTCTGTGTGTGTGTGTGTGTGTATGTGTGTGTATGTGTATGTGTGTGTATGTGTGTGTATGTGTGTATGTATGTAGGCAAGATTAAGCAAAAACGGTTTGAGCTAGAATGATGCAATTTGGTACATGAGCATTATACAAAATTCATAGTTTTCTATCAACTTTTGAGAAATGTAGCTCAACCGGAAGAGGGTCATTACCTACAACGTTTTGATTTTTTTTCCTCTAAAGTGACCGTAAAAATAAAGATATATGTTTGATAATTTTTCACATGATTAATAATTGTATAAAACTGCTATATATAGCATTTCAGCTTGATTGAATCGCTGAAAGTGCCAGAATTAATTTTTTAACACTGCAAATCTCACGCGCCAACACGTGCCATGGTGCCATCAATAAAAAACCAAACATGCGCTGGTTTAATATTTATTATTTATAACTTATAATTAATTAAATTTAATTTAAATATAATATATTATGTTATTTAATCCAATTCAAATTGCGAGATAGTCGAGTGGAGACACTCCAGCTTATTTTTTTTTATTTTAGTTTTCTATATTATTAAATTATTATTGATAAAATTTAAAAAGGTTTTCATCTATGAATGATAAAATATTTTGTTTTAGTTTCCTTCTTGTAATGTTGTATTCATTTAAATTCAAAGGATATCTAATATTTCCTTATCTAATATAGAATTCAGAAATGCAATTGAATAAATTTAAAATTGCTATAATAGACCCCTAGAGGCTTAAATGTATTTGTAGCTGTCATTAGTTAATAAGTGTTGTGTCTCAGCTGAAAAGAACAAGAACCTCCTCGAACTAATCTCACCAGTCTTTATATATATACTTTTATTTTTTTCTCTCATCGAACTTTTACTCGTCGGGAAATAAGTTTCCTCTATTTCCCAAGGGCGGCTGAATGTCCTTTGTGTTCTTAAGAGTCGAGGATATTTGATTCCCAACTGTTTGTATTCAGCCATGATAAAAGGTCTTCACTACATATTTACTTTTAATATTTAAAAATAAAGTACTCTTCTTTCAATATTTAATTAATTATATTGCAAAGAAAAAATGTTTTATTATAAATTAATAATTATTAATTAAAAAAATAATTAATTAAAATATTATTATATTTTTTAAAATCTTATTATACTAGCAAATATATATTTGTATTTATGATAAATTAAACGGCTCGATGGATTATTTTGAAATTTAAACCATAGATATAATTTTTATAGAGATTATATAATTTCTATAGAGAAAAAAATTTGGATGCAAACCGAAAAATTTTTATTTTTTGGTACATGTATCAGTATCAGGATGACTTATATTTTGCCTATATCTATAAAGCTAATTTTGTAATACTTATATTTAGGTTTTACCGACCGACGATAGTAAGGGAGGTATTGTTCTCACACCAAATTTCACATGTGGAGATTTTTACATATCTCCACGAATCATGCATTTTCTTAACAGAAAAAAGTATTTTTAGCATGATGTCTGTCCGTCCGTCTGTCCGTCCGTATTTGATGAAATTTGGTATATTTACTTAATGCATCAGTGGGATGAATTGATCAACTTTTGGTGTAAATCCGGAAACCGGAAGTAATAGAATTAGCGATCGACGAGAGGAAGGGAAGGGTTATTTTCACACCAAATTTCACATGAGATTTTTTTACATATCACCATGAATGTATTGGTTTTATCCTCGGGAAAAATCATCTTCATTGTGTTTTTCTTAGTTTAAAATTATATGACGTCACCCAGCCCTTCATGACGTCACAGCCTCCTTATTATGATCACGGGCAGCCGGCGTTGGCTACCTCAGCTATATATTATAAATAAAATAAAATTACAAATATTTATGTTCTATCCATATCTGTTTTTTATTACATTAATAGATATATTAAAATTATTTGAAATTGTTTCTGTAGCTGGAAATTAATTTATTTCAAATCGTCGGTCGGTTCGGACCTGGCCGCAGGTCAACTTATTTTTATTTAATATATTTTATTAATTTGCATAAAAATATAATATTCGATTTCCCTTATTTTTACTATCTCGTCGTTCGAAATAAAAATATGTCATCGCTTGTCTCGAAATATTTAACAATAATTGTCTAAAATTTAATTTCAAATATTAATGTCGTTTATATATTATTAATAAACAAAACTGAATATAATAATTAGATTCTATTTTTATTTTCTATTTTTTTAAATTTTATGTTTCAACCCTAAGTGAGTTGTTCCAATCACTTTTTAATTAGTTCAAATCTAAACATAGGAATTAAATTATCTCGAACTTGTTAAGTACTTCAACTTGAGGAAAGTTTTGATTGTATTATCGAACGTCATTTATAGATTAATCCAAATAGAGATGAAATGACCTATCCAAACGCCCTGGGTCTAAGTGATAAGCGAACTAGGAGAAGGGGTAGCTCTAGTGAAATGTGCCAGGAAATAATTGATTACTGGTTACAAAACTGGTTAGAAAAATTGGCATTTTCTTTTCGATTAAATTTCATTTCATATTAAATTTAATGTACAAATTTAAAAAAATAAAATTAATTTTATTATTTATTTTATTAATAACATATAAATTTATATAGAAGTATATAGATATATTAATTGTATATAATGAGTTTGAGTGAACATTCAATAGAACGTAATTATTTTCTTATAAATGTAAATTTTATTAGTGTTAATTAAAAATAAAATATATCTAAATGATTTCTACTTAATAAATCCTCCCTAAGGAATAATTTTTACCGGTCGACGATAGTAAGGGAGGTATTGTTTTCACACCAAATTTCACATATGGAGATATTTACATATCTCCACGAATCATGCATTTTCTTAACAGAAAAAAGTATTTTTAGCATGATGTCTGTCCGTCTGTGTGTCCGTATAGATGTGTACAGCTTGAACGGCTCAACGGATTTTGATGAAATTTGGTATATTTACTTAATGCATCAGTTGGATGAATTGATCAACTTTTGGTGCAAATCCGGAAACCGGAAGTGGTAGTATTAGCGATCGACGAGAGGAAGGGAAGGGTTATTTTCACACCAAATTTCACATGAGGAGATTTTTTTACATATCACCACGAATGTATTGGTTTTATCCTCGGGAAAAATCATCTTCATTATGTTTTTCTTAATTTAAAATTATATGACGTCACCCGGCCCTTCATGACGTCACAGCCTCAAGTAACGCCGGGCAACGGCGGATACTTCAGCTATATATTATAAATAAAATAAAATTAAAAATATTTATGTTATATCCATATCTGTTTGTTATTACATTAATAGATATATTAAAATTATTTGAAATTGTTTCTGTAGCTGGAAATTAATTTATTTCAAACTGTCGGTCGGTTCAGACCTGGCCACAGGTCAACTTATTTATATTTATGATTACTTCATAAAAATAGTAAAAAAATAAATTATTATTATATGTATTGGTGAATAATGAGACTACAACACGTTTGTCTTTCAACTTTGTGGTCCCGAGTTCAAGATCCACGACTGGCAAGATAATTTTTCCATAAGGACAAGACAAAGGATAAAAAAATCGGATCAAAACAACAAATTTACCTCTCTTAGGTGACAATTGACTTGATAAATGCTGTCTGTCCAAAGTAGTGGTCGTAGTGGTTCTCAACCTTTTTGGACCAAACGCCCACTTCGTAGGGCCGACTTCATAATTTTCCCCCCTATAAATATTAACAGATAAAAATTCAAAATCATCTTACCTTTTTTTTGAAAATTGAAAATGATTTCACGCCCCAAAAATACTATCGCCCCCTAAAAATAACTTATCGTCCCCTTTAACATGTCGATCGCCCAGGTTGAGAATCACTAGTCCAAGGGATGTACAAAAGTCAGACATTATATATTTAAATAAATTTTCTTTATTTATATTCTTACAATATAATTAATTACTAAAATATTTAAAATGTATGATTGTTACAAATTTCAGGTTAGAATCCGTTTATTTGCCTATTTTTGCCGAAATTTATCCAATAAATAGGAATTGATTTATATTTGTATTTTGACAAATGGGAAAAGGTCTTTTTATTTATTTTTATTTTTTAAAATACAACCTGTCCAGATTCGAACAAATCTTTTCTCTAGGCCTTATGAATATAAATCGCATTACTATCTCTGATTTTACATTTACATATGCCTAAATGGAATTATAAAGAAAAATATATATTTAAAAAAATCTATATGTATTTTTTAATTGTTTAATTTCGTAAATCGGTTTAATAACGAAATAAAAAAACGATACACTTTACTACGTTTATCTAACAGCTAAAAAATATGCTTGAATGGTATTAGCTCCGAGCTAAAAGTAAAAGATCCATCAAACACATAAAATAAAGAATTATAGGGTGAATTTTTTTCAAGATCTGGCTTAATTCTTTTATATTTATTTTTTTTTAAACATTTTTAATCTGTTTTATTTAAAACATTTGTTTTTTATTGTATATTTTCGAAGATATTTTTAAAATATTTAACATTGAAATTCGGATGAAATATATATCTGTAACCAATATTAATATATATATATATATATATATATATATATATATATATCTTACTAGCTGCTGAGAAATAAAAAATAATATACCCGGACTTTTTAATTTGAGTAAATCCTATTTTAAAAAATAGAATCAAAATATATAAGTATATAATGACAATTTTTTGTTATTAAAAAAACAATATTTTTAATTAAAAATTAATTCTATAATTATATTTTATGTGAATATATAATTTTTATTTAAAATATTTTAATATATATATAAGATTAAGGTGACCAAGCGTACAGGACAGTCCTGTAAGCTCTATCCTTCTTTTGTAAGTGTCGTCCTAACTGTCCTTTTTGATATCTGAGTCGTTACTTGAAATACTTAGGACATTTCGTACTTTTTTTCAAAATTTTTTCAATTCGCTTCTCTTCTAAAATAAGCGGGAGTGTCCTCCCCTAGACTTTCCCGCATATAAATAGGTATAAAGAGTTGCGAATGAATATTTAGAATGTAATAAAGTGCTACTTCCGGTTAACTGATATTTTAAATGTAAAAAAAACAGATATGGATATAATATAAATATTTTTAATTTTATTTTATTTATAATATATAAGGGCTGGCTGTGACGTCATGAAGTACTGGGTGACGTCATATAATTTTAAATTAAGAAAAAACTAATGAAGATGATTTTTCTCGAGGATAAAATCAATACAAAGTGCATAACACGTGGAGATATACCTTCACGTGAAATTTGATATGAAAATAACCCTTCACTTCCTCTCTTCGATCGGCAATACTAGCACTTCCGGTTTCCGGATTTGCACCAAAAGTTGATCCTTTCATCATACTGATGCATTAAGTAAATATACCAAATTTCATCAAAATCCGTTGAGCCGTTCAAGCTGTACACATCTCTACGGACACACATCGGACGGACGGACAGACATCATGCTAAAAATACTTTTTTCTGTTAAGAAAATGCATGATTCGTGGAGATATGTACCTAAAAATATCCATAGGTGAAATTTGGTGTGAAAACAATACCTCCCTTACTATCGTCGGTCGGTAAAAAGGAAACGCTACTTGTATAGGTAAAATGTCACTTCCGGTAGTCAGATCATGATGAAATTTGGTATCTGAATTTTTTTCATATTTATAAATCTATATACAAAATATGAAGCAAATATCTCGAAGCAAAATGGTACTTTACTTGAAAGGTAAACGCAACCATTGTAGGTAAAGTACCACTTCCGGTTAACCGATTTTGACGAAATTTTGATAGAAATCTACAAACTGTGAATAATATCGGTGTACCAAATTTCGAAGTCCTAGCTTGATTAGTTTTTGAGTAAATTTGCTTACAGACATTACATACATACATACATACATACATACATACATACATACATACATACATACATACATACACACACACAGACATAATTCCAAAAATGGTATTTTCCGACTCAGGGAGGTCTAAAACGTCAAGATCTATCAAAATCTCGAAGTCGAAATTTTTGACGATTCCAATACTTCCCTTATACGAAGTATGCGGGAAAGTAAAAAGGTCAAACGTTTTCTGGATTAAGCTTTTGAACATTTCCGAATTTTTTCCAAAATTTTTTTCAATTTGGTTCTAAAAAAAAGGTAAAATGTCCTGATTTCGTGTTTTCAAAATATGGTCACCTTATATATACATATATATATATATATATATATATATATATATATATAATAGTAATTAATTTAGGGTTTTCTCTACGTAAAATTATAATGTTGACGTTTCGGCGCCTTTTTTGGCGTCATTTTCAAAAGGCCTTTGGGAAGGGAATTTTTTGATATAAGTTCTTTGAATAGAATTTAGGTATATATTCTATAAATTTATATTTTATTTATTATATTTGTTTTCCAACAAAAAAAATAGTTTTTTTAAAAAATAATAATATAATAAATATTATGAAAAACAAATTAAACAAAATAGGTATATATAAATTTCCTCTTATTAAAAATTTTTATTGCCATCAAAAATCAAAAACACTACAACATTATTTGTAAGTTAATACTTTATATAAATATAATTTAGAAAAAATCATTTATATAATTCAACATAAATTGTATCAATTTCATTGTCTTTGTTTTGGAAATTTTTTCCAGAATAATATCAAAATCTATTATTTTTAAAAGAAATTTGTATTAAACAACTGTTTTTTAAGAGATGGTATGAATTTTTAAAAAAATATCATTAAAAGATTCATTCATTAAAATAGCCTTATTTGATTTTGAAATTGTAAACTTATACTTTTTGCAGAGGCGGTTCAAGGGTTTTGACCGTCCCGGCCAAAAGAAAATTTGCTGCCCCTTCATATAAGAATATACATATTTACTACAAATTTAAAAAAAAAAAATAAAAAAAGTAATAAATCAAAATTAAACAATAAAGAAACTAATTTAATTATTAATTTATATTATTTATAACGTCGATACCTACTTATCAGAATTTATATGACTTAAAAAAATTAAAACTTTTTAAAGATTAAAAAGCATTTGCTTGCATCAATGTTGTGTTATAAAAACCATAAAAATTCTTAGGTTAGTACAATTACTACTAAAATAATTATGTTGTAACTTTTATTTGGTATTATTAAAGAAAAAATAATTTATTACTTGCTAATAAAATTGATGTCTCATTGAAAATAATCAATTTTAATTTATAAAATCTATAAAAATAATAAGTGTAAAAAACATTTTATTTTTATATCGGCTCCTCAAAAATTGGCGGGGCAGTCTCCCGGCTTGCCCGCCCCTTTATCCGGCGTAATCGTTCAACTCTCATCATAATTTTAACAAAAATAAAAATTGCTTATTTTTTCGTGGAGAATTTAATATAAGAAATGGCCACAAGTCACCTTATTTATAATTAAAATTACTATTTTTCAATAAGCAAATACTAATAAAGATGATTTTCCCGAGGCTGAATACAGGTCGATTTTTCTTTATAAAAATTATCTATTGTGTGAATTTCAAAAAAATCCTTAGAGCGGTTTAATATTTACAATATAAATATAGGTATATATATATATTAATTAAAATATAGGCAAAATTAACAAAATAAAATGAAATTATATTTCAAATTATTTTTATTTTATTTATTTACTTTTTATATTTTTAAACTAACCTCGCTAAATATAATTTTTCATTTATATTTTTTTTAATAAAGCATAAATGCTAAAATTTTAAAATAAAAACAGATATATAGATAAATTTATTTGAAATATTAATATTATATTATTAAATACCAAATTTTTTTTAACTAATATTTATTTAATAACTTAATTAAAAAATTAAAATTAGTGTCAATTTATTAACTAATGTTTGTTGATATTTTTATAGATAATAGGTTATCAAAATAAAATTAATTTTTAGAATAAAATTTAATAATAAAAAAATTATAACTACAATTTAATTAAAAATTCTTTTATGCGTAAATTTCATAAATATTTCTAATTCCATATTAATATACAATTTTTGCCTATATAATAAAATTATATTTATACAAATATATTAATAAATACTTTTTTTTTCAAATTATATATATTCACCTCATATAAAATAATTTAAAAAGACATTAATTGATAAATAAATACAAAAATCTTATTACAAAAATTTAAATGATAATTCAAAGTGAATAATTATGCACTGTTCTTTATAAAAATTATTTAGGTTTGCAAGTTGGTCACTCAAACTTCAACGTCACGCGCCCTCTTAAAAAAAAAACGACTGAAGCCGGAAAAAGAACCGATGCTATCCGAACGCAGACCATCTAACCGAGTCTCCTCCATTCTTGACAACAGACAAGAAAACAGCATTCAAATTTAAAACTTTATACGATTTATATATATATTTCTGAATAATTTAGACATTTATTTTAACTACAGTATTCTAAATTAAATTCAAATATATATTTATCTATATATTTTGTTGATTTTTTCGTTCTACTCCAAGTAAGTAAATTTGTATTTACATGTATTTTAATCTTTGATTCATTTGATACAATTTTTTTTCAACATTTCACAAAAAATTCACAACTATGAATCTTTTTATACAATAAATGATATTTTAAATTTCTATAAAATATAAAATAAAATTCTTGATTATTTATTTATATTTCAATTCAATATGATTGAAATTAGATGCTATCTGTTTAATCGATAGAATCGACATTCTTAAACTTATTCTTAATTATTGGCTTATATATATCCCAGCTTTATTCTTCTTCTAATGTAAATCTTTCAATAGACAATAACATCGTTTAATATTTTAAATAATAAATGTATATATTATATATATATTTAAATAGATGCATTAATGGCGGATGATGGAAGATAGATTTGACGTTTGATACTCCAATAAGGGCCCTGTTGTGACCGGTTCTCCCGCTCGGATTCAAAATCGGATAATAACATAATAAACTTCTAGATATTCTTTAATCATTGGATATTTTTGTTTATATTTATATTTTTTTTTTTTTTTTTTGACAACTTGTCTATTTTATCATTTTGATCATATTATTTATATTTTAAAGTATTAACTTTTTTTTTTTAATAATTTTAGAAAATTATAATATTTGATATATTATATTTTAATAAATTATCATTATAATTTTTATGGAAATTGTTAAGATTACTTGTCCTCTTTACATTTTGATGAGACACCTTTAGGATTTTGATGAAACTTCTTCAGTTGATTCCTTGATAAATTTTAAGAAACTTTTTCCTTAGGCAATTATGGGGTAAACCTGAAATTTTCGAGATAAAAGTTAAAGTTTGGATATAAATCCATTGTGTTTGTGTGTGTGTGATATTCTATTTAGCTCCTATGGTTTATCCTTTGGACCAGCAGAGGGCGTCATTAATTTCGGTTTTTGTTTAGTTTGGATTGTATATTGAAAAATTAATTAATTAAATAATTTCTCTATATCCAAACCGAACCGAAAAAGTGAATAATTAGTGAATAAGTCAATAAAATATTACTTAATGGCTGAACATTTCGACATTCATAACCAATTAATCTGTCCAACTTTGATCCTTTTTATCTGGAAAACTAGAAGTTTACCCCATATTTGCCTAAGGAAAAAGTTTCTTAGAATTTATCAAGGAATCAACTGGCGAAGTTTAATCAAAATCCCAAAGGTGTTTCATCAAAATCAAATGGTGACAAGGACTCTTAAAAATTACCATTTTTATATATAGTTTATAATAATCATAATTTTTTTTTTAATTGATAAATATTTAAATATTAAACAATTTTTTTAATTATTAATTAAATTTTGTGTTTTAAGAACCTACAAGATGTATTTTTTTATTTAATTTAAATTATTTTTATTTAATATATATTTATATATATATATATATATATGTATTTATATAGAGGTTGTGGAGGGGATCGGTTCGGTGTCTATGGGTAAATTTTCTTGAGGGAGCAACAGGAAGACTTCATCTTTGGGCTTTTAATTAAAAGCTTATATATTTCATAAAAAACGATATATTTATAAGAAATAATTAAATATAAGCATCTGGTTTTATAATAACGCCGCGCGAGAAGTGATGACGCTCCTTAGCCAATGAGAATCCACCATTAGCTTTTGTTCTATTCGCATAAGAATGCAATCTGCAATTTTATACCAATCCATGCCCATGCATGACGTCATTAACAAATCAAGTAACAGCTAATATTTTTAATATCTCGCCAGAGATAGTATTGCGATCAGGAAAATTTTCGATGTCGAGATTTTGATGTTTTTATACGTTTTCAATCCCCTGGGTCGTTTTCACTAAGGGTGAGAAAAATGTCTGTTTGTGTGGGTGTATGTAGTCAAGATTACTCAAAAAAGGTTTGAAATTTAGTACACGGGCATTATTCAAAATTCGTACTTTTCTATCCACTTGTGAGAAATGTAGCTCATAAGGAAGAGGACCATTATCTACCACATTTTCATTTTTTTTTCCTCTAAACTGACTAAAAATAAATATGTTTGATAGTGTGATCATGGCGAAGGCGACTTATGTCAAAGTCCTTGGCGATAACATTTAACATCATCCTTTAGACAAAGTTGTAATAAGATCTATTTTACTTTTTTTATTAGTCCATTTGACGGCATTTACAAAGGATATTGGGTTGGATACCTATTGGAATCCTTTTATTATTACGTGTGTACTTATCAGATCCACGAGTAAAGAAATTTTTAGCCACGAATATAGGAATTGGGTTGCAATTTTTTAATCCGCGAATAGTGAAAACGCTAAGAAGGAAGCGCGAATAAGGAGCTTTTACTGTATTCAATGTATATCAATAAAATGTAAATTATGAAATTCGAAAACCGGTTTATTTAGTAGAAAAAAAAATCGGTTTTCAATGTATGAATAACACTCAAAAATAAATGAGCTGTGGCCAGTCACAGAACTGACCGACGATTTGAAATAAATTAATTTCCAAACAACATTATATATATATTTAAAGTATCAAAAAATTTATTTTTAAAATTTGAATTAGAATGACTACTTAAATTATATTATCTTGGTTTTTATTTTTAGTTTAATTACTCAATAATTAATTACAACTATATTTTAAGTGAAATATTTTCGGACAATGAATATAAAATTAATACTTTGTAAACTATTACTTCTGGTTTCTGGATATACACCAAAAGTTGATGAATTCATGTTACTGATGCATTAAGTAAATATTCCAAATTTTATCAAATCCGTTCAGCCGTTCTATCTATACGGACGGATAGACATCATGCTAAAAATACTTTTTTCTAATAACAAAATGCATGATTCGTGGAGATATGTAAAAAATCTCCTCATGTGAAATTTAGTGTTAAAATATCCCTTCCCTTACTATCGTCGGTCGGTAAAAATTTGTAAATGACAAATGTAGCCAAATGTACCAGATTGATGAAAAATGTTGCAAAAATAATATGGTTATTATAAAAAAATGAAAATATATTGTTTTTATTTATTCGAACCCTGTTGAATAACTCGTTTAATTATTATAGAAATACTAGCTGCTCCGAGCGCCTTCGGCGCTCTCCACACCTAGACGGGGGCTCCGCCCTCTGTACCCCCCCCGAGTGTCCTTATTCTGAGCTATAACCATCTAACTCCTACCCTGTCCCATCTCTATAGTTTTTTATATATGTTTATTTAGGCAGAAAAAATTAATTGACATAATTATTAATTTAATAAAATAAAATCCCGGCATCTTAATTTCTTAACACTCCGGTTTTTTAAATTTAAAATAGAATGAGATAAATAGTTTTAAATTATGTTCGAATGGTCTATTATATTCTATATATCAGTATTTTTTTCTGAATTTAATACCAAGTTGATTTTCAAAATTTTCCATTCGTTATGCATATGATTGATTACATGTGTTAAAATTTAAAAAAATTCAAATATTCTAATTTTTAATTTTATATACAATTTAATATTATTTTTTATTAATATTATATCAAAAAAGAGAATTTATTAAAAATTAAAAATAAAAAAAGAAGCATATTAATAAAAAAATATAAAAAAGACAAATTTAAAACATCTCGTTATATCATTTGTCTAAAAAAACATATTTTAATTAACCTAGAAATCATTTTTGCACTTAAAATATAGTTGTAATTAATAATTGACGTTTTGAAAATATTTTTGTATTCATCAAACATTAAAAATAATATATTATGTTTTTTAACCTTTCACTTTCAAATAGAAAAGAAGAAATATTCAAATATATAGAAAGAATAAATAAAAATGAAGTTATATATGATCTAAATATATTATTAAATAAATTAAAATGAGAACTTTAAATAAATTATTTAATTGAATTGATATTTGAATATTAGAATTTAAAATAAAAAGTGAAATTTTACAATAATTTTTAAATTCTGAGCAATGTGCAGACAAAAAGTCAAATTATCACCACCAGCGCCTCTATGATCTAGCATTGTAACTAAACTAATTTTATTTAAATTCCACCCTCTGGACACACCTTACCAATTAGCGGTTTTATAAAGGAAGTCTGACATGCCCTGAGACCTACTGAATATACATAAAAAATTTCATAAGAATCGGTCCAGCCGTTTAGGAGGAGTATTTTTTCAAAGTTTTGTGACCCGAGAATTTTATATATAAGAAGATTTACATTCTTATATGTGAAAATTATGCATAAACAAACAATAATTGTTTTTCAAGTTATTTAATCCTGGTCAACTATTATTTCTTTGTTCTACTAAATTGCATAAAAAATTTTTACTATCAATATAATTGAACATTAAATAATTTCAGGTAAAAACTGCTTTTAATCACTCTAAATTTTCTGTTAAATTTTTTTGTTCGAATTATAGAATATTCGAGCAAAAAATTTTTTTATAAAAATTCGAAACCGCTTTTCTGAAAAAATTACTATTCGAAAACCGCTTTTCTAAAATGTCGATTTTTGTATAAACCCTAGTCGCCACGCTACCTTCGATCATTGGACTCGTCAAAAATATTTAATAGTAAATTACTTTATTATATTTCCAGACTATAATATTTCTATTTTAAACAAATATGAGAAAAAATTCCGAGTTGCCACACGTCCTTTCCAAATATAAATACGAGTGCAAAGGGTTAAATTTAGTTGAATTTATTGTTTGATTGGATTTCGTATATTTTTCTCCAATTTGATAATTACGTATTTGAATACTAAATTAAATAGAATTGGTGATACTGTTCTAACCCCGAATTTCAAATGCTTCCCTCATTTAATTTTTTCCTTTACTACCTTCTAGACTGAAAATGTTTAACCCCATCTATTAAGTCATATGCATTGTTAAAGTCTACAAAATTCCCATGTCGTTATTGCAGTCCGTTCTTTCTTTTTTACTATCTCATCAAAGATAGAATTGCAATCACGAAAATTTTCGATGTCGAGATTTTGATGTTTTTATACGTTTTGAAGGTTCCTGAATCATTTTCACTAAGATTGAGAAAAATGTCTGTGTGTATGTGTGTAGACAAGATTATGCAAAAACGGTTTGATATAGAATAATGAAATTTGGTATATGGGCATTATTCAAAATTCTTAGTTTTCTATCCACTTTTGAGAAATGTAGCTTATCCGGAAGTGGGTCATTACCTACCACGTTTTGATTTTTTTTCTCTAAACTGACCGTAAAAATAAAGATATATGTTTGATAGTTTTTCACATAATTAAAAATTGTATAAAACTGCTATATATAGAATTTCAGCTTGATTGAATAGCTGAAAGTACCGGGATTAATTTTTTAACACGACTGCAAATCACGCGACGTGGTGCCATCAACAAAAACGAACTGGTTTAATAAATATTATTTATTAATTTTAATTTATAATTTTAATTAATTAAATTTAATTTAAATATAATATCTGTGTTAATCCAAATTTGCGAGATAGTCCAGTGGAGACACACTCCAGCTTACTTTTGAAAAGTGGGATCAGATGATTGCCTCCTGTCATTCTAATGTGATCTTTTCCTTATGCAAAATTGAAAGAACTAATTTGTGCATACACTCTATTAAAGGTTTTTCACTATATTTAATTAATTCTGCAGGTCTTCCATGTTTTATTATTTTTAAAATTCCTCATTTTTCATTTCACCCTAATGTTTCATCGGCTCTTCTAAATTAGTTTATGTTGAGTGTACCGTTCGGGTTTCAGTTCTATTATTTATATTCGAATTTTATAATTTAATTAATTACAATAGTTATTCCTATTAACTCAAATATTTGTATTATTTTTTTGAAAATAATTTTATTTTAAATAACACTTTGAAAAATTAATAAGATTCAAATATATTTATTGAAAAAAATAATAAATTTTACTATATTTATTTCATCTCTTTTAGTTCTAAGAGAACGCTCAATTATCTATTCAAATTTTGTAAAAAAATATAATTTTATATATGTGTAGTATAATTTTCAAAATATATAAATATTGTATATGTATAATAAATTATTTTTGATTAAAATAATCTTGTTTTCTTATCTAACAATAAAATCTTGTACCTCTCATTTTAATAAATTATTATATTATTATTATATTTTTATATGCTATTAAAACAAATAAAATGCAATCGATTGTAGGTGATTTCTCGTTATTAAATATTAATAAGTTGAATGAAAATCTCTAATTTATATATGAACAATTTCAATAATTTAATTTATTTTGTTAATTTTAAATAAATAAAATAAAATATTTTTTTTCCTTAGAAATAAAATATAAATTAAAATATATGATTCAAATGATTTATTAACAAACATTATATATCCTTCCTAGTATTATTCATAGTTAATTAATTATATCAATTAATTATATTTACTTAATTTTCATTTTGATTTTAGGTAATGGAAATGCTAAAAGAACCAATAACGTTACAAGATGCTGCATTAGATTTAATAATAAAACATTGTAAGAAGAAAGTGGATGTTTGGAAAACTTATCTAGAATTAATTAAAGATTTAAGGCAATTATTACCAAAATCATTTATTGAAAAGATAATTATCAGAGTTATAGAAGAAAACAAAATTAAACTTATTACATATCCAATATTACGTCCTTTAGTTATGGTAAATGAGGAAAATTTCGTAAAACAATACACTGCTATTACTCAGCGTGTGAAAGGACAAAATATGTATCAACAATTCATACGAGAAAATGGATTTCATAATGGCAAATATCGCAATTTATTTCAGGGTAATTATATCTTGAATCGTTTACCTGAACTTAAATAAGTAAAGCAAATTTAAGAGATTTATTTTATGTTAACAATGTTGAAAAATTAAAAAATTTATATTTCATAATATAGATTGCAGACCGGTCGCGATAATTATTATTATTTTTTTTTAAATTTTCACAAAATATTTGATATATTTCATACAGTGCCGTACCTAAGGGGGGGGGGGGGCGGTGGGTGCGGTCCGCACCGGGCGGCACTTATCTTGGGGCGGCATTTTTTATATTTACTTATAGTTATAAAAAGCAACTTATTCATTTCATATTTATTTTTTTTCTTTCTTGAATAATAAATGATTATTATGATTATTATAAGTTTACTATTTGATTTATATATAATAAATTATGATCAACTATATGATTTCGAATATTATTCCTCGGTGTATATAAATGCATTTTAGTGTAAATTTTTAATTATAATTCCAAGAACAGGATAATAATTTTATTGTATTCATTAAAATTCGTTGAATTCGTAAACGCATCTTTAAGATTTTGCTCGGCAAATTTATCTTCGTTCTACAATGAGTCGATTAAGACTACAAAATCTTGCAATATTGTCAATAGAACAAGAAATTACAAATAATATAAATTTTGAGAGCATTATACACGATTTTTCTAGGATGAAAGCTAGAAGAGTAAATATTATATAAATATGTTTACGAGTGCATACAAATATGTGTAAAAAAATTTGCTCTGTGTATTAATTAATATTGATTAAATAACTTAATAATTTATTTATGTGTATTAATTTATAAAAACCACTATTTGATTGACTTATAAGAGAAAGGGCGGCAAACTGGAGATCGCCCCGGGCGGCAAAAGTTCTAGGTACGCCACTGATTTCATATAGTTAGATAATAAGTTTTATGTTAAACTCAGGATTTCTTAATTTTTAACTCTTTTAGACAGTAAATTAAATTCAGAAATGCTTGAATTTATATTTTTTTACTATAATATAAATTTTAATAGAAAACAATCTAAAACTAAATTTCTTTTAAATAATTATTTACTAAACGATTACTTTTATTGATAACATCAGAAAAGATATGTTAACTTATTACCGGTGATTGAAAATTAATAACAATAAATTTTTAAAAATTTGAAAATTTTTCTCTACTAATGAAATGTTAATACTCTGGTAGTCATAACGCCCTTAAAAATGATATATAAATATTTGTTTAGTAAATTGAAAATTAAAAATTATATGTAAGGTATCTGAAATAGACTTAACATGATCAGATCACATTTGCATTAAATTAAAATAAAAATAAATGCTACATTTTATCTCATTGTAAATGAAAGTAATTTTTTAATTATTTTATAATTTTAAAATTTTTTCACCATCATTAAAGTTGGTCTATTATATTATACATTTCTATATAATTTTTAATCAAATAATTATTTTAAATTAATGTAAGAAAACAAAGCAAATTTGACAGAAAGGCTTCTTTAACTAATTCGACATGTGACACCTTTGAAGAGGTTACATAATAAGCAGCCGATGAGAAAAATACATGTTAATACCTGGAACACCGAGCTATCGCTCGACCCTTTAAAGATATTGATATACAATTCTTTAATTATTTATTTCACTTATTAAATTAAATGTTACATCATTGCATCAATCTGATTAAAATGAATGGAACTTGGGGTCCTCAATAATACATAAATAATATTAATAAATATTAAATAATATTTTAGTGAAAAAAATATTGAAAATTATAAAACTATCTAAAAGTTAATTAATAAAAGAACAATGAATAAATAAATATAAATTAGTAATTTTATAAAAAATAAACGTAAAAATGGATAACAAAACATAAAAAAAAACTAATACAAATTTATAAGGTTTAACAAAAAATTAAACGACAAAACAGATTAAAAATTTCAAATATTTTAGAGAAAAAAAAATAATAATTTTTTGAGATATTAATAAATATATTTTATTAAAATAACGATTTTAAATTTCATTTCGAAATTTAATATTAAATTTTAAAATATTTTAAATTAAAAAAATATTAATTTAATATCAATTAAAAAAAAGATTGTCAAGAGGCAATTTCAATATGGATGACGTCATTTGTGACGAGATATAAATTTAAATTAAGAAAAAATTAATGAAGATGATTTTTCTCCAGGATGAAACCAAAACGGATCGATTTTGATGGAAAGGTTTTTTTTGAAATTCACACCATAGATAATATTTATAAAGACCTCTCCAGCGGTTTAAATTGATTCAAAAATATACACAATGGAATGTATTGTTTTTCTCTAAACTGACCGTGAAAATAAAGAAATATGTATGATAGTTTTTCATGTGATTAAAAATTGTATACACCTATCGCCCGATTTACACGGTAGATACGTTCCTGAGAAAAACGTGTAAATCGAAAATTGAAAATTTTCAAGTCAAAACCGTGTAAATCGAAAAGCTTGCAGAAAATGCATAATTTTGCTATTTAACAGTTGTGATTTTTTTCAATATTTTTAGGTGTACACAGAAATAAAAATATAATGCATTGACAGGTTAAAATATGTAATATATTACGGAAACACTGTTTTTTTTTATTTAATTACAATACATTAAACAGAAGAACAAAAAATAAAACCAAAGGTGTTTTATTATCCTTCATCACTATCAGAAATTAATTTCATTCTTTTATTCGGAATCGAAGGTTGGAATATGGAAAATTAAATCTTTCTGAAACTGTGAAACTTTCACTCAAATACAATTTTCCGTAGATAAAACTTTAATTTTATGCGAAGAAATACAGACACAGTGTGCATGTGCAGCAAGTCAGCACATAAGCTCGGGATTCCCCGTGAGATGTGTACACAGTAGCATTTAGTAGAGTGCGATAAAAACAAAAAAAAAACTTATTTGGAAAACCGTGTAAAAGCGAAAACGTGTAAAACAAGTGCCGTGTAAATCGGGGGATAGGTGTATATAGAATTTCAGCTTGATTGAAACACTGAAAGTACAGGAATTCATTTTTTGAATTTTTTAACAAGTGTACTGCGCGCCAGCACGTGAGGTGGTGCCATTAACAAAGAGCCAAACACGCACTGGTTTAATAAATATTATATATTAATTTTAATTTATAATTTAAAAATTAATTAAATTTAATTTAAATATAATAAATGTAATTTAATCCAATTCAAATTGCGAGATAGTCGAGTGGAGATACTCCAGGATTTATAAGAATTAATAGATTTTAAAATAAATAATAAATAATTTTAAAATTTCTACCATTATAGGTTTTTTATTATTTTTCTTAACACATAAGCCAAACCAAACATACCTTGCTTTTTAACAAACTCCTTTTAGTTTTTTATACTATAAATATAAATACATATGGATATTATAAGTATTCAAGTTGTAAACAAAATATAAATAAACAAAAATATCAAAAATTCTTTTCATTCAGGGTTAATATTGTCAATAGATTTTTTTTTCTTCTTTTTGTGTTAGAAAAATTCTTTTTGAGAACTCTTGAACATTGTCCTTCTAAAGGCATCCTTTTTCAAAAAATGTTTGTTTCTGAATTTATGTCCTTTTGTAATTTCAGATCCTGTTAACTTTCTTTTAACTCTTCAAAGATATATATATATATATATATATATATATATATAAAACATTTTATTTTTTTCCCACATAAAAATATTTCTAAATAATAAAATAGTAAAAAGAATATTTCACTTATTTAAAATTTTCACATCATTAATAATTAATTCAAATAAAATAACTTCTAGTATAATACTTTAAAAGTTGTATATTTAATTACAATATTAATATATATTATATCAAAATTTTTAGAATAAAATTAAATATTGATAAATTTATAAAAATTTATTCTGGTATTAATAATTTATATAGATATATATAAATATATTACACTATTCGTTTATGTATTAGATAATTATAGTATATTTTAAATTTTTATAAATGTAAGTGCTCTATTCAAATTTTAAAATTTAGGTGCCTCTCTAAACTTAATCCAAGATGAATTAATTGACACTTTTCTTTCTTTTGTGATTAAGCCTCAATTATTAGAGAGCGAAATTAGTTCTTCCTCTTCTATCAAAGTTAATTCAAATGCAGAGGTATTCTTTATTACGAATGGATTACAAACACAATCAAATTTTTTTACGTCTAAATTTGGGTAATAATGAATAACTCTCTCTAATATTGACTAATGGACAATAGCACAATTACATAAATACTTTTGGAGCAACATAATTTTTTATTTTATGTATTTCTCAAATTTTACGGCACACTTGGAAAAATTCCGCGGCACCCAAAATTATATAAACAAAAAAAAATTAGAATATCAATAAAAATGATTTTATTTTAGTTCTGAGATAACTTTGTTAAGATAATATGTAATGCCTTTTGTACTATAAGAATTCTTTCCATTGAATATTAACACATTGATATCTATATAAATATATTGTGATTTATTGTCTTTTATATAAAATGAACCCTACACTCCAAAAAGGTTTGTTTCTGAAATAATGTCCTTTTTTTTTGAATTTCAGGTACTGTTAACTTTCATTATAATCTTTAAAGAAAATAAATTTTCATTTATTTTTTCCAATAGAAAAATATTTCATAGAATTTTATGTATTTGTTCCCATGCTTTCTATTATATATTTTAAATACTTTGTTCAATTATAATTAAATATTTAACCATTATTTAAGAAATATCTAGAAATCGATTAAAAATAAACATAAACAATTATGAATAATATATTATAATATTTAGAAATAGTATATTTATGAAAATTAATTAAAATATGTTTATTTATTTTGAATGATTCCTCATGGTTTTTATTTTTTTGGTTTTTTTAAATTAAATCTTAAATAAAAGATTGCATTGGTTAAGGGTCAAAAACTGGAATGAGACAAGACCTTTATCCTTTTATGGGAAATATTTCTTTTCAAATGTTTACCAAGAACTCTTGACAATGGGGAGTATTTAAAAATTTTTTTTAAATATCTTTTTTTATTTTAAACAGTTAAAAATTCCTTTTTTTATATTATTTTTATTTATTTTAAATTAAAAATAAGTACTATGAAAAAAATGTAATATTCGTAATATATTTAATATTTAATAGAAGAAAAAAATTCTATTAATAATAAAGACGTTTACCTGATATAAAGACTCGTGGTCTCTAATTCCACATGTGATAAATTATTAGGTATCATTAGATTATCTTTCTTCTGAATGCTTATTGAACAACTAGAAATTTTAGAAAAAAATATAAATTAAAGAAGAATAATTTAAAAATTATTTTTTAAATATTTTGAAATATGATTTTAATTAATTTTTTTTATTAATATTAAAATAAATAATAAATAAATAATTATTAAAATAAATAATAACATTTTTTGTGTTATAATTTATAAAAAAGATCTAAAATTTCTAAATTTAACCTATCATCGCTTTATTTATTTATTTATTTTTTTTTTTATAAAAATCGAATTATAATAGTAATAATCAATTTTCAAAATTGTAATTATATATTTAATAAAAGTTTATTTAAAATAAAAATAACTTATAGTACATAGAGAGAAAAGTGTAAAAAATATCATTTTTTATTTAAAAAATTTTATAGATACCAATCAAATGTTGAATATATATGTGATTTAAAATTATTATTCTCTAAATATTTTTTTAATTTTAATATTTTGTTTTTTTTTCTTCATTAAAAATTTCATGAACAAGTATAAAAGTTACTCAAAAAAATTAAAAAAAAAAAAACAAATAAATATTTTTAATAATAATATATTAAAAAAATTTTCTATTCCTACTTTTGCATGTGTTTGTTTTATAAATTAAGTCTAGTGTATAAATGTAGGGATAGTTCGAGGGTCAAGAGAAGGACACATTGTTCTTTTCCTTTTATTTATTTTCATGAAAATCGCTAAAAATCTATAAAAAATCCAATAATAAAAAAAAATTAATATTTAAAATTATAATTGTTTATGCTTTTAATATTCGCAAAAATGATCGGCATATTTTTAACAGTGGGGGAAGATCTTTAATTTAACTGATATGAATTCGATAATACTATAATAATCAAATGAAGTGAAATACTTGTATTTTAGTTATTTATTTTAATTATAATACAAACATGTCTTAATAATAAATTTAAATTTATTTATATTAAAATTCTTTAAAAAAATTTTAACTAAAAATTAAAATTGAATTTACCATTTTAGAAATATAAGTACTTAATGATAAATGTGTATAAAATTTATTATATTTATTTTTAATTTTGTGGTTAAATTCTTTTTGGGAGGCAATTCAATTATATACGATTTATTTACCTGAGCATTTCGTCCCAAATTGTTCATTTTTTGATAAAAGAATTTTACAAACATCCCTATAACTACCGTTATGTCTTTTCAAAAATTTCCTAAAATTTTATTGGTGGTTATCAAACAAAAGCGAAGAATGGAGGGACTTGGGGCGGAGTCCCACAAATAAAGTTGAAGACTCGGTTTTTAAACATTCTTTCTTGGGTTCTCGACATGTTCACCTCGAGATTAGAACAAGTTAAAGTGTATCTTAACATGGTGTTTGAAATAATTTTATTCATTATTATTATTATTATAATTGTAGAATGAATGAAATTCAATCATCGTAGAAGAAGAAAGATCTCTGCAAATATCATAATAAAATTCATAATGAGCTGATTTCATCAACTGGACAAATGTGAGTAAAATTTTAATTAATTAATTTATTTATATTAGGAATATTGCATTTTTAAATTAATAATCTAATAAATATATCTTAAATTATAAAATAATTAAACATTTTTGTAATTAGAAAATGGGACAAATAGTAAAAAACAATCGTGTATATTTATTTTCCATATGAAGATTGTTTTTTGTTATTTTTGCGTGTGTAAAACAATGATTGATTAATTTATTCGTAATATATATTGTACATGAATATATTCATAATAAATTTTATAATTTAATTCAAGTAATATTTATAGAATTTTATTAATTTAATTTAATCAAATTTATATTATAATAAATTTTACAATTTAAATTCATTTAAATTTATACTAAATTATTTGTTATATATTAATATTTAATATTATAATAAATTTTACAATTTAAATTCATTTAAATTTATAGTAAATTATTTGTTATATATTAATATTTAATATTTTGTAGCTTATATATCTTATGAACATATATTAAATAGGGACTTATTCTTAATATTAATAAAAACACGAATAAAGCAATAAACTATGAAATTGAACCCAATTGTTTAACCTCAAACTTGAGTACCCCATCATTTAAACAGTCACGTGAGATGCTATTTCAAATTTTATTTATAATAATCCATTTTTTCAAATTATATAAATGGATTCCATAATCCAAAAACAAAATTAAGAGTATAATTTACGCTTGATGGGATTTGTAATTGTATGGGAATATTATTTTAAAAATTTAAAAATTATATAAACAACAAAATTTATTCATACTAATAATCATATAAATTAAATATTGGACTAAATTTTCTAATAAAATTTTTATTTTTAGATAATGGCAACAAGAAAATTACCAATGAAATGAAAAGTGATGGCATTGAATTCTGTAACAAAATTACCACTTAGGTGAATCCATCGACTTATTAATGAAATCACTAAATATTTGCGGATCGATTTTTTATCGATAATTTTAGATAACATTTTATATAAAAAATTATCGAAGTGTAAAGAAATTTAATTTTTACAAATGAAGAATCAATTTTTCTCGATGAATTTGGTCAATTCGATTAAAGTTTATTTTCAAAGTTTTCATTGTCTACGTATTTTAAAAATAAATTGAAAACTCGAATTTTAAAAAAATATTACCTAATTGTTTAAATCTTGAACAGCTGTATCTGGAAAAATCTAAATTATAACAAAAGATATTAAGAATTTAATACCTCACCAAAATTTAAAGAAAATTGTATTTGAGTCATTTACAAATCCAAATATGTAAAAGACTTTTTTATACTGTCATTTTTATTTTCAAGCTCACAATCATTAAAAAGTGTGATCATATATCATATCGAACATGAAAGAAATCAATTTTGATTCTTTTAAAAAATTTATTTAATCATTTCTTAAATTAAATGAATTTGTTTTCCCTTTTAAATCCAATATTTGGTCTTTTCTAACCTTAAATTATTTATTAAAACTAATAATTTGGACGTAAAATTGAAATAAATAAATATATAAATCAAAAAAAAAAAAATATAAATCAAAAAAAAAAATCTGCATTTTATGTTTATCATATTTATGTTATGATCAAGAATGAGGATGCTATCAGAAAACCGTGTATGACCAAGTGGATATTCTAAGTGAAATTGCGATAGAACAATCGTAAGCAGAAAAAATGTAAAACTGACAACAGGTGTTTTATGGTCATATCTCAAGAACATTGAATCCCATTTAAGATCTGTGATGTAAAAAGAAAAAAAAACGGAAGGTGTTTTAACAGCTAAAGACATAATGACGTGTAAGCTGCCAGAAACCGGATGAAGAGCTGTTAAAAACTTATCAATTAATTAAAATTTAGGGAGATTTCTACATCTTCCAAAAATAAATTCATTTCATAAAAAACTGAAAAACGTAAGTAAAATATAATAAATTTATTACAAGAAATTGTATTATTTTATTACAAGAGTATATAAAAAATATCTTTTATTACAAAAATTTACTTAATTACAATTTTAATTTTTAGATAATTGCATCACTACGACGTCTTGTGACCTTCATTATTATTTACTATATATATCTCTATTATTTGGTGGACCTTCAGTATTCCTGTGATTCAAGCCTGAAATTTCCATTTCTTTATTATTTACTACCATCATCGATTAAATTAAAGGATAATGAAGATGGCTACAAACTATAAACTTTATACAATGAAGATCTGCAATGTAAGTAAAAAATTTATTTATGGGAAATAAAAAGTAAAAAAAAAATCTGTATTTTGTAACGGGAATATATTAATAAAATAATTATCTTATTAATTCAATTAATGAATAATAAAAATAATATTAATACATTATGAGAGGGACGGGTATATTTTTTTCCTGTCTCACTTAAAATTAATTATTTTAAACAAGTACTAATACCTGTCCTTTTAAACGCCAAAGTGCGTAACGGGTACTAGAACCTGCCCCGCTCATACTGTGTTAATAATACTATATAAAATATTCATCCGGCATATAATAGCTATTGCATAATTTGAAAATAGTGTTACCGATAATTCTATTAATCAAAATTGTATGATTATTTATTGAAATGTAAAAATAAATAAGGCAAAAATTGTAAATTAAAGTCGATACAAAAAATATATAAGTTAATAGATAAATTGTAATTATGATAAATTATTCACAATCAAATCAAGTTAAAGTAAAAATGCTAACCAAGTAATTCAAGTAATTAATTTAATTTAATAGTTTAATTTAGTTAATGAAGTTAATTAAAAAAATTGTGCTTGTTCACATTATCATTTATATTTTCTTTTTTTCTTTAAAATATTTTTCTGGATTTTTAATTTTATAAATATTTTTTGCTTCCATTTAAAAATTAATTATCACAATTTTTTATTTTTATTATTAATATTCCTAACCGGACATAAATTTAAAATTTAATTCTTCAATTGTTAAATTTAATAGAATTAAAATGTTGAATAAAAAGTATTACTGAATTCCGTTTGATGGTAGATTCATTTCCAAATTTGGAAAAATTTAATCTGATTTGTTATACTTCTATCGATGTTAATTATTTTTCTCAGATGACCAAATTACAAACAATTCATTTAAAATCTATTATATTATATAAAAGAACTTTGAATACAAATAAAATTTAAATCTTATAATTCAACTTCATTTAGAAAATCTAAAAATACATATATCAATAATAATTTTACATTGTCCAAAATTAAAAAGATAAACTACTTCTATGAAGTTTTTTCATTATTTTTATATTTTTTTTTAACTAATGAATATAATAATATACCCCACATGTCTATTGTTTTGCATTAACTAAAAAACACAAAGGTTTAGACCAGGGATGAGCAACCCGCGGTCCGCGGGCCGCATGTGGCCCTTTAAAGATTTTTCTGCGGCCCGCCGATCATTTCTAAAATAGAATTTTATTATTCGTCTCGATTATTTATAAACAATATTATAATGTTTATTAGTATATATATAAAGCTTTGTAAATTATTAGTAAGTGCGGCCCGCCACAAAATTTTAAAATTTAAATTGGCCCGTGGGTTAAAAAGGTTGCTCACCCCTGGTTTAGACGTTCTTGAGAAGTAAATTTTTTTGATCGCTGGCAATGAGTGGCAGTCCATCACAGAGTTCGAGCTTTTTTATATATTATTTCATAAAATATATTTTTCAATATTTGGTTACAAATTTAGTTAACAAATATTCATATATTTTTTAATTTAGAAAATTTTGTGAAAACAAAAGTTATTTTTAATTTTCAAAGATTATAAAATTTTGTGATTCTTTTACTCAATTAACAACGTATCCAAAGCAAGAAAATCTTCTTCTACTTTTCTTTTTACTCTTAATTCACATCGGAATATACGTACACATATTACTGTTGAGAACTTCAGTGTTTTACTACTGGGTTTTATTGCTTCTAATAATTTTTCAAAATTGTTAATACAATGGAACAAATCAAACTTACCAAATTATTACATCGATAAATAAAATTAGTAATAGTTTTTTCAAGATAAATGCAAAAAAATAATGTTATTATTTTATATTATGTAATCAAACGGTTCTGTTTCAAATAAAATTGCCTTAAAATAACATTTATTTAAAGTTAATTGAATTAATTACATTTGGAAAGGTTTTCATTAATTTTTAAAAAAACATTCGATCCATTTAGTCTAATATTAATTCTGTTGTATTTTCTTCAAAGAGTTCATATATTGGATTGGACTCATATTTAAATGAACAGTCTAATTTAGGCCACTAGAATAAAAGACTAATGTCGTATACATCTTTAACAATTACTTTTATCTTTTCCATATGTGGCAGTATATTTAAAAAATGTTTAAATTCGGAAAGGTTTTCATTAAATTTTAAAAATCCATTCCATCCATTTTGCTAATATTAATTCTGTTATATTTTCTCCAAAGAGTTCATACTTTGGATTGGACTCATATTTAAAGAACACTTTAATTTACCTGTGGGAATGGAAGGATCTGAGTTGGTATTATTTGTATTGTTGGAGTTTCTAAGGAGATGTTTGTAGGAGAGAGGAGAATTTGTTCTTCATCAGCTTGACAATTCGACCCAGTGCTCATTTGGGAGTATTATTTAAAATAGCTGTTTTGTAGGCATCGATGAATATTGTAAAGTTTATGGTTTGGTATTGCAACCACACAACCCTCTAGTAGTACTAAAAAGATTCTCTATAGGGTCTTGATTTAAAGATCTTGCTGTGAGACAATCTATACCATCTTTCTGGAGTTTCCTTCACAAATAGGGTACGTAGTTAAGAGTGGCAATCAATAATTTCACAAATGCAGCGTTTTTCACCCTTTTTCGGTTTTCGGTTTTCGGTTCAGTTCCGATTAATTAATTTTATTTGTATTAGAAATTTAGGTCGGGGTATGCCGAGTCTGCCATAAATATATAAAAATATTTCTTGCTACCACCCTAAATCATACTACATGAATTGATACAATATAATATAAATAATAATAATTAATTAAAGGTATAATAATTAGAAGTATATAATATAAGATGTTAATATAATTTATTAAACGAAACAAATAAGTATGAATATTTTTTTACATCCTTCTACTTTCAAACACTCAACAAACGAAACAAATTCGTATATTTAATGTTAAAGTATACAGGATTCTTGGATATATTTACTTATAATTATAACTAGAATTATAAAAGATGAAAATTATACCTCTAATTATTAAAATATCTTCTAATATATTTTCATTTAAACTATTTCTATTGTCTCGTAAAATAAACTTTAAACCAGAGAAAGCTCTTTCAACACTAACTTGTGTTGCAGTATCTCCTAAAACCACCATTGCAATTTTGTTAAAATGAGGATATGTATTTTTATTTTCCTCCCAAAATTCTAAAATAAGTTTTTTACTGTCTAATCTTCGTACTTGGTCAAAGTTATTCAATATTTGTTTAAATTTATTTAATAATTTTCTTTATATTTATATGAATCATTTTCTTTATATCAATACATAACCCTGTAACAAATGGAATAAATAATTTAAAAAATTAATACTATCATTAAATCAAAATATCAGTATTAAACAAACGATGAAAACATTAAATTCTGTATTGCGACTACGAGACGCTGCCAACACAACCGAAGGGAGAGTATGACTAGGACCAGTGGCGGATATAAGGTCCAGAGCGCCCTAGGCAATCACTTTATAGGCGCCCCTGTATCGGCCATAAATGCCCATCATAATACTATAAATTTTAAAAATTCTGAGCTCGCGCGCCCCTTGTAACTACACGCCCCTAGGCACGTGCCTAGTTTGCCTTACGGATAATTCGCCTCTGACTAGGACACTAATTTTTGAAACAAAGTTTTTAGCGACACCATGCAGTGCGAGGCATAACTAATTGAAAAAAATTCGGGCTTGGGTGTTGCCAAAACACCTCTTGTGGCAACTCTGGATTGAACACGTACTGAACCGAAATAAACCGATATTATTTTTTTCGGTTCAGCTCCGGTTTTCGTTCCGACAAAAATACCGGTTTTTTCGGTTTTCGGTTTTCGGTTCAGTTCCGGTTCGAAGCCCTGATTTTATTTATGAAAGTGATTATTTCTTTCGAAACTGTATCCTTCCTGGATAAAATTTATAATTGAATAAATTTTTATAATTGATTGTTAGGATATTTTATTTATGAAAGTTGTGATTATTTCTTTCGAAACTGTATCCTTGCCGGATAAAATTCTGCTACAAAATCTGATTTAGTATATTCACCAAATTAGTATTCAAGGTAGTAGTATTCAATTACCAAATTATATTATAAAAGCAATCCAAAAAAAAAATTAATGGTTAATCTTAGAGCTTGTTTATTTAGAAATGCTTAAAAAATCTGATTTAATATATTCACCAAATTAGTATTCAAGCTAAAGAAAATAAATAAATAGAATAATTATTTGAATAATAATAATATAATCTGTAAAAAGAATATCTGATAAAAACTAAAAATTTTACAGAATTAAAAGCAGAATATTGAAATGTTTGAAATAAGATATTTTTAATTTTGATTTGTAAGAAACGGGGTAATTGTACAAGGACAGATACAATTTGATAGGGGTGGGACTTCGGAATCAAATCAGGACACAACACTCCAAAGAAAAGACCGCACGTTTTATAAAAGAGATGGTATAATTTATATAATTAACCCAAAGTACAGAAATATTTACAATTACTTGTCAAAGGGATGAACGAATGATCATGATTATTGAATATTCCTTCTCGGAATCCGAAGGCGAAGGAATATTGCAATACGGGAGATGGGCAGAATCGTGGATGAAACGGAAAATGAATGAACAAGTAATCGGAATATCTGAGCGTCGGGTCGGTTGGTGAAACGGAAAACGTAAGAACGAGGCAGGCAGGGTTGTTAGGATATTTTATTTATGAAAGTTGTGATTATTTCTTTTGAAACTGTATCCTTGCCGGATAAAATTCTGCTACACCATTTTGTAAAATGAATGGATAAAAATTGTAATGAATGATAAAAATTTAAATAAATTATTAACAATAAATATTAACAATCACAACAAAAACTTTTTTACATACTTTTATTTTATGATAGTAATTAAATAAATAAGGTTTTCATTAATTTTTAAAAAAACATATCATCGATTTTGTCTAATATTAATTCTGTTATATTTTCTCCAATTTAACAATTACTTCTATCTTTTCCATATGTGGCAGTATATTTAAAAAAATGTTTAAATTCTGAAAGGTTTTTATTAAATTTTAAATATCCATCAATTATGATGTAGGGTATTTTTGAAAAAAAAATTTCGTTTTCTTCGGCGATAATTTTTATGAATTCAGGCGAGGGTTTTTGCAATACAGCGCCCTTATATTGGCACAATTTTATTATTTTTACTTTTGCCATACTTGGGGATTTTCTCTCCAACATCTCTCCAGGTACGTTCGATGTTTTGAGTATGTGTACCTATAAATAATGAATGATTTTTAAAAAAGTTTCTTAATTAATAATTGTTTTTTTTAATTAAAAATGGTTTTTAAAAAAATTAATTTTTTTTTAATTTTGTAAAATTAAAAAAATCCTTCTCACCGGTGTCCGGGTCGATAAAATTATATGTATGATTTACTGTTAGATGATTAAATCCTTTTGTCGATAAACACCGATAAGAACTCCAACAATCGGATATAATCGTTGTCTCCGGAAGGATCCAATTAGTAATACACTCACCTGTGTGAATTAAAAATATATATAATTATTATTTTTTTTTTTTTAAATTTATATTATACTGTATTTTTTAATATTTCAATTCTAAAGAATGCTTACCTCACGTCAAAAATTGAACCAATTCACAACCGTGGACGCTGATTCTATCTCTGTTTCCAACATTGCTATTTCTTGCCTAGGAGGATTTTCTAGCAAGAGAAATGCCACAAGCCGGCAATTTATAACTATGTCTATATTGCTTATATGAAACCATGTTCCTTTTCTTGCCGACTGCTCGAAATTACAATAACTTCTTTTGCGTTTTTGTTTGTTTCTCTTGATCACCCTCGAATTCGTACATCGAAAATATAATTTTTCCTTATTTAATTCCAATTGTTTTTCACACGACGGGCATTTTATTGTCCTTTTTTTAATATTTCAATTCTAAAGAATGCTTACCTCACGACAAAAATTGAACCAATCCACAACCGTGGACGCTGATTCTATCTGTTTCCAACATTGCTATTTCTTGCCTAGGAGGATTTTCTAGCAAGAAAAATGCCACAAGCAGGCAATTTATAACTATGTCTATATTGCTTCTATGAAACCATGTTCCTTTTCTTGCCGACTGCTCGAAATTACAATAACTTCTTTTGCGTTTTTGTTTGTTTCTCTTGATCACCCTCGAATTCGTACATCGAAAATATAATTTTTCCTTATTTAATTCCAATTGTTTTTCACACGACGGGCATTTTATTGTCCTTTTTTTAATATTTCAATTCTAAAGAATGCTTACCTCACTTCAAAAATTGAACCAATTCACAACCGTGGACGCTGATTCTATCTCTGTTTCCAACATTGCTATTTCTTGCCTAGGAGGATTTTCTAGCAAGAAAAATGCCACAAGCAGGCAATTTATAACTATGTCTATATTGCTTCTATGAAACCATGTTCCTTTTCTTGCCGACTGCTCGAAATTACAATAACTTCTTTTGCGTTTTTGTTTGTTTCTCTTGATCACCCTCGAATTCGTACATCGAAAATATAATTTTTCCTTATTTAATTCCAATTGATTTTCACACGACGGGCATTTTATTGTCCTTTTTTTAATATTTCAATTCTAAAGAATGCTTACCTCACGACAAAAATTGAACCAATCCACAACCGTGGACGCTGATTCTATCTGTTTCCAACATTGCTATTTCTTGCCTAGGAGGATTTTCTAGCAAGAAAAATGCCACAAGCAGGCAATTTATAACTATGTCTATATTGCTTATATGAAACCATGTTCCTTTTCTTGCCGACTGCTCGAAATTACAATAACTTCTTTTGCGTTTTTGTTTGTTTCTCTTGATCACCCTCAAATTCGTACATCGAAAATATAATTTTTCCTTATTTAATTCCAATTGTTTTTCACACGACGGGCATTTTATAGTCCTTTTTTTAATATTTCAATTCTAAAGAATGCTTACCTCACGTCAAAAATTGAACCAATTCACAACCGTGGACGCTGATTCTATCTCTGTTTCCAACATTGCTATTTCTTGCCTAGGAGGATTTTCTAGCAAGAAAAATGCCACAAGCAGGCAATTTATAACTATGTCTATATTGCTTCTATGAAACCATGTTCCTTTTCTTGCCGACTGCTCGAAATTACAATAACTTCTTTTGCGTTTTTGTTTGTTTCTCTTGATCACCCTCGAATTCGTACATCGAAAATATAATTTTTCCTTATTTAATTCCAATTGTTTTTCACACGACGGGCATTTTATTGTCCTTTTTTTAATATTTCAATTCTAAAGAATGCTTACCTCACGACAAAAATTGAACCAATCCACAACCGTGGACGCTGATTCTATCTGTTTCCAACATTGCTATTTCTTGCCTAGGAGGATTTTCTAGCAAGAAAAATGCCACAAGCAGGCAATTTATAACTATGTCTATATTGCTTCTATGAAACCATGTTCCTTTTCTTGCCGACTGCTCGAAATTACAATAACTTCTTTTGCGTTTTTGTTTGTTTCTCTTGATCACCCTCGAATTCGTACATCGAAAATATAATTTTTCCTTATTTAATTCCAATTGATTTTCACACGTCGGGCATTTTATAGTCCTTGGTAGAACTCCATGTCGCCATAAGAAGTCTAAAAGGGTTTCAAAAACAATGTTATCTTTAAAATCTTTGAAGCAAAGTTTTACCACATCGCGCCATCTGGTAGTTTCATCCCAATACTAATTTTATAAAAAACGTTATAAAATAGCGGGCTTGTGTGTGTGTGTGTGTGTGTTTTTTCTTTTTTTATGAAGGATGTTTTGAATGTCGGGAATTAAAAAATTGTATAAAATTTTCTGTTAAATGAAAAATTATCTAAATGGAGATAAAAATTAGTTTAATTTCCAAATAAATAATTTTTCATTAAACTGAAAATTTTCTACAATCTTTTTATGTAATTAACATATCTAAAAGAAACGAATAATTTTTATGTATATAAACAATATTTATTTGAACATTAAGGCAGTGCAATGACTAAAAACTTGCAGGGCAAGTATCACTCGCATTTTTTGACGAGGTGAGGGATCAACATGAGCTTCAGTGATTTTGCTCGTTCGGAATATACACTTTCCTTCCTTCTTGTGCATTAAAAAATGAATTATAAATTTTTATAATTGATTTTCAGCATATTTTATTTATGTAAGTTGAGATTATTTCTTTTGAAACTGTATCCTTGCTGGATAAAATTCTGCTACACCATTTTGTAAAATGGATGGATAAAAATTGTAAAGAATGATAAAATTTTAAATAAATTATCACAACAAAAGCTTTTTTACATACTTTTATTTTATGATAGTAATTAAATAAAAAAAGGTTTTCATTAAATTTTAAAAAAACATTCCATCCATTTAGTCTAATATTATTTCTGTTGTATTTTCTTCAAAGAGTTCATATATTGGATTGGACTCATATTTAAATGAACAGTCTAATTTAGACCACTAGAATAAAAGACTAATGTCGTATACATCTTTAACAATTACTTCTATCTTTTCCATATGTGGCAGTATATTTAAAAAAAATGTTTAAATTCGGAAAGGTTTTCATTAAATTTTAAAAATCCATTCCATCCAATATTAATTCTGTTATATTTTCTCCAAAGAGTTCATACATTGGATTGTACTCTTATTTAAATGAACACTTTAATTTACCTGTGGGAATGGAAGGATCTGTGTTGTTGGTATTATTTGTATTGTTGAAGTTTCTAAGGAGGTGTTTGTAGGAGAGGAGAATTTGTTCTTCATCAGCTTCACAATTTGACCCAGTGCTCATTTTGGAGTATTATTTAAAATAGCTGTTTTGTATGCATCGATGAATGGTGTGGCAATCAATAATTTCACAAATGCAGCGTTTTTCACCCTCACACCGTTTTGAAAAAATTTTATGGTTGTCACCATTTGTCGTGCTTTTTTCCAGAAATTATAATGGGGTGACACTTTAGTTAATTTTCCTGCAAGAGGTTTCAGTGAATAAGAGCCAGAATTTTCTGCTGTTGGAGTTTCTATTGAGGTGTTTGTAGGAGAGGAGAATTTGTTCGTCATCAGTTTCACAATTCGACCCACTGCTCATTTTGGAGTATTATTTAAAATAGCTGTTTTGTATGCATCGATGAATTGTAAAGTTAATTGTTTGGTATTGCAACCACACAACCCTCTAGTAATACTAATAAGATTCTCTATAGGGTCTTGATTTAAAGATCTTGTTGTGAGACAATCTATACCATCTTTCTGGAGTTTCCTCCAACAATAGGGTACGTAGTTGAGAGTGGCAATCAATAATTTCACAAATGCAGCGTTTTTCACCCTCGCACCATTTTGAAAAAATTTTATGGTTGTCACCATTTGTCGTGCTTTTTTCCAGAAATTATAATGGGGTGACACTTTAGTTAATTTTCCTGCAAGAGGTTTCAGTGAATAAGAGCCAGAATTTTCTGCTGTTGGAGTTTCTAAGGAGGTGTTTGTAGGAGAGGAGAATTTGTTCGTCATCAGCTTCACAATTCGACCCACTGCTCATTTTGGAGTATTATTTAAAATAGCTGTTTTGTATGCATCGATGAATTGTAAAGTTAATGGTTTGGTATTGCAACCACACAACCCTCTAGTAATACTAATAAGATTCTCTATAGGGTCTTGATTTAAAGATCTTGTTGTGAGACAATCTATACCATCTTTCTGGAGTTTCCTCCAACAATAGGGTACGTAGTTGAGAGTGGCAATCAATAATTTCACAAATGCAGCGTTTTTCACCCTCGCACCATTTTGAAAAAATTTTATGGTTGTCACCATTTGTCGTGCTTTTTTCCAGAAATTATAATGGGGTGACACTTTAGTTAATTTTCCTGCAAGAGGTTTCAGTGAATAAGAGCCAGAATTTTCTGCTGTTGGAGTTTCTATTGAGGTGTTTGTAGGAGAGGAGAATTTGTTCGTCATCAGTTTCACAATTCGACCCACTGCTCATTTTGGAGTATTATTTAAAATAGCTGTTTTGTATGCATCGATGAATTGTAAAGTTAATGGTTTGGTATTGCAACCACACAACCCTCTAGTAATACTAATAAGATTCTCTATAGGGTCTTGATTTAAAGATCTTGTTGTGAGACAATCTATACCATCTTTCTGGAGTTTCCTCCAACAATAGGGTACGTAGTTGAGAGTGGCAATCAATAATTTCACAAATGCAGCGTTTTTCACCCTCGCACCATTTTGAAAAAATTTTATGGTTGTCACCATTTGTCGTGCTTTTTTCCAGAAATTATAATGGGGTGACACTTTAGTTAATTTTCCTGCAAGAGGTTTCAGTGAATAAGAGCCAGAATTTTCTGCTGTTGGAGTTTCTATTGAGGTGTTTGTAGGAGAGGAGAATTTGTTCGTCATCAGTTTCACAATTCGACCCACTGCTCATTTTGGAGTATTATTTAAAATAGCTGTTTTGTATGCATCGATGAATTGTAAAGTTGATGGTTTGGTATTGCAACCACACAACCCTCTAGTAATACTAATGATAGATGCTTTTCAATCCTCTCTGTGTAGGGATAGCGGCGATTGAAAAAAAAAATTCGCATAAATATCCTAAATAATGTTTTTTTTTAAACCATATCTTGGAATTTTTCCTCCAACATCTCTCCAGGTACGCTCGATATTTTGAGTATGGGCACATGTAATTAAAAAAAATTCTTTAATAAATGTTTTTTTTTCAAATACATTCTTTAATTTTTTTTTAATTAAAAAAATCTTTCTCACCAGTTCCCGGGTCGACAAAATTATACGTATGATTTAGTCAGATGATTAAATCCTTCTGCAATTATTAACGGGACAAAATGTTTTTTTGAAACCTCTCTCAAATCCGCGAAATTCTCACAAGAACGACATTCATTAATTAACAGTTCGCTTATAAAAGTACCAGCAACAGTATCAGCATTTTAATAAAATGTAGTAACATTTATTTTGTAAAAGAAGGCTACATCATCTTTTGACGAAATCATCACCATGCAAGGGACAAAAGTCGGTGGGGAAGAAAGGATCTGAAATGGAAGGAGAAGAGAGGATATTTGAGAGATGGATGATGCTAGTGGTAATTGAATAAAACCTGTCCATCTCTTCACTGATTACTTTTGTGAAATTATCTGAGGGATATTTTGACAAACATTCTGTTGATTTTTGAATGTCATTACTGCTTTCCGCGCATGCGAAATTCTCACAGGAACGACATTCATTTATCAACTCTCTGCATAGGATAGTATCAGCAACGTTTGCTCCTTATCTTTCAATTCTAAGAACATTTCAGTATTACGAATGTTTTTTTTTAAAAAAAAAAATTATTCTTTAGTATAGAGCTTTACACTCTCATCGCAGTATGGCGTTTGTTACCATCAAATGTTAAGAGTTGTAATGATGGATTCTTATCAATCCTCTCTGTGTAGGGATAGCGGCGATTGAAAAAATATCCTAAATAATGTTGTTTTTTTTAAACCATCGGATATGATATTCAAATAGCCAAAAAATTGACTGTTGTTGCCTGTTGTCATTTAAAAATTGCTTAGCAATCGATTAAAAGTTTTCACCTAAGGAAGACATAAGATTGTTTGTAAATATCGATAGCACCTAGGGCCATGTTTCATTATGGAGAGGAAAAGGGCTTTTTCTTCCTGGGTATACCGGCGGGAATTTTTGTTCAGAGGGAAATTTTTAAGGATGGATAAAACAAAAGTTGAGAGAGGAGCAGGGAGATTATGGATATCATTAATATTTTGAAATGATTCATGGAGAAGTTTTTTTTGATCTCTTACATTCTTATGAAATTATTCTCTTTTTCTCTTTATCTTGGTTCAATAGTCGCTTGACCTCGTTGAGCCTTTGGTACAATCTTTTCTTCCTGGGAGATAAATTTTCTATTCTAGAAACACATCCAGATCTTGTAGGTGTATGTCCCGCGGATCACCTGCATCTACTAATGCATTCTGAGCTATGATTTTAACCATCTCAGTATTCTTTTCTTTGTAATAGTTCAGAACTGCTTGATTGTGTTGATGTTGACGAACATTCTTGCCCTTATCCTTAAATTGAATATCCCTCAACGACCGCCTCGCTTTCAACAAAAATTCAAGATGAGGAGATTCATCAGTCAATTTTCTGGCTAATGGGTTTTTAGAATTTGTCTGTATTGAGCGAGTCGAACAGGTCGTTCATGAAATTAACAAACAGACACGTGCCTTTTGCATTCATTAACTTTGCTCTCGTAGACCAATCAACCAAAGTCGCAACGGAGCGACTAAACACCTGCGTAGCAAGCTTCACTTTCATTTTTTTTATGATTTGACGGATTCACATGGTCATTAGTGAGTTTTGTGGCCCTCATTGCTCCAGGAGCTGCGTCAAATTCGTACGCTTCCTTTATGTCGCTCCATCTAGGAGGTTCTCACAGGCTGAGATCTTGAGGCCAAGGACGTAGATTTAGTTAGATGATTGAGAAATATATTTGACGAAAATGTTGATGATTTGGCTTGAAGATATATCCTTCTTACATATTAATCTGTTACACATTTTAATAAAATGTGTAATCATTTCTTTATGTAAAAGAAGGCTACATCTTTTTGCGAAATCATCACCATGCAATGGACAAAAGTCTGTGTCGAAGAAAGGATCTGAAATGGAAGGAGAAGAGCGGATATTTGTGAGATGGATGATGCTAGGGATAATACGGTAAAATTTGTCCATCTCTTCGGAAATTAGTTTTATGAAATCATTTGAGGGATATTTTGACAAACATCCCTCATATTGCCGGGATTCTGTTAATTGATGAATGGCATTACTGCCTTCCGCGCATGCGAAATTCTTGCAGGAAGGACATTCATTAATTAACAGTTCTCTTATCAAATTACCAGCAACGCTGGCTCCTTTGTCTAGATTCAATTGAGGGTGCGCGGGCGTACCCAAGGGAATAGATAGTGCTATAGGAAAAGGTCTGGTAGGTTTTGGGTCGGGGGTAGTGAAAGGTGTGTTTAGGAGTTGCTCGTAGGAAACAAGGATACGGTTATTATCATCTTCGCAATTCGAACCTAAACTGCTTTTTGCAGTATTTTGCAAAATAACAGTATCGGCGAATTGTAAAGTTGATGGTTTTGTGTTGCCACCACACAACCCTCTCGAAATACTAAATAAATTCTCTAAAGGATCTTGGTTAAAAGATCTTAAAGAAAGCTCTTTAAAACCAATTTCCTTTAGAGATTTCCACAAATTCACTACGTTGCTGATTGTTGCAATAAATAATTTCATAAATGGAGGGTGAGGATATTCCTCTTTCCCAACCTTAAATTTAATATCCCTCAACGACCGCCTCGCATTCATCAAAAATTCAACATGAGGCGATTCATCAGTCAATTTTCTGGCTAATGGGTTTTTAGAATTAGGGTCTGTATTGAGCGAGTCGAACAGGTCGTTCATGAATTTAAGAAATTCAGACGTGCCTAGTTCGTCCATTGCCTTTGCTCTCGAAAGAACTTCAAGCAGAAATGAAACGGAGCGACTAAACACCTGCGTAGCAAGTTTCACTTGCATTTTATCAAAATTTGACGGATTCACATGGGCATTTGTGAGTTTTGTGCCCCTTTGTGTGTAAGTAGCCTCAATATCGTACACTTGCTGTATGTCGCTCCATTTTGCCAACATGCCATTGTACTCAATATTTTTTTCAATAAAATTGTTCCTCATACATTTGATCAGATGAGGAGGATCAAAAAGATGAACAATTTCATAATCTCCAATATTATATACATAGGTGTCCTCTGCTTTCTCAGGGTTCTTTGGAAGCAATTCAATGGCCTTAACATTCCACTTAGCACAGTCGCTGACAGAGGCAACGATTCTAAATTTGGTCTTTTCATGAACAGCCTGCACAACCTCGCAGATCAAGTTCTTTAAAGTTATAGCGCCCGCTGCATTGCGTGTAAAGAAATAAGCTATAGGCTGTTTACATTTACCAGCAATGCCTCGAAGCATAAACACCAAAGCATGATCAGCGAGTTTAAGATCATTTTCAGCCCCCGATTCTACAAAACCATGCACCTTCCAAGAAGCTTTGCTAATTCTTAACTCTAAAAATTTGGAAATTTGCATTTCATCGAAAAGTAAACAACAAAAGCGTTCCTGGAAAGTCAAATTCTCGGATACGAGGTTCAAATAGACAAAAAATTGACTGACGATGCCTACTGGCATTTTGAAATTGCTTAGCGATCGTTTAATAGTTTTCTCCGAAGGAAGACATAAAATTTTTTGTAAATATCGATAGCACCTAGGGCCATGTTTGTATATGGAGAGGAAAAGGGCTTTTTCCTCCTGTGAATACCGGCGGGACTTTTTGGACCGATGGAAATTTTTAAGGATGGATAAAATAAAAGTTGAGAGAGGAGCAGGGAGATTATGGATATCATTAATATTTTTAAATGATTTAGGGAAAAGGTCACATTCTTTTGCTTCCCTACATTTTCTAGCAATTATATTCTTCCTCACTCTATTTTGCTTCAATAGTCGCTTGACCTCGGTGAGCCTTTGGTACAATATTTTCTTCCTGGGAGATAAATATTTTATCCTTGAAGTATTCAGATGGTGTAGGCGTATGTCCCGCTGAACACCTGCAAAAATTAATTAAGTTTAAAAAAAAATTCAAAAGAATTAATACAGAAAAGCCTAAGCAAAATAAAAATTTATTTTAAATCATTATAAAAAATCTATTTAAAGTTAGGAGAAGATTAATGAATTTTATTAAAAAATATAATACATACTTCTCACAGGGCTGGATTCCTTGCCGGCCAAGCCCAAACAATCTGATAGTGAAATATTTGCCGCTAAAAAAAATATTAAAAAATTATTTCTTATTATTGTTAAATTATTCATTAGAAAACAAGATTAAATTTTAAAACAAAATGTTAGACCAAAGATACACATATATAAATCATATATATTAAAATTCCAAAAAAATTAAATTGTTCTTAAAAGATTATAAATATAATACTTACATGTCCCAGGCGTGGATTGCAAAATATCAGTTTCCTGCAACGCCAAGCCAGAGTCATCAGCTGATATATTTGCCGCTAAAAAAAATATTAAAAAATTATTTTCTATTATTGTTAAATTATTCATTAGAAAACAAGATTAAATTTTAAAACAAAATGTTAGACCAAAGATACACATATATAAATCATATATATTAAAATTCCAAAAAAATTAAATTGTTCTTAAAAGATTATAAATATAATACTTACATGTCCCAGGCGTGGATTGCAAAAGATTAGCCTCCTCTGAGGTCAATCCCAATACATCTGATTGAATAACACGTGTTCCTAAAAAAAAATTTAAAAAAAATTAAAAAAAAAATGTTTTTCGCAACCTTATATATTCCATTATTAAATATCACATAACCTACCATCTTGATTTATATTCATGGGTATCTTTCCACGAACTAATTTGTTCTTTTCAGGTGTGCAGAAATCAGAATCATTAAAATGAAGTTTACACACCCGGAATTTTGTCATTTTATTATAAGAAAAGCCAAGCAAGTCAAGCCTGTCCAGTTGTTTTATCCATTCTTATCTTAAAATAAAACACCTTGGAAAATAGAACATTTGTCCTCGTTCGCAATAGTGAATTTTGTGGCCCTCATTGCTCCAGGAGCTGCGTCAAATTCGTACGCTTCCTTTATGTCGCTCCATCTAGGGGGTTCTCACAAGCTGAGATCTTGAGGCCAAGAACGTAGATTTAGTTAGATGATTGAGAAATATATTTCACGAAAATGTTGATGATTTCGCTTGAAGATATATCCTTCTTACATATCAATCTGTTACACATTTTAATAAAATGTTGTTGTTCAATAGTCGCTTGACCTCGTTGAGCCTTTGGTACAATCTTTTCTTCCTGGGAGATAAATTTTCTATTCTAGAAACACATCCAGATCTTGTAGGTGTATGTCCCGTGGATCACGTGCATCTACTAATGCATCCTGAGCTATCCGTAGACATTTGTGATCGTAGCGTTGATGAAATTTTTAGGGAAATTTTTTTTACATTTTCCATCTGCTATGCAAGGCGATGAACGATTAAAAGTACCGCATGGGTAAAGTGACCACATTCTCATTGAGAAAAAGCGGGACAAATGGGATGAAATGTGAATTACAATTTAGTTATATATACATATATATATATATTTTATTATACACATTCATATATTTGTACAAAAATGTATTTATTAATAATTATTGGTAACTATAAAAATATTTAAAAAAGTAATAATTTGAACATCATGATTTTTAATCAAATTACATTTTTTATTTAAAAAAAATTATGATTTTCTTTCACGATCATATTTTTGATCCGAGTGAATACTTTGCAAGAGATTCGGATCATTTATTAAAATATCGTGAAATGTTTCACATGAGTTGGTTAAATTATATTTTACACTTAATATAAATTTTAAAGTTTTAATATTCAATTGCGTTTTTTCAGTTGTCCATATTTTATTGATACTAGCAAAAACACGTTCAGTTATTGCATTTGTTCCTGGAAGGGAGAGCGTGAATTCTACAATTTTCAAAATATTTTGATAAGGAATATCATTCTGTTTAAAATGAAGGAATAACTCCGTCCATTTTTGGTCTGTTTCCACATTTGCAGACAACCAACATTTAATTTTTTCATCTGTAATATATCTTTTCACCAATGACACCTCATCAAAAAGATCATTTTCGCAAATATTATTTTTCGGAAAATTGTTACTAATATATTCAAAAGATTTTTCCACATATTCCCATAAAATCTCCTTTTTTAATGTCACCCAATGAAAATTTTTAATATCTTCGAATTGAACTGTCCATTCTTCAAGATATTCCAAGCAGTTATTATAAAAATCTTTGACATGTTTCAGAAAATCAGGTCGTTTAATGGCACCTTCTTCTTCCAATCTAGTGATGTCTTTTCGAATAATTAAAGGAATGTAATCATTATCAAATCTTTCTCGTAATTTTGTTTTTAAATTATTGATTTCATTTGACACTTCCGTAATTGAAATTTTGTCCCCTTCAATAATTTTCACAGCATTGTGAAATAATGTAGCTTGGTTGTGGATGAACTGAAGCCAAATTTGTGATGTATCATTTTCAAAAAAGAGCTGCAATATTCTTGGACATTTATCTTGTGATAAAAAGTATGATTTTAATGGTTCGTATATTTTTAAAATATTTTCTACAGCTGGTAAAAGAGCTAGCCATCTTGTTTTGCTGTAACCAAGAATTCTTTTATATTCGATTTCTGCGCTTTCACAAAAATCCTTCAAACTTTCAACACGCACAGTATATATATAAAAATACGAATAAATTTTTGCAATAATATTTTCAACATCAACTGGAAGTAAGTCAGATGCTGTTTGAATAGTATTATGTAGAATGTGCGCTTCACAACCTACTCCAATAATTTTTTGGTTCAAATGTTTGTTAAGTTTCGTAAAAACGTTATTGATGCCTCTTCCACCTCTTCCACCAAAATTTGCGTTAGTGTTATCCGCACAATATGCAATAATTTTATTGTTCAAATTATTCTTTTTTAAAATAGTGCTTATTGAATCAAAAATTATTTGTGAAGTTTCACCCGGCAATGAAACAAAATCTAATATTCTAATTTTAATTCCTGTTTCTGGATCAAAAAATCTAACAATTGTGGGAAATAATTTTAAATCTTTGTGGTTGGAAGCATCAGAATATATGGATATAAATGCGCATTTTTCTAATTCTTTCTGCAATTGTGAAAACGAATATGGTGAAAAAACATTACAAATAATTGCTTCGGTTTTTGTTCTAGCACAAGCAAACTTTTTGTCGTATAATGTTTTGATCATTCGCGATGTACAATCCATTGATCTTAAACTTTGATTGTGGTTTATGGTGTGGAAAGCAAATAGCCCTTCCGCTAATGCTAGCAGTTTTTCCGTGTCGCCAAAGCTAGCATTGCGAAAAAACTGTTCTATTTTAGAAGAGGAAGCGGCATTATTTAAAAATCTTCTATGCCCCTTTGTCGCTAGATGTTTAGTAATATCGTTTTTCCCACCATGTGAAACCGAAAATTCAGCACTGCATTTATCACACCGTACCATGTAGTCTATTTTAGTTTTTTTAATATATGGAAATTCTCTGCTTATATAGCTCTTCATTAAATTTGCATTCTCTTTTTTTACTCATCTTTTATTCTGTGGATAAATGAATAGTGAATATAATTTAAGAAATTTATTTACAAGATTTACAAATCAATTGGCAATTATATTGTTACATAATCAAAATATTTCAAATATTGTCATTTGTGGGTAAAATAAATAATAAATATGTATCAAATTAAAATATTAATATAAAATTATAATATATTAAATTAGTATTTATTTTTATATTTTAACTCGATTAAACATGTCTTATTAATTGCATCCATTCATTATTTTGTATTCTCTTTTAAGGGACATCATACATTTTAATTTTAAATGAAAAACTCGGGAAATAATGTCCTGACGATTTTGAGAATATTGGCCCGTAATTAATTCATTTTGAATTTCATCCCACTTGGGATTTGTCGTTATTGTTATAAATAAATCTGGTCGTCCATATTTTCTAACATAACAAAACGCATCTTGAGTTCGAGAATGCATATATCTGGGACCCCCTGTAAAAGTTGAAGGTAAGATAATTATTTGTCCTAAATCTTCTGCATTGGTTTCATTTCGGAGAGCATCTTGCAGGTGTATATAACTTTCTGCTCTTAATTGTCGTTGATGAGTTCGGATGAATAATAAACGCTCCGATTCTATCTTTGCATACATATCTACCAGAAATTGATTTAGGAGTTGACCAAATCGATGAAGATGATTATGGTGACCTTGTCTGACCATTAATCGATAAGAATAAAATTCTGTAGAAGATATTTTTTTGTTCGAAAATTCTCCAGTAGCTAAATTAATATGGAACAATAAAAAATGATACCCATCTTCACCATGAGGAAACATTAGTGGATATTGGAGAGCATCATAAGAACGATGTGTTTCACAAATGGTTTTGAGTTGATCTGATTTTGATCTTAAAACTATATCTCGCTTATCACTGGGATCACCCACTATAATTGCGGCAACTTCATTAGGTGCATTATATCGCCCCGAATGTTGTCCAGAGGGTACTCGATCAGCTTTAATGACAATTTTATATTCCTCTGTTGATGGGGGTAATGACTCTAAAACTGTTTTAAAATTTTGTACATAGATATTATGTTGGTGAAGTAAAGTTTGTAAATTCTGTATTAAATCTATATCTAGAAAAGGAAATTTTGAATGTCTCAAGTTTACCTGTTCGTCTTCTTGAGAGATAAAATATATTTGAAGAAATGAAGGCTGCTTTTTTAATGGAATTAAGGAACCAATCCTATGATAAACCTGACCTTGAACTTTAAATGTGGGCATGAAACCTTCAGATATCTGATTAGCTCCGAATGAGGTCATTTGAAAACAACTATTATATGCGCGTATATGACGCAAAAACAGTTTGGATTTGGGATCTTCACCATAAAGAAGAGATCTTAAAGGTTCAGGTGGTTCAACTAATGGAAGCAATTTCACTTTGCCAGAGGAGCAACATAAGCTCTTAGATTCATCTTTCCAAGTAAGAGCTTTACAATGAGTACATATTATGTATGCAATTTTTAATTTTATTGCAAAAGAATAAAAAAAATAATAAAATATGTTCATATTTACCAAATGGAAACAAAAAGAATAAATTAAATCCAAATGTTAAATGTTATTTTAAAAAAAAGCTTGGAAAATTATGATATATAATCCAAATTAACTGGAAATTAGAAATTTTAATGGTTAGAATGATTTGAATGTATGTGTAATTTTTAATTTTATTGCAAAAGAATAAAAAAAATAATAAAATATGTTCATATTTACCAAATGGAAACAAAAAGAATAAAGTAAATCCAAATATTAAATGTTATTTTAAAAAAAAGCTTGGAAAATTATGATATATAATCCAAATTAACTGGAAATTAGAAATTTTAATGGTTAGAATGATTTGAATGTATGCAATTTTTAATTTTATTGCAAAAGAATAAAAAAAATAATAAAATATGTTCATTTTTACGATTAAAGTTAATTTAAATTTCTAGATTATATATATATTGAAATAATTGCAAAATTTTCAAGATACGTATGGTCTGTTATGCATCTCACTAGTGGACTAGTGGGTGCTTGTGATCGCCAGGGCCGTGCCTGGGTATATGGCCGCCTGCGGGCCGCCCCCAGGATAACATTAAAAAAAACTTTAATTTTTAATGTTTATTATTATACACAGGGCATCAAACCGGGAAAAAAATCAGTTTTTGGTTAACCGAAATCGAGAACGAAAAAAAATATTGGTTTTGTTCCCAAAACCGGTTTCTGAAAAGAAAAACCGGCTAAAAACCGGTTTTATGAGATTTATATGTTTGGATGAAATTTAAGAAAAAAAAAATGCACAAAATAAACATTTTTTTATTTAAAATTTAAACAAAAATAATAACATGAAAAAATTATGGTATTGGTTTTATAATCACAGACAAAATTATCAAACATAAAGAACAAGGAATAACCCTTAAATCTATACTAACATATTAGGATAACAAAGCTCAGTGGCCAATGGCAGATCTGGGCTGACTTGCAACTTGGGAGGTATACAAAATAGAATTTACTTACTTTAATAATAACATGAAAAAAAGTAATTATGGTATTGGTATTATAATCACAGACAAAATTATCAAACATAAAGAACATAGGAATACGATAATTTAAAATCCTAGGTGTCGCTCAGTGACAATTTAAAATTATTTGATTTTAAAAAATCAAATCTTACGTATTATTTATTGATATTGAAAATAGTAAAGGTTTTTGGTTAATTAACCGGTTTCATAAAATTATTTCGGTTAGGTTACCGGTTAATTAGGGAAATCTTTCAATCTTTCAATTATCGCGATTGAAAGTGAAATTGCTGAATCTTCACGAAGCAATTATTAAATAAAGTACATATTAAAAGTTAATCCTACGGGATTTTTTACTGACAAAATCGTCAATTGCTTCGTGAATATTTAAAGATTCAGCAATTTCACTTTCAATCGCGATAATTGAGAGATTGCTCATACGTTCTTGCGTCATGGAAGTACGTAGGTAATTTTTTATGATTTTCAATTTAGAAAAACTACGTTCTCCAGACGCAACTGATACAGGCATGGTCAATAATAGTTTTAAGCTTGTAGATACATTTGGAAATGAATTTTGTAAATTGTGTTTGTACAAATACTTTAGGAGTTCTTCGGGTTGTTTCCTATCTTTTATAATTATTTTCAATGAAATTAACTCTTCGTATAATTCTGCTCCGTTTATGTCGCACGATTCGCCATCCTTGAATTTATTATGAAAGTCGAAGCAACTTTTTTTTATGTCGTCCTCTCCTATTTCAACAAATTTATATAAAATTCCGAAAGACTGTTCGAAATTGGATAATGTTTCAAATCGGGTAGTAACAGATGAAATGGCTGTATCCAATATTACATAGAAAAAATTAATTTTGAAATTTTCTTTAGCAGTTAACTGAATATCCTCATCTCCTTCATAGTCAAATTGTTTTCGCTTATGGCGTCGACGTAGATTAATTTCAACAGGAAATTCCGGTTGTATTTCAAGTGATTCACATAATTCATCAGCAATTTTCAAATACTTTTCGAAATTTTCATCATTTCTAATACTTTGGAAAAAAATTAAAATATTATTAATAGATTCAGCACATGAAGTAAGATTCCAAGAAACGGTCTGCATCATTTTACTAATAATATTTACTTTTTCTAAGATTTCGTACCATATTACTGTGGAACAAATAAATTTGTACGATTTAATTTTCATTGCCAAACATTTAGCTTCATGTTGACCTATTGGTGTTGAACATTCTTCCGCTAGTTCTATTAGGCTGTCATAAATTTCACCTAATTCATGACGCAGTGGTCTAATCGCCTTAATCCTTGATTCCCACCGGGTTACGCTAACTTGTTTTACTGTTAACGATTTTACATGTTTTTTTAAAATTTGCCATCGAAAATGTGATCCGGAAAAGTAATTGTATATTGCTGACACATTACTAAAAAAATCCACAGTTGAAAAAGAAACTTTCGCTGCATCATTGACGACCAAATTTAATGTATGCGCGTTGCATGGCATAAACAAAGCTCGTGGATAATTGTCCAAAATTCGTTTCTGCAATCCAATATGTTTTCCAGCCATATTTGATCCATTATCATACCCCTGGCCTCTCATATCGTTAACATTTAATTTAAGAGAGCTTAATTTTTCAATTAAAAAGTCGTAAAAAGCTTCTCCAGTACTTTTTTGAGCTGGAGAAAAACCAACGAAATTTTCTCTCACTTCTACTTCGTCATTTTGAATATGCACATATCTCAAAATTATTGTAATTTGCTCGACATGTCCCATGTCCAAAATCCAAAATTACTGAAAAATATTTGGCGTCTTTTATTGCTGACAAAATATATTTTTGAATTTGCGCTGCAAGGATACTAATTATTTCATTTTGGAAGCGATTTCCCGCATAATGTGGCATATGGTTCTTTAAAGCAACTGATTGTTGAATGCGATTTATGTGATCTGCCATAACATCATCAAATTTTCCTATCATTTCAATTGCTTTTAGAAAATTTCCATTATTGTTTTCATACAATCTGCTCGAGCTACCTCTAAACGCTAAACCCTGTACTGCCAGAAATTGTACCACAGATATCATGCGTACGACAATTTGATACCATCGTTTTTTCTCTGCGTCATAATACCGTTGCAAATTTTTATCAATTGTAGCTTTGTTTTTTAAATTTAATTCCAAATTTTTCCAATTGGTGCAATTTCCGATATGCAGCGATTTTCATGACGAGATAAATTATCAGATGTGTGTTGCCAATCATTGAAGCCTTCATTAACTAATTTTATTTCTTGTTTGCCAAATAATTTACAACAGAAGCAAAATATGGAATCCGTTTTTGGAGAATAGATTAACCACTCACGATTAAATTTTTCACCATTTGGCATTTTTCTATAGAAATAAGTTGATGAAAATGATCTTCCCAATTCATTAATTGGATATGTAGATTGTTTATTTTGTATGGGTCCTTTTTCGATTAATATATCCAATATTTTAGTGGTAATTGTTAAAGGCCAGCAAGCTGGATCATTTAAATCCATACACATAGCAAAATATGCTTTATCAATTTCAGCGGTATCGGTATTGTATAGATCGATATCCTTATTATCTTCTGTTTCCATTTCGTCGGTACTACTAGTATTGTCATTATCATTAGCCTTTTCATTTTCGACAGATAATTCATTTTCATTTTTATCGCAAAACAAATCATCAATTGGATTTAATTGGCTACTACAACTACTTTCCGGTTCTGGCGATTTTACTAAAAAGTTTGTTAATGAGCCAAACATTTTTTTAGCTTCATTTTGCTTTTCCTCTCGCTTTCTTTTATATTGCGCTCCAGACAATCTTTTCGTTTTCCTTTCAGACATTCGTAGGCCTTTAAAAATGTAAATGAGCAGTGATATTAAATTTTAGGTTAGACTTTCAATTTTGGGGCCCGGGAAAATTTGGCGGGTCTTTTTGGAGGGAAAAGGCCTTTTGATATGAAATTCTTAAATAAATATTAAAAAATATTTAATAATATTAAAAAAAATTAAATAATAATTAAAATAAATAATAAAATAGTGCAATTTAATATTAAATTACTTAAAATCTTCCTTAATTTATACTAAAAAATGAATATCTTTCTCATTTTGAATGCATTTATATAATAATTAAAAGTTGTTTGTTTGCATACGAGATTCTCTGTTTAAATCGCTCACAACCCGCCGATGGAAAATCAAGCATTTGAACTTGTGTAGCCGAAAGCAACTCTTTAAATTAAGCTTATGATTCCTTTTTATAATAGCAATGTTATTGTTATTAAATGGAAGAAATTTACCTGACATTGAACTAGAAAACAGTTATATGTGGTTGAATTTTCCTCTCCGTTTTCATTTTCAAAATAAATCTTGACATATTTATGTTTAAAAATATGTTTTACTTAAAAAGCTTATAAATGATTTTCTTATCGTGTCATCCTATGCGCATTAAAATATACATTAATTATAGATTTTAAGTAATTTAATATTAAATTGCGCTATTTTATTATTTATTTTAATTATTATTTAATTTTTTTTTTAATTTTTTTTAATATTATTAAATATTTTTTAATATTTATTTAAGAATTTCATATCAAAAGGCCTTTTCCCTCCAAAAAGACCCGCCAAATTTTCCCGGGCCTCAAAAGTGAAAGTCTACCCAAATTTTACATTTTTTGTGTATTTCCTTTTTCAGTCTTTGTCGAGTAAATAAACTTTTTTATTAAATTTCACCACACGAACACACAACTAAAAGTTTTCAGGAATTAAGCAATTTATTTTTATTCGTTAAATTAAAGACTTTAATAATATCGGATCACACACAGGACACAAATAACGATTTATCCTCGCTAGTCTATAGACTAATACGACTGATAAGACGAATAAGACCGCTTACGCGACGCCGGTCAATTGAAAAAACTTTTTCGGCTCGTCGCTCGTGCAATGTTCGAAAAAATTCCTATTCGCTGCATGACTAGGTATATAAATACTACAACGACCTAATCAGTTTTTATACATTTCTTATTTCTGAGAAACTCTTTTTATTAGATAGAGAAACTGTTTTTACTTCGTATCTTAATGAAAACAAACCGATTGTATTTTTGCCCAGTAAACAACTTGTAACGATTTGGCCGCCTCTTAATTTCGGCCGCCTGCGTGCGGTGCACGCAATGAACGCCCGTCAGGCACGGCCCTGGTGATCGCACTGTCTGCACCATAGTACTGCAACACAGTTCTGTGGTCTGCACAGCCGAGACGTAACGGCAATGATCGAACAGAACCGAGTAAATCTAACTCGGTACATGTACTAATTTAATTTACTCTGCAACATTTTATATGTTTTTTTATATAATTTGTATTTCTTTATATTCACCATAATACTTAATAAATAATAGGTAATATATTTTTACAATTTACAGTGCATTTCAAATAAGAAACACAGATATTTTCTAAAAAGCGGGACATTTTTAAAAATCGGCGGGACAGTCCCGCCAAAATCGGGACGTGTGGTCACTTTACGCATGGTACATGAATCATGTTTTCTGTAACAATATCAAACAGCTATTAATCAGTAGACGGATCGGGAATTTCTGCAGAAATAATATTATCTATTTCTTCAGGATGGATTTTTAAAAAAACATATCATCGATTTTGTCTAATATTAATTCTGTTATATTTTCTCCAATTTAACAATTACTTCTATCTTTTACATATGTGGCAGTATATTTAAAAAAATGTTTAATTTCGGAAAGGTTTTCATTAAATTTTAAAAATCCATCAATTATGATGTCGGGTATTTTTGAAAAAAAAATTTCGGTTTCTTCGGCGATAATTTTTATGAATTCAGGCGAGGGTTTTTGCAATACAGCGCCTTTATATTGGCAAAATTTTATTATTTTTACTTTTGCCATACTTGGGGATTTTCCCTCGAACATCTCTCCAGGTACGTTCGATGTTTTGAGTATGGGCACCTGTAATTAATGAATGATTTTTATAAAAATTCTTTAATTAATAATTGTTTTTTTTAATTAAAAATGGTTTTTAAAAAAATTAATTTTTTTTTAATATTGTAAAATTAAAAAAATCTTTCTCTCCGGTGTCAGGGTCGATATCATTATATGTATGATTTGCTGTTAGATGATTAAATCCTTTTGTCGATAAACACCGATAAGAACTCCAACAATCGGATATAATCGTTGTCTCCGGAAGGATCCAATTAGTAATACACTCAAGGAGTGTGTCCGAAGATCTATCATTTACGGGACAAATAAATAATTTTTTCGATCCACTCTCGAAACCGCCAAAAATCCATTGTCCTCTCAAAAAGCGCCCGCGGTTATATTTTCTTTTTCCGATTTTTGCTTCGTCGATTTCTACAACTTTTCTTGGGCCTCCAATTTTCTCACTGTTTTTATCAGCCCAGTAGATCATTAATTTTTAAAAAAACATTCCATCCATTTTGTCTAATATTAATTCTGTTGTATTTTCTCAGTTCATACATTGGATTGGACTCATATTTAAATGAACAGTCTAATTTAGACCACTAGAATAAAAGACTAATGTCGTATACATCTTTAACAATTACTTCTATCTTTTCCATATGTGGCAGTATATTTAAAAAAATGTTTAAATTCGGAAAGGTTTTCATTAAATTTTAAAAATCCATTCCATCCATTTTGTAATTTTAATTCTGTTTTATTTTCTCCAAAGAGTTCATACATTGGATTGTACTCATATTTAAATGAACACTTTAATTTACCTGTGGGAATGGAAGGATCTGTGTTGTTGGTATTATTTGTATTGTTGGAGTTTCTAAGGAAGTGTTGGTAGGAGAGGAGAATTTGTTCTTCATCAGCTTCACAATTCGACCCACTGCTCATTTTGGAGTATTATTTAAAATAGCTGTTTTGTATGAATCGATGAATTGTAAAGTTGATGGTTTGGTATTGCAACCACACAACCCTCTAGTAATAATAAAAAGATTCTCTATAGGGTCTTGATTTAAGATCTTGTTGTGAGACAATCTATACCATCTTTCTGGAGTTTCCTCCACAAATAGGGTACGTAGCTGAGACTGGAAATCAATAATTTCACAAATGCAGCGTTTTTCACCCTCACAACGTTTTCAAAAAATTTCATGGTTGTCACCATTTGTCGTGCTTTTTTCCAGAAATTATAATGGGGTGACACTTTAGTTGTTTTTCCTTCAAGAGGTTTCAGTGAATAAGAGTCAGAATTTTCTGCTGTTGGAGTTTCTAAGAGGTGTTTGTAGGAAAGGAGAAATTGTTCTTCATCAGCTTCACAATTCGACCCAGTGCTCATTTTGGAGTATTATTTAAAATAGCTGTTTTGTATGAATCGATGAATTGTAAAGTTGATGGTTTGGTACTGCAACCACACAACCCTCTAGTAATACTAAAAAGATTCTCTATAGGGTCTTGATTTAAAGATCTTGCTGTGAGACAATCTATACCATCTTTCTGGAGTTTCCTCCACAAATAGGGTACGTAGTTGAGACTGGAAATCAATAATTTCACAAATGCAGCGTTTTTCAGCCTCACACCGTTTTCAAAAAATTTCGTGGTTGTCACCATTTGTCATGCTTTTTTCCAAAAATTAATATGGGGTCACGCTTTAGTTAATTTTCCTGCAAGAGGTTTCAGTGAATAAGAGCCAGAATTTTCTGATGTTCCCGCTGAATCGATAACATTTTCCCTCGCCAGCAAGTGAAGCCCTAAGGCAGTGCAATGACTAAAAATTTGCAGGGCAAGTTTCGCTCGCATTTTTTGACGAGGTGAGGGATCAACATGAGCTTCAGTGAGTTTGGTCGTTCGGAAAATACACTCTCCTTCCTTCTTGTGCAATAATAAATCAATTATAAATTTTTATATTTTCAGCAAATTTTATTTATGAAAGTTCTGATTATTTTTTTCGAAACTCTATCCTTCCTGGATAAAATTTATAATTGAATAAATTTTTATAATTGATTGTTAGGATATTTTATTTATCAAAGTTGTGATTATTTCTTTCGAAACTGTATCCTTGCCGGATAAAATTCTGCTACAAAATCTGATTTAGTATATTCACCAAATTAGTATTCAAGCTAAAGAAAATAAATAAATAGAATAATTAATTGAATAATAATAATATAATCTGTAAAAAGAATATCTGATAAAAACTAAAAATTTTACAGAATTAAAAGCAGAATATTGAAATGTTTGAAATAAGATATTTTTAATTTTGATTAATTTAAAAAGATTAAATAAATAATAACATTTGTTCATAATTACCAAATTATATTATAAAAGCAATCCAAAAAAAAAAAATTAATGGTTAATCTTAGAGCTTGTTTATTTAGAAATGCTTAAAAAATCTGATTTAATATATTCACCAAATTAGTATTCAAGCTAAAGAAAATAAATAAATAGAATAATTAATTGAATAATAATAATATAATCTGTAAAAAGAATATCTGATAAAAACTAAAAATTTTACAGAATTAAAAGCAGAATATTGAAATGTTTGAAATAAGATATTTTTAATTTTGATTAATTTAAATAGATTAAATAAATAATAACATTTGTTCATAATTACCAAATTATATTATAAAAGCAATCCAAAAAAAAAATTAATGGTTAATCTTAGAGCTTGTTTATTTAGAAATGCTTAAAAAATCTGATTTAATATATTCACCAAATTAGTATTCAAGCTAAAGAAAATAAATAAATAGAATAATTAATTGAATAATAATAATATAATCTGTAAAAAGAATATCTGATAAAAACTAAAAATTTTACAGAATTAAAAGCAGAATATTGAAATGTTTGAAATAAGATATTTTTAATTTTGATTAATTTAAAAAGATTAAATAAATAATAACATTTGTTCATAATTACCAAATTATATATTAAAAGCAATCCAAAAAAAAATATGGTATAAGAATAATAAGAATAAAATAAGAAATTTAAAAGGTTAAAAGGGAATAAATGTTTGCAAAAAGATATTTTTAATTTTGATTAATGCAAAAAGATTAAAACAAATAATAAGATATGTTCATATTTACGATTAAACTTAATTTAAATTCTTAGATTAAATATATTTTAATAATTTAACAATTTCCAATATGCTTACCTTTAAAATTAAATATGAAAGGATGGTTAATTATTATGAATGAATGAATGAATATGTAAGAAGTCAGAAAGGAATCTAGAGAAATAATTTATATTTTGATTGCTAAGTTCGGAATCGATAAATAACATATTTTATCGTTGCTGATACCATGGACGACATAGATGTCAAGCTTTGTTTATCTCAGAAAAGTTCAAAAATCATTTATTTAAACACTTTCTTATATCCCTATTGCCAACCCCGGAATCAAAAGTCTCTAGCTTAATGGGTCAGAGCGAAAATATGAAAATATATTACAAACATATCATCGATTTTGTCTAATATTAATTCTGTTATATTTTCTCCAATTTAACAATTACTTCTATCTTTTCCATATGTGGCAGTATATTTAAAAAAATGTTTAAATTCGGAAAGGTTTTTATTAAATTTTAAAAATCCATCAATTATGATGTCGGGTATTTTTGAAAAAAAAGTTTCGGTTTCTTCGGCGATAATTTTTATGAATTCAGGCGATGGTTTTTGCAATACAGCGCCCTTATATTGGCACAATTTTATTATTTTTACTTTTGCCATACTTGGGGATTTTCTCTCCAACATCTCTCCAGGTACGTTCGATGTTTTGAGTATGTGTACCTATAATTAATGAATGATTTTTAAAAAAATTTCTTAATTAATAATTGTTTGTTTTTTTTTAATTAAAAATGGTTTTTAAAAAAATTAATTTTTTTTTAATTTTGTAATATTAAAAAAATCTTTCTCACCAGTGTCCGGGTCGACAAAATTATATGTATGATTTACTGTTAGATGATTAAATCCTTTTGTCGATCAACACCGATAAGAACTCCAACAATCGGATATAATCGTTGTCTCCGGAAGGATCCAATTGGTAATACACTCAAGGAGTTTGTCCGAAGATCTATCATTTACGGGACAAATAAATAATTTTTTCGATCCTCTCTCGAAACCGCCAAAAATCCATTGTACTCTCAAAAAGCGCCCGCGGTTATATTTTCTTTTTCCGATTTTTCATTCGTCGATTTCTACAACTTTTCTTGGGCCTCCAATTTTCTCACTGTTTTTATCAGCCCAGTAGATGCAGACCTGTGAATTAAAAAAATATATAATTTTTTTTTTTTAAATTTATATTATACTGTATTTTTTAATATTTCAATTCTAAAGAATGCTTACCTCACGTCAAAAATTGAACCAATTCACAACCGTGGACGCTGATTCTATCTCTGTTTCCAACATTGCTATTTCTTGCCTAGGAGGATTTTCTAGCAAGAGAAATGCCACAAGCCGGCAATTTATAACTATGTCTATATTGCTTATATGAAACCATGTTCCTTTTCTTGCCGACTGCTCGAAATTACAATAAGTTCTTTTGCGTTTTTGTTTGTTTCTATGATCACCCTCAAATTCGTACATCGAAAATATAATTTTTCCTTATTTAATTCCAATTGTTTTTCACACGATGGGCATTTTATAGTCCTTGGTAGAACTCCAGAAGGATGTTTGATTTGTGGTTTGATTCAATTATGATGTCGGGTATTTTTGAAAAAAAAATTTCGGTTTCTTCGGCGATAATTTTTATGAATTCAGGCGAGGGTTTTTGCAATACAGCGCCTTTATATTGGCAAAATTTTATTATTTTTACTTTTGCCATACTTGGGGATTTTCCCTCGAACATCTCTCCAGGTACGTTCGATGTTTTGAGTATGGGCACCTGTAATTAATGAATGATTTTTATAAAAATTCTTTAATTAATAATTGTTTTTTTTAATTAAAAATGGTTTTTAAAAAAATTAATTTTTTTTTAATATTGTAAAATTAAAAAAATCTTTCTCTCCGGTGTCAGGGTCGATATCATTATATGTATGATTTGCTGTTAGATGATTAAATCCTTTTGTCGATAAACACCGATAAGAACTCCAACAATCGGATATAATCGTTGTCTCCGGAAGGATCCAATTAGTAATACACTCAAGGAGTGTGTCCGAAGATCTATCATTTACGGGACAAATAAATAATTTTTTCGATCCACTCTCGAAACCGCCAAAAATCCATTGTCCTCTCAAAAAGCGCCCGCGGTTATATTTTCTTTTTCCGATTTTTGCTTCGTCGATTTCTACAACTTTTCTTGGGCCTCCAATTTTCTCACTGTTTTTATCAGCCCAGTAGATCATTAATTTTTAAAAAAACATTCCATCCATTTTGTCTAATATTAATTCTGTTGTATTTTCTCAGTTCATACATTGGATTGGACTCATATTTAAATGAACAGTCTAATTTAGACCACTAGAATAAAAGACTAATGTCGTATACATCTTTAACAATTACTTCTATCTTTTCCATATGTGGCAGTATATTTAAAAAAATGTTTAAATTCGGAAAGGTTTTCATTAAATTTTAAAAATCCATTCCATCCATTTTGCTAATATTAATTCTGTTATATACAATATATATATATAGTCGTACGTAAATAAATGTAATCGTTATTTTAAATATTTCTTATTAATAACATGTGTAACATTTTTTTGCAACCACAGAATAGTTTGAGGTTTTTTAGAAAAAAGGAGTGTACATTACCTTTTAGAGAGCGATCCTAAAACACTATACCATTTTTTTTAAATAATATCATGGTCTTCGTCTGCATGATAAAAACAAGCACACCAAACACCAAATCACATTCATTCACTCAGTCCAATCTCCTAAGTCTATTCATTTCGGCTAGTGCTTTATTGTTGCACGGCCTCGTCCCTGTTAATTTTGTGCAATCTAAATCTTGATTTGCTAAACCATCCAATGATCTTACGCGACTTAGTGCAACACTGTCCACTCGCGAATAATGATGAACCTAAGTCAATCACCGCATAATCGACTGTTCTGCCTTACATCTTGTGAACAGTCGAAGCCCATGATAATATGATGGGCAACATTCTTCTTTCCAACGTTCCGTAGCTGTACTTGGCCGGAAATTGTTGCGAAAGGGGCTGAATTGTATGTGTTCCAATGTTGCCGAAATCAATTTTAACCAAGTGTCTTGATCATACATCTGTGCTCTTCGAAAGTGTGGCCATAATATTTCAGTGATTTGACCTATTGCACCGTTGACTAACCCTTTTCCAATAGCGATATTAGATCTCAGCATTTAGAATTAGTCTGTATTGAGCGAGTCGAACAGGTCGATCATAAAATTAACAAACAGACACGTGCCTTTTGCATTCATTAACTTTGCTCTCGTAGACCAATCAAGCAAAGTCGCAACGGAGCGACTAAACACCTGCGTAGCAAGCTTCACTTTCATTTTTTTATGATTTGACGGATTCACATGGGCATTAGTGAGTTTTGTGGCCCTCAATGCTCCAGGACATAGGTTCTTAAACTTATGTACTCCACGGACCCCCACTTGAAAAAATTTTTTTTGACGGACCCCCATCACAACTTTAGGTACTTTAAGTCATTTTATTAATTAATTTCTGGCTTACGATCTCATAAGGACAAGGATATATGATGAATATTTCTAACAGTGATTGGTGAATAACGATTTTTTTGCATATTGTAGAACACATTTTATTAGAAATTATAATATTGAAGAAAGAAAATACAAACATTGTCATAGCAACAAATCTCACAAATTATAATGGGTACTTACATTAAATTCATATAAATATTTTATAATTTTTTTCAGAAAATATTAAATAAGAAATATTTTAAAAAATAACTGCATCTATCTCATTAAATATAACTTACATATTTAATGAGATGTATGCAGTTGTTTTCTTGAAACAAGAATCTCAATATCTGGCTTAATATTGGAAACTTTTAATCTAAGATCCGGCTCTACATTTAATTTGTTTCTATATTTAGACTTAATATAAAATAGTACCGAAAAAGCTTGTTCGCATAAATATGTTGTGCAGAATGGAATCAAGTGTTGAAGTGCTTTATTTGCAAGCGCAGGATAATCTGACCTGAGAAGTAACCAAAAGTTGCTCAATTCAGTTTTGTTAAATTTTAGTTTATAAGTTGTATCACATGATAATTCCACGAGAATATCTTGTTCAGGTGCAGATAAATGTTTAGTATTTGTAATTTCCATATTAAATGGATCTCTGATCCAGTTATTGCAAGGATCAGGAGTAGAAAAATACTTCCTGAAGTTGCTTTTCAAAGTAATTAAATGTTCAACAAATAATTGACGCGTTTGATTAAGCAATTTTTCACTGGAGCTTTCTATGAAATCATTGAGAGTTGGAAAAGACTCATATACACCGTTCTGGATGCGTTTCGACCACAAGTCGATTTTTTTAATCATTGCTTCTATTTTATCTTCAACTTTAAATATATTTACAACAGTACCTTGCAGGCTCAAATTAAGTTCGTTCAATTTTGTAAAAATATCAGTCAAGTAAGCCACCTTAGCTAACCAGATAAAATCATTGAAACATTCGGTCAGTTCAAAATGCGCATCTATTAAAAACAATCGTATTTCATCTCGAAGCTCAAAAAGGCGAATGAGTACTTTCCCGCGGGACAACCAACGTACATCTGTATGTAATAATAAATGTGTATGTTGACTACCCATTTCCTCACACAAAATTTTAAAAACTCTGGAATTAAGTGGACGAGCCTTAATGAAATTGACAATTTTAACTACTTCGTCTAATGTTCTTTTCAAATCTGGTGACATATTTTTGGCTGCTAATGATTCTCTGTGAATGCAGCAATGATTCCAAACAACCTGAGGCGCAACATTTTTAATAAGAGCAATCAATCCAGTTCTTGTACCTGACATTGCACGAGCACCATCAGTGCAAATTCCAACACATTTTGGCCACTCTATTTCATTTTCGGTTATAAAATTATTCAAACTGTTAAATATGTCATTAGCTGTCGTTCGTGAAGGTAGTGAATCACAAAACAATACATCTTCTTGTATTTGATTTTCAAACTCATATCTAATGAAAGCTAACAAATTGGCATTATTAGTGACATCAGTACTTTCATCCAATTGTAATGAGTAATAGTGACTTTTGCGCACTCTCGATATTAATTCTTCTTTTATATTACATGACATGTCTTCAATCCTATTCTTAACCGTATCATTTGATAATGAAATCAAATTTATATCGTTTGCTGCTTTAGTTCCTAACATTATATTTGTAATTACTTTTGTAGCAGGAAGAATTAATTGCTCTGCTATATTATGCGGCTTTCCTGCTTTAGCAATAAGTAGAGCTACTTCAAATGATGCCATTACTGCTTTCTTACTCATACCACCAGATCCAGATCAATCTGTTACACATTTTAATAAAATTTTGTTGTCAATAGTCGCTTGACCTCGTTGAGCCTTTGGTACAATCTTTTCTTCCTGGGAGATAAATTTTCTATTCTAGAAACACATCCAGATCTTGTAGGTGTATGTCCCGCGGATCACCTGCATCTACTAATGCATCCTGAGCTATGATTTTAACCATCTCAGTATTCTTTTCTTTGTAATAGTTCAGAACTGCTTGATTGTGTTGATGTTGACGAACGTTCTTGCCCTTATCCTTAAATTGAATATCCCTCAACGACCGCCTCGCTTTCAACAAAACTTCAAGATGAGGCGATTCATCAGTCAATTTTCTGGCTATGGGTTTTTAGAATTAGTCTGTATTGAGCGAGTCGAACAGGTAGTTCATGAATTAACAAACACACACGTGCCTTTTGCATTCATTAACTTTGCTCTCGTAGACCAATCAAGCAAAGTCGCAACGGAGCGACTAAACACCTGCGTAGCAAGCTTCACTTTCATTTTTTTATGATTTGACGGATTCACATGGTCATTAGTGAATTTTGTGGCCCCCATACTCCAGGAGCTGCACAAATTCGTACGCTTCCTTTATGTCGCTCCATCTAGGAGGTTCTCACAAGCTGAGATCTTGAGGCCAAGGACGTAGATTTAGTTAGATGATTGAGAAATATATTTCACGAAAATGTTGATGATTTCGCTTGAAGATATATCCTTCTTACATATCAATCTGTTACACATTTTAATAAAATTTTGTTGTCAATAGTCGCTTGACCTCGTTGAGCCTTTGGTACAATCTTTTCTTCCTGGGAGATAAATTTTCTATTCTAGAAACACATCCAGATCTTGTAGGTGTATGTCCCGCGGATCACCTGCATCTACTAATGCATCCTGAGCTATGATTTTAACCATCTCAGTATTCTTTTCTTTGTAATAGTTCAGAACTGCTTGATTGTGTTGATGTTGACGAACGTTCTTGCCCTTATCCTTAAATTGAATATCCCTCAACGACCGCCTCGCTTTCAACAAAACTTCAAGATGAGGCGATTCATCAGTCAATTTTCTGGCTATGGGTTTTTAGAATTAGTCTGTATTGAGCGAGTCGAACAGGTAGTTCATGAATTAACAAACACACACGTGCCTTTTGCATTCATTAACTTTGCTCTCGTAGACCAATCAAGCAAAGTCGCAACGGAGCGACTAAACACCTGCGTAGCAAGCTTCACTTTCATTTTTTTATGATTTGACGGATTCACATGGTCATTAGTGAATTTTGTGGCCCCCATACTCCAGGAGCTGCACAAATTCGTACGCTTCCTTTATGTCGCTCCATCTAGGAGGTTCTCACAAGCTGAGATCTTGAGGCCAAGGACGTAGATTTAGTTAGATGATTGAGAAATATATTTCACGAAAATGTTGATGATTTCGCTTGAAGATATATCCTTCTTACATATCAATCTGTTACACATTTTAATAAAATGTTGTTCAATAGTCGCTTGACCTCGTTGAGCCTTTGGTACAATCTTTTCTTCCTGGGAGATAAATTTTCTATTCTAGAAACACATCCAGATCTTGTAGGTGTATGTCCCGCGGATCACCTGCATCTACTAATGCATCCTGAGCTATGATTTTAACCATCTCAGTATTCTTTTCTTTGTAATAGTTCAGAACTGCTTGATTGTGTTGATGTTGACGAACGTTCTTGCCCTTATCCTTAAATTGAATATCCCTCAACGACCGCCTCGCTTTCAACAAAACTTCAAGATGAGGCGATTCATCAGTCAATTTTCTGGCTAATGGGTTTTTAGAATTAGTCTGTATTGAGCGAGTCGAACAGGTCGTTCATGAAATAACAAATACACCCGTGCCTTTTGCATTCATTAACTTTGCTCTCGTAGACCAATCAAGCAAAGTCGCAACGGAGCGACTAAACACCTGCGTAGCAAGCTTCACTTTCATTTTTTTATGATTTGACGGATTCACATGGTCATTAGTGAATTTTGTGGCCCCCATTGCTCCAGGAGCTGCGTCAAATTCGTACGCTTCCTTTATGTCGCTCCATCTAGGAGGTTCTCACAAGCTGAGATCTTGAGGCCAAGGACGTAGATTTAGTTAGATGATTGAGAAATATATTTCACGAAAATGTTGATGATTTCGCTTGAAGATGTATCCTTCTTACATATCAATCTGTTACACATTTTAATAAAATGTTGTTCAATAGTCGCTTGACCTCGTTGAGCCTTTGGTACAATCTTTTCTTCCTGGGAGATAAATTTTCTATTCTAGAAACAAATCCAGATCTTGTAGGTGTATGTCCCGCGGATCACCTGCATCTACTAATGCATCCTGAGCTATGATTTTAACCATCTCAGTATTCTTTTCTTTGTAATAGTTCAGAACTGCTTGATTGTGTTGATGTTGACGAACGTTCTTGCCCTTATCCTTAAATTGAATATCCCTCAACGACCGCCTCGCTTTCAACAAAACTTCAAGATGATGCGATTCATCAGTCAATTTTCTGGCTATGGGTTTTTAGAATTAGTCTGTATTGAGCGAGTCGAACAGGTAGTTCATGAATTAACAAACACACACGTGCCTTTTGCATTCATTAACTTTGCTCTCGTAGACCAATCAAGCAAAGTCGCAACGGAGCGACTAAACACCTGCGTAGCAAGCTTCACTTTCATTTTTTTATGATTTGACGGATTCACATGGGCATTAGTGAGTTTTGTGGCCCTCAATGCTCCAGGAGCTGCGTCAAATTCGTACGCTTCCTTTATGTCGCTCCATCTAGGAGGTTCTCACAAGCTGAGATCTTGAGGCCAAGGACGTAGATTTAGTTAGATGATTGAAAAATATATTTCACGAAAATGTTGATGATTTCGCTTGAAGATATATCCTTCTTACATATCACTCTGTTACAGATTTTAATAAAATGTTGTTCAATAGTCGCTTGACCTCGTTGAGCCTTTGGTACAATCTTTTCTTCCTGGGAGATAAATTTTCTATTCTAGAAACAAATCCAGATCTTGTAGGTGTATGTCCCGCGGATCACCTGCATCTACTAATGCATCCTGAGCTATGATTTTAACCATCTCAGTATTCTTTTCTTTGTAATAGTTCAGAACTGCTTGATTGTGTTGATGTTGACGAACGTTCTTGCCCTTATCCTTAAATTGAATATCCCTCAACGACCGCCTCGCTTTCAACAAAACTTCAAGATGATGCGATTCATCAGTCAATTTTCTGGCTATGGGTTTTTAGAATTAGTCTGTATTGAGCGAGTCGAACAGGTAGTTCATGAATTAACAAACACACACGTGCCTTTTGCATTCATTAACTTTGCTCTCGTAGACCAATCAAGCAAAGTCGCAACGGAGCGACTAAACACCTGCGTAGCAAGCTTCACTTTCATTTTTTTATGATTTGACGGATTCACATGGGCATTAGTGAGTTTTGTGGCCCTCAATGCTCCAGGAGCTGCGTCAAATTCGTACGCTTCCTTTATGTCGCTCCATCTAGGAGGTTCTCACAAGCTGAGATCTTGAGGCCAAGGACGTAGATTTAGTTAGATGATTGAAAAATATATTTCACGAAAATGTTGATGATTTCGCTTGAAGATATATCCTTCTTACATATCACTCTGTTACAGATTTTAATAAAATGTTGTTGTTCAATAGTCGCTTGACCTCGTTGAGCCTTTGGTACAATCTTTTCTTACTGGGAGATAAATTTTATAAACATCCAGATCTTGTAGGTGTATGTCCCGCGGATCACCTGCATAAATTAATTAAGTTTAAATAAAAAAACCAATGATTTAATACAGAAAAGCCTAAGCGAACATATCTTTAATTTCTGTAATATAACTGTTTGTATTAAACTAAAGGCTCTAAAGAGACCTCTCAAATTTGAATTTATATATCTATTCACATTTTTTATTTTAAATTTCAAAGATTAAGCTTATTGGCGTAAACAGTGGGCCTGTACTATAGGCTGACCTGAAACGCACATTATTTATTTAAAAATTAATTAAAATTATAAAATGTTTTTTACAAAAGGCTATTTACAAATTTTGTGATGATCTCAATAGTAATCATGTTTAGCATTTTTTAATAACACTTTTTCTAGCACATTCACCTAACGATTAACATTCGTCATTCATTATAAAAGGTACTTATGTGTATATTTTACTTGTTCTTGTGACAATCCACTTTTGCGCGTTACTAATTCTTAAATCTTCAATTGTAAAATGGAAATTATTATCATTTTTTATAACACTTCTAACACATTCACATTATTCTATCGATCATGAAAGGTATGGGATAAATAAAATTTATTTGAATACGCGTAATGAAAATCGACATTCATTATAAAATTTTCTACATGCTTTTGTTCAAAATCGCTGATTATCGATCTATTATATCGAATAAACAGTTCCTTTTCACAGTATTTAATTTTTCATTTTTAAATGAACATGACTACTCTACAAACTACTAACATTCGTCATTCATTAATTAAACGTACTTTTGAGTCTATTGTCTTATTTTATTTTATTTGTTCTTGAGAGAATCTACTTTTGCGGGTTACTAATTCTTTAAACTTCAATAGCATATTATAGCACTAGTAATCATGTCTTTTTTACCTATTGTTTTGTTTTACTATTTTATAAAGTTTTCGAAGTGTTTTATTTTAAATGATATACATCACATCTATAATATTTATTTAAAATTTAATTAAAATTATAACATTGTTATAATTATAAATTATAAGTGTTAAATTATAACACTGCTTTTTTATTTAATGATTTGATTATAAAATAACCATTTTCAAAAGTAGATCGTTTTTCTATTTCTATTATAAACGATTCATCGTTATCAATACATTGCAGTCAAACCATCAAATTATGATAAATAATTTTTAAAATTAAAATTGTTTTTTGTATTTTAAATATATTTCAAAATATTTCTATAAAAACTATCAAACTAAATCAAATATTTAAATTAGATTAATTACACCATTAAAATAAATAAATTAAAAATCAATTTATTTTCTACAATAACCTGGTGAAAAGAAATATTTTTTGTATTGAATCAAATAATAAGTGAATACATTTTTGCCTTATTTATTTGTTTATGTATTACATTTTAGAAACATAAATAAATGCTTATTTTGTGTCTTAAGAACTTTTAATTATATTTTTATATTCAAAATTTGTTATATTTAAATTTTTATTTAATGTATACATTTCTATTCTGTTAATAATTTATAAATGTAATTCTATTAATTTGCCAATAAATTTTTATTTTATGTATTATATTTAATCTACTGCTTAATATATTAGAAAAGTAATGATATTTTGTTAATTTTATTGTTTATATTTTTATATAATCATATTTTAATCTTTGATTAATTTGTAAATTGTTTTAAAATGCATAATAAAATAATATTTTAAATAAAATACTCATGTTTTCTTATCTTAAAATTTGTTCCTTCTCATAGATCAAAAAATAAATAAATTATTTAAGTTAAGTTATTAAAAGTAAAATATCTTCAAACCGTCGGTCGGTTCGGACCTGGGCACAGGTCAACTTATTTTAAAGGATATTGTATTAATATTTTTTTTATATTTAAAATATTTTAAAATTTTTTATTTAATTTCGAAATAAAATTAAAAATATATATTATAATAATATTTTATAATTATAAATTACGATATATATTTATCATTCTTCCAATAAAAAATAAGTTGACCTGTGGCCAGGTCCGAACCGACCGACGGTTTGAAATAAATTAATTTCCAGGTACAGAAACAATTTCAAATAATTTTAATATATCTATTAATGTAATAAAAAACAGATAGGGATATAACATAAATATTTTTAATTTTATTTTATTTTTAATATATATGTAAAACCAGACTGGCGTCATGAATGCCTGGATGACGTCATATAATTTTAAATTAAGAAAAAACTAATGAAGATGGTTTTTCCCGAGGATAAAACCAATACAAAGTGAATGATTCGTGTGATGATATGTAAAAAATCTCCTCATGTGAAATTTGGTGTGAAAATAACCCTTCCCTTTCTATCGTCGATCGTTATTACTACCACTTCCGGTTTCCGGATTTGCACCAAAAGTTGATCAATTCATCCTACTGATGCATTAAGTAAATATACCAAATTTCATCAAAATCCGTTGAGCCGATCAGGCTGTACACATCTATACGGACGGACAGACATGATGCTAAAAATACTTTTTTCTGTTAAGAAAATGCATGATTCGTGGAGATATGTAAAAATCTCCACATGTGAAATTTGGTGTGAAATCAATACCTATCGTCGGTCGGTAAAAAATATTCATGCACTTAGAAACATACCTAATAACCCAAGTTCCATTCATTTTAATCAGATTGATGCAATGATGCAACAATTTAATAATTGTAATAAATAATTAAAGAATTGTATATCAGCTCGGTGTCCCAAGTATTAATATTACCAGCCAAACCCAATAATAATGAATTATTTTCTTTTAACTTAATTACCGAGCCGAGACTCGGGGTCCCGGTATGATCTTAATATATTGTGAGAATTAGATAATTAATGTAGAGAGAAAAAAATATTTAAAAATAGATATTTATTTAAATGAAATAAAATTATTTAATTTACAGAATGAAAATATCCATAATAATGTCTAAACATTTTATCTTTATAATTTTACATTATAATAATACTAATTACAGTAGTTATTTATATATGGGGAATTTTCAACTTTGACTGCCGATTTCACCATGTTCCCAAACGAATTTTAAAATACCAAGACCATTTTACATTTACACATTTTAAGCTCTAATCGAATCCAAAATCAAAATTTTAAAAATCGAAAAACAAACACCAGATATATAGATTTTATAAATGAACATTTATACAATTAATTTTAATTAATTTGAAACATTTTAGGAAACAAATTTTTAATGGGTCATTTTTAGAAATGCCATTTAACAATTATAATAAATAATTAAAAAATTGTAAAGTTTTTAAAGTATAGAAAAATAAATTGTATAAATTGGTTAAAGGGTCGAGTGATAGTTCGGAGTCCCAGGTATATATTTTATATTAACACGCCTACTTTTCTGTATAATAAAGATATAAAGAATCATATTTTAATTTTTATATAACCAAGAAATGATTTTTTCACTTAAAATATAGTTGTCATGCGCAAATCTCCGATCCATATAACACCATTGACTGGGCCGCTACCATGAGGAGTCTTCTCTTGCTCTGATTAGGGCCACCGGTATTTGCCATTAGTCTCGAAAAAATAATATTCAATTGTATATAAATTTAAAAATTAGAATATTTGAATTTATTTAAATTTTAACACATGTAATCAATCATATGCATAAAGAATAGAAAATTTTAAAATAAACTTGATATTAAATTCAGAAAAAAAATACTGATATATAGAATATATCGACTATTCGAATATAATTGAAACTCTTTCTCTCGCTCTATTTTAAATTTTAATTAGCTGGAGTGTCTCCACTCGACTATCTCGCAATTTGAATTGGATTAAATAACATAATATATTATATTTAAATTAAATTTAATTAATTATAAATTATAAATAATAAATAATAAATATTAAACCAGCGCATGTTTGGCTTTTTGTTGATGGCACCACGTCACGTGTTGGCGCGTGAGATTTGCAGTGTTAAAAAATTAATTCTGGTAATTTCAGCGAATCAATCAAGCTGAAATTCTATATATAGCAGTTTTATACAATTATTAATCATGTGAAAAATTATCAAACATATATCTTTATTTTTACGGTCACTTTAGAGGAAAAAAAATCAAAACGTTGTAGGTAATGACCCTCTTCCGATTGAGCTACATTTTTCAAAAGTTGATAGAAAACTATGAATTTTGAATAATGTCCATGTACCAAATTTCATCATTCTAGCTCAAACCGTTTTTGCGTAATCTTGCCTACATACATACACGCACACATACACACACACACACAGACATTTTTCTCAACCTTAGTGAAAATGATTCAGGAACCTTCAAAACGTATAAAAACATCAAAATCTCAACATCGAAAATTTTCGTGATCGCAATACTATCTCTGGCGAGATAGTAAAAAACGGAGTGTTAAGAAATTAAGATTCCTTATAAAACATGGATGGTTAAATGAATTGGGCTCCCTACCTCCCTGAGTAATTTCCACTAAAAATGTTTATAATATTTTAGTTTATTAAATCAAACTATTATTTTTTATTTCAATATTTTTAATGTTAATACAATAATTTTTATTTTATAATCTATAAAATAATTTAATTATTTTTATTATCTTCAATTACAATTTTTTTTACTCTCTACTGACTGTAAATAGTTTCGCATAGAAATAGACGATATTACTTGGATTAATCTTATTATGCTAGCTAAAATTGTTTGTTTGTGTTATTGAGGTCCCCAGTTCAATTCATTTTAATCAGATTGATGCAATGATGCAACATTTAATAATTGTAATAAATTATTAAAGAAATGTATATTAATATTTTTTAAAGTGTCGAACCAGAGCTCGGTGTCCCAGGTATTAATATTATCAGCCAAACCCAATATAATAATGGATTATTTTTTTTAACTTAAGTACCGAGCCGAGGCTCGGGGTCCCAGTACTGTAAGTTTTATACCCTAATAAATAATTTTTCACTTAGCTGGAAATTCTACAATCTTTCATGTAATTTACATATCTAAAAGAAACGAATAATGTTCTATGTAAGATATAATATTTATTTGAAAATAAATTAAAATTAGAAAATGGTTTTTACAAATTATGTTATGAGTAAACACTAGTAAACATATCTTTTCCTCATATTGTTTTGTCATATGTTGAATTTAATTTTTCACAAAACATTCCATCTTGATGTACATTCTGGGGCATCCTTCCTTCCTCATTTCATCTTCACTTTACAAAAAATGTAGTCTTCATTACGAAGTTGACATAGACAGTATTATAGCCAACCGGGGTCCACCTCATTGAGACCGGTGTAACACGAACACCAGATGGCGTTACATTAAAACGGTTGACTCTTCAGGCGCCCAATAGATGGCATCGCAAAAAAATGACCCCCTCCCACAGGCCTTCCGAATTCCCTGCAATTATTTGAATATCAAACTCGACAACCACATACCATCCGTACACATAATATTCGAAACAAACCCAGCAAACATGGTATTAGACGTAAGTAAATTTTTTATTATTTAAATTATTTTATTATTTAATTATGAATTATTTTTTATATGCGCATATATTTAGAATTTAATTTTTATGAAAAAACTCATTTTATTTTAAGTGTTATATATTTTTTAGAAATTAATCAATTTTTATTAATTTAAAAGTCTAATTAAATTAATTTTTATCCCAATAAAATAACCAATGCTTTTTGTTTTATTAATTGTTGCAAATTTTATCATAACACTAGCTGCTCAGAGCGCCTTCGGCGCTCTTCACACCTAGACGGGGGCTCCGCCCCCTGTACCCCCGAGTTGTACATAGTATTTGGTGGTTGAAAGTATTAAAAGGTTTTCATCCATTTTGTTTCAATCAGTATATTACATAAAACATTCATTTCTTTTTGTGTTCTTATTTAAAAAATATATTTTAATTTAATCACTATATTAATTATATATATTATTATTGTATATGTTATATCTATCTACCTATGTGGCTCAAAGATACTCTAAAGTTCTTAGCCGCAACAACCACATTTCTCCAAGTGTCCCTATCCTGAGCCCTTATTCCATCTCTCTTACGTCCCTTCCTACGCGTCATTGGTTTTCCAATCGGTCTTCCCACCAATATCTTTTTCCTCTCCCATTCTTGCCACGTGCCCTGCCTATCGCAGCTTTTTCCCTTTTATAACCCTAACTATTTCTGAAGATGCAGAGAGGCCATGCAATTTCTTGTTATACAGTCTCCCTCATACCCGGTGACCTCATCTTTCTTTGGCCAATAAATGCAGGGAAGAATCCTATTCTCAAATACTCTGAATCTACTCTCATCTCCAAGGGTCATAGACCATGCCTCCCACCCATATAATGCAACAGGCAAAATAATATTTTTATATATTCCCTTTGATAATAATTTTGAAGAGATAAGCCTCTTTATTGCAGATAACAGGCGTTTCCCGATTGCAACCCCGATTTAAATTCTTCTCAAATATTATTATCCTTCGTGATTACATTCAATTTTTCTACATATTCAAATTCTACATTTTGTATCTTAAGATTTTGTATGTTAATACTCTTCCTCTTTGTTACTAAATATTTTTTCTTATCACTATTAATTTCAAACCTCCATTAAATTTTCCTCGCTATCTGTAATTGCAATTGCCGAATCTCCTATTATATTTAAGTCGTCTGAGTAACCTAATATTTTACAATTGATTTCCGCATCTTATTCTTTCTTTACTACCTTCAAGAGAAATTTGAAGATTGAAAATTTGAAAAAGTTTATCCGGATCTATTGAGTTATGCGTATGTTTTACTAAAGTCTACAAATAATTAGTGAACAGAAATATTGAATTCGCGGTTTTGTTCCTAATATCTGTCATAATGAAAATATCTTAATTAATGTTGGTCGATTTGGACTGAACCCGCAATGATATCTCCTAATATTTCCTCCGCCTATAGTTTATAAGTATTGTATATGTTATAATAGAGTATAATATTTCTTGATCATTACATTTTGGTATTTTATTTTCATTGCTAGATTATTATTGAATATTTTTAATTATAATGAAACTTGAGAAAATGCAAAAATAGAGACTTGAGACAATTTATAAAAATTAACGGTATAAAACTATAGATAAATGACCAATATATACATTCATTAATAGTATTAATTTAAATTAATTGATTTATTTGTTTTTTTTATTATTAAGTTCATTTATTAATTTTTTTAGATCATAGTTATTTTCCTTAAAAGAAACTTAAATTCTGTGGTGCTAGGGGATTTGAAAATTATTCGTCGCAATATGAAGATATCGCTTACAGTTTCTGTCATGTCCGACCTCCATCCAACAGTTATTTTCTGTTAAATTTTTTGCTTCTCTTAATCATGTGATCTATATATTTAATTTTTTTTGATTCATTATAATAAAATTTAAACAAATAAAAATTTTTACTTTGTTAATTTATATAAATTTCAATATAAACTGATTGTGAGTGATACGCTTAGCCAATACTCTGAATATTTTGTGTACAAAAATATTGAATGTTCTTAGCGAGATTTGATATAATGTTGTACGATTTGTCCTAAATCTGAATTAGAAGAAAATTATAAATTGCCTCCTCTTCCAGCCCAATTCATTTACCCACCCATGTTGCATATGGCATCTAAATTTCTTAAAACTCCGTTTTTTTAATTTAAAATAGAAGGAGAGAAAGAGTTTTAAATTATATTCGAATAGTCTATATATTCTATATATCAGTATTTTTTTTCTGAATTTAATAGCAAGTTGATTTTAAAAATTTTCCATTCTTAATGCATATGATTGATTACATGTGTTAAAATTTAAAAAAATTCAAATATTCTAATTTTTATATTTATATATACAATTTAATATTATTTTTTATTAATATCATATCAAAAAAAGAGAATTTATTAAAAATTAAAAATAAAAAAAGAAGCCTATTAATAAAAAATTGAATGGTGATTTAAATATTTTATTAAATTAATTAAAATGAGACCTTTTAGAATAAATTATTTAATTGAAATGATATTTAAATATAAGAATTTAAAAAAATATTATATTCTTTGTTTGGCAATTGTTATTTAATTATGTGCAACATGATTCGACTTGCACAGAGCATCGTTATTTTTTATTAATATCACATAATAAAAATGAATCTTTTAAACATAATAAATAAAAAAGACATTTTAATAAATTTAAAAAATATACCCAATTTAAAAATGTCAAAAATTTAAAACAACTTTATATCATCATATTTTAATTTTTATATAATATATATATATATTTAGTAATTAATAATAGAGTAATTAAATTAAAATAAAAAACAAAGATAATATAATTCAGTCATTTTAATTCAGGTTAAATAATATTTTTTTTTATTATTCAATGATAAAATTTATATATTATTATATATATATTATAGAAAAGAAGAAATATTCAATTAAATAAAAAATAATTTGAGATAAAAATATGATCTAATAAATATTTTAATTAAATTGAGAACTTTTAGAATAAATTATTTAATTGAATTGATATTTGTATATTAGAATTTAAAATAAAAAGGGAAATATTATAATAATTCTTCGATTGGGAATCTCTATGATAATTCATTGTTTGAAATGATTCCGCTAGGCCGACAGTGAGCCGCGAGCTGCTCTTGAATGAACAACACGGAGAATTATATAAACTTTAAAAAATTAATTTCTGCGGTTATTGATAAGATATTAATAAAATTTATAGCCTATGTTACTCTAGAGGTATATAAGAATATTGTGATGTAATTTCAAAGAAATCGGTTCAGCCAATTCTGAGTCTATAAAATAGTAATTTTCCGGACAGACAGACAGACAGACAGACAGACAGACAGACAGACAGACAGACAGACAGACGTGAAAAATTCTAAAGTTACTTTTGGATTCTAGAGGTCATGAAACGCGAAGATATGCAAAAATTTTTAAATTCTGAGCAATGTGCAGACAAAAACCTTTTTTTATATATATAGAAGATAATCTTTTATATTTCGTTTATTATATAAAATAAATTTACCGAATAATATATATATTAAAAAATTTTATAAAATAACATTTTTCTTAATATCTTAAACTATTTTAAAATTATTTATTAATTTTAATTTATAATTTAATTTAAATATAATATATGTGTTAATTTATCCAATTGGAATTTGCATGATAGCCGAGCGGAGACAACCCACATTTTTTTCATTTTTAGATTAACCAAAATGTACGTAAATCAGATGTTTGATAAACTTAGATGATTAAAAATGCGTTGGATTAATTATTCTTAGTTATTCAATGATTTATGGATTTCTTGTGATCTTTTTAAATAGTATATTTATGGAAATAGAAATGATTATTTATTTATTTATTTATAAATTTCGTTCTCACTAAGAACAATTCGTATGTGTTTCTCTCGTTTCAAATACTGACATTGAAGAAAATTTTTAATCCATACATATTAAATATTAACAAGAACATTATTCGTTTATTTTATTTATGTAAATTACATAAAAGTAGGTGGAGTTTTCAGTTAATTTAAAAATTATTTATTTGGATATAAAACAAACATTTTTGAAAAAAGCATATTTGATTTCTGTAATGCTAATTTTATATCTCAATAAATAATTTTTAAATTCCCAATATTCATTCAAAAAAAATTTAAAAATGCCTCCCTCGTCGGTTGGTAAAAACGCTCACACATGTCCAACCTGTCTGCCATCCCTGCCAGCACTAGAGCCGAAAAAAAAATAGCATTGAGTGATTTACTCTGTGTATGTATGCTCTGTGGTGTATGAAGAATTATAACTTAGAACCATGTTTTAAATCAGTGGTTCCCAAACTTATTTGGCCAAGCGCCCCTTTTCCAGAAATTATTTTAATCAGCGCCCTCTTTCCAGAAAAAAATTTGCTCAGCGCCCCTTGGAAATTAACTTTTTTTAATTTTAATAAGAATTAAATAGAAAGATAAATGTACCTATTTATTTATTATATCATAATTATAGGCTTATAGATTTTATAAACTAAAAATTCGTTGAAAATCTAAAAAAAGAAATAATTATTATCTAATTATGAATTATGAAAATATGATTTATTAAAATCAGAGGTTATTATTTTTAATTTTAACATTTGAAAAAATACCATTTTATTGAAATACATATGTAAAATATTTATATTTACCTCTACCTACTTATATCACCCTCTAGCGGACATCTAATTACTCATTTATTATTTATCTATTTATATGTGTTATCGACATCTAATTTACTCATTTTATTATTTATCCATTTGTATGTATTTTATTTATAAACTTGTAAAATAATTTAAAAGAAATAAACTTGAAAATTAATTATTCCTTTTTGGATATAATAAATTCTGTTGTTATTGAATAATTTGTTTTTTTTTTAATTAAATACAATTACAATGATAAAATTAAAATTTTAATATACCTATTTTAATATATTAAATTTAAATTATATATATTAATTCAAATATATTTGAAATTAAAAGATACGTTCAGTAAATAATTGCAAAAGAATTTCTATAATACAAATTTCGTTATTTTATAGTTTACAGATTGAATGGTGCGTCTGTCATAAGAATTTGTCAATATTGTTTACATAAAGATATATATATATATATACTAGCTGCCCCGAGCGCCTTCGGCGCTCTCCGCACCTAGACGGGGGCTCCGCCCCCTGTACCCCCCCGAGTAAAAGGTTTTCATCCATTTTGTTTCAATCAGTATATTACATAAAACATTCATTTCTTTTTGTGTTCTTATTTAAAATACATTTTAATTTAATCACTAAATTAATTATATATATTATTATTGTATATGTTATATCTATCTATCTATGTGACTCTAAGGAACTCGAAAGTTCTAGGCCGCAGCAACCACATTTCTCCAAGTGTCCCTATCCTGAGCCCTTGTCCCATCTCTCTTACGTCCCTTCCTACACGTCCTAGGTCTTCCAAGCGGACGTTTTCCAATCCTAAATCTTTTTCCTCTCCCATTCTAGCCGCGTCCCGTGCCTAACCCTAACTATTTCTGAAGATGCATAGAGGTCATGCAATTCCTCGATGTGCAGTCTCCGCCATTCCCCGATGACCTCATCTTTCTTTGGCCAATAAATCCTGGAAAGAATACTCTGGATCTACTCTCATCTCCCAGGGTCATAGACCTTGCGTCCCACCCATATAATACAACAGGCAAAATAATTGGTTTATATATTTTAATTTTGATTCCTTTTGATAATAATTTTGATGAGATAAGCCTCTTTACTGCATGATAACAGGCGTTTCCCGATTACAACTTCGATTTAAATATATATATTCTTCTCAAATATTATTATCCTTCGTGATTACATTCAATTTTTCTACATATTCAATTTCTACATTTTGTATATAGATTTTGTTACTAAATATTTTTTCTTATCACCATTAATTTCAATCTGAATTAGAAGAAAATTATAAATTACCTCCTCTTCCAGCCCATTTACCTATCCAGGCATCTTAATTTCTTAACACTCCGTTTTTTTAAATTTAAAATAAAAGGAGATAAATAGTTTTAAATTATATTCGAATGGTCTATTATATTCTATATATCAGTATTTTTTTCTGAATTTAATACCAACTTGATTTTCAAAATGTTCCATTCGTTATCCATATGATTGATTACATGTGTTAAAATTTAAAAAAATTCAAATATTCTAATTTTTAAATTTAAATACAATTGAATATTATTTTTTATTAATATCATATCAAAAAAGAGAATTTATTAAAAATTAAAAATAAAAAAAGAAGCCTATTAATATAAAAATATAATAGAATACAATAATTTTGATTTAAAACAAATTTTAATTTTAAAAAAAAATACTCAATATAAAAAAGACATAGATTTAAAACATCTCGTAATATCATTTGTCTAAAAAACATATTTTAATTAACCAAGAAATCATTTTTGCACTTAAAATATATTTGTAATTAATAATTGAAACAAAAACAAAAATAATAAAATTTTGTCATTTTAATTGAAGTTTTGAAAATATTTTTGTATTGATAAAAGTTTAAAAATAATATATTCAGTTTTTTTAAGCTTTCACTTTCAAATAGAAAAGAAGAAATATTCAATTATATAGAAAGAATAAATAAAAATTAAGTTAAATATGATCTAAATATTTTATTAAATAAATTTAAATGAGAACTTTTAGAATAAATTATTTAATTTAATTGATATTTAAATATTAGAATTTAAAATAAAAAGTGAAATATTATAATAATTTTTAAATTCTGAGCAATATGCAGACAAAAACCTTTTTTTTATATATAGATAGTCGAGCTGGGGATGGCAATATGGGTTTTTCCAAAAAGAGAAAGTTACCCCCCCCCCGAGGCCCTAGTAGGGATTAATTTAATTATTTATTATATTTCAAAGGAATATTTTAATATCATTTTAAATGAATGAATGAAAATTCAAATTTTATATAGTTTACATAATTATTAATTTAATAAAATAAAATTTAATATTATAATTTAATAAAATAAAATTTAATTTAATAAAATAAAATTTTTAATAATAAAATTTAATTTAATAAAATATTAAAATAATAAAAATTAATAAATTTTAAAAAAAAATATATAATACTTAAAGAATAATACTTTATATAAAAAAAAAACTTTTTTAAAAAACCACGTTTTTAACGCACTAAAAAGAAGAAAATAATTTTTCTGAAACCCCATAGGTACTGACATTACAAACAAGAGATATGATTTGAAGAAAATTTTCTATAACGTAAAACGTGGGGCGCAAATAATAATAAATTTTTTAAATGCAATATAATTTCTTTGATTAATTTATTTCAATATCCATGGATTTATATTTTAAGTTTTATATTTTTTACCAGACTTTTTGTAAAAGGGAATATTATTAGTAATCCAACAGAATACTTTTATTAATGTAAATTTTTTTTGGAAAATTAATTCCTTAATATTAAATAAACATCTTCAATTTACACTTTAGAAATTTTATTAACATAAATATTAAATATTTGCTAGAAGTTTTGCAGTAGCAAAATTTAGTTTTAGATTTCTTCAAGTTAAATTTCTTATATTATTTACCAGAATATTGTTAGGATGTCATTTTTTATCAGAATTTTTTAAAAGTGAATATTATTAGTAATCTAAAGGTAATCTTTTCATAAATTAAATTTACCTCTTTTAAAAATTTCGATAAGTTATAAGCTTTACTTTTTGAAGCTAATTAAAATATGAATTCATTTATCCTATTAATTTGTACCTAATAACATTTATTTATAAATTTTTATACGATACAGAATATTTTAGCCATAGTTGCGCCCCACGTTTTACGTTATAGAAAATTTTCTTCAAATCATATCTCTTGTTTGTAATGTCAGTACCTATGGGGTTTCAGAAAAATTATTTTCTTCTTTTTAGTGCGTTAAAAACGTGGTTTTTTAAAAAAGTTTTTTTTTTATATAAAGTATTATTTTCTACTTTTTAGTCTTCATATATTGCAATCGAATTCACTTGACCTATACTACTTTTAAGTTTTTTGATTGACTTTAATAGTCATGAAATACTATTATCCTGAAAGTAATAAATTTAAATTGAATTATAAAGAGAAATTTTTAAATTTGTCATATTTTAATTCTTTATTGCCTAAAACTCATCATAAATTTAAATTTTGTTTTCTAAATTACAGTACAAAACATTAATATACCTTCTTTCAAATTTATTTACATTTTAAATATTATACATATTATATTATTCTTTTAACGGGTTTTTAACGGTTTTTTTCAAATTTAAATATTTACACTTTTTGTTTTGATTTTCCCATACAAAATTATATTCATTAATTATGCTCTAATTAAACACTTGCAAGCTACGAATGTGTTATTTTATTGTATTGTCATCCAGAATACATTACTCTGAAAAGTTTCAGAGCGATTGGATGACTGGAAGTGGTCGAAATTTCGATTGCAAGATTTGACCCAAACAGATAAATAAACAAACAAACAAACAAGAAAGCAAGCTAAGAAAAACGTGGTAAAATACACTCAGTTAGCAAGAGTGCTAATGATGACTTGGTGAGATGCAGAGAGCAAATGATAGCTGAAGGAAATTGAGGGTGGCGTTTAAGTCGAAAAAAGGTGTGTCGAAACAGGCAACCAATCAGAAGACCCGTTAAGTAAAAATAAGAAGAGGGGAGTTTGAACCTTTTTTCTACCTCCCTATTATATTTTTTCAATATTTTGATTTTATTAATTTTTTATCTCTCTTTGTAAAGACGAAATTATAACTTTAAAATGATTTTAAATGTAATCAATCAAAAGTCAGAAATTATAATTTAAAAAAATCAAAATTCTTCATAAAAAAAAAATGGCTTTTTATTTTTTCTAATACATTTACCGTGTATATAATATATAGAGATTCTTTATTTCATTAGATTGAATATTATTTATTAGTAATTCATTTAATAAATATCTAATCGTTATTTGAAATTTATTTAATTATTATTTTAGAATTTATGATGCTTAATCCAAATTTAATTCGCAGCATGGAACATACGATCAGGACTGTCATTTAGTTGGAGGGGAGCGACCTGAACATTTTTTCAAACTTCTTATTTAAACGGATTTTTATATTTTGATTATTATTATTAATTAATGTATTATATTTGCATCCCGCCTCGTTTTTGTATTAGATATTGTATCAATATTTTTTATATTTAAAATATTTTAAAATTTTTTAATTAATTTCGAAAGAAAATTAAAAATATATTTATACAATTTTTGCTAGTATAATAAAATAAGATCTAATGAAATATATTTATTTTTATCGTCAATTCACAATGTGTCATTTATTATATTATTAATTTGTGAAATGATTACAAATTTTATGTAAAATCCATTCTCTATTCGTTTAGATCAAAAATAATATATTTAATATTTAATATATTGAATATATTTAATACATACTAGAATCAACTCTTGAATATTTTTTTAAACAAGCGGACTATGGACATCTGTATTATTTATTTTTAATGTTTTGACAAAGTCCCTTTTGTTGTTTTCTTCTTTTGTATTATGTATTGAGAAAGGTAAGTTTTGGAAAGGGCCTTTTGTTGTATTATTATTGTTTCTCCTTTTTAAGTTAACAAAATACAAATATTCATTAATTATGCTCTAATTAAACACTTGCAAGCTTCGAATGTGTTATTTTATTGTATTGTCATCCAGAATACATAACTCTGAAAAGTTTCAGAGCGATTGGATGACTGGAAGTGGTCGAAATTTCGATTGCAAGATTTGACGCGAACAGATAAACAAACAAGAAAGCAAGCTAAGAAAAACGTGGTAAAAAAATATGCCTTTGCGAGTTCCGAACTCAGAGTGCAAAGTTATAAGAAGACTAGACTCGGCCAGCAACCGCTTTTGTTTGGAAGCTTCTTATAAGGGTATATATAAGATTTCAAATTTTTGCCACCAGCGCCTCTATGAGCTAGTATGGTAACTAAACTATTTTTAATTAATTAGCATTTCCTGGACACACCTTACCAATTAGCGGTTTTCTAAAGGAAGTCTGACATGCCCTGAGACCTACTGAATATACATAAAAAATTTCATAAGAATCGGTCAAGCCGTTTCGGAGGAGTATGATTTCAAAGTTTTGTGACACGAGAATTTTATATATAAGATATATTATTAAAAACAAATAATCTATTAGTCTGAAATATTGTATTTTGATTTAATATTAATCCTATGTCTTAATCTGTATAAATTGGCATCGAATGAGAAGAAAAGGAAGCTAAATTTAAGAAAAACCTCATATATATATATGTCGTTTATTTATAAATTGGCCTTAGTGCAATCAAGCCAGTTATATCAATGAGGTGTCCTATGATCAGTAGAACGGGTCCTCTCAACCTTTACCTTGATTTTCTTGATCGGAGGTGCTATCAATTAGATTTTCCCCAATGTTGTTCCGGGAGGCTAGGTTGACTTCGTCCCAAAGACCCCACCTAGGGAAATTCCCTTGCCAGGCCCGGGACTTGAACCAGGGACCATGTGAATGTGAGGCAAGTTGGCTACCCATACATCCAATGGCGCCTTTAATTTCATTCCAATTATTCCTTCTAAATAAAAATAAATTTAAAAAATCCTCAAGCCCCTCACCTGCTTTTCCATCAAGTAGTTACTCGGGAGGTTATTAGATGCCACCAAATAAGGTTTGAGACGTTAACACGGGCTTGTCAAGTCTTGTTTATGGTCTGTGCAGGAGGGTGACACACAGATGAGACTTCCTGAAACGGGTAATGTATCATGTATGCGCCGTTAAGAGGCACTGCAGGCGCACAACCTATAACTCTGCAAGCGCCCGATAGATGGCATTACAGGCGTTCGATAGATCGCATAGGAAGGGAAGAGAATAAGTGTCTCACACCTGATCAAACATAGCTGGCATGTGCTATAATCACAGAGCATCCATACCACTGACTATCTTTAAGATGCACCGACTCCGGGTTAAATTTTGAAGCAAAGTTTTAGCACATCGCGCCACCTGGTACTATGAGTCATATACTAATTTTATAAAAAACGTTATAAAAAAGCGGGCTTGTGTGTGTGTGTGTCTGTGTGTATTTTTTATGAAGGGTATTTAAATTTCGGGAATTAAAAAATTGTAGAAAATTTTCTGTTAAATGAAAAATTATCTATATGGAGATAAATATTAGTTTAATTTCCAAATAAATAATTTTTCATTAAACTGAAAATTTTCTACAATCTTTTTATGTAATTAACATATCTAAAAGAAACGAATAATTTTTATGTATATAAACAATATTTATTTGAAAATTAATAAAAATTATAAAATTATATTTACAAATTGTTTGGTGATCTCACTATTAAACATATCTTTTTAACATATTGTTTTTCGCTTGTGCAAATATTTTACAATGTTTGAATTGTTATTATTGAATTTATACAGCTAGATGAAAATAGTAATGTTCTAAATAATAGATAATATATAATACACAGTGGCGCAACCAGAATTTGCTCCTGGGGGGGGTTTTGACTAGCCGCTCCACCTTCCTATGCCCCCCCCCCCCCCCGCGGGCTCACTCAAAGACAAATTTTCATTAAGATTTTTTTTTTTATATTAAATATTTAAAAAAGTTTTGTAAATGAAACACTGATTTTACAAAATCTGGCAAATTTTGTATTTTATTTACTCGTATTCACAGTTTTAGAAAGAAAATATTTTTTTCCAGCTATAAGTAAACCATTTTAGCTTTCCTCATGAAAGAAGGATAGCTTTTACGATGATCGGAAAATTTTTGCTCCGAGATTCTTCGAGATTTCCACTTTTCAGACGGTTCTGAATCCAAACTTGCAAAAAAAAAATTTTGATCCGGCCGGCCGTTCGTTACCAAAATTAAGTCTAAACGAAATGAAATATTATCTTGGGATTTGATATTTAGATGTTTTTTTTGGAATGATGGGCGGGGATTGGATTGTTTTTGGACAAGATGGGACCATAAGTAATGCTAGTTTAAAGAGGTGTCAAAACACATTTTATTGAATTTCTTTATAAATTCCGATTTTTATGAGAATTATCATACTATCGTATTAAATTTAGAGGAAATCGCATTTACTAAAAGTTTCATTATATTCATTTTTACCTAAACTTAATAATAAAGGAGTTATTTATAATAAACTACTTTAAGATGTCGAAAGCTTTTCGTCCGCCCGTAGTGGTAGGATAATTTGAAAAAATTAAACTTAAGAAAATTTAGAAAAAAATAGATTTTATGTGTGGGAACTGAAGCTCACGAATCCCCCCCCCCTGCCTCTTTCCTGGCTACGTGAAAAAATGAAATTCGATTTTAACCCATTGGTGACCAGATATCATGTAGATAAATATAGAAAAAAATATTTTTGAAAGGGTTTTTGGTGTATAAAAATAAATGTTCCCATTTGGGAACGCTGGCTCTACAAATGGGTTAATATATATAAACAAATAAAAAAAATTAACCTTTTCAGTTGTGAAATCAACTATTTCTTTATTGTCTTCTTCGCTATTGCTATTAACACAATCTGTTGTTTCTGAAGGTCCAGCTTCACTATCTAATTCTTAAATGGAAAAGTATTTAAGAATTAATTCACTAATTTAAAAAAAAAATTTAAATCTTACCTTTCTTGTTTTTCTTATTTTGAAAAAAATCTGAAATTAGTCTTCGCTTCATAATCTTTATGAAATTAGCAATTAATGTATGTAGCAATGTGGAAGGGGTTGAATTGGTGTCTAGGGTAAATGTTCTCGATAGAGCAACTTCTTGTTTGCGAATTTCTATAAAATGGTTTATTTACAAATGCCCTACCCGTTGTGGTGGAGAAGGGGGGAGACTTTCTCCTGGACGTCACCAAAGGCCCTGTGGGGGTGAGGGCCTGCGTTTCCGCTATCCCTCTGTTAAATTTTACAACCAGGGATAAGGAAGTGGAGTGAGGAGCTCGAAACATCCCTTGACCTCGGTATCAATTTCCACATGTATTAATAAAAAAAAACTTTTTTATTATACACTAAGTTATATTTTAAGAATTTTTTTTCTTTTCTATTTGAAAACATAATATACAGCAATTTTTTTTTTCTCTCCTGGGGGTTTTAACCCCCAAAACCCCCCCTGGTTGCGCCACTGAATATACAGCAATTATTATTTTTTTTCTCTCCTGGGGGGGGTTTTAACCCCCAAAACCCCCCCCTGGTTGCGCCACTGTAAATACATAATATTTGTTCGAAAATTAATAAAAATTATAAATTTATATTTACAAATTATGTGGTGATCTCACTATTAAACATATCATATTTACATATTGTTTTTATCATATATTGTATTAAATTTTTCTCTTGTGAGACGTATAAATTTACATCTTTGAAAATAGTTTTATTATTAAATACACAAAACATACTATCTTGGGGTACTTTCTGAGGTATCACTCCACGGTTTAACTTTTTCTTCTCGCTTGTTGTAAAATCGCTGTTTTCATGATTAATCCATCTGAGAAATGATAACAAATAATTTTAAAATAGTTTAATATATGTGTTTGGAATATCGCGAATTTTAAGTACATAGGTTGAACGACAGGTTATAAATATGGTCTGTTTAATAAAAACATAGCCTATTGTCTTGGATCAGGTATACGAGGAAATAGAAGAATAGTTAAAATAGAAAGAGAGTCATTCATTTTCAATAGAATTTCATTTTCAATAGACAATGAATAGAATATAATTTTTGGAGGAAAATCTAAAAAAATAATTTTTTTCATATTTATATATTTATATATGCATATATTTAAAAAATAATTTATTAAAATATATATCATACTAGCTGCCCCGAGCGCCTTCGGCGCTCTCCGCACCTAGACGGGGGCTCCGCCCCCTTTACCCCCCGAGTAAAAGGTTTTCATCCATTTTGTTTCAATCAGTATATTACATAAAACATTCATTTCTTTTTGTGTTCTTTTATTTAAAATACATTTTAATTTAATCACTAAATTAATTATATATATTATTATTGTATATGTTATATCTATTTATCTATGTGACTCTAAGGAACTCGAAAGTTCTAGGCCGCAGCAACCACATTTCTCCAAGTGTCCTTATCCTGAGCCCTTGTCCCATCTCTCTTACGTCCCTTCCTACACGTCCTTGGTCTTCCAAGCGGACGTTTGCCAATCCAAAATCTTTTTCCTCTCCCATTCTAGCCGCGTCCCCTGCCTATCGCAGCTTTTTCGCTTTTATAACCCTAACTATTTCTGAAGATGCATAGAGGTCATGCAATTCCTCGATGTGCAGTCTCCGCCATTCCCCGATGACCTCATCTTTCTTTGGCCAATAAATTCTGGAAAGAATACTCTGGATCTACTCTCATCTCCCAGGGTCATAGACCTTGCGTCCCACCCATATAATACAACAGGCAAAATAATTGGTTTATATATTTTAATTTTGATTCCTTTTGATAATAATTTTGATGAGATAAGCCTCTTTACTGCATGATAACAGGCGTTTCCCGATTACAACTTCGATTTAAATATATATATTCTTCTCAAATATTATTATCCTTCGTGATTACATTCAATTTTTCTACATATTCAATTTCTACATTTTGTATATAGATTTTGTTACTAAATATTTTTTCTTATCACCATTAATTTCAATCTGAATTAGAAGAAAATTATAAATTACCTCCTCTTCCAGCCCATTTACCTATCCAGGCATCTTAATTTCTTAACACTCCGTTTTTTTAAATTTAAAATAAAAGGAGATAAATAGTTTTAAATTATATTCGAATGGTCTATTATATTCTATATATCAGTATTTTTTTCTGAATTTAATACCAACTTGATTTTCAAAATGTTCCATTCGTTATCCATATGATTGATTACATGTGTTAAAATTTAAAAAAATTCAAATATTCTAATTTTTAAATTTAAATACAATTGAATATTATTTTTTATTAATATCATATCAAAAAAGAGAATTTATTAAAAATTAAAAATAAAAAAAGAAGCCTATTAATAAAAAAATATAATAGAATACAATAATTTTGATTTAAAACAAATTTTAATTTAAAAAAGAAATTTGAACTTGGCAGGTTTTCGTGCTCTACGTAACACTAGATTAATTGTATAATTATATTTATTATTTAAATATATAAATTAACCTGCTAAGTTCAAATTTCTAAGTATTATAATTTTAGATATTTTAAACCAAGTACCTACGTATTTTAACAACTATACCATATTTTAAGTTGGGTGTATGGTAAAGTGAATTTCGGCCAGATGGACCGTTGACGCGAATAAAGTGGCGTGTCTGGATGCAGGAGTCGGAGGACTGGGTGTGGTGGCGATTCTTGGGAATGCCAAATGTTTACCAGTGGATCAGGCTGTTGATGAAAATGATTATGATTGATTTTAAAGTGCATCTAAACTTGGCATTGGGATGGATTTGAACCCTTTTTTAGGCAAACAAATAGCCGATAGGAACTTGGCCCCCTTTTTAACAGGTATGTTTTTGATTAGATTTCAATACTTTTTTGTAAGAAAGCTTCCTATTTTTTCCTTTGTGTGCCGCGCCCGCGTCCATTCTTAGCCTTTGAAGTAATTTTGTGTTTAAAAAAATTGCAAATTTTTTTAAATTAAAATTATATTATATTAAATATAATAATTTTATTTGTTCTTTTATTTTATAGTTCTGAATTTCCAACTTGTATTGAATAATAAATAATTAGAACTATTAATATTAATTGAAAATTATATAGAAACTGTTAAGTTATAACAATAAAAATAAACAAACTAATTAATTTAAATTATAAAGTAAAATGGTTTAACACTATTATATATATTTATAATTTACACCTAACGCTACTTGTATAGGTAAAATGTCACTTCCGGTAGTCAGATCATGATGAAATTTGGTATCTGAATTTTTTTCATATTTTTAAATCTATATACAAAATATGAAGCAAATATCTCGAAGCAAACTGGTACTTTACTTGAAAGGTAAACGCAACCAGTGTAGGTAAAGTGCCACTTCCGGTTAACCGATTTTGACGAAATTTTAAAAGAAATCTACAAACTGTGAATAATATCGGTGTACCAAATTTCGAAGTCCTAGCTTGATTAGTTTCTGACAAAACCAATGAATTCGTTTGAATTCGTTAAAATCGCATTGATATTCGATTATAACAAGTCAAGCTTGACCGATTTCTTAAATTTCATAATTTTTTGTTAACCTACTTATAACACACGACCTGTATGCCAAATTTCATAGCGCTAGGACAATTGGAAATACCCTAAGAATTTTGTTGACCAATCAGTGAATCAGTTCCAAAATAAGCTATTTTCACAGGGTCATATTTCAGGATCTACTGAAGCTATAACTATGAAATTTGGCATACTGCTTTAGTTCTAGTATATGACTACGGAGATAAAATTTTATCTCTGTACTTGCAATAGGCACTGAGATACAGGGGGGTCAAAAGTGACTCCAAACCATTCGTGTAAATATACTTACGGCTTGCTGGAACTTGGCCGGCGCACTGCCGTGCGCATAGATTCAAGTATAATAAATCATCTAAGTTTACGCCTAAATATTTAACTAATCGTTTGTTAGGGATGGTTTCATTTTCAAATTTGATTTGAAATTTGTTCCAATTTTTTTTTAAATTAGAGTTCCCTTTGTCTAAGGTTGTTCTAAATAGGATTGTTTCACATTTGTGTAGATTAATTTTTAGTTTCCATGTGTCATAAAATGAATTGGTTTTTTCAAAAAGTGATTGTAGTTCTGTTTGTATTTTTGAAGGTTTTTTCCCTGAAACATACACTATGAGATCGTCAGCGAAGGCAATGGCTTTTTTATTTGGAGAAGTATTTAGTTCGAAGCATTCTAAGATTTCGCTTATGTAAATATTGAATAATATTGGAGAAATTACTGTCCCCTGTTGCAAACCGTCGCTTACATCAAATGCAATTGAAGATTCTTCTTTAAAGTTGGTGACTTTAAAAGACCTTCCCTCGATCATATCAGAGATCATTTTTATTAAATTTCTATTAAATCCTTTTTTGAGCATTTTGAAAATTAGTCCATCTCGCCAAACCGTGTCGAAAGCCTTTTCTACCTCAATTAGGCATGCACCTACACTTTCTTTATTATTAAGGGCCCAATGTATATCCGAGGTTAATTTAGTGATAGCGTGAACGGTTGAATGTTTGGCTCGAAATCCGAATTGAGCTTCTGGTAGAATTTCGTTTTCTTCGCAAAAAGAGATTAGTTTATTATTTATTACTCTTTCGAATACTTTTCCAATATTAGGTAATAAGCTAGTAGGTCGAAAATTTAATAATGATTTAGAATTGTTTTTTTTTGGAATTGGAATGACTTTTGCCTGTTTCCAGGCTTGGGGAAAATATCTATTGTTTAAACAGTTATTGAATATAATAGTATAATATTGAGAAATTTTTTTTGGTATATGTTTTAGAGCTACATTTGGAATTTGGTTATTACCTGAGGATCTTTTGTTGTTTAATTTTTTAAATAGTGTGCTTACAAAGCTTTCATTTGTAAGAAGTTGTTCATTGTCATCTGAAGGGTCAAGTGAAGAATTATAAATTGAAAATTGACATATTCCACTTCCGTTTTCTTTTTCTATTTCGTTTTTTAAATTATTAAAGTGTTTATTTACGATGTTGGAAAGCCCTGGTTTGCCTAAGTGTTCGTTTTGTTTGTGGATCAATGAGAAATGACTTCCTAATACATTCAATATATTGTCTCTATCGTGTATTGTGAATTCGCCCTTTTTATTTTTATGAATAGAAAGGGTATCTATTTTTACTTTCCCGCATACTTCGTATAAGGGAAGTATTGGAATCGTCAAAAATTTCGACTTCGAGATTTCGATAGATCTTGACGTTTTAGACCTCCCTGAGTCGGAAAATACCATTTTTCGAATTATGTCTGTGTGTGTGTATGTATGTATGTATGTATGTATGTATGTATGTATGTATGTATGTATGTATGTATGTAATGTCTGTAAGCAAATTTACTCAAAAACTAATCAAGCTAGGACTTCGAAATTTGGTACACCGATATTATTCACAGTTTGTAGATTTCTATCAAAATTTCGTGAAAAACGGTTAACCGGAAGTGGTACTTTACCTACACTAGTTGCGTTTACCTTTCAAGTAAAGTACCAGTTTGCTACGAAATATTTGCTTCATATTTTGTATATAGATTTAAAAATATGAAAAAAATTGAGATACCAAATTTCATCATGATCTGACTACCGGAAGTGACATTTTACCTATACAAGTAGCGTTTCTTTTTTACCGACCGACGATAGTAAGGGAGGTATTGTTTTCACACCAAATTTCACCTATGGATATTTTTAGGTACATATCTCCACGAATCATGCATTTTCTTAACAGAAAAAAGTATTTTTAGCATGATGTCTGTCCGTCCGTCCGTCCGTCCGTATAGATGTGTACAGCCTGAACGGCTCAACGGATTTTGATGAAATTTGGTATATTTACTTAATACATCAGTAGGATGAATTGATCAACTTTTGGTGCAAATCCGGAAACCGGAAGTGCTAGTATTGCCGATCGAAGAGAGGAAGTGAAGGGTTATTTTCATATCAAATTTCACGTGAGGACATATCTCCACGTGTTATGCACTTTGTATTGGTTTTATCCACGAGAAAAATCATCTTCATTAGTTTTTTCTTAATTTAAAATTATATGACGTCACCCAGCACTTCATGACGTCACAGCCAGCCCTTATTTATTATAAATAAAATAAAATTAAAAATATTTATATTATATCCATATCTGATTTTTTTACATTTAAAATATCAGTTAACCGGAAGTAGCACTTTATTCTATATATATATATATATATATATATATATAAATGTTACCAAATATCAATTTTGACACCAATAAACTAATACGAACTGGTTCTTTATCAATACCAAGTTTACACATTCTAAATATTCATTCACAACTCTTTATACCTATTTATATGCGGGAAAGTCTAGGGGAGGACACTCCCGCTTATTGCATTTGTTAAGATATTTGTTTTATTGTCTGGAATTTCTAGAATAGAAGGGAAAGCTGTTTGTTTTTTTCTAAATATATTATTTAATTGGGGGAATGTTTTAAGTGAATCGTTATGTGGGATGTTTTTAATTTTTTCAGACCAGTAATTGTTAGTCGATTTTTTGAATTCTTTTGCCAATTGTTCTTATACTTCAGATAAGAGTTTTTTTATAACCATAAATTCAATAGAATTTTTGTTTTTACCTTGTGAGAGATATTTATTCCTCTCTTTGAATAGGTAATTTTTGTGCTTCTGAAGTTGCTGAATTCTTGGGTTTATATAAATTTCTACTGAATTTTTTTGTTTAATTTTTGGGACTGAAATATTTATGGCTTTTAGGATGTGTTCATCAATGTTTTTTATATGAGAGTCGATTTCTTTGTTATTCAAGTTTGAGTAACGGGGAATATACAATTCGCAACTTCTATTAAGGTGATTAGCAAATTTGGACCAATTTGCTTTTTTATAATTATAAGAGATTTTGTGATTATTTATTTCGAAAAATGTTTGGGCAGAATTGAATTGAATTTCGGCTAAAATTGCGTTATGATCACTGTCGTATGGAATAATTGGTAGTTTTTTATTTTCGATTTCATTTATAATTTCTATTCTAGCGTCTATTGCAAATAAATCTAAATAAGAATTCGCGCTTGGGAAGGAGGGGCGGTTTGAAGAATATATATTTAATTTGTATTGTATTTCATTCTCATCTATCCACTTACAAAATTTTTTTCCTCTAGTGTTGCTAGAGTTATTACCCCACTTATTATGTTTGGCATTTAGGTCACCCCCTATTATATAATAATGAGCATTGTTTTTTAAATCTAGTGTATTGAAAATATTATCCCACTCTATTATGAAATTATTATCATCCCCAGCAGGAGCATATGTTGAAATTATGAATAGAGCCTCACCTTTTGTAAGATTAATTTTTATAATTGATGTTTCTAATACGTTTTGTAATTGGATTCTATTTATTGTTTTATATTTAATGGATTTTTTAATCAATATGCCAATACCCCCACCCCTAATGGAATTTGGCCTGTCTGTTCTAATAATATCGTAATCTTTGAATTCTAATTTGTGATTTTTGTTAAGTTTTGTTTCGGATAATAGTACTATATCTGGGTCTAATTTTTTTAATAGATTCAACAAATTATATCTCCTTTGGTTTGATATGATCAAGTTCACATTTAAGGTAATGACTTTTATAGATTTATTGCTTCTAGTGTTCATGGCGAAAGCGAATACATTTTTGTGAGATTAATAATACTTAATGAGTTTGATTCAATGTCCATACACATTTTTTGTAATATAGTTTGAATTTCACTCATAAATTTATTCAAATTCTCGTTATTATTATTGTTATTGTTTTGATTTTTATTCTCATTATTTTTAAATAATTCAGAAAATTGCGTATTGGGCCTAATATAATTATTTATTTTTTCAAGTTTTTCTTTTTTAATTTGTTGCTAGCTCGCTCGGCCAGGAACCGCTTTTGTTTGCAAGTCTTCTATTAGAATTTATATACATGTCAAATTATCGCCACCAGCGCCTCTATGAGCTAGTATGGTAACTAAACTATTTTTAATTAATTAGCACTTCCTGGACACCTTACCAATTAGCGGTTTTATGAAGGAAGTCTGACATGCCCTGAGACCTACTGAATATACATAAAAAATTTCATAAGAATCGGTCAAGCCGTTTCGGAGGAGTATGATTTCAAAGTTTTGTGACACGAGAATTTTATATATAAGATATATATAAGATAATATATTATATATAGTATATAATTTAATATATATATATATATATATATATATATATATATATTTCTGAAATTAATTTTAAATTATATAAATATATTAGAAATTAATTTAATATAATTTAACATATAATAATATATTCAAATATTTTATTTTATATATGCATAATTCAGTAATACTGATTAATAATGTAAATATAAATAACAATATTTAATATGGCAAATATGTAAAATTTTGTAAAAAAAACCTGTTTTTCGACGACTTCCAATCATCGGATTTTCTTGAAACTTCACCAACAGCTTTGCTCTCGATGATAATACAATATTATCATTTCTATGAGCTTCTAATTGCTACAATTTGAATGAAATAATCCAAAATTATTCCTATATATAAAAATTCAAAATGTCGGATGTAAACAAAATTAGCTGGAGTGTCTCCACTCGACTATCTCGCAATTTGAATTGGATTAAATAACATAATATATTATTTTTAAATTAAATTTAATTAATTATAAATTATAAATAATAAATATTAAACAGGCGCATGTTTGGCTTTTTGTTGATGGCACCATTGCACGTGTTGGCGCGTGAGATTTGCAGTGTTAAAAAATTAATTCTGGTACTTTCAGCAATTCAATCAAGCTGAAATTCTATATATAGCAGTTTTATACAATTATTAATCATGTGAAAAATTATCAAACATATATTTTTATTTTTACGGTCACTTTAGAGGAAACAAAATCAAAACGTTGTAGGTAATGACCCTCTTCCGGTTGACCTACATTTCTCAAAAGTTGATAGAAAACTATGAATTTTGAATAATGTCCATGTACCAAATTTCATCATTCTAGCTCAAACCGTTTTTGCGTAATCTTGCCTACATACATACACGCACACATACACACACACACACAGACATTTTTCTCAACCTTAGTGAAAATGATTCAGGAACCTTCAAAAAACATCAAAATCTCAACATCGAAAATTTTCGTGATCGCAATACTATCTCTGGCGAGATAGTAAAAATGTAAACAAAAAAACATAAAATCCCCAACTTTATAAATATAAATATTTAGTACACATTCATTTCTTAAATTATACTTCATAAATTTAATTAATATGAGTAAACTAAAATCGATTGCAAAATTTGAAGACTAAAAAGTAGAAAATAATACTTTATAAAAAAAAAATTTTAAAAAAACCACGTTTTACTAACGGACTAAAAACGAGAAAATAATTTTTTTCTGCAAATCCATACTGACATTACATAAAAGAGATCTGATTTGAATCAAACTGTCCATAACGTAAAATATGTCTAAAATATCCTGTTTCTAATAAAAATATAGAAAATATATAAATCTCAAAATAAACATTAAAACCACGCATAATATAATTTGACGAATGATTATTGATCTTTATCAAAAATATTAAATTTAATGCTCGAAAGAATTTAAATTAAAAAAATCTATTGGACTACTAATATTATTCCCTTTTACAAGTGGTCTGATAAAAAATTTGATATTTGAAAAGTTTGATAGTATAAGTTAGTATCTTAAACAATTTTTAAATATATTAAATATACGATAAATTTTCTAATGATTAACTAATAATATTCCCTTTTACAAAAAGTCTGTTAAATACTTAATAGGTAATATTTATAAAAATTATATCACGAAACTTATCCTATCGTATTACTAATAATATTCCCTTCTACAAGAATTTTGGTGAAAACTTAAGCCTTAAAAAATACAACGATTGATGCTAAATAAAAAAGTCGTGGGACTGGCCGACAGAAGTGAAAACTTGTGCATAAGAAATTTGAAAGCAGACGGAATGCGCACCAGCTTCACGAGAAAAAACTGATTATTATTACAAAAATATTAAAAATACGATGTGAATGAATATATATATATATCTATATATATAAAAAGCAATGCCTGTCTGTCTGTCTGTCTGTCTGTGTGTGTGTGTGTCTGTCAAATACTCAAAAACTACCCGTCCGATTGCGATGAAACTTTCAGGAATTGTTGTGGGCGTCCCAGGGAAGGTTTTAGTGTAGTTAAATCTAAAATTAATTTATCCAAAATTAATTTAATTAGTAATATTTTGGTAAAAGTCTATTTATGGTTACCATGGTTATATTGAAAAATTTACAATAAATAAATAAAAATAATTGGAAATCTTTTCAACTTATTATTTTGATAAATTTTATTAATATTTTTAATTTTTTTCAAACTGCCAAAAATAACATACCCATAATAATAGTTGTAATAAAAATAAAAATATAAATCACAATGTAAGTAAAATATTGAATCGTTTTATTTATATTGTTTCAATTATTGTTTGAATATTTATTAAATTTATATATAGATTAATTTACATGTTTAAATGTATATTTAATAAATTTATTTATTGATTCTTAATATTAATAATTCCAATTACTTTCTTGAAAATTTTTGAAGTGAAAACTTCTTTAGCGGCGTTGAGCACTTTTGCGGGATGGGGAAAAAATATAGATTTCGCGTGAGATTCCAAAACGACACCGACCAGACCCGACCGGACGACCCACCGACCGACCGATATACGCATGCGCAATACGCCAGAATGTTAGACACTAAACTTCTGATACATTCTTTACGAAATTTTACATATTTGCCATATTAAATATTATTATTTATATTTACATTAATAATCAGTATTACTAAATTATGTATATATAAAATAAAATATTTTAATATATTATTATGTGTTAAATTATATTAAATTAATTTCTAATATATTTATATAATTTAAAATTAATTTCAGAATATATATATATATATATTAAATTATATACTATATATAATATATTATATAATATATATTTTAATAAATTAATTTTTAAATATGTGTGTGTGTGTGTGTGCGACCGTAAAAATAAAGATATATGTTTGATAATTTTTCACATGATTAATAATTGTATAAAACTGCTATATATAGAATTTCAGCCTGATAGAATCGCTGAAAGTACCAGAATTAATTTTTTTACACTGGAAATCTCACGCGCCAACACGTGACGTGGTGCCATCAACAAAGAGCCAAACACTCCACTATCCACTCGAATATCTCGCAAATTTGAATTTGATTAAATAATATTTATTAATTTAAATTAAATTAAATTAATTAAATTATAATTTAATAAATATTATTTATAACGTCAAAAACATCAAAATCTCAACATCGAAAATTGAATTGCTGAAAGTACCAGAATTAATTTTTTAACACTGGAAATCTCACCCGCCAACACGTGACGTGGTGCCATCAAAAGAGAGCCAAACTTTCGCTGGTTTAATAAATATTATTTATTAATTTTAATTTATAATTGAATTAATTTAATTTAATTTAAATTAATATATGTTATTTAATCCAATTCAAATTTGCGAGATATGCTGAATATGCTTTTAAATAAAAAAAATTTTCAAGAAAGTAATTGGAATTATTAATATTAAGAATCAATAAATAAATTTATTAAATATACATTTAAACATGTAAATTAATCTATATATAAATTTAATAAATATTCAAACAATAATTGAAACAATATAAATAAAACGATTCAATATTTTACTTACATTGTGATTTATATTTTTATTTTTATTACAACTATTATTATGGGTATGTTATTTTTGGCAGTTTAAAAAAAATTAAAAATATTAATAAAATTTATCAAAATAATAATTGGAAAAGATTTCCAATTATTTTTATTTATTTATTGTAAATTTTTCAATGTAACCATGGTAACCATAAATAGACTTTTACCAAAATATTACTATTTAAATTAATTTTGGATAAATTAATTTTGGATTTAACTACACTAAAACCTTCCCTGGGACGCCCACAACAATCCCTGAAAGTTTCATCGCAATCGGACGGGTAGTTTTTGAGTATTTGACAGACACACACAGACAGACAGACAGACAGACATATATATATATATTCATACACATCGTATTTTTAATATTTTTGTAATAATAATCAGTTTGCTGAAAAAAATAATTATGAATTTTATATATATATATATACGTATATAAATTTCATTTTTATCGTGAAGCTGGTGCGCATTCCGTCTGCTTTCAAATTTCTTACGCACAAGTTTTCACTTCTGTCGGCCAGTCCCACGACTGCCAATTCGACTTTTTTTTATTTAAAAGCATATTCAGCATATCTCGCAAATTTGAATTGGATTAAATAACATATATTAATTTAAATTAAATTAAATTAATTCAATTATAAATTAAAATTAATAAATAATATTTATTAAACCAGTGAAAGTTTGGCTCTTTTTTGATGGCACCACGTCACGTGTTGGCGCGTGAGATTTCCAGTGTTAAAAAATTAATTCTGGTACTTTCAGCGATTCTATCAAGCTGAAATTCTATATATAGCAGTTTTATACAATTATTAATCATGTGAAAAATTATCAAACATATATCTTTATTTTTACGGTCACACACACACACACATATTTAAAAATTAATTTATTAAAATATATATTATATAATATATTATATATAGTATATAATTTAATATATATATATATATATATATATATATATTCTGAAATTAATTTTAAATTATATAAATATATTAGAAATTAATTTAATATAATTTAACATATAATAATATATTAAAATATTTTATTTTATATATACATAATGTAGTAATACTGATTATTAATGTAAATATAAATAATAATATTTAATACGGCAAATATGTAAAATTTTGTAAAGAATGTATCAGAAGTTTAGTGTCTAACATTCTGGCGTATTGCGCATGCGTATATCTGTCGGGTCGATCTCACCGGTCGGGTCGTTTTGGAATCTCACGCGAGTTCTATACTTTTTCCCCATCCCGCAAAAGTGCTCAACGCCGCTAAAGAAGTTTTCACTTCAAAAATTAATAAAGGAAATCATATTTGAATAGAAAAATTATTATTTGTTGCGCCCCACGTTTTACGTTATGGACAGTTTGATTCAAATCAGATCTCTTGTATGTAATGTCAGTATGGATTTGCAGAAAAAAATTATTTTCTCCTTTTTAGTCCGTTAGTAAAACGTGGTTTTTTTAAAATTTTTTTTTATAAAGTATTATTTTATATATAATTTGTTTACCAGAGCATCTCGTTCCAATTGTTCATTTATTGATAAAAGAATTTTACAAAAATCTGTATAACTACCATTGTCTTTTCAAAAATTTCCTAAAATTTCATTGGTGGTTATCTTTTTTGCATACAAAAGAGAAGAATGGAGGGGCTTGGGGCGGAGTCCCACAAATAAAGTTGAAGACTCGGTTTTTAAACATTCTTTCTTGGGTTCTCGACATGTTCACCTCGAGATTAGAACAAGTTAAAGTGTATCTTAACATGGTGATTTAAATAATTATATTCATTATTATTATTATTATTATTATTATTTCTTATTCTACAATCAATGAAATTCTATCATCGTAGAAGAAGAAAGAACAACTCTGCCTTTTCATAATAAAATTCATAATGAGCTGACTTCACCACCTGGACAAATGTGAGTAAAATTTTAATTTATTTATTAATTTATGTTTCCATATGGAGATTGTTTTTTGTTATTTTTCGCGTTTGTAAAACAATAATGGTTGATTAATTTATTCGTAATATATATTCTACATCAATATATTCATAATAAATTTTATAATTTTATTCAAATTAATTTATAATAAATTTTATAATGTATATCTTAAATTATTATAAAATAATGAATCATTCGTGTATATTTATTTTCCATATGGAGATATTTTTTTAATGTTTTTGGCATGTGAAAAACAATAATGATTAATTAAAGGATCGTAATATATATTTGTACATGAATATATTCAAAATAATTTTATAATTCAATTCAAGTAAAATTTATAGAAAATTTTATTAATTTAATTTAATCAAATTTATGTTATAATAAATTTTACAATTTAAAATCATTTAAATTTCTAGTAAATTATTTCTTATATATTAATATTTAATATTTCCTAGCTTATATATCTTATGAACATAAATTAAATAGGGACTTATTCTTAATAATAATAAAAACACGAATAAAGCAATAAACTATGAAATTGAACCCAATTGTTTAACCTCAAACTTGAGTACCGCATCATTTAATCAGTCACGTGAGATGCTATTTCAAATTTCATTTATAATAATCGATTTTTTCAAATTATATAAATGTGTATTCCATAATCCAAAAACAAAATTAAGAGTATAATTTACGCTTGATCGGATTTTTTAAATATCTTTTTTTATTTTAAACATTTAAAAATAGCTTTTTTTATATTATTTTTATTTATTTTAAATTAAAAATATCTACTATGAAAAAAATGTAATATTCATAATATATTTAATATAAGATGAGAGACTAGAAGAAAAAAATACTATTAATAATAAAGACGTTTACCTGATATAAAGACTCGTGGTCTCTAATTCCACATGTGATAAATTATTAGGTATCATTATCTTTCTTCTGAATGCTTATTGAACAACTAGAAATTTTAGAAAAAAATCTAAATTAAAGAAGAAAAATTTAAAGATTATTTTTTAAATATTTTGAGATATGATTCCAATTAATTTTTTTTTTTAATATTAAAATAAATAATAAATAATTATTAAAATAAATAATAAAATTTTTTGTGTTATAATTTATAAAAGAAGATCTAAAATTTCTAAATTTAAACTATCATCGCTTTATTTATTTATTTATTTATTTTATAAAAATCGAATTATAATAGTAATAATTTATTTATTTTATAAAAATCGAATTATAATAGTAATAATCAATTTTCAAAATTGTAATTATATATTTAATAAAAGTTATTTTAAAATAAAAATAACTTATAGTACAGGGATGAGCAACCCGCGGCCCGCATGCGGCCCTTTAAAGATTTTTCTGCGGCTCGCCGAGCATTTCTAAAATAGAATTTTATTATTCGTCTCGATTATTTATAAACAATATTATGTTTATTAGTATATATCTATAATAATAAAAGCAAGTGTAATGTGTCTGTTTGTCTGTCTGACCGAGCTCTCCAGGCAAATCTATCGCACGCAGGGACATGGAATTTTTTACACGGAAGCACAAAGGGGCTGGCCACCAGACCTCGAAGCCCGATTTTCGATTTTTTAATTAGAAAAATTTTAAAAAAATTATAAAGAATATATAATTAAAAATAGTTTACATCGTAGAGGCGCTGGTGGCGATAATTTGGCGGTAATTTAAATTCTGAACAATGTGCAGACAAAAATCTTTTTATATATCTATTGATATTTTTATATATCTATTGATATTTTTATATATCTATTGATATTTTTATATATCTATTGATATTTACAATATTGGCCTTTTAAACTTTGAAAACATTCACATTACGGCTATAATTTAATACTATTAATTTTTAAGATTATTTTAATTAAGAAAATTTGATCTCATAATTGGATTTTCACGTAAGATTTTAATATATAATATATTTTTTAATATTATTTTTATAGTAGTTTAGTGTTATGCTAATTTTATATTTTATTTTTTAATTAGTATCAGAGAGAATAATATTTGCAAAGAATTTAAATCGAGGTTGCAATCTGGAAATTATTATCAAAGGGGATCAAAATTATTAAATTATTAATTGTATTATATGGGTGGGAGGCATGGTCTATAACCCTGGGAGATGAGAGTAGATTCAGAGTATTTGAGAATAGGATTCTTCCCAGCATTTATGGGCCAAAGAAAGATGAGGACACCGGGGAATGGCGGAGACTGCATAACAAGGAATTGCATGACCTCTATGTATCTCTAGATATAGGTAATAAAATAGGGAAGACTGGGATCGGCAGGGCACATGGCTAGAATGGGAGAGGAAAGATATATTGGTGGGGAGTTCTCGATTGGAAAACGTCCGTTTGGAAGACCAATTGTGAACAGGGTGGACAATGTAGGAAGGAACGTGAGAGAGATGGGACAGGGTAGGAGTTAGATGGTTATAGCTCAGAATAGGGACACTCGGGGGGGGGGGGTACAGGGTGTGGAGAGCGCCGAAGGCGCTCGAAGCAGCTAGTATATATATAGGTATATATAAAGCTTTGTAAATTATTAGTAAGTGCGGCCCGCCACAAAATTTTAAAATTTAAATTGGTCCGTGGGTTAAAAAGGTTGCTCACCCCTGTTATAGTACATATAGAGAAAAGTGTAAAAAATATTTTTTATTTAATACATTTTATAGATACCAATCGAATGTTGAATATATATGTGATTTAAAATTATTATTCTCTAAATATTTTTTTAATTTTAATATTTTGTTTTTTTTTTCTTCATTAAAAATTTCATGAATAAGTATAAAAGTTACTCAAAAAAATTTAAAAAAAAACAAATAAATATTTTTAATAATAATATATTAAAAACATTTTCTATTCCTGCTTTTGCAGGTGTTTGTTTTATAAATTAAGTCTCGTGTATAAATGTAGGGATAGTTCGAGGGTCAAGAGAAGGACACATTGTTCTTTTCCTTTAATTTATTTTCATGAAAATCGCTAAAAATCTATAAAAAATCTAATAAAAAAAAATTAATATTTAAAATTATAATTGTTTATGCTTTTAATATTCGCAAAAATGATCGGCATATTTTTAACAGTGGGGGAAGATCTTTAATTTAACTGATATGAATTCGATAATACTATAATAATCAAATGAAGTGAAATACTTGTATTTTAGTTATTTATTTTAATTATAATACAAATATGTCTTAATAATAAATTTAAATTTATTTATATTAAAATTCTTTAAAAAAATTTTAACTAAAAAATAAAATTGAATTTACCATTTTAGAAATATAAGTACTTAATGATTAATGTGTATAAAATTTATTATTTATTTTTAATTTTGGGGTTAAATTATTTTTGGGAGGCAATTCAATTATATACGATTTGTTTACCTGAGCATTTCGTCCCAAATTGTTCATTTTTTGATAAAAGAATTTTACAAACATCCCTATAACTACCGTTATGTCTTTTCAAAAATTTCCTAAAATTTCATTGGTGGTTATCTTTTTTGCATACAAAAGAGAAGAATGGAGGGCTTGGGGCAGAGTCCCACAAATAAAGTTGAAGACTCGGTTTTTAAACATTCTTTCTTGGGTTCTCGACATGTTCACCTCGAGATTAGAACAAGTTAAAGTGTATCTTAACATGGTGTTTGAAATAATTTTATCATTATTATTATTATTATAATTGTAGAATGAATGAAATTCAATCATCGTAGAAGAAAAAAGATCTCTGCAAATATCATAATAAAATTCATAATGAGCTGATTTCACCAACTGGACAATTGTGAGTAAAATTTTAATTAATTAATTTATTTATTTATTAAATTATAAAATAATTAAACATTTTTGTAATTAGAAAATGGGACAAATAGTAAAAAACAATCGTGTATATTTATTTTCCATATGGAGATATGTTTTTAATATTTTTGGCATGTAAAAAACAATAATGATTAATTAAAGGATTGTAATATATATTTGTACATGAATATATTCAAAATAATTTTATAATTCAATTCAAGTAAAATTTATAGAAAATTTTATTAATTTAATTTAATCAAATTTATATTATAATAAATTTTAAAATTTAAATTTTTAGTAAATTATTTGTTATATTAATATTTAATATAAAATAAATTTTACAATTTAAATTCATTTAAATTTCTAGTAAATTATTTCTTATATATTAATATTTAATATTTCATAGCTTATATATCTTATGAACATATATTAAATAGGGACTTATTCTTAATATTAATAAAAACACGAATAAAGCAATAAACCCAATTGTTTAACCTCAAACTTGAGTACCGCATCATTTAATCAGTCACGTGAGATACTATTTCAAATTTTATTTATAAAATATTTTTTATAATAATCCATTTTTTCAAATTATCTCGTAAATATATACCATAATCCAAACACAAAATTCAGAGTATAATTTACGCTTGATGGGATTTGTAATTGTATGGGAATATTATTTTAAAAATTTAAAAATTATATAAACAACAAAATTTATTCATACTAATAATCATATAAATTAAATATTGGAATAAATTTTCTAATAAAATTTTTATTTTTAGATAATGGCAACAAGAAAATTACTAATGAAATTAAAAGAGATGGCATTGAATTATGTAACAAAATTACCACTTAGGTGAATCCATCGACTTATTAATGAAATCACTAAATATTTGCGGATCGATTTTTTATCGATAATTTTAGATAACATTTTATATAAAAAATTATCGAAGTGTAAAGAAATTTAATTTTTACAAATGAAGAATCAATTTTTCTCGATGAATTTGGTCAATTCGATTAAAGTTTATTTTCAAAGTTTTCATTGTCTACGTATTTTAAAAATAAATATTGAAAACTCGAATTTTAAAAAAATATTACCAAATTGTTTAAATCTTGAAAAGCTGTATCTGGAAAAATCTAAATTATAACAAAAGATATTAAGAATTTAATACCTCACCAAAATTTAAAGAAAATTGTATTTGAGTCATTTACATTTATGTAAAAGACTTTTTTATACTGTCATTTTTATTTTCAAGCTCTCAATCATTAAAAAGTGTGATCATATATCATATCGAACATGAAAGAAATCAATTTTGATTCTTTTAAAAAATTTATTTAATCATTTCTTAAATTAAATGAATTTGTTTTCCCTTTTAAATCCAATATTTGGTCTTTTCTAACCTTAAATTATTTATTAAAACTAATAATTTGGACGTAAAATTGAAATAAATAAATATATAAATCAAAAAAAAAAAATATAAATCAAAAAAAAAAATCTTCATTTTATGTTTATCATATTTATGTTATGATCAAGAATGAGGATGCTATCAGAAAACCGTGTATGACCAAGTGGATATTCTAAGTGAAATTGCGATAGAACAATCGTAAGCAGAAAAAATGTAAAACTGACAACAGGTGTTTTATGGTCATATCTCAAGAACATCGAATCCCATTTAAGATCTGTGATGTAAAAAGAAAAAAAAACGGAAGGTGTTTTAACAGCTAAAGACATAATGACGTGTAAGCTGCCAGAAACCGGATGAAGAGCTGTTAAAAACTTATCAATTAATTAAAATTTAGGGAGATTTCTACATCTTCCAAAAATAAATTCATTTCATAAAAAACTGAAAAACGTAAGTAAAATATAATAAATTTATTACAAGAAATTGTATTATTTTATTACAAGAGTATATAAAAAATATCTTTTATTACAAAAATTTACTTAATTACAATTTTAATTTTTAGATAATTGCATCACTACGACGTCTTGTGACCTTCATTATTATTTACTATATATATCTCTATTATTTGGTGGACCTTCAGTATTCCTGTGATTCAAGCCTGAAATTTCCATTTCTTTATTATTTACTACCATCATCGATTAAATCAAAGGATAATGAAGATTGCTACAAACTATAAACTTTATACAATGAAGATCTGCAATGTAAGTAAAAAATTTATTTATGGGAAATAAAAAGTAATAAAAAAAATCTGTATTTTGTAACGGGAATATATTAATAAAATAATTATCTTATTAATTCAATTAATGAATAATAAAAATAATATTAATACATTATGAGAGGGACGGGTATATTTTTTTCTTGTCTCACTTAAAATTAATTATTTTAAACAAGTACTAATACCTGTCCTTTTAAACGCCAAAGTGCGTAACGGGTACTAGAACCTGCCCCGCTCATACTGTGTTAATAATACTATATAAAATATTCATCCGGCATATAATAGCTATTGCATAATTTGAAAATAGTGTTACCGATAATTCTATTAATCAAAATTGTATGATTATTTATTGAAATGTAAAAATAAATAAGGCAAAAATAGTAAATTAAAGTCGATACAAAAAATATATAAGTTAATAGATAAATTGTAATTATGATAAATTATTCACAATCAAATCAAATTAAAGTAAAAATGCTAACCAAGTAATTCAAGTAATTAATTTAATTTAATAGTTTAATTTAGTTAATGAAGTTAATTAAAAAAATTGTGCTTGTTCACATTATCATTTATATTTTCTTTTTTTCTTTAAAATATTTTTCTGGATTTTTAATTTTATAAGTATTTTTTGCTTCCATTTAAAAATTAATTATCACAATTTTTTATTTTTATTATTAATATTCCTAACCGGACATAAATTTAAAATTTAATTCTTCAATTGTTAAATTTAATAGAATTAAAATGTTGAATAAAAAGTATTACTGAATTCCGTTTGATGGTAGATTCATTTCCAAATTTGGAAAAATTTAATCTGATTTGTTATACTTCTATCGATGTTAATTATTTTTCTCAGATGACCAAATTACAAACAATTCATTTAAAATCTATTATATTATATAAAAGAACTTTGAATAGAAATAAAATTTAAATCTTATAATTCAACTTCATTTAGAAAATCTAAAAATACATATATCAATAATAATTTTACATTGTCCAAAATTAAAAAGATAAACTACTTCTATGAAGTTTTTTCATTATTTTTATATTTTTTTTTAAATAATGAATATAATAATATACCCCACATGCCTATTGTTGTGCATTAACTAAAAAACACAAAGGTTTAGACCAGGGATGAGCAACCCGCGGCCCGCGGGCCGCATGTGGCCCTTTAAAGGTTTTTCTTTCTAAAATAGAATTTTATTATTCGTCTCGATTATTTATAAACAATATTATAATGTTTATTAGTATATATATAAAGCTTTGTAAATTATTAGTAAGTGCGGCCCGCCACAAAATTTTAAAATTTAAATTGGCCCGTGGGTTAAAAAGGTTGCTCACCCCTGGTTTAGACGTTCTTGAGAAGTAAATTTTTTTGATCGCTGGCAATGAGTGGCAGTCCATCACAGAGTTCGAGCTTTTTTATATATTATTTCATAAAATATATTTTTCAATATTTGGTTACAAATTTAGTTAACAAATATTCATATATTTTTTAATTTAGAAAATTTTGTGAAAAAAGTTATTTTTAATTTTCAAAGATTATAAAATTTTGTGATTCTTTTACTCAATTAACAACGTATCCAAAGCAAGAAAATCTTCTTCTATTCACATCGAATTATACGTACACATATTACTGTTGAGAACTTCAGTGTTTTACTACTGGGTTTTATTGCTTCTAATAATTTTTCAAAATTGTTAATACAATGGAACAAATCAAACTTACCAAATTAGTAGTAGTTTTTTCAAGATAAATGCAAAAAAATAATGTTATTATTTTATATTATGTAATCAAACGGTTCTGTTTCAAATAAAATTGCCTTAAAATAACATTTATTTAAAGTTAATTGAATTAATTACATTTGGAAAGGTTTTCATTAATTTTTAAAAAAACATTCCATCCATTTAGTCTAATATTAATTCTGTTGTATTTTCTTCAAAGAGTTCATATATTGGATTGGACTCATATTTAAATGAACAGTCTAATTTAGGCCACTAGAATAAAAGTCTAATGTGGTATACATCTTTAACAAGTACTTCTATCTTTTCCATATGTGGCAGTATATTTAAAAAATGTTTAAATTCGGAAAGGTTTTCATTAAATATTAAAAATCCATTCCATCCATTTTGCTAATATTAATTCTGTTATATTTTCTCCAAAGAGTTCATACATTGGATTGGAATCATAATTAAATGAACAGAATAATTTAGGCCACTAGTATAAAAGACTAATATCGTATACATCTTTAACAATTACTTCTATCTTTTCCATATGTGGCTGTATATTTAAAAAAATGTTTAAATTCGGAAAACTTTCACAATTACTTCTATCTTTTCCATATGTGGCAGTATATTTAAAAAAATGTTTAAAATCGGAAAGGTTTTCATTAAATTTTAAAAATCCATTCCATCCATTTTGCTAATATTAATTCTGTTATATTTTCTCCAAAGAGTTCATACTTTGGATTGGACTCATATTTAAAGAACACTTTAATTTACCTGTGGGAATGGAAGGATCTGAGTTGTTGGTATTATTTGTATTGTTGGAGTTTCTAAGGAGGTGTTTGTAGGAGAGGAGAATTTGTTCTTCATCAGCTTCACAATTCGACCCAGTGTTCATTTTGGAGTATTATTTAAAATAGCTGTTTTGTATGAATCGATGAATTGTAAAGTTGATGGTTTGGTATTGCAACCACACAACCCTCTAGTAATACTAAAAAGATTCTCTATAGGGTCTTGATTTAAGATCTTGTTGTGAGACAATCTATACCATCTTTCTGGAGTTTCCTCCACAAATAGGGTACGTAGTTGAGACTGGAAATCAATAATTTCACAAATGCAGCGTTTTTCACCCTCACACCATTTTCAAAAAATTTCATGGTTGTCACCATTTGTCGTGCTTTTTTCCAGAAATTATAATGGGGTGACACTTTAGTTGTTTTTCCTTCAAGAGGTTTCAGTGAATAAGAGTCAGAATTTTCTGCTGTTGGAGTTTCTAAGAGGTGTTTGTAGGAAAGGAGAAATTGTTCTTCATCAGCTTCACAATTCGACCCAGTGCTCATTTTGGAGTATTATTTAAAATAGCTGTTTTGTATGAATCGATGAATTGTAAAGTTGATGGTTTGGTATTGCAACCACACAACCCTCTAGTAATACTAAAAAGATTCTCTATAGGGTCTTGATTTAAGATCTTGTTGTGAGACAATCTATACCATCTTTCTGGAGTTTCCTCCACAAATAGGGTACGTAGTTGAGACTGGAAATCAATAATTTCACAAATGCAGCGTTTTTCACCCTCACACCGTTTTGAAAAAATTTCGTGGTTGTCACCATTTGTCATGCTTTTTTCCAGAAATTAATATGGGGTCACGCTTTAGTTAATTTTCCTGCAAGAGGTTTCAGTGAATAAGAGCCAGAATTTTCTGATGTTCCCGCTGAATCGATAACATTTTCCCTCGCCAGCAAGTGAAGCCCTATGCAGTGCAATGACTAAAAATTTGCAGGGCAAGTTTCACTCGCATTTTTTGACGAGGTGAGGGATCAACATGAGCTTCAGTGAGTTTGGTCGTTCGGAAAATACACTCTCCTTTTTTCTTGTGCAATAATAAATCAATTATAAATTTTTATATTTTCAGCATATTTTATTTATGAAAGTTGTGATTATTTCTTTCGAAACTCTATCCTTCCTGGATAAAATTTATAATTGAATAAATTTTTATAATTGATTGTTAGGATATTTTATTTATGAAAGTTGTGATTATTTCTTTCGAAACTGTATCCTTGCCGGATAAAATTCTGTACAAAATCTGATTTAGTATATTCACCAAATTAGTATTCAAGCTAAAGAAAATAAATAAATAGAATAATTAATTGAATAATAATAATATAATCTGTAAAAAGAATATCTGATAAAAACTAAAAATTTTACAGAATTAAAAGCAGAATATTGAAATGTTTGAAATAAGATATTTTTAATTTTGATTTGTAAGAAACGGGGTAATTGTACAAGGACAGATACAATTTGATAGGGGTGGGACTTCGGAATCAAATCAGGACACAACACTCCAAAGAAAAGACCGCACGTTTTATAAAAGAGATGGTATAATTTATATAATTAACCCAAAGTACAGAAATATTTACAATTACTTGTCAAAGGGATGAACGAATGATCATGATTATTGAATATTCCTTCTCGGAATCAGAAGGCGAAGGAATATTGCAATACGGGAGATGGGCAGAATCGTGGATGAAACGGAAAATGAATGAACAAGTAATCGGAATATCTGAGCGTCGGGTCGGTTGGTGAAACGGAAAACGTAAGAACGAGGCAGGCAGGGTCAGTTCAGAGAGATCGGGTTATCAGAATAGCGGGGTCGGCGTATAGAGATCGGGTTATCGGAGTAGCGGGGTCATCGTATAGAGATCGGGTTATCGGAGTAGCGGGGTCATCGTATAGAGATCGGGTTATCGGAGTAGCAGGGTCGATGTCATGAGAGCAGGTAATCAGAATGGCGGTGGTCAGAAAAGGTGTATCAGTCAAAAGCCGGGAACGAACAAGAACGAACAGCTGAGCTCGTTCGCTCAGCTGGGGACCCCGAGATCGGAACGGAGGGAGGGCATTCAGATGGCTCGGTGTCCAGTTAGCGGCTTGACGGCGAGAGGCGCTGAGCGCGCCGCTAACAGATTAATTTAAAAAGATTAAATAAATAATAACATTTGTTCATAATTACCAAATTATATTATAAAAGCAATCCAAAAAAAAAAATTAATGGTTAATCTTAGAGCTTGTTTATTTAGAAATGCTTAAAAAATCTGATTTAATATATTCACCAAATTAGTATTCAAGCTAAAGAAAATAAATAAATAGAATAATTAATTGAATAATAATAATATAATCTGTAAAAAGAATATCTGATAAAAACTAAAAATTTTACAGAATTAAAAGCAGAATATTGAAATGTTTGAAATAAGATATTTTTAATTTTGATTAATTTAAAAAGATTAAATAAATAATAACATTTGTTCATAATTACCAAATTATATTATAAAAGCAATCGAAAAAAAATATGGTATAAGAATAATAAGAATAAAATAAGAAATTTAAAAGGTTAAAAGGGAATAAATGTTTGCAAAAAGATATTTTTAATTTTGATTAATGCAAAAAGATTAAAACAAATAATAAGATATGTTCATATTTACGATTAAACTTAATTTAAATTCTTAGATTAAATATATTTTAATAATTTAACAATTTCCAATATGCTTACCTTTAAAATTAAATATGAAAGGATGGTTAATTATTATGAATGAATGAATGAATATGTAAGAAGTCAGAAAGGAATCTAGAGAAATAATTTATATTTTGATTGCTAAGTTCGGAATCGATAAATAACATATTTTATCGTTGCTGATACCATGGACGACATAGATGTCAAGCTTTGTTTATCTCAGAAAAGTTCAAAAATCATTTATTTAAACACTTTCTTATATCCCTATTGCCAACCCCGGAATCAAAAGTCTCTAGCTTAATGGGTCAGAGCGAAAATATGAAAATATATTACAAACATATCATCGATTTTGTCTAATATTAATTCTGTTATATTTTCTCCAATTTAACAATTACTTCTATATTTTCCATATGTGGCAGTATATTTAAAAAAATGTTTAAATTCGGAAAGGTTTTTATTAAATTTTAAAAATCCATCAATTATGATGTCGGGTATTTTTGAAAAAAAAGTTTCGGTTTCTTCGGCGATAATTTTTATGAATTCAGGCGATGGTTTTTGCAATACAGCGCCCTTATATTGGCACAATTTTATTATTTTTACTTTTGCCATACTTGGGGATTTTCTCTCGAACATCTCTCCAGGTACGTTCGATGTTTTGAGTATATGTACCTATAATTAATGAATGATTTTTAAAAAAATTTCTTAATTAATAATTGTTTGTTTTTTTTTAATTAAAAATGGTTTTTAAAAAAATTAATTTTTTTTTAATTTTGTAATATTAAAAAAATCTTTCTCACCAGTGTCCGGGTCGACAAAATTATATGTATGATTTACTGTTAGATGATTAAATCCTTTTGTCGATAAACACCGATAAGAACTCCAACAATCGGATATAATCGTTGTCTCCGGAAGGATCCAATTGGTAATACACTCAAAGAGTGATTCCGAAGATCTATCATTTACGGGACAAATAAATAATTTTTTCGATCCTCTCTCGAAACCGCCAAAAATCCATTGTTCTCTAAAAAAGCGCCCGCGGTTATATTTTCTTTTTCCGATTTTTGCTTCGTCGATGTATCCGCTTGATACATCGACTATAGAGGCTTGTAAGACCTAAAAAATAATAGAAAGCTATTGTTCCTGAAAATAGAAATTGGGAGGAAATGGAATGGGATGAATCCTTAATATATATTAATTTCGCTCGAAGGCTAAAAAGAGGAATTAATATAATATTGCGATAGTTACCTCTTCACTTCTATCGCACCTTGAAAATTAAGTGGACTGTATTAGAGGTCTATGTTTAATATATTAAGAATTTGGGATTGAAAAAAGCTCGCTAAATAAACACTGTAATTAACTTTTATAATCTTTAATTAAATTAAAATTAGGTTCAATGTAAATGGATTAATTATATTTAGGGTCACCTAAATATTTTTCATATATCAACTTAAATCTAAATTTTAAGTCTAAAATTAATATAGTTCTAAGTGTTCATAAGTGCACTTATCTGACCACCGGGAATTGAAATAAATAGGGGTTTACGCGGCCGTTCGCTGCCTGGATGTCTTCTCTGCTGGTTTCGCAATTGATCCAACGATCAATTGGCTCTGGACCCTCCTCGAGTTTCCAACGGGTTGAATGGACCACCACGGATCCAAAGTAGAGATGATCCCCTTCAGGAATCACTGGGTTTGCCCCCTCGGAACAAACTCTGGAGCACAGGACCGGCGGCTGCAATCTGTAGCCTCGTCGACGACCCCAAAAGCACCGCGTTCGAGTCGTAAATTCGAACGGGTCGAATAAGGCGTCGGTGGGCCAAGGAGCCCAGTAAGCAGTGGACGAGCAGATAAAAACAACAGGCAGCAGCGACAGACAAAGGCAATAGCACTCGGGCGACAGGTACAACAGCAGCGGGGCTTCAGAGAGCTCGGCCTGTCTTTTTATATGTAGATAGTAAGGGAGGGGGGTGGTCAACCTCATGAATTTATGACAATAACAATTAAATATTTAAAACTATAAATGAAATTAACTTAAAAATATTAACCTACGTTATATAATTAATTAACACTTATATTTATAAATATTAACTTAATTACTATTTAAGCTTAGTCAGAGGGCGGGAATTCAAATTTATTTGAATTCAGGTTCCATGCGGAAACAGTCGATTTCTACAACTTTTCATGGGCCTCCAATTATCTCACTGTTTTTATCAGCCCAGTAGATGCAGACCTGTGAATTAAAAAAATATATAATTTTTTTTTTTTAAATTTATATTATACTGTATTTTTTAATATTTCAATTCTAAAGAATGCTTACCTCACGTCAAAAATTGAACCAATTCACAACCGTGGACGCTGATTCTATCTCTGTTTCCAACATTGCTATTTCTTGCCTAGGAGGATTTTCTAGCAAGAAAAATCCCACAAGCAGGCAATTTATAACTTTGTCTATATTGCTTCTATGAAACCATGTTCCTTTTCTTGCCGACTGCTCGAAATTACAATAAGTTCTTTTGCGTTTTTGTTTGTTTCTCTTGATCACCCTCGAATTCGTACATCGAAAATATAATTTTTCCTTATTTAATTCCAATTGATTTTCACACGACGGGCATTTTATAGTCCTTGGTAGAACTCCATGTCGCCATAAGAAGTCTAAAAGGGTTTCAAAAACAATGTTATCTTTAAAATCTTTGAAGCAAATTTTTACCACATCGCGCCATCTGGTAGTTTCATCCCAATACTAATTTTATAAAAAACATTATAAAAAAGCGGGCTTGTGTGTGTGTGTGTGTGTGTGTGTGTGTTTTCTTTTTTTATGAAGGATGTTTTGAATGTCGGGAATTAAAAAATTGTAGAAAATTTTCTGTTAAATGAAAAATTATCTATATGGAGATAAATATTAGTTTAATTTCCAAATAAATAATTTTTAATTAAAATGAAAATTTTCTACAATCTTTTTATGTAATTAACATATCTAAAAGAAACGAATAATTTTTATGTATATAAACAATATTTATTTGAAAATTAATAAAAATTATAAAATTATATTTACAAATTGTTTATTAAACATATCTATTTAACATATTGTTTTTCGCTTGTGCAAATATTTTACAATGTTTGAATTGTTATTATTGAATTTATACAGCTAGATGAAAATAGTAATGTTCTAAATAATTGATAATATATAATACATAATATTTGTTCGAAAATTAATAAAAATTATAAATTTATATTTACAAATTATGTGGTGATCTCACTAATAAACATATCTTATTTACATATTGTTTTTATCATATATTGTATTAAATTTTTCTCTTGTGAGACGTATAAATTTACACCTTTGAAAATAGTTTTATTAAATACACAAAACATATTATCTTGGGTTACTTTCTGAGGTATCACTCCACGGTTTAACTTTTTCTTCTAGGTTGTTGTAAAATCGCTGTTTTCATGATTAATCCATCTGAGAAATGATAACAAATAATTTTAAAATAGTTTAATAGATATGTTTGGAATATCGAATTTTAAGTACATGGGTTGATCGACAGGTTATAAATATGGTCTGTTTAATAAAAACTTAGCCTATTGTCTTGGATCAGGTATACGAGGAAATAGAAGAATAGTTAAAATAGAAACAAACTCGTTCATTTTCAATAGACAATGAATAGCAGTGGCGCACCAGGATTTGATCCTGGGGGGGGGGGGTTTTGACTAGCCGCTCCACCGGGTTCCCCCCCCCCCCAACTCGCACGTGCGCGCCTTTTGCCTTTTTATTTGCCCATTTAGCCGTATCCATAGGATTAATTAAGAAAATTATTACACAAATGAGGAATATAAAAATAATAATCCAATGTCTATAAACAACATTTATTTGAAAAAAAAAAAATATAAATATAAATATAAAAATAAATATAAATATAGATATAAATATAAAAATAAATATAAATATAAAAAATAGATAATATCAGATAACATATTAGAACAATAATTAATAAATATAAAAATAAATCACAAAAGATCACACTGCGACCGGGTCTGCGACTAACTCTGTTTTTGAAATCACTCTACCATTTAGTAAATTTCTTCAAACTATCAATATAGATTTAAGTCTTGCTCTTAATAGTGCAAAAAATATTAAATCTACACTTGAAAATATGCGGAAAGATTCTGAGAATCATTTTTCAGTAATATTCAAAAAAGTTTCTGATATTTTTCTCAAAAATAATGTCCAACACAATTGATAAAAAATAAATTAATCTGGAACAAAAAATACTTTTTTTCTAACAATAAATATTAATACATGTATATCTAATATACGTACCATCATTGATATATTATTTTAATCTAATGTCTATTCTTCTTGGTTTTTTGGCAAGCTCATCCAATATTTCCTCCCAAGAAATAGAAACATTAAAATGAATATTCATTAAGGCTAGCCCATTTAAACGGTCTTCGCCAGTACTGTTTCTTGTATAAGATTTTAAATGCTTAAGCGAGGATAAGGACCTTTCACAAGAGCAAGTCGTCACAGGTAGTGTAGCCATTATTGTAATCAGATTATGTACCATAGGGAACATTTCAGGATTACATAAATCTAATGCTTCAATGGATTTTTTTAATTCTTTCCCTGAAATAAATTGATTCCAAAGAGTGAATTCTCCTTTTGTGGTTTCCCCATCTGGGACTAGGCCATAAAATTTTGCTAAATTTTCTAGGCTATCATCAAAAAAAATATCATCTTTAGCATTTATAAGCATCTGAAATGGGTGTAATAAACCTTCATGTTTTCAAAATTTACTGTCCAAGGATACGATTGTTTGCTCAAGAAAAGGGATAAAAATTGATCTTTTAAAATATTCTTCAATCGAATCCCTTGGCACATTACTCCTCATTTTTTGTCGAGAACAAATTCTAGGTAGACTTGAAGGTATATTATTTTTGAGACAAATATCAGAAACTTTTTTGAATATTACTGAAAAATGATTCTCAGGATCTTTTCGGATATTTTCAAGTGTAGATTTAATATTTTTTGCACTATTAAGAGCAAGACTTAAATCTATATTGATAGTTTGTAGAAATTTACTAAATGGTAAAGTGATTTCAAAAACAGAGTTAGTGACAAATAAACTCATAAGAAAATCACTTTTACAAATAGCATTTGAGAGTAATTTAGCATCAGTTGCTGCTTTTTTTCAGACCATTTACATATTTCATCTAAAGCATTAATCATAGGCTGAAATAATTCAATAAATGAAAGTAGAGAAGAGTGTCTTTCAATCCATCTAGTAGGACACATTCTTTTTAACTTTTCGGCTTTTGGTTTTTCATTTAATTTATCGATTTCTTCTTGAAGAACCCGTTGTCTCTTTGGAAAATGAAAAAAATTGTATGCCATTTCAATAATTCCAAGACAATTTCTGATTTCTGCGATGGAACAGCCTTCAGAAAGAGAGAGATTAAAATTATGAGAACAACAATGAACATAAATAGCTTTAGGATATCTTTTTTGAATGAGGGCTTGTGCACCTTTTAAATGCCCGTTCATGGAAGTGGCTCCATCATAGCCTTGACCTACAAGTTTTTCTGTTTCTAAGCCCATTTTCTCCATGGCAGAACAAATGGTTTCTGCAAGAACAACTCCTTCAACTCCTGACAATGGGATGAAATGTAGAAATTCCTCAAAAATATTATTGTTCTCTACAAATCGTGCACAAAAAGAGAGTTGTGTCACACCACTAATGTCAGTTGTTTCATCACAAAGAATAGAAAAATATTTAGCTTTATTAATCCTATCTATTGATTTTTTTAGAATGATAGTATCCATCGAAAATATAATTTCATTTTGGATTTTCCAACTCACATATGAAGCATTTGCTCCGGAAGATGAAAAATGATTTTTTTAAAATATTGTCCCCTGCTTCAGATAGCGATCTCCCGTGACGCTTTCCTTTGGTTTGAGAAGCTCATAATAAACAACGCCCAGCTGATCCTACCAAATGCAAAGGAGAAGCTTCGAACCATGGATATTTGGCTTTGCTCAGGGTGTTGATGTATGGCCGGGCTTACCCCACGATCTCTTACGCTTGGGGTTATCATACTGGATCCACTTTTCTTCGCCCGTCACGATACGGTGAAGAAAACCTTCTGACGTTCAAGCAGCAGTTCACACCTGAGACGCCTCTGTTCGATGTCTCTCGGCTTCAGCTCGTATGGCACCCAATGTCCTTCCCTATGGATCATTCCTAATGCTTTCAAACGTTTGAAAACTGTTTACTCATCCACTCCTAATTATTTTCCAAGGCCGGCTAGCGTCTGACAAATTTCTTTTATATATTTCTTCTACAAAAGTTATAAAAACACAAAACATACCATGTTGGAATACATTCTTTGGTATCCTTCCACGCAATAATTCTAATACTGATGATGATGATTCTAAAACCGGTTTGTTCATGAACGGCTTTTACAATCTCTCCGATCAACATCTTTAGTGAGTATCTATTCAATGAATTGTGGGTGAAGTAATAGGCTATAGGTTGCTTCTACCTACCAGCAATGCTACGAATCATAAGCAAAAAAAGCGTGATTAGCGATCTTATACTCGCCTTCCGTTCCTGTTTTTGCTAAACCATGTATATCCCACGTGGTATTGCTAGTAATTAGATCTAAACACTTGTTTAATTCCATCGCATCAAACATCAGTGTGGAATATCGGTTTTTTAAAGGCATACTAGAGGAAACAGTCTTTAAATATTGAAACAATTTACTGTTTATGCCAGTGGTCATTGGGAAATTGATTAGCACTCGTTTTAAAGTCTTCGTCGCTTGTGCCATAACCTTCTTTCAATTGGACTTATTTCTTTTTTAGTAGTATATTTAAGCTCTTTCCTTAAAGTATGTCTTGCTCCTCCTATATTAATATTTGAATTTAAAATATTATAATACACCCATGCTATAAATTATCATAGAAATGTGTAAAATAATCATGTAATTGAGAGCTACTGCTTCTTTTTATCACACGTAATCAATCATAATGTTACAAAATTAATTGATAGTGGAATTGGCATTACTGTTAGTTGTTAATAGTCACTTGTTCACTTAACCAGGGACCATGGATTACATAAATTAACATAGCATATTATACTATCTATAAACTTAATATAAATATAATACTTAGGTCTGCGAGGAGTTGTTCTCAATGCGATATCATCTTCTACAACCTATAACTCAGGCTGTTTACATACATCTAAAAAACCATAAAAAAATTATTAATAAAAATGTATTCTTCATCTAAAAACAACTTTGTTAACAAAAAGTTTATAATAAATAGATGAATTATAATTAATCCAGGAAATTTCAAACATAACTAAAGTATATATTATGACAAATAAAATACATACGTCTGCAAGGGGTTGTTATCAATGCGATATCATTTGCTACTACGTGTAATTCAGGCTGTGTTGATTATGTACGTGGTATGATCATCAACATCACAATTATCATAAATGAAATTTAAAAACAAAACAATACTTTCTCTCATGATACAAGAAAACAAGGTATGTTCACTTCACAGCAAAAACTCGTCTTACTCTGCGCATGACGCCAACTGGCAGGCAGATAAGTAAGTTTGTTACGCGGAGTAGCATGTAAATCACAGTTTTGTTTCAGTATTTTAACAAATTTTATGAAAATAAACACAAAACAGATATGATTACTTTTAAATATGTTTATTTTTTTAAAAGAAAATTTTATTTTGTAAAAAATAAGTGATTAGAAGCTATCATTATCATTTTATAACTATAATACAGTCTAGAAATAAATGAACAGATAAAAATATAGAAAAATATTCGTAGTATATCATTTAATGTATATATGATATGTAACAGTAAGTATAAAATTAAAATTACCTAATATTAAAAATCAATATGCTTACTTTTAGTATGAATTTCATTAGCTAAATCTGTTATTATATTATTGTTTTTATTGAAATTATTTCCATGAAACTTTTGAAACATATCCTCTGCAACTTCAATAATTGCAAAGAAATTTTCACTTGGATAACTTAAATGTCCTTGAGCTATAAATGTTATCTAGTTTAAAGTTTCATCTATTTTATCAAATTTTTTTAAATTATTGCCCAGAAATGAATATTTTGACCTAAAGCGATAAACGATATATCCAGCTAAGTACATAAGTGCATTATTATCAAATTCAGTTTCACTAATTGGCCCTAATTCATGGGTAAGTTCTGTAGATTGTATTACAGCTATACAATCGTCATGCACATCTTCTGCTTCTTTTTGAAAATTAATAGTATTAAATAAAATTTCAGTGGCGTTAGCATCTACTTCCTCTTGTGAAAAACTACTCTCTGACAATGATGGTGTTCTAGATATTAATGTTACAGAAGATTCATAGCCGGTTTAATTATGATTTCATCAGATGAAGATAGTAATTCTGTATGTTTACTGTTTTCAAATATAGCTGAAGCTTGTTTTCCCAATATGTACCATCTTAGTCGATGTTGAAAATCTATAGCAGATGGATGATCTCTTGCCCCTTCCATTGCTCGCATGTACGAATAAAAATTTTCTAGTATATCTTGATTAATTCTACTTGTTATTATGTATCACTTCATCGTCAAATATATTATTGATCAGAATCTTTTCTCTAAAAATATTGAATTAAAATATCTTTCAATTCTAAGAACACTTCAGTATTACGAATGTTTAAAAAAAAAAAAAAATTATTCTTTAGTATAGAGCTTTAGACTCTCATCGCAGTATGGCTTTTGTTACCATCAAATGTTAAGAGTTGTAATGATAGATGCTCAGCATCTGGACATCTTAAATTTAAATTTAGATTCTTACCAATGACATATGATTGTTTAAATAAAGATCTATATGTGATCTATATATATATTTCTTCTAATTGATCAATATGATATGATCAGCTAAATAATTTAACCAAAATACACCCAGCAAACAAAAGATCAACTGCTTTTGAATAGATTATGTCAAGTAAAACTTCAGGTTCACAATACCATAGAGTTGATTTTTCGAATCTTTCAAAGATATTTCCCTTAACAAGGCCTAGTAAGCTTGACATATTCTGCTCGGCAATTCGATTTCGTATCACTTCATCGTCAAATATATTATTGATCAGAATCTTTTCTCTAAAAATATTGAATTAAAATATCTTTCAATTCTAAGAACACTTCAGTATTACGAATGTTTTTTAAAAAAAAAATTATTCTTTAGTATAGAGCTTTAGACTCTCATCGCAGTATGGCGTTTGTTACCATCAAATGTTAAGAGTTGTAATGATAGATGCTCAGCATCTGGGCATCTTAAATTTAAATTTAGATTCTTACCAATGACATGATTGTTTAAATAAAGATCTATATGTGATCTATATATATATTTCTTCTAATTGATCAATATGATATGATCAGCTAAATAATTTAACCAAAATACACCCAGCAAACAAAAGATCAACTGCTTTTGAATAGATTATGTCAAGTAAAACTTCAGGTGCACAATACCATAGAGTTGATTTTTCGAATCTTTCAAAGATATTTCCCTTAACAAGGCCTAGTAAGCTTGACATATTCTGCTCGGCAATTCGATTTCGTATCACTTCATCGTCAAATATATTATTGATCAGAATCTTTTCTCTAAAAATATTGAATTAAAATATCTTTCAATTCTAAGAACACTTCAGTATTACGAATGTTTTTTAAAAAAAAAATTATTCTTTAGTATAGAGCTTTAGACTCTCATCGCAGTATGGCGTTTCTTACCATCAAATGTTAAGAGTTGTAATGATAGATGCTCAGCATCTGGGCATCTTAAATTTAAATTTAGATTCTTACCAATGACATATGATTGTTTAAATAAAGATCTATATGTGATCTATATATATATTTCTTCTAATTGATCAATATGATATGATCAGCTAAATAATTTAACCAAAATACACCCAGCAAACAAAAGATCAACTGCTTTTGAATAGATTATGTCAAGTAAAACTTCAGGTGCACAATACCATAGAGTTGATTTTTCGAATCTTTCAAAGATATTTCCCTTAACAAGGCCTAGTAAGCTTGACATATTCTGCTCGGCAATTCGATTTCGTATCACTTCATCGTCAAATATATTATTGATCAGAATCTTTTCTCTAAAAATATTGAATTAAAATATCTTTCAATTCTAAGAACATTTCAGTATTACGAATGTTTTTTTTTAAAAAAAAATTATTCTTTAGTATAGAGCTTTAGACTCTCATCGCAGTATGGCGTTTGTTATCAGGTCGAGTCATAAATAACTTCCGTTTGTTATTCATACATTTATTTTTCGATAACACAAAAACAAATAAAAATTAATCTAAAATGTATTCTCCATTATTGGATATGACTTGCTGCCATCTCGTTTTCAGCATATCGATACCCTTCTCGTAAAAATTTATAGGCTTTGACTGAAAGAACTCCAGGACAGCTTCATTTACTCCCTGGTCTGAAGTGAAGGTTTTTCCATTCAAAAAATTTTGCAATGAACAGAAAAGGTGATAATCCGTTGGAGCAAGGTCCGGAGAGTATGGAGGATGTGGCAAAACAGACCAGCCAAGTTCAAGAATTTTTTCTTGAGTCACCCTTGCTGTGTGTGGTTTTGCATTATCATGCAGCAGAATGACGTTCTTGCGGTTGACGAGTGCAGGCCGCTTTTCCAACATTTTTACTTGAACTCTTTGTAGCTGCTGAACATATACTTCTCCACTCACCGTTTGATTCCTGTTTAACAGCTCGTGGTGAATTATTCCTTGGCGATCCCACCATACACACAACAAAATTTTCTTGCCGTGTTTGTTTGCTTTAGGATCTGGTAGAGGAGGTTGATCTTTGTCTAGCCACTGTCTTTTACGGACGATGTTCTCATATGTAATCCATTTTTCATCACCAGTTATAATTTTCTTCAAAAAAGGATCATTATTTTCACGCGAGAGCAGACTTGTGGCAATTGACATCCTATCCGCCTTGTTGCGTTCACTCAATGTATGGGGTACCCATACACCCAATTTGCTGGCTTTCCCCAGTTTTTCCAAGTGACGGATAAAATGTTAAGAGTTGTAATGATAGATTCTTATCAATCCTCTCTGTATAGGGATAGCGGCGTTTGAAAAAATATCCTAAATAATGTTGTTTTTTTTAAACCATCGGATATGATATTCAAATAGCCAAAAAATTGACTGTTGATGCCTGTTGTTATTTGAAAATTGCTTAGCAATCGATTAAAAGTTTTCACCTAAGGAAGACATAAGATTGTTTGTAAATATCTATAGCACCTAGGGCCATGTTTCATTATGGAGAGGAAAAGGGCTTTTTCTTCCTGGGTATACAGGCGGGAATTTTTGTTCAGAGGGATATTTTTAAGGATGGATAAAACAAAAGTTGAGAGAGGAGCAGGGAGATTATGGATATCATTAATATTTTGAAATGATTCATGGAGAAGTTTTTTGATCTCTTACATTCTTGCCCTTATCCTTAAATTGAATATCCCTCAACGACCGCCTCGCTTTCAACAAAAATTCAAGATGAGGCGATTCATCAGTCAATTTTCTTGCTAATGGGTTTTTAGAATTAGTCTGTATTGAGCGAGTCGAACAGGTCGTTCATGAAATAACAAATACACACGTGCCCTTTGCATTCATTAACTTTGCTCTCATAGACCAATCAAGCAAAGTCGCAACTGAGCGACTAAACACCTGCGTAGCAAGCTTCACTTTCATTTTTTTATGATTTGACGGATTCACATGGGCATTAGTGAGTTTTGTGGCCCTCATTGCTCAAGGAGCTGCGTCAAATTCGTACGCTTCCTCTAGGAGGTTCTCACAAGCTGAGATCTTGAGGCCAAGGACGTAGATTTAGTTAGATGATTGAGAAATATATTTCACGAAAATGTTGATGATTTCGCTTGAAGATGTATCCTTCTTACATATCAATCTGTTACACATTTTAATAAAATGTTGTTCAATAGTCGCTTGACCTCGTTGAGCCTTTGTTACAATCTTTTCTTCCTGGGAGATAAATTTTCTATTCTAGAAACACATCCAGATCTTGTAGGTGTATGTCCCGCGGATCACCTGCATCTACTAATGCATCCTGAGCTATGATTTTAACCATCTCAGTATTCTTTTCTTTGTAATAGTCCAGAACTGCTTGATTGTGTTGATGTTGACGAACATTCTTGCCCTTATCCTTAAATTGAATATCCCTCAACGACCGCCTCGCTTTCAACAAAAATTCAAGATGAGGCGATTCATCAGTCAATTTTCTGGCTATGGGTTTTTAGAATTAGTCTGTATTGAGCGAGTCGAACAGGTAGTTCATGAATTAACAAACACACACGTGCCTTTTGCATTCATTAACTTTGCTCTCGTAGACCAATCAAGCAAAGTCGCAACGGAGCGACTAAACACCTGCGTAGCAAGCTTCACTTTCATTTTTTTATTATTTGACGGATTCACATGGGCATTAGTGAGTTTTGTGGCCCTCAATGCTCCAGGAGCTGCTTCAAATTCGTACGCTTCCTTTATGTCCCTCCATCTAGGAGGTTCTCACAAGCTGAGATCTTGAGGCCAAGGACGTAGATTTAGTTAGATGATTGAGAAATATATTTCACGAAAATGTTGATGATTTCGCTTGAAGATATATCTTTCTTATATATCAATCTGTTACACATTTTAATAAAATGTAGTAAGATTTCTTTATGTAAAAGAAGGCTACAAGCAACGTTGGCTCCTTTGGTTATATGCAAATCAGGGTGTGCGGGAGTACCCAAGGGGATAGATAGGAGAGTTAAAAGAAAAGGATTGATAGGTTTTGGTTCGTGGGTAGTTAATTGTGATTTTAAGAGTTGGTGGTAGGAAATAAGGATACACCATCATCTTCACAATTCGTACCTAAACTGCTTTTTACAGTTATTTGCAAAATAATAAAAAGAATAAAAAAAATAATAAAATATGTTCATATTTACGATTAAAGTAAATTTAAATTTCTAGATTATATATATATATTGAAATAATTGCAAAATTTTCAAGATACGTATGGTCTGTCATGCTTTTGAATGCCTGAATAGGACTGAATGGATCGTTGTCATGTAGGTGAGGGATCAACATGAGCTTCAGTGATTTTGGTCGTTCGGAATATACACTCTCCTTCCTTCTTGTGCAATAATAAATCAATTATAAATTTTTATAATTGATTTTCAGCATATTTTATTTATGAAAGTTGTGATTATTTCTTTCGAAACTGTATCCTTGCTGGATAAAATTCTACTTTTGTAAAATGAATGGATAAAAATTGTAAAGAATGATAAAAATTTAAATAAATTATTAACAATAAATATTAACAATCACAACAAAAGCTTTTTTACATACTTTATAATTAAATAAATATTAATTAAATAAATAAGGTTTTCATTAATTTTTAAAAAAACATATCATCGATTTTGTCTAATATTAATTCTGTTATATTTTCTCCAATTTAACAATTACTTCTATCTTTTCCATATGTGGCAGTATATTTAAAAAAATGTTTAATTTCGGAAAGGTTTTTATTAAATTTTAAAAATCCATCAATTATGATGTCGGGTATTTTTGAAAAAAAAATTTCGGTTTCTTCGGCGATAATTATTATGAATTCAACCGAGGGTTTTTGCAATACAGCGCCCTTATATTGGCGCAATTTTATTAATTTTACTTTTGCCATACTTGGGGATTTTCCCTCGAACATCTCTCCAGGTACGTTCGATGATGGGCACCTGTAATTAATGAATGATTTTTAAAAAAAAATTCTTAAATAATAATTGTTTTTTTAAATTAAAAATGGTTTTTAAAAAAATTAATTTTTTTTTAATTTTGTAAAAGTAAAAAAATCTTTCTCACCGGTGTCCGGGTCGATAAAATTATATGTATGATTTACTGTTAGATGATTAAATCCTTTTGTCGATAAACACCGATAAGAACTCCAACAATCGGATATAATCGTTGTCTCCGGAAGGATCCAATTAGTAATACACTCAAGGAGTGTGTCCGAAGATCTATCATTTACGGGACAAATAAATAATTTTTTCGATCCTCTCTCGAAACCGCCAAAAATCCATTGTCCTCTCAAAAAGCGCCCGCGGTTATATTTTCTTTTTCCGATTTTTGCTTCGTCGATTTCTACAACTTTTCTTGGGCCTCCAATTTTCTCACTGTTTTTATCAGCCCAGTAGATCATTAATTTTTAAAAAAACATTCCATCCATTTTGTCTAATATTAATTCTGTTGTATTTTCTCCAAAGAGTTCATACATTGGATTGGACTCATATTTAAATGAACAGTCTAATTTAGACTACTAGAATAAAAGACTAATGTCGTATACATCTTTAACAATTACTTCTATCTTTTCCATATGTGGCAGTATATTTAAAAAAATGTTTAAATTCGGAAAGGTTTTCATTAAATTTTAAAAATCCATTCCATCCATTTTGTAATATTAATTCTGTTATATTTTCTCCAAAGAGTTCATACATTGGATTGTACTCATATTTAAATGAACACTTTAATTTACCTGTGGGAATGGAAGGATCTGTGTTGTTGGTATTATTTGTATTGTTGGAGTTTCTAAGGAGGTGTTGGTGGGAGAGGAGAATTTGTTCTTCATCAGCTTCACAATTCGACCCACTGCTCATTTTGGAGTATTATTTAAAATAGCTGTTTTGTAGGCATCGATGAATTGTAAAGTTGATGGTTTGGTATGGCAACCACACAACCGTCTAGTAATACTAATAAATTTAAGTAAAAAGAAATATTTTTAAAAAACACACTTTACTTAAAATTGCACTAAAAAGTAAAAAATAAAATCACTGTAAAGTGTGCGCTCAAAATATAATAACACCGTAAAACATTTGCTTCCACTATTGGGCGCACACACTTTACAGTGATTTTATTTTTTACTTTTTAGTGCAATTTTAAGTATGTTTTTTAAAAAGATTTCTTTTTACTTAAATTTATTTTATACTTATTATATATATATATATATATATATATATATATATATATATATAGTCGTACGTAAATAAATGTAATCGTTATTTTAAATATTTATTATTAAAAACATGTGTAACATTTTTTTACAACTACAGAATAGTTTGAGGTTTTTTAGAAAAAAGGAGTGTACCTTTTAGAGAGCGATCCTAAAACACTATACCATTTTTTTTTAAATAATGTCATGGTCTTCGTCTGCATGATAAAAACAAGCACACAAACAGCAAATCACATTCATTCACTCAGTCCAATCTTCTAAGTCTATTCATTTCGGCTAGTGCACGGCCTCGTCCCTGTTAATTTTGTGCAATCTAAATCTTGAATTGCTAAACCATCCAATGATCTTACGCGACTTAGTGCAACACTGTCCACTCGCGAATAATGATGAACCTAAGTCAATCACCGCATAATCGACTGTTCTGCCTTACATCTTGTGAACAGTCGAAGCCCATGATAATATGATGGGCAACATTCTTCTTTCCAACGTTCCGTAGCAGTACTTGGCCGGAAATTGTTTCGAAAGGGGCTGAATTGTATGTGTTCCAATGTTGCCGAAATCAATTTTGACCAATGGTATGTCTTGATCATACATCTGTGCTCTTCAAAAGTGTGGCCATAATATTTCAGTGATTTGACCTATTGCACCGTTGACTAACCCTTTTCCAATATCGATATTAGATCTCAGCATTACTTTGACTCCCTTGAAGATTTCAATTTCTTTAGGAAGAAGTGCTGTATTATTTATGTCGTTTGGTGTAACCTTATCAAATGTTGTCTGTATTTCGTGTCGCATCTACTAATGCATCATGAGCAGGGGTTGGACACGCAATGATATTTTTTTGAAACAGCGTTTGGCGCTGCTATGCGGATGCATGCACGAACTAATTGAGAAAAAAACCGGCCGGCCTGGCACCATTTTTAAAATCTATTTTGAATGAATGAGAGCGGGAGGAATGAAAAAATTATGAAATTTTTAAGTTAAGTGAAAAATTATTTATTTAAAGCTAAAACAGACATTTCAGAAATACATTTTTTTTTTTTAGAAAATTGCTTAATTGTTGGTCTTATCACAAAATAAATAATTTTTCACTTAAGTGAAAAATTTCATAATTTTCATGGATATAATAAAAGAATAATGTTGTATGTGGCATATTTATTTGAAAATAGATTATTACAAAATATCATTAACAATAATGATGTTTATCTCATTTGTAAACAAATCCTTTATACATATTTTTCTTTAAACACCTTATATAAAATTTCTGTAAAAATAAAATAATAATAATAATAAAATACAAAAATAAAATTTGCACAATTTTTGAATTAAACAATAATGTTAATTTTATTTATAAATCAACCCTTTTCGCATGCATTTTTTTAAATCTTGGTATAAAATTACTCACATAAATAAAATTTTCGCAATTGTTCAATTATACAATAATAATATAAAAAAATAAAGTTAATTTTATTTATAAATTAACTCTTTTCGCATGCATTTTTTTAAATCTTGGTATAAAATTACTCACATAAATAAAATTTTCGCAATTGTTCAATTATACAATAATAATATAAAAAAATAAAGTTAATTTTATTTATAAATTAACTCTTTTCGCATGCATTTTTTTAAATCTTGGTATAAAATTACTCACATAAATAAAATTTTCGCAATTGTTCAATTATACAATAATAATATAAAAAAATAAAGTTAATTTTATTTATAAATTAACTCTTTTCGCATGCATTTTTTTAAATCTTGGTATAAAATTACTCACATAAATAAAATTTTCACAATTTTTGAATTAAACAATAATAATATAAAAATAAAGTTAATTTTATTTATAAATTAACTCTTTTCGCATGCATTTTTTTAAATCTTGGTATAAAATTACTCACATAAATAAAATTTTCGCAATTGTTCAATTATACAATAATAACATAAAAATAAAGTTAATTTTATTTATAAATTAACTCTTTTCGCATGCATTTTTTTAAATCTTGGTATAAAATTACTCACATAAATAAAATTTTCACAATTTTTGAATTAAACAATAATAATATAAAAATAAAGTTAATTTTATTTATAAATTAACTCTTTTCGCATGCATTTTTTTAAATCTTGGTATAAAATTACTCACATAAATAAAATTTTCGCAATTGTTCAATTATACAATAATAACATAAAAATAAAGTTAAGGCTGAGATCGTGAGGCCAAGGATGTTGATTTATTTGGATTTCCGAGAAATATATTTGACGAAAATGTTGATGATTTGGCTTGAAGATATATCCTTCTTACATATTAATCTGTTACACATTTTAATAAAATGTGTAATCATTTCTTTATGTAAAAGAAGGCTACATCTTTTTGCGAAATCATCACCATGCAATGGACAAAAGTCTGTGTCGAAGAAAGGATCTGAAATGGAAGGAGAAGAGCGGATATTTGTGAGATGGATGATGCTAGGGATAATACGGTAAAATTTGTCCATCTCTTCGGAAATTAGTTTTATGAAATCATTTGAGGGATATTTTGACAAACATCCCTCATATTGCCGGGATTCTGTTAATTGATGAATGGCATTACTGCCTTCCGCGCATGCGAAATTCTTGCAGGAAGGACATTCATTAATTAACAGTTCTCTTATCAAATTACCAGCAACGCTGGCTCCTTTGTCTAGATTCAATTGAGGGTGCGCGGGCGTACCCAAGGGAATAGATAGTGCTATAGGAAAAGGTCTGGTAGGTTTTGGGTCGGGGGTAGTGAAAGGTGTGTTTAGGAGTTGCTCGTAGGAAACAAGGATACGGTTATTATCATCTTCGCAATTCGAACCTAAACTGCTTTTTGCAGTATTTTGCAAAATAACAGTATCGGCGAATTGTAAAGTTGATGGTTTTGTGTTGCCACCACACAACCCTCTCGAAATACTAAATAAATTCTCTAAAGGATCTTGGTTAAAAGATCTTAAAGAAAGCTCTTTAAAACCAATTTCCTTTAGAGATTTCCACAAATTCACTACGTTGCTGATTGTTGCAATAAATAATTTCATAAATGGAGGGTGAGGATATTCCTCTTTCCCAACCTTAAATTTAATATCCCTCAACGACCGCCTCGCATTCATCAAAAATTCAACATGAGGCGATTCATCAGTCAATTTTCTGGCTAATGGGTTTTTAGAATTAGGGTCTGTATTGAGCGAGTCGAACAGGTCGTTCATGAATTTAAGAAATTCAGACGTGCCTAGTTCGTCCATTGCCTTTGCTCTCGAAAGAACTTCAAGCAGAAATGAAACGGAGCGACTAAACACCTGCGTAGCAAGTTTCACTTGCATTTTATCAAAATTTGACGGATTCACATGGGCATTTGTGAGTTTTGTGCCCCTTTGTGTGTAAGTAGCCTCAATATCGTACACTTGCTGTATGTCGCTCCATTTTGCCAACATGCCATTGTACTCAATATTTTTTTCAATAAAATTGTTCCTCATACATTTGATCAGATGAGGAGGATCAAAAAGATGAACAATTTCATAATCTCCAATATTATATACATAGGTGTCCTCTGCTTTCTCAGGGTTCTTTGGAAGCAATTCAATGGCCTTAACATTCCACTTAGCACAGTCGCTGACAGAGGCAACGATTCTAAATTTGGTCTTTTCATGAACAGCCTGCACAACCTCGCAGATCAAGTTCTTTAAAGTTATAGCGCCCGCTGCATTGCGTGTAAAGAAATAAGCTATAGGCTGTTTACATTTACCAGCAATGCCTCGAAGCATAAACACCAAAGCATGATCAGCGAGTTTAAGATCATTTTCAGCCCCCGATTCTACAAAACCATGCACCTTCCAAGAAGCTTTGCTAATTCTTAACTCTAAAAATTTGGAAATTTGCATTTCATCGAAAAGTAAACAACAAAAGCGTTCCTGGAAAGTCAAATTCTCGGATACGAGGTTCAAATAGACAAAAAATTGACTGACGATGCCTACTGGCATTTTGAAATTGCTTAGCGATCGTTTAATAGTTTTCTCCGAAGGAAGACATAAAATTTTTTGTAAATATCGATAGCACCTAGGGCCATGTTTGTATATGGAGAGGAAAAGGGCTTTTTCCTCCTGTGAATACCGGCGGGACTTTTTGGACCGATGGAAATTTTTAAGGATGGATAAAATAAAAGTTGAGAGAGGAGCAGGGAGATTATGGATATCATTAATATTTTTAAATGATTTAGGGAAAAGGTCACATTCTTTTGCTTCCCTACATTTTCTAGCAATTATATTCTTCCTCACTCTATTTTGCTTCAATAGTCGCTTGACCTCGGTGAGCCTTTGGTACAATATTTTCTTCCTGGGAGATAAATATTTTATCCTTGAAGTATTCAGATGGTGTAGGCGTATGTCCCGCTGAACACCTGCAAAAATTAATTAAGTTTAAAAAAAAATTCAAAAGAATTAATACAGAAAAGCCTAAGCAAAATAAAAATTTATTTTAAATCATTATAAAAAATCTATTTAAAGTTAGGAGAAGATTAATGAATTTTATTAAAAAATATAATACATACTTCTCACAGGGCTGGATTCCTTGCCGGCCAAGCCCAAACAATCTGATAGTGAAATATTTGCCGCTAAAAAAAATATTAAAAAATTATTTCTTATTATTGTTAAATTATTCATTAGAAAACAAGATTAAATTTTAAAACAAAATGTTAGACCAAAGATACACATATATAAATCATATATATTAAAATTCCAAAAAAATTAAATTGTTCTTAAAAGATTATAAATATAATACTTACATGTCCCAGGCGTGGATTGCAAAATATCAGTTTCCTGCAACGCCAAGCCAGAGTCATCAGCTGATATATTTGCCGCTAAAAAAAATATTAAAAAATTATTTTCTATTATTGTTAAATTATTCATTAGAAAACAAGATTAAATTTTAAAACAAAATGTTAGACCAAAGATACACATATATAAATCATATATATTAAAATTCCAAAAAAATTAAATTGTTCTTAAAAGATTATAAATATAATACTTACATGTCCCAGGCGTGGATTGCAAAAGATTAGCCTCCTCTGAGGTCAATCCCAATACATCTGATTGAATAACACGTGTTCCTAAAAAAAAATTTAAAAAAAATTAAAAAAAAAATGTTTTTCGCAACCTTATATATTCCATTATTAAATATCACATAACCTACCATCTTGATTTATATTCATGGGTATCTTTCCACGAACTAATTTGTTCTTTTCAGGTGTGCAGAAATCAGAATCATTAAAATGAAGTTTACACACCCGGAATTTTGTCATTTTATTATAAGAAAAGCCAAGCAAGTCAAGCCTGTCCAGTTGTTTTATCCATTCTTATCTTAAAATAAAACACCTTGGAAAATAGAACATTTGTCCTCGTTCGCAATAGTGAATTTTGTGGCCCTCATTGCTCCAGGAGCTGCGTCAAATTCGTACGCTTCCTTTATGTCGCTCCATCTAGGGGGTTCTCACAAGCTGAGATCTTGAGGCCAAGAACGTAGATTTAGTTAGATGATTGAGAAATATATTTCACGAAAATGTTGATGATTTCGCTTGAAGATATATCCTTCTTACATATCAATCTGTTACACATTTTAATAAAATGTTGTTGTTCAATAGTCGCTTGACCTCGTTGAGCCTTTGGTACAATCTTTTCTTCCTGGGAGATAAATTTTCTCTATTCTAGAAACACATCCAGATCTTGTAGCTGTATGTTCCGCGGATCACCTGCATATACTAATGCATCCTGAACTATGATTTTAACCATCTCAGTATTCTTTTCTTTGTAATAGTTCAGAACTGCTTGATTGTGTTGATGTTGACGAACAATCTTGCCCTTATCCTTAAATTGAATATCCCTCAACGACCGCCTCGCTTTCAACAAAAATTCAAGATGAGGCGATTCATCATTCAATTTTCTGGCTAATGGGTTTTTAGAATTAGTCTGTATTGAGCGAGTCGAACAGGTCGTTCATGAAATTAACAAACACACACGTGCCTTTTGCATTCATTAACTTTGCTCTCGTAGACCAATCAAGCAAAGTCGCAACGGAGCGACTAAACACCTGCGTAGCAAGCTTCACTTTCATTTTTTTATGATTTGACGGATTCACATGGGCATTAGTGAGTTTTGTGGCCCTCATTGCTCCAGGAGCTGCGTCAAATTCGTACGCTTCCTTTATGTCGCTCCATCTAGGAGGTTCTCACAAGCTGAGATCTTGAGGCCAAGGACGTAGATTTAGTTAGATGATTTTGTGATGATCTCAATAGTAATCATGTTTAGCATTTTTTAATAACACTTTTTCTAGCACATTCACCTAACGATTAACATTCGTCATTCATTATAAAAGGTACTTATGTGTATATTTTACTTGTTCTTGTGACAATCCACTTTTGCGCGTTACTAATTCTTAAATCTTCAATTGTAAAATGGAAATTATTATCATTTTTTATAACACTTCTAACACATTCACATTATTCTATCGATCATCAATAGTATGGGATAAATAAAATTTATTTGAATACGTAATGAAAATCGACATTCTTTATAAAATTTTCTACATGCTTTTGTTCAAAATCGCTGATTATCGATCTATTATATCGAATAAACAGTTCCTTTTCACAGTATTTAATTTTTCATTTTTAAATGAACATGACTACTCTACAAACTACTAACATTCGTCATTCATTAATTAAACGTACTTTTGAGTCTATTGTCTTATTTTATTTTATTTGTTCTTGAGAAAATCTACTTTTGCGGGTTACTAATTCTTTAAACTTCAATAGCATATTATAGCACTAGTAATCATGTCTTTTTTACCTATTGTTTTGTTTTACTATTTTATAAAGTTTTCGAAGTGTTTTATTTTAAATGATATACATCACATCTATAATATTTATTTAAAATTTAATTAAAATTATAACATTGTTTTTACAAAATTTAAAATAGACTAGCAAATACATGAACTGCTTTTTTATTTAATGATTTGATTATAAAATAACCATTTTCAAAAGTAGATCGTTTTTCTATTTCTATTATAAACGATTCATCGTTATCAATACATTGCAGTCAAACCATCAAATTATGATAAATAATTTTTAAAATTAAAATTGTTTTTTGTATTTTAAATATATTTCAAAATATTTCTATAAAAAATATCAAACTAAATCAAATATTTAAATTAGATTAATTACACCATTAAAATAAATAAATTAAAAATCAATTTATTTTCTACAATAACCTGGTGAAAAGAAATATTTTTTGTATTGAATCAAATAATAAGTGAATACATTTTTGCCTTATTTATTTGTTTATGTATTACATTTTAGAAACATAAATAAATGCTTATTTTGTGTCTTAAGAACTTTTAATTATATTTTTATATTCAAAATTTGTTATATTTAAATTTTTATTTAATGTATAAATTTCTATTCTGTTAATAATTTATAAATGTAATTCTATTAATAATTTGCCAATAAATTTTTATTTTATGTATTTAATTTAATCTACTGATTAATATATTAGAAAAGTAATGATATTTTGTTAATTTTATTCTGTTTAAATTTTTATATAATTATATTTTATCTTTGATTAATTTATAAATTGTTTTAAAATGCATAATAAAATAATATTTTAAATAAAATACTCATGTTTTCTTATCTTAAAATTTGTTCCTTCTCATAGATCAAAAAATAAATAAATTATTTAAGTTAAGTTATTCAAAGTAAAATATTTCAAATTTTATTTTGAATTAAACGAGTATAAAGTTTAACTTTAAAAGCAAATACTATTAGACAATATTTTCTAGAATACCAATAAAATTTAATATTTTTAAAATAAATTTATATTAAATAGCTTTTTTGTATGAGATTTATAAATAGACTTTATAAAATATATCATTAAAGGGTTTAATTCATTGAAATATCCTTTTTTCATTTTGAAATTTTAATATAATTAACAAACCCTGTATCTCTTAATTTTTGGGGAGGCCATTCTAGATTTTTGAGCGTCCCGGGAAAAAGAAAATTTCATACAAGAGAATATACATTATTACTGCAATCATTCATTCATTCATTCTTTGTATTAATAAAAATGAATTATTAATAATTTCATATTATCCTTTATTTTTGTGTCTATTTTAGCTTTAATTGAATCACTATTTTTTTTTCTCTCTAAAGTCTACATTACTACTTTAGGTAAGTAATAAACATTTTGTTTTAAATCTTTTTTTTAATGTTTGAAAATCATTTATTAAAATTAATTTAAATCCAGATGATAAAATTCTGAACCACTGAAATTACGATTAGATTTTTCAACATCAATATTATTTTTAATACTTTTTCAATTTTTACTTTATCTTCGATATCACCATCCACTAGTATCACTATTAGAATGAGAATCAACCTGTTCTATTATTCTATTATTTATTAATAATTGGCTGTATAAATTACTTTCAAAATATCCATTTTATGTCCTTTTCAGTGGCGTACCTAGAACTTTTGCCGCTCGGGGCGATCTCCATTTTTCCGCCCTTTCTATTATAAGTCAATCAAATAGTGGTTTTTATAAATTAATACACATAAATAAATTATTAAGTTATTTAATCAATATTAATTAATACACAGAGAGTAAATTTTTTCACATATTTGTATGCACTCGTAAACATATTTATATAATATTTACTCTTCTAGCTTTCATACTAGAAAAATCGTGTATAATGCTCTCAAAATTTATATTTATATTTTTTCCCCCGGCCCTGCTTTTCAAAAGAAAAATAGATGATTTAAAAAAATATTGGTATATCACTTCAAAGTAATCATCTAATCATATAAACTTTTTAAAAGAAATGACATTTATAAACTGATATGAAAAAATTTTGGTTAGGAAAAATTGCCGAACAAAATCGTAAAGATGCGTTTACGAATTCAACGAATTTTAATGAATACAATAAAATAAAATTATTATCCTATTCTTGGAATTAGAATTCAAAATTTACACTAAAATGCATTTATATACACCGAGGAATAATATTCGAAATCATATAGTTAATCATAATTTATATAAATCAAATAGTAAACTTATAAAAATCATAATAATCATTTATTATTCAAGAAAGAAAAAAAAATAAATATGAAATGGTTGCTTTTTACAACTATAACTAAATTTAAAAATTGCCGCCCCAAGATAAGTGCCGCCCGGTGCGGACCGCACCCACCGCACCCCCCACTGGTCCTTTTCTAAAATTAATTCAAAATTAATGACATATTTTAATAATTTCCTCCTTTTTCAATAATTAAATATGAATATAATATAAATATTTTTAATTTTATTTTAAGAATAGATATGTATATATCTCACAGGCGGTGGTTGTGACGTCACATATATACATTTAAATTTAGAAGAAAAAAACTAATAAAGATATAGTTCTCGTGAGATATGATCAATAAAACTCAATTTTTCTTTATAAATACTATCTCTGGTGTGAATTTCAAAAAAATCGTTAGAGCGGTTTTTGAGAACAAACAAACAAACAGAGAAACAGAGAAACAAAAAAACAATTTTTACTCTCATAAGAAGATAAGATATTGGGACACCGAGCTGATATACAATTCTCTAATTATTTATTACAATTATTAAATGTTGCATCATTGCATCAATGTGATTAAAATGAATGGAACTTGGGGTTATTAGGTATGTTTCTAAGTGCATGAATATTTTTTACCGACCGACGATAGTAAGGGAGACATTGTTTTCACACCAAATTTCACATGTGGAGATTTTTACATATCTCCACGAATCATGCATTTTCTTAACAGAAAAAAGTATTTTTAGCATGATGTCTGTCCGTCCGTCCGTCCGTATAGATGTGTACAGCCTGAACGCTCAACGGATTTTGATGAAATTTGGTATATTTACTTAATGCATCAGTAGGATGAATTGATCAACTTTTGGTGCAAATCCGAAAACCGGAAGTGGTAGTATGAGCGATCGACGATAGGAAGGGAAGGGTTATTTTCACACCAAATTTCACATGAGGAGATGTTTTACATATCATCACGAATCATTCACTTTGTATTGGTTTTATCCTCGGGAAAAACATACAACTTTGTTTAAGATATTGCAATACGAACTGTTTTATAAATTGTTATCTCTAACATATAAATAAATATTTATTATGTGAAGTTCATTTCGTATAATTTTGATTATATATGTATATATGAAATAAACTTTACATAATAAATTTATATATTAAAATATAATATTCTTTTATTTCTTTTCCATACCAAATTTTACATCTATAATTTATATTACAATATAATATGCTTTTATTGCAATATTTAAAAACATTTTATACTTTTTATTATATATGTATATATGAAATGAACTTTACATAATAAATATATATTTATATGTTAGAGATAACAATTTATAAAACAGTTCTAATGACAATTCAAATTTCGCGCTCTGTTATAAGAAATTTGAAAGCAGACGTAATTTGCGCTAGCTTCATGGTGTTTGTCACGCTCGCGAGTTCTATACTTTTTCCCCATCCCGCAAAAGTGCTCAACACCGCTAAAGAAGTTTTCATTTCAAAAATTATTTAATATTTGGAAATATATCTGACTTAGAAATAGAAAAAATGAATATTAATTAAAGAAAGAAATTGTTTTTAAAATATCCTAAATAATATGTAACAATTTTCAAGATAGAAATTTATTACAATTATTAAATGTTGCATCATTGCATCAATCTGATTAAAATGAATCGAACTTGGGGTACTCAATAATAATAAATAAAATAATATTAATAAATATTAAATAATATTTTATTGAAAAAATATTAAAAATTATAAAACTATCTAAAACTTAATTAATAAAAAACAATGAATAAATAAATATAAAATAGTAATATATTAAAATGTAAACACGAAAATAGATAAAAAAAAATAACAAATTTATTATTTTTATTTTTATTTTTAAATAACACGATAGACCCGGCGAGTTTCGATCCTTCGAACTCGGGGAGTAAAAACAATCGTTCTATCCATGCGACTAATTTATTTATATTTAGGTAATAAAAATAACATATTTTTACTATCTTTCAAGCCGTATTTGTTTTGTTGTTTTTTTTTGAGAGAGAGATTAATAAATATATATATTTGTTTAAAAATAAATATTTTTAATTTTATTTTGAAATTAAATAATAAATTTTAAAATATTTTAAATAAAAAAAAATATTAATACAATTTCAGTTAAAAAATAAAAATGGATGTCATTTTTGACGTCATCCATATATAATTTTAAATCAAGAAAAAAATAATGAAGATGTATTTTTCCAGAGATATGATCAATAAAACTTAATTTTTCTTTATAAATACTATATCTAGTGTGAATTTGAAAAAAATCGTTAGAGCGGTTTTTGAGAACCCATGGCTATATATAGCAGGGGTTCTTAAACTGTGGGTCGCGACCCCCCTGGGGTCGCGAGACTACTGAAAAGGGGTCGCAAATATCTGATACTTTTGAATCATTATAAATAAAATTTTAAAATTATTAAATTATATATATGTGAAATGAATGGGTATGTATTCTTTAATCCTTATTTTATTTACATTGTAAAATAGTTACATCTACATCTCCGGTTAATATATATTTCATTATATGGAGGAGGGGGTCGTTTAAAATTTCCTAAGCTTGAAGGGGGTCGCTATATAAAAAAGTTTAAGAAGCCCTGAAATATAGGTATATAGATACAAACAATTTTAGCTAGCATAATAAGATAAGATATATGTTTATGGAAACAATACAAATTCTTATGACAGACGTACCATTCAATCTGTAAACTATAAAATAACGAAATTTGTATTATAGATTTGTATTATAGAAATTATTTACTGAACGTATCTTTTAATTTCAAATATATTTGAATTAATATATATAATTAAAATTTAATAAATTAAAATAGGTATATTAAAATTTTAATTTTATCATTGTAATTGTATTTAATTAAAAAAAAAAACAAATTATTCATATTTATCTATTTCAATAAAATGGTATTTTTTCAAATGTTAAAATTAAAAATTTTAATAAATCATATTTTCATAATTCATAATTAGATAATAATTATTTCTTTTTTTAGATTTTCAACGAATTTTTAGTTTATAAAATCTATAAGCCTATATTTATGATATAATAAATAAATAGGTACATTTATCTTTCTATTTAATTCTTATTAAAATTAAAAAAAAGTTAATTTCCAAGGGGGCGCTGAGCAAATTTTTTTCTGGAAAGAGGGCGCTGAGTAAAATATTTTCTGGAAAGGGGGCGCTTGGCCAAATAAGTTTGGGAATCACTGTTTTAAAACATGGTTCTAAGTTATAATTCTTCTTAATCTATCTTTCTATGTATCTCTGTGGCTCTACGGAACTCGAAAATTCTTGCCCGAAGCAACCACATTTCTTCAAGTGTTTATTGCACAGACCCACAGACCATCTATAAGACTCGGACACTCAATGTTAATTTTTAAAACAAAGTTTTTAGCGCCATCTTGCGGCATCATACCTCAACTAATTGAAAAAAAAATCTGGCGTGTTTTTTTTTTGTTTTTTTGAAGGAATATTAGGAATTAAAAAATTATAGATTTTCCAGTTAAGTTAAAAATTATTTATTCAGAGATAAAACTAACATTTAAACAATCAATTAAGCTTTTTTCAAATATCTTATCTTATTATGCTAGCTAAATTTGTATGATTGTATATAAATTTTAATTTTATCATTGTAAATGTATTTACTTTTTTTGTTTCAAAAATAAAAAACAAATTATTCATATTTATGTTTTTCAATGAAATTATATTTTTTCAAATGCTAAAATGAAAAAAATAAGCTCCGATTTTAATAAATCATATTTTTCATAATTCATAATTAGATTATAATTATTTCTTTTTTTAGATTTTTTGTTATATTTAAGGTTTTATTTAAAACATGGTTCTGTCATGCCTGGCCAACCCTCTTTGAGGGGCCGCATTTTAGGGAAACGTGCTTTTAGAAATGTAAAAGAAATAAAATACGTAATATACGAATAAACTCTTTATTGTTTCAATTAAATTTGGAGTCCTATCTAATGTGAAATTTGTTTTTCTCGTTTTTTCACTAAACTTTTTACTATCTCGCCAGAGATAATATTATGATCACGAAAATTTTCGATGTCTATATTTTGATGTTTTAATACGTTTTGAAGGTTCCTGAATCATTTTCACTAAGGTTGAGAAAAATGTCTTTGTGTATGTGTGTGTGAGTATGTATGTAGACAAGATTACGCAAAAACGATTTGAGCTAGAATAATGAAATTTGATATACGCGAATTATTCAAAATTCATAGTTTTCTATCAACTTTTGAGAAATGTAGTTCGACCTGAAGAGGGTGATTATTGGATTTTTTCCTTTAAAATGATGGTAAAAATAAATATATATGTTTGATAATTTTTCACAGGATTGAAAATTGTATAAAACTGCTATATATAGAATCTCAGCGGCACCCAAAATTATATAAACAAAAAAATTAGAATATCAATAAAAATGATTTTATTTTAGTTCTGAGATAACATGGTTAAGATAATATGTAATGCCTTTTGTACTATAAGAATTCTTTCCATTTAATATTATCACATTGATATCTATATAAATATATTGTGATTTATTGTCTTTTATATAAAATGAACCCTACACTCCAAAAAGGTTTGTTTCTGAAATAATGTCCTTTTTTTGAATTTCAAATACTTAACTTTCATTCTATTCTTCAAAGAAAATAAATTTTCATTTATTTTTTCCAATAGAAAAATATTTCAAAGAATTTTATGAATTTTTTCCCATGCTTTCTATTATATATTTTAAATTCTTTGTTCAATTATAATTAAATATTTTACCATTATTTAAGAAATATCTAGAAATCGATTAAAAATAAACATAAACAATTATGAATAATATATTATATTATTTAGAAATTATTTATTATTAAATTATTTATGAAAATTAATGAAAATATGTTGTTTTTTTTATTTTGAATAATGCCTCATGTTTTTTTTTTTTTTTTTTTGGAAATTAAATCTTGAATAGCATTGGTTAAGGGTCAAAAACTGGAATGAGAGAAGACCTTGATCCTTTTATGGGAAATATTTCTTTTCAAATGTTTACCAAGAACTCTTGACATGGAGGATATTTAAAATTTTTTTTAATATCTTTTGTTATTATAAACAGTTTACATTAGCTTTTTTATTGTTTTTATTTATTTTAAATTAAAAATAAGTACTAGGAAAAAAATTGTAATATTCGTAATATATTTAATATAAGATGAGACTAGAAAAAAAAAAAACTATTAATAATAAAAATAAAGACGTTTGCTTGATAGGAAGACTTGTGGTCTCTAATTCCACATGTGATAGATTATTAGGAATCTCACTAGATAATCTTTCTTCTGAATGCTTATTGAACAACTAGAAATTTTAGAAAAAAATCTAAATTAAAGAAGAATAATTTAAAAATTTTTTTTAATTATTTTAAGAATCTGATTTCATTTAATTTTGTTTATTAAAATTAATATTAAATTTTTTTTGTGTTGTTATTTTCTAAAAGATCTAAAATTTGGAATGATGGGCATATTTTCAGAGGAGGGGGTAGATTTCCTATTTAACTGATATGAATTCGATAATAATATAATAATAATATAATCAACTAGGACTTGATTAATTATATAAATAAACAAATTAATAATTATATTATTAACATTATCTTTGGAAAAGATTTAATTATTAGTAAGATTAGTTATTTTATTTATCTTTTTCTCACTACAATATAATATTTACTCATTAGTTGATTAATGTTCATGATTACAAAATCAAATGTGGTGAAATACTTGTATTTTAGTTATTTATTATAATTATAATACAAATAGGACTTAATAAAAAAATTGAATTTATTTATATTAAAATTCTTTAAAAAAACTTTTACTAAAAAATAAAATTGAATTTACAATTTTAGAAATATAAGTACTTTCTTAATGATTAATCTGTATAAAATTTATTATTTTTCTTTTAATAGGAATTTTTGTGGATTTTTTATATATAATTTGTGTTTACCAGAGCAGCTCGTCCCAATTGTTCATTGATTGATAAAAGGAATTTACAAACATCCCTATAACTACCGTTATGTCTTTTCAAAAATTTCCTAAAATTTCATTGGTGGTTATCTTTTTGGCAAACAAAAGAAAAGAATGGAGGGGCTTGGGGCGGAGTTGAAGACTGGGATTTTAAACATTCTTTCTTGGGTTCTCGACATGTTCACCTCGAGATTAAAACAAGTTAAAGTGTATCTTAACATGGTGATTTAAATAATTATATTCATTATTATTATTATTATTATTATTATTATTTCTTATTCTACAATCAATGAAATTCTATCATCGTAGAAGAAGAAAGAACAACTCTGCCTTTTCATAATAAAATTCATAATGAGCTGACTTCACCACCTGGTCAAATGTGAGTAAAATTTTAATTTATTTATATATTTATGTTTCCATATGGAGATTGTTTTTTGTTATTTTTCGCGTTTGTAAAACAATAATGGTTGATTAATTTATTCGTAATATATATTTTACATGAATATATTCATAATAAATTTTATAATTTTATTCAAATTAATTTATAATAAATTTTATAAAGTATATCTTAAATTATTATAAAATAATGAGACATTCGTGTATATTTATTTTCCATATGGAGATATTTTTTTAATATTTTTGGCATGTGAAAAACAATAATGATTAATTAAAGGATCGTAATATATATTTCTACATGAATATATTCAAAATAATTTTATAATTCAATTCAAGTAAAATTTATAGAAAATTTTATTAATTTAATTTAATCAAATTTATATTATAATAAATTTTACAATTTAAAATCATTTAAATTTCTAGTAAATTATTTCTTATATATTAATATTTAATATTTCATAGCTTATATATCTTATGAACACATATTAAATAGGGACTTATACTTAATATTAATAAAAACACGAATAAAGCAATAAACTACGAAACTGAACCCAATTGTTTAACCTCAAACTTGAGTACAGATTCATAAAATCAGTCACGTGAGATGCTATTTCAAATTTTATTTATGAAATATTTTTTATATAATAATCCATTTTTTCAAATTATCTCGTAAATATATACCATAATCCAAACACAAAATTCAGAGTATAATTTACGCTTGATCGGATTTGTAATTGTATGGGAATATTATTTTAAAAATTTAAAAATTATATAAACAACAAAATTTATTCATACTAATAATCATATAAATTAAATATTGGAATAAATTTTCTAATAAAATTTTTATTTTTAGATAATGGCAACAAGAAAATTACTAATGAAATGAAAAGAGATGGCATTGAATTATGTAACAAAAATACCACTTAGGTGAATCCATCGTCGTATTAATGAAATCACCAATTATTTGCGGATCGGTTTTTTATCGACAATTTTAGAATTTTTGTACTGCCATTTTTATTTTCAAGCTCTCAAAATCATACATTTCTCGATGATCAATATGTATAAATATATTTATTTAAATCAAAAGAAAAAATTCTTTATTTTATGTTATTTGATCAAGAAAGAGGATGCTATCAGAAAACCGGGTATGACCAAGTGGATATTTTAAGTGATATAGCGATAGAACAATCGTACGCAGAAAAAATGTAAAACTGACAATTGATGTTTTATGGTCATATCTCAAGAACATCGAATCCCATTTAAGATCTGTGGAGTACCTCCAGAAAGAAGGAAAAAGGATGGGGAAGTCCCAAAAGACATCTAAAGACCTGTTTGATAGAACATGATGACGAGTAAGCTGCCTGAAACCGGTTGAAGAGCTGTTAAACACTTATCAATTAAATAATATGTAGGGAGATTTCTACATCTTCCAAAAATAAATTTATTTCATATATAACTGAAACGTAAGTAAAATATAATAAATATATATTACAATAAATTGTATTATTTTATTACAAGAGTATATAAAAAATATCTTTTATTAAAAACAATCTACTTAATTTCAATTTTAATTTTTAGATCATGGCATCACGACGAAGTCTTGTGACCTGTATTATTTGGTGATCTCTTTTATTTGGTGGAAAAGAAGATCCATTTCTTCATTAACTTTCAGTATTCCTGCGATTCAAGCCTGAAATATCCATTTCATCAATATTTATTATCATCAATTAAGTCGAAGGAAGGATAAAGAAGATTGCTACTAACTACATAAACTTTATACAATGAAGAACTGCAATGTAAGTAAAAAATTGATTTATGGCAAATAAAAAAAAATGAGATAAAACACAAGAATCTGTATTTTGTAACGGGAATATATTAATAAAATAATTATCTTATTAATTCAATTAATGAATAATAAAAATAATATTAATACATTATGAGAGGGGCGGGTATTTGTATTCGTTGCCACTAATCCATATATTTGATCAAACATTATTTTTCACTTGTATCACTTAATTTTAACTTGTATTTTAAACGGGTTCTAAATACCTGCCCCCCTTTTAAACGGGAATCTGCGTAACGCGTACTAGAACCCGCCCCGCTGATAACGTGTTAATAATACTATGTAAAATTTTCCATCGGCATATAATAGCTATTGCATAATTTGAAAATAGTGATACCGATAATTCGATTAATCAAAATTATAATGATTATTTATTGAAATGTTGTAAAAATAAATAAGGCAAAAATGGTAAATTAAATTCAATACAAAAAATATATAAGTTAATAGATAAATTATTCACAATCAAATCAATTTAAAGTAAAAATGCTAACAAAATAATTTATGTAATTAATTTAATTTAATAGTTTAATTTAGTTAATGAAGCTAATTAGTTATTAGTTATTTGAATTACAAATATTGTGCTTGTTCACATTTATCATTTATATTTTTTTTAAAATATTTTTCTGGATTTTTAATTTTATAAGTATTTTTTGCTTTCATTTAAAAAAAATTATCACATTTTTTAATTTTCATTATTAATATTCCTAACCGGACATAAATTTAAATTTTAATTCTTCAATTTTTAAATTTAATAGAATTAAAATGTTGAATGAAAAGTATTAGTGAATTCCGTGTAATGGTTTTGGAAAAATTTAATCTGATTTGTTATACTTCTATCGATGTTTATCATTTTTAAAATAACACTTTTTGGGAGAATTAAAATTTTATTGAATTCTTAATGAAAATCGACATCCATTATAAAATTTTATTTTAAATGTTCTTGAGAGAATCCACACTTTTCAGGGTTACTAATTCTCAATCTTCAATTGGATATTATAGATTTTTAATAATATTTTTTCAAAAACATTCACCTACCGATTACCTCACAAGTAATCATCATTTTTTTATATCTTGTTTTTGCACAGTTTACAAAATGTTTCATTTTAAATGAAATCCATCACATATAAAATATTTAGTAATTATGTGTATATTTTACTTGTTTATGTGACAATCCACTTTTGCGCGTTGCTAATTCTACAATTTTTAATTGAAAAATGGAATTGTTTATCATTTTTTAAAATCACTTCTTCTAACACATTCACATTATTCTATCGATCAATAATAGTATGGGATAATTAAAATTTTATTGAATTCTTAATGAAAATCGACATCCATTATAAAATTTTATTTAACTTGTTCTTGAGAGAATCCACTTTTCAGGGTTACTAATTCTCAATCTTCAATTGGATATTATAGATTTTTAATAATATTTTTTCAAAAACATTCACCTACCGATTACCTCACAAGTAATCATCATTTTTTTATATCTTGTTTTTGCACAGTTTACAAAATGTTTCATTTTAAATGAAATCCATCACATATAAAATATTTAGTAATTATGTGTATATTTTACTTGTTTATGTGACAATCCACTTTTGCGCGTTGCTAATTCTACAATTTTTAATTGAAAAATGGAATTGTTTATCATTTTTTAAAATCACTTCTTCTAACACATTCACATTATTCTATCGATCAATAATAGTATGGGATAATTAAAATTTTATTGAATTCTTAATGAAAATCGACATCCATTATAAAATTTTCAATTGTTCTTTAGGTAATCCACTTTTCAGGGTTACTAATTCTCAATCTTCAATTGGATATTATAGATTTTTAATAATATTTTTTCAAAAACATTCACCTACCGATTACCTCACAAGTAATCATCATTTTTTTATATCTTGTTTTTGCACAGTTTACAAAATGTTTCATTTTAAATGAAATCCATCACATATAAAATATTTAGTAATTATGTGTATATTTTACTTGTTTATGTGACAATCCACTTTTGCGCGTTGCTAATTCTACAATTATTAATTGAAAAATGGAATTGTTTATCATTTTTTAAAATCACTTCTTCTAACACATTCACATTATTCTATCGATCAATAATAGTATGGGATAATTAAAATTTTATTGAATTCTTAATGAAAATCGACATCCATTATAAAATTTTCAATTGTTCTTTAGGTAATCCACTTTTCAGGGTTACTAATTCTCAATCTTCAATTGGATATTATAGATTTTTAATAATATTTTTTCAAAAACATTCACCTACCGATTACCTCACAAGTAATCATCATTTTTTTATATCTTGTTTTTGCACAGTTTACAAAATGTTTCATTTTAAATGAAATCCATCACATATAAAATATTTAGTAATTATGTGTATATTTTACTTGTTTATGTGACAATCCACTTTTGCGCGTTGCTAATTCTACAATTTTTAATTGAAAAATGGAATTGTTTATCATTTTTTAAAATCACTTCTTCTAACACATTCACATTATTCTATCGATCAATAATAGTATGGGATAATTAAAATTTTATTGAATTCTTAATGAAAATCGACATCCATTATAAAATTTTATTTAACTTGTTCTTGAGAGAATCCACTTTTCAGGGTTACTAATTCTCAATCTTCAATTGGATATTATAGATTTTTAATAATATTTTTTCAAAAACATTCACCTACCGATTACCTCACAAGTAATCATCATTTTTTTATATCTTGTTTTTGCACAGTTTACAAAATGTTTCATTTTAAATGAAAAATGGAATTGTTTATCATTTTTTAAAATCACTTCTTCTAACACATTCACATTATTCTATTGATCAATAATAGTATGGGATAATTAAAATTTTATTGAATTCTTAATGAAAATCGACATTCATTATAAAATTTTCAATTGTTCTTTAGGTAATCCACTTTTCAGGGTTACTAATTCTCAATCTTCAATTGGATATTATAGATTTTTAATAATATTTTTTCAAACACATTCACTTACCGATTACCTCACAAGTAATCATCATTTTTTTATATCTTGTTTTTGCACAGTTTACAAAATGTTTCATTTTAAATGAAATCCATCACATATAAAATATTTAGTAATTATGTGTATATTTTACTTGTTTATGTGACAATCCACTTTTGCGCGTTGCTAATTCTACAATTTTTAATTGAAAAATGGAATTGTTTATCATTTTTTAAAATCACTTCTTCTAACACATTCACATTATTCTATCGATCAATAATAGTATGGGATAATTAAAATTTTATTGAATTCTTAATGAAAATCGACATCCATTATAAAATTTTATTTAACTTGTTCTTGAGAGAATCCACTTTTCAGGGTTACTAATTCTCAATCTTCAATTGGATATTATAGATTTTTAATAATATTTTTTCAAAAACATTCACCTACCGATTACCTCACAAGTAATCATCATTTTTTTATATCTTGTTTTTGCACAGTTTACAAAATGTTTCATTTTAAATGAAATCCATCACATATAAAATAGTTAGTAATTATGTGTATATTTTACTTGTTTATGTGACAATCCACTTTTGCGCGTTGCTAATTCTACAATTTTTAATTGAAAAATGGAATTGTTTATCATTTTTTAAAATCACTTCTTCTAACACATTCACATTATTCTATCGATCAATAATAGTATGGGATAATTAAAATTTTATTGAATTCTTAATGAAAATCGACATCCATTATAAAATTTTATTTAACTTGTTCTTGAGAGAATCCACTTTTCAGGGTTACTAATTCTCAATCTTCAATTGGATATTATAGATTTTTAATAATATTTTTTCAAAAACATTCACCTACCGATTACCTCACAAGTAATCATCATTTTTTTATATCTTGTTTTTGCACAGTTTACAAAATGTTTCATTTTAAATGAAATCCATCACATATAAAATATTTAGTAATTATGTGTATATTTTACTTGTTTATGTGACAATCCACTTTTGCGCGTTGCTAATTCTACAATTTTTAATTGAAAAATGGAATTGTTTATCATTTTTTAAAATCACTTCTTCTAACACATTCACATTATTCTATCGATCAATAATAGTATGGGATAATTAAAATTTTATTGAATTCTTAATGAAAATCGACATCCATTATAAAATTTTATTTAACTTGTTCTTGAGAGAATCCACTTTTCAGGGTTACTAATTCTCAATCTTCAATTGGATATTATAGATTTTTAATAATATTTTTTCAAAAACATTCACCTACCGATTACCTCACAAGTAATCATCATTTTTTTATATCTTGTTTTTGCACAGTTTACAAAATGTTTCATTTTAAATGAAATCCATCACATATAAAATATTTAGTAATTATGTGTATATTTTACTTGTTTATGTGAGAATCCACTTTTGCGCGTTGCTAATTCTACAATTTTTAATTGAAAAATGGAATTGTTTATCATTTTTTAAAATCACTTCTTCTAACACATTCACATTATTCTATCGATCAATAATAGTATGGGATAATTAAAATTTTATTGAATTCTTAATGAAAATCGACATCCATTATAAAATTTTCAATTGTTCTTTAGGTAATCCCCTTTTCAGGGTTACTAATTCTCAATCTTCAATTGGATATTATAGATTTTTAATAATATTTTTTCAAACACATTCACCTACCGATTATCTCACAAGTAATCATTATTTTTTTATTTCTTGTTTTTGCATAGTTTACAAAATGTTTCATTTTAAATGAAATCCAACACATATAAAATATTTAGTAATTATGTGTATATTTTACTTGTTTATGTGACAATCCACTTTTGCGCGTTGCTAATTCTACAATTTTTAATTGAAAAATGGAATTGTTTATCATTTTTTAAAATCACTTCTTCTAACACATTCACATTATTCTATCGATCAATAATAGTATGGGATAATTAAAATTTTATTGAATTCTTAATGAAAATCGACATCCATTATAAAATTTTATTTAACTTGTTCTTGAGAGAATCCACTTTTCAGGGTTACTAATTCTCAATCTTCAATTGGATATTATAGATTTTTAATAATATTTTTTCAAAAACATTCACCTACCGATTACCTCACAAGTAATCATCATTTTTTTATATCTTGTTTTTGCACAGTTTACAAAATGTTTCATTTTAAATGAAATCCATCACATATAAAATAGTTAGTAATTATGTGTATATTTTACTTGTTTATGTGACAATCCACTTTTGCGCGTTGCTAATTCTACAATTTTTAATTGAAAAATGGAATTGTTTATCATTTTTTAAAATCACTTCTTCTAACACATTCACATTATTCTATCGATCAATAATAGTATGGGATAATTAAAATTTTATTGAATTCTTAATGAAAATCGACATCCATTATAAAATTTTATTTAACTTGTTCTTGAGAGAATCCACTTTTCAGGGTTACTAATTCTCAATCTTCAATTGGATATTATAGATTTTTAATAATATTTTTTCAAAAACATTCACCTACCGATTACCTCACAAGTAATCATCATTTTTTTATATCTTGTTTTTGCACAGTTTACAAAATGTTTCATTTTAAATGAAATCCATCACATATAAAATATTTAGTAATTATGTGTATATTTTACTTGTTTATGTGACAATCCACTTTTGCGCGTTGCTAATTCTACAATTTTTAATTGAAAAATGGAATTGTTTATCATTTTTTAAAATCACTTCTTCTAACACATTCACATTATTCTATCGATCAATAATAGTATGGGATAATTAAAATTTTATTGAATTCTTAATGAAAATCGACATCCATTATAAAATTTTCAATTGTTCTTTAGGTAATCCACTTTTCAGGGTTACTAATTCTCAATCTTCAATTGGATATTATAGATTTTTAATAATATTTTTTCAAAAACATTCACCTACCGATTACCTCACAAGTAATCATCATTTTTTTATATCTTGTTTTTGCACAGTTTACAAAATGTTTCATTTTAAATGAAATCCATCACATATAAAATATTTAGTAATTATGTGTATATTTTACTTGTTTATGTGACAATCCACTTTTGCGCGTTGCTAATTCTACAATTTTTAATTGAAAAATGGAATTGTTTATCATTTTTTAAAATCACTTCTTCTAACACATTCACATTATTCTATCGATCAATAATAGTATGGGATAATTAAAATTTTATTGAATTCTTAATGAAAATCGACATCCATTATAAAATTTTATTTAACTTGTTCTTGAGAGAATCCACTTTTCAGGGTTACTAATTCTCAATCTTCAATTGGATATTATAGATTTTTAATAATATTTTTTCAAAAACATTCACCTACCGATTACCTCACAAGTAATCATCATTTTTTTATATCTTGTTTTTGCACAGTTTACAAAATGTTTCATTTTAAATGAAAAATGGAATTGTTTATCATTTTTTAAAATCACTTCTTCTAACACATTCACATTATTCTATTGATCAATAATAGTATGGGATAATTAAAATTTTATTGAATTCTTAATGAAAATCGACATTCATTATAAAATTTTCAATTGTTCTTTAGGTAATCCACTTTTCAGGGTTACTAATTCTCAATCTTCAATTGGATATTATAGATTTTTAATAATATTTTTTCAAACACATTCACTTACCGATTACCTCACAAGTAATCATCATTTTTTTATATCTTGTTTTTGCACAGTTTACAAAATGTTTCATTTTAAATGAAATCCATCACATATAAAATATTTAGTAATTATGTGTATATTTTACTTGTTTATGTGACAATCCACTTTTGCGCGTTGCTAATTCTACAATTTTTAATTGAAAAATGGAATTGTTTATCATTTTTAAAAATCACTTCTTCTAACACATTCACATTATTCTATCGATCAATAATAGTATGGGATAATTAAAATTTTATTGAATTCTTAATGAAAATCGACATCCATTATAAAATTTTCAATTGTTCTTTAGGTAATCCCCTTTTCAGGGTTACTAATTCTCAATCTTCAATTGGATATTATAGATTTTTAATAATATTTTTTCAAACACATTCACCTACCGATTATCTCACAAGTAATCATTATTTTTTTATTTCTTGTTTTTGCATAGTTTACAAAATGTTTCATTTTAAATGAAATCCAACACATATAAAATATTTAGTAATTATGTGTATATTTTACTTGTTTATGTGACAATCCACTTTTGCGCGTTGCTAATTCTACAATTTTTAATTGAAAAATGGAATTGTTTATCATTTTTTAAAATCACTTCTTCTAACACATTCACATTATTCTATCGATCAATAATAGTATGGGATAATTAAAATTTTATTGAATTCTTAATGAAAATCGACATCCATTATAAAATTTTATTTAACTTGTTCTTGAGAGAATCCACTTTTCAGGGTTACTAATTCTCAATCTTCAATTGGATATTATAGATTTTTAATAATATTTTTTCAAAAACATTCACCTACCGATTACCTCACAAGTAATCATCATTTTTTTATATCTTGTTTTTGCACAGTTTACAAAATGTTTCATTTTAAATGAAATCCATCACATATAAAATAGTTAGTAATTATGTGTATATTTTACTTGTTTATGTGACAATCCACTTTTGCGCGTTGCTAATTCTACAATTTTTAATTGAAAAATGGAATTGTTTATCATTTTTTAAAATCACTTCTTCTAACACATTCACATTATTCTATCGATCAATAATAGTATGGGATAATTAAAATTTTATTGAATTCTTAATGAAAATCGACATCCATTATAAAATTTTATTTAACTTGTTCTTGAGAGAATCCACTTTTCAGGGTTACTAATTCTCAATCTTCAATTGGATATTATAGATTTTTAATAATATTTTTTCAAAAACATTCACCTACCGATTACCTCACAAGTGATCATCATTTTTTTATATCTTGTTTTTGCACAGTTTACAAAATGTTTCATTTTAAATGAAATCCATCACATATAAAATATTTACTAATTATGTGTATATTTTACTTGTTTATGTGACAATCCACTTTTGCGCGTTGCTAATTCTACAATTTTTAATTGAAAAATGGAATTGTTTATCATTTTTTAAAATCACTTCTTCTAACACATTCACATTATTCTATCGATCAATAATAGTATGGGATAATTAAAATTTTATTGAATTCTTAATGAAAATCGACATCCATTATAAAATTTTCAATTGTTCTTTAGGTAATCCACTTTTCAGGGTTACTAATTCTCAATCTTCAATTGGATATTATAGATTTTTAATAATATTTTTTCAAAAACATTCACCTACCGATTACCTCACAAGTAATCATCATTTTTTTATATCTTGTTTTTGCACAGTTTACAAAATGTTTCATTTTAAATGAAATCCATCACATATAAAATATTTAGTAATTATGTGTATATTTTACTTGTTTATGTGACAATCCACTTTTGCGCGTTACTAATTCTACAATTTTTAATTGAAAAATGGAATTGTTTATCATTTTTTAAAATCACTTCTTCTAACACATTCACATTATTCTATCGATCAATAATAGTATGGGATAATTAAAATTTTATTGAATTCTTAATGAAAATCGACATCCATTATAAAATTTTATTTAACTTGTTCTTGAGAGAATCCACTTTTCAGGGTTACTAATTCTCAATCTTCAATTGGATATTATAGATTTTTAATAATATTTTTTCAAAAACATTCACCTACCGATTACCTCACAAGTAATCATCATTTTTTTATATCTTGTTTTTGCACAGTTTACAAAATGTTTCATTTTAAATGAAATCCATCACATATAAAATATTTAGTAATTATGTGTATATTTTACTTGTTTATGTGACAATCCACTTTTGCGCGTTGCTAATTCTACAATTTTTAATTGAAAAATGGAATTGTTTATCATTTTTTAAAATCACTTCTTCTAACACATTCACATTATTCTATCGATCAATAATAGTATGGGATAATTAAAATTTTATTGAATTCTTAATGAAAATCGACATCCATTATAAAATTTTATTTAACTTGTTCTTGAGAGAATCCACTTTTCAGGGTTACTAATTCTCAATCTTCAATTGGATATTATAGATTTTTAATAATATTTTTTCAAAAACATTCACCTACCGATTACCTCACAAGTAATCATCATTTTTTTATATCTTGTTTTTGCACAGTTTACAAAATGTTTCATTTTAAATGAAATCCATCACATATAAAATATTTAGTAATTATGTGTATATTTTACTTGTTTATGTGAGAATCCACTTTTGCGCGTTGCTAATTCTACAATTTTTAATTGAAAAATGGAATTGTTTATCATTTTTTAAAATCACTTCTTCTAACACATTCACATTATTCTATCGATCAATAATAGTATGGGATAATTAAAATTTTATTGAATTCTTAATGAAAATCGACATCCATTATAAAATTTTCAATTGTTCTTTAGGTAATCCACTTTTCAGGGTTACTAATTCTCAATCTTCAATTGGATATTATAGATTTTTAATAATATTTTTTCAAACACATTCACCTACCGATTATCACACTTATAATGTCTTTTTTAAATATTGTTTTATTACATAGACTCTTTAGCATATACATGAACTGCTTTTTTATTTAATGATATGATTATAAAATAACGATTTTCAAGATCGTTCTTCTATTTCTATTATAAACGATTCATCGTTATCAATACATTGCATTCAAACCATCCAACCATTATAAATAATTTTTAAATTTTAAATTTTTTTTTTTATTTCAATTATTTTTCAAAATATTTCTATTATAACTATTTAACTAAATCAAATATTTAAATTAGATTAATTACACGATTAATATAATTTAAAATAAAATCAATTTACTAATAAATTTATTTTCTTCAATAACCTGATGAAAAGAAATATTTTTTCTATTGAATCACAAATAATAACTTAATACATTTTTGCCTTATTTATTTGTTTATGTATTAGAAATATAAATAAATGCTTAATTTGTGTCTTAACAACTTTTAATTATATTATTATATTCAAAATTTGTTATATTTAAATTTTTATTTAATGTATAAATTTCTATTCTGTTTATATATATAAAATTTATAAATGTTATTCTATTAATAATTTGCTAATATATTTTTATTTAACGTATTTAATATTATAATCTATAGTAATTTATATTTTGTTAATTTTATTCTGTTTATATTTTTATATAATTATATTTAATCTTTGATTAATTTGTAAATTCTTTTAAAATGCATAATAAAATAATAAAATAATATTTTAAATAAAATACTCATGTTTTCTTATCTTAAAACTTGTTCCTTCTCATAGATCAAAAAATAAATAAATAATAAATAAATAAAGTTATTTTAAGTAAAATATTTCAAATTTTATTTTGAATTAAACGAGTATAAAGTTTAACTTCAAAAGCAAATACTACTAGACCAGGGATGTCCAACCTTTTAATTTAATGGGCCACATCGCAAACTTAAATATTTAACTGGGCCGCAAAATTACCAGAATATGTTAAGCCTAGCTAGCGAATGTCTCAAAACTTAAGGAGATTTTTGGGGATAGAGGTGTTTTTTTTTGTTTTTTTTATAGCCTCGAAGTTATAGGTCGCTTGCCGGACTGTGAATTCTTTAAAAAGGGGCGTAAGTAACTCCAAAATGAGTCGATAGTGGGCCGCATCAAAACTTTGAGTGGGCCGCAATGCGGGCCGCGGTCTGCTAGTTGGACATCCCTGTACTAGACAATATTTTCTAGAATACCAATAAAATTTATTATTTTTAAAAGAAATTTATATTAAATAGCTTTTTTGTAAGAGATTTATAAATAGACTTTATAAAAAATATCATTAAAAGTTTAATTCATTAAAATATCCTTTTTTGATTTTGAAATTTTTAGCTAATTAACAAACCCTGTATCTCTTAGTTTTTGGGGAGGCCGTTCTAGATTTTTGAGCGTCCCGAGAAAAAAGAAAATTTCATACAAGAGAATATACATTACTACTGCAATCATTCATTCATTCATTCTTTGTATTAATAAAAATGAATTATTAATAATTTCACAATATCCTTTAATACCGACCGACGATAGTAAGGGAGGTATTGTTTTCACACCAAATTTCACATGTGGAGATTTTTACATATCTCCACGAATCATGCATTTTCTTAACAGAAAAAAGTATTTTTAGCATGATGTGTGTCCGTCTGTCTGTCCGTATAGATGTGTACAGCCTGAACGGCTCAACGGATTTTGATGAAATTTGGTATATTTACTTAATGCATCAGTGGGATGAATTGATCAACTTTTGGTGCAAATCCGGAAAGCGGAAGTGGTAGTATTAGCGATCGACGATAGGAAGGGAAGGATTATTTTCACCAAATTTCACATGAGGAGATTTTTTTACATATCACCACGAATCATGCACTTTGTATTGGTTTTATCCTCGAAAAAAATCATATTTATTAGTTTTTTCTTGATTTAAAATTATGTCGTCATCCAGCCATTCATGACGTCACAGCCAGGTCTTGCATATATATTATAAATAAAATAAAATTAAAAATGTTTATATTTATTATTTATGTATCCATATCTGTTTTTTATTATATTAATAGATATATTAAAATTATTTGAAATTGTTTCTGTAGCTGGAAATTAATTTACTTCAAACCGTCGGTCGGTTCGGCCCTGGCCACAGGTCAACTTATTTTTGTGTCTATTTTAGCTTTAATTGAAACACTATTTTTCTCTCTCTAAAGTCTACATTACTACTTTAGGTAAGTAATAAACATTTTTTTTTAAATCTTTTTTCAATGTTTGAAAATCATTTAATAAAATTAATTTAAATCCAGATGATAAAGATCTGAACCACTGAAATTACGATTAGATATTTCAACACCAATATTATTTTTAATACTTTTTCAATTTTTACTTTATCTTCGATATCACCATTCACTAGTATCACTATTAGAATTAGAATCAACCTGTTCTATTATTCTATTATTTATTATTAACTAGCTGCTCCGAGCGCCTTCGGCGCTCCGCCCCCTGTACCCCCCCCCGAGTGTCCCTATTCTGAGCTATAACCATCTAACTCCTACCCTGTCCCATGTCTCTCACGTTCCTTCCTACATTCTCCACCCTGTTCACAATTGGTCTTCCACACGGACGTTTTCCAATCGAACTCCCCACCAATATATTTTTCCTCTCCCATTCTAGCCATGTGCCCTGCCGATCCCAGCCTTCTCTATTTTATGACCTATATCTAGAGATGCATAGAGGTCATGCAATTCCTTGTTATGCAGTCTCCGCCATTCCCCGGTGTCCTCATCTTTCTTTGGCCCATAAATTCTAATTGACAACGTAACTTGGTTTTAATCTTAAATGAGTCCTGAAAATATGTTAGAAATATTTTGATCCGAGATGAGATACCAAAAATATGTAGAGGCTGTGGAGTCTAGGGTTGAAAGAGCAACAGGAAGACTTGAAATAACTCGTTTCACCATACTTTTTTTATACTAATTAAAGTTTTATTCCAACTAGAGGGTTATTTTTCCCACGAGAATTTTATATATAAGATATATATAAGATATATATAAGATATATATAAGAGATATATATAAGATATATATATATATACTAGCTGCTCCGAGCGCCTTCGGCGCTCTCCACACCTAGACGGGGGCTTCGCCCCCTGTACCCCCCGAGTGGTACATAGTATTTGGTTAAGAGTATTAAAAGGTTTTCATCCATTTTGTTTCAATCAGTATATTACATAAAACATTCATTTCTTTTTGTGTTCTTATTTAAAATATATTTTAATTTAATCAGTAAATTAATTATATATATTATTATTGTATATGTTATATCTATCTATCTCTGTGACTCTAAGGAACTCGAAAGTTCTTGGCCGCAGCAATCACATTTCTCCAAGTGTCCCTATCCTGAGCCCTTGTCCCATCTCTCTTACGTCCCTTCCTACGCATTCTTGGTCTTCCAAGCGGACGTTTTCCAATCGGTCTCCGCACCGTTTTCCAATCCAATATCTTTTTCCTCTCCAATTCTAGCCACGTCCCCTGCCTATCGCAGCTTTTTCGCTTTTATAACCCTAACTATTTCTGAAGATGCATAGAGGTCATGCAATTCCTCGATATGCAGTCTCCGCCATTCCCCGGTGACCTCATCTTTCTTTGGTCAATAAATGCTGGAAAGAATACTCTGAATCTACTCTCATCTCCCAGGGTCATAGGCCATGCGTCCCACCCATATAATACAATAGGCAAAATAATTGGTTTATTTATTTTAATTTTGATTCCTTTTGATAATAATTTTGATGAGATAAGCCTATTTACTGCATGATAACTGGCGTTTCCCGATTTCAACCTCGATTTAAATTCTTCTCAAATATTATTATCCTTCGTGATTACATTCAATTTTTCTACATATTCAAATTCTACATTTTGTATATTAAGATTTTGTTACTAAATATTTTTTCTTATCACTATTAATTTCAATCTGAATAAGTATAAATTGCCTCCTCTTCCAGCCCATTTACCTATCCAGGCATCTTAATTTCTTAACACTCCGGTTTTTAAAAATTTAAAATAGAAGGAGAGAAATAGTTTTAAATTATATTCGAATGGTCTATTATTTTCTAAATATATCAGTATTTTTTTCTGAATACCAAGTTGATTTTCAAAATTTTCCATTCGTTATGCATATGATTGATTACATGTGTTAAAATTTAAAAAAATTCAAATATTCTAATTTTTAATTTTATATAAAATTTAATATTATTTTTTATTAATATCATATCAAAAAAGAGAATTTATTAAAAATTAAAAATAAAAAAAGAAGCCTATTAATAAAAAAATATAATTGAATACAATAATTATACAAATTTTAATTTTAAATAAGTTGACCTGTGGCCAGGTCCGAACCGACCGACTGTTTAAAATAAATTAATTTCCAGCTACAGAAACAATTTCAAATAATTTTCATATATCTATTAATGTAATAAAAAACAGATATGGATACATAAATAATAAATATAAACATTTTTAATTTTATTTTATTTATAATATATATGCAAGACCAGGCTGTGACGTCATGCATGGCTGGATGACGTCATATAATTTTAAATCAAGAAAAAACTAATAAATATGATTTTTTTCGAGGATAAAACCAATACAAAATGCATGATTCGTGGTGATATATAAAAAAATCTCCTTTGGTGTGAAAATAACCCTTTCCTTCCTATCGTCGATCGCTAATACTACCACTTCCGGTTTCCGGAATTTCACCAAAAGTTGATCAATTCATCCCACTGATGCATTAAGTAAATATACCAAATTTCATCAAAATCGGTTGAGCCGTTCAGGCTGTACACATCTATACGGACGGACAGACGGACAGACGGACGGACGGACAGACGGACGGACAGACGGACAGACATCATGCTAAAAATACTTTTTTCTGTTTAGAAAATGCATGATTCGTGGAGATATGTAAAAATCTCCACATGTGAAATTTGGTGTGAAAACAATACCTCCCTTACTATCGTCGGTCGGTAAAAAATACTCAATATAAAAAAGACATAAATTTAAAACATCTCGTTTATATCATTTGTCTAAAAAACATATTTTAATTAACAAAGAAATCATTTTTGCACTTAAAATATATTTGTAATAATAATTGATACAAAATCAAAAATAATATAATTTAGTTATTTTAATTTACGTTTTGAAAATATTTTTGTATTCATAAAACATTAAAAATAATATATTGTTTTTTTAAGCTTTCACTTTCAAATAGAAAAGAAGAAATATTCAAATATATAGAAATAATAAATAAAAATTAAGTTATATATGATCTAAATATTTTAGTAAATAAATTAAAATGAGAACTTTAGAATAAATTATTTAATTGAATTGATAACGGAATTTTGTAAATTAAACCACATATTGATATTTGTTATTGTAAATTTATTCAAAAAATACACAACGTTTCGATTGCAGAAGTAGCAAATATCAATATGTGGTTTAATTTACAAAATTCCGTTATAAATAAAAACAGCCACCAAAGCTTTAATAATTTAATATAATTGAATTGATATTTGAATATTAGAGTTTAAAATAAAAAGTGAAATATTACAATAATTTTTAAATTCTGAGCAAATGTCAAATTATCGCCACCAGCGCCTCTATGATCTAGCATTGTAACTAAACTATTTTTATTTAAATTCCACCCCCTGGACACACCTTAGCAATAAGCGGTTTAATAAAAGAAGTCTGACATGCCCTGAGACCTACTGAATATGCATAAAAAATATCATAAGAATCGGTCCAGACGTTTCGGAGGAGTATCATTTCAAAGTTTTGTGACACGAGAATTTTATATATAAGACTAGCTGCCCCGAGCGCCTTCGGCGCTCTCCGCACCTAGACGGGGGCTCCGCCCCCTGTACCCCCCCGAGTGGTACATAGTATTTGGTTAAGAGTAGTAAAAGGTTTTCATCCATTTTGTTTCAATCAGTATATTACATAAAACATTCATTTCTTTTTGTGTTCTTATTTAAAATATATTTTAATTATATATATTATTATTGTATATTATTGTATATGTTATATCTATCTATCTCTGTGACTCTAAGGAACTCGAAAGTACTTGGCCGCAGCAACCACATTTCTCCAAGTGTCCCTATCTTGAGCCCTTGCCCCATCTCTCTTACGTCCCTTCCTACGTGTCCTTGGTCTTCCAAGCGGACGTTTTCCAATCGGTCTCCGCACCGTTTTCCAATCCAATATCTTTTTCCTCTCCCATTCTAGCCACGTCCCCTGCCTATCGCAGCTTTTTCGCTTTTATAACCCTAACTATTTCTGAAGATGCATAGAGGTCATGCCATTCCTCGTTATGCAGTCTCCGCCATTCCCCGGTGACCTCACCTTTCTTTGGCCAATATATGCTGGAAAGAATACTCTGAATCTACTCTCTTCTCCCACCCATATAATACAACAGGCAGGCAAAATAATTGGTTTATATATTTTAATTTTGATTCCTTTTGATAATAATTTTGATGAGATAACCCTCTTTACTGCATGATAACAGGCGTTTCCCGATTTCTACCTCGATTTAAATTTTCTCAAATATTATTATCCTTCTACATATTCAAATTCTACATTTTGTATATTAAGATTTTGTTAATAAATATATTTTCTTATCACTATTAATTTCAATCTGAATTAGAAGAAAATTATAAATTGCCTCCTATTCCAGCCCATTTACCTATCCAGGCATCTTAATTTCGTAACACTCCGTTTTTTTTAAAATTTAAAATAGAAGGAGAAAAATAGTTTTAAATTAAATTCGAATGGTCTATTATATTCTATATATGAGTATTTTGTTCTGAATTTAATACTAAGTTGATTTTCAAAAATTTCCATTCGTTATGCATATGATTGATTACATGTGTTAAAATTTAAAAAAATTCAAATATTCTAATTTTTAATTTTATATACAATTTAATATTATTTTTTATTAATATCATATCAAAAAAGAGAATTTATTAAAAATTAAAAATAAAAAAAGAAGCCTATTAATAAAAAAATATAAAAAAGACATAAATTTAAAACATCTCGTTTATATCATTTGTATAAAAAAACATATTTTAATTAACCAAAAAATCATTTTTGCACTTAAAATATATTTGTAATTAATAATTGAAACAAAAAGAAAAATAATATAATTTAGTCATTTTAATTGACGATTAGAAAATATTTTTGTATTCATAAAAGTTTAAAAATAATATATTCTGTTTTTTTAAGCTTTCACTTTCAAATAGAAAAGAAGAAATATTCAAATATATATAAAGAATATATATATATAAAGAATTAAGTTAAATATGATCTAAATATTTTATTAAATAAATTTAAATGACAACTTTTAGAATAAATTATTTAATTTAATTGATATTTGAATATTAGAATTTAAAATAAAAAGTGAAATATTATAATAATTTTTAAATTCTGAGCACAGAGCATCCAGCTGCAATATGCAGACAAAAACCTTTTTTATATATATACATAGATAGTTGACGCTAGGGATGGCAATATGGATTTTTCCAAGAAGGAGGAGAAAGTTAATATCATTTTAAATGAATGAATGGATGAAAATTCAAATTTTATATATAGTTTTTTATATTTGTTTATTTATTCACAAAAAATTAATTGACATAATTATTAATTTAATAAAATAAAATTTAATATTAAAATTTAATATTAAAATTTAATAAAATACAATTTAATAATAAAATTTAATTTAATAAAATACAATTTAATAATAAAATTTAATTTAATAAAATTAATTTAATAAAATAAAATAATTTAATAAAATATTAAAATAATAAAAATTAATAAATTTGTAAAAAAAATATATAATACTTTTAAAAAAAAATGTGCCTTTGCTAGTTTCGAACCTAAAGTACAAAGTCATAAGTTAACACCTTAGACCGTTCACCTACGAACCACTTATATTTGAAGGCTCCTATCAGGATATATATATGATGTCAAATTTTCGCCACCAGCGCCTCTATGATCTAGTATGGTAACTAAACTATTTTTAATTAATTAGCATTCCCTGGACACACCTTACCAATTAGCGGTTTTATGAAGGAAGTCTGACATGCCCTGAGACCTACTGAATATACATAAAAAATTTCATAAGAATCGGTCCAGCCGTTTGGGAGGAGTATGATTTCAAAGTTTTGTGACACGAGAATTTTATATATAAGATATATCTTTATGGAAATAATATTGACAAATTCTTGTGGCAGAGTCACCATTCAATCTGTAAACTATAAAATAACGAAATTTGTATTATAGAAATTCTTCTTACAATTATTTACTGAACGTATCTTTTAATTTCAAATATATTTGAATTAAATTTATAATTAAAATTAAATAAAATTGTTAAAATAGATATATTAAAATTTTAATTTTATCATTGTGAATGTATTTACTTTTTTTGTTTCAAAAAAAAAAAAAATTATTCATATTTATGTTTTTCAATGAAATTATATTTTTTCAAATGCTAAAATGAAAAAAATAACCCAGGATTTTAATAAATCATATTTTTCATAATTCATAATTAGATTATAATTATTTCTTTTTTTAGATTTTTTGTTATATTTAAGGTTTTATTTAAAACATGGTTCTGTCATGCCCCTGGCCAACCCTCTTTGAGGGGCCGCATTTTAGGGAAACGTGCTTTTAGAAATGTAAAAGAAATAAAATACGTAATATACGAATAAACTCTTTATTGTTTCAATTAAATTTGGAGTCCTATCTAATGTGAAATTTGTTTTTCTCGTTTTTTCACTAAACTTTTTACTATCTCGCCAGAGATAATATTATGATCACGAAAATTTTCGATGTCTATATTTTGATGTTTTAATACGTTTTGAAGGTTCCTGAATCATTTTCACTAAGGTTGAGAAAAATGTCTATGTGTGTGTGTGAGAGTGTGTGTGTATGTATGTAGACAAGATTACGCAAAAACGGTTTGAGCTAGAATAATGAAATTTGATATACGGGAATTATTCAAAATTCGTAGTTTTCTATCAACTTTTGAGAAATGTAGTTCAACCGGAAGAGGGTGATTATTTGATTTTTTTTCCTTTAAAATGATGGTAAAAATAAATATATATGTTTGATAATTTTTCACAAGATTGAAAATTGTATAAAACTGCTATATATAGAATCTCAGCGGCACCCAAAATTATATAAACAAAAAAATTAGAATATCAATAAAAATGATTTTATTTTAGTTCTGAGATAACATGGTTAAGATAATATGTAATGCCTTTTGTACTATAAGAATTCTTTCCATTTAATATTATCACATTGATATCTATATAAATATATTGTGATTTATTGTCTTTTATATAAAATGAACCCTACACTCCAAAAAGGTTTGTTTCTGAAATAATGTCCTTTTTTTGAATTTCAAATACTTAACTTTCATTCTATTCTTCAAAGAAAATAAATTTTCATTTATTTTTTCCAATAGAAAAATATTTCAAAGAATTTTATGTATTGGTTCCCATGCTTTTTCTATTATATATTTTAAATTCTTTGTTCAATTATAATTAAATATTTTACCATTATTTAAGAAATATCTAGAAATCGATTAAAAATAAACATAAACATATGAATAATATATTATAATATTTAGAAATTATTTATTATTTATTATTAAATTATTTATGAAAATTAATGAAAATATGTTGTTTATTTATTTTGAATAATGCTTCATGTTTTTTTTTTTTTTTTTTTTTTTTGTAAATTAAATCTTGAATAGCATTGGTTAAGGGTCAAAAACTGGAATGAGACACGACCTTTATCCTTTTATGGGAAATATTTCTTTTCAAATGTTTACCAAGAACTCTTGACATGGAGGATATTTAGAATTTTTTCATTTAATTTTGTTTATTAAAATTAATATTAAATTTTTATTGTGTTGTTATTTTCTAAAAGATCTAAAATTTGGAATGATGGGCATATTTTCAGAGGAGGGGGTAGATTTCCTATTTAACTGATATGAATTCGATAATAATATAATAATAATATAATCAACTAGGACTTGATTAATTATATAAATAAACAAATTAATAATTATATTATTAACATTATCTTTGGAAAAGATTTAATTATTAGTAAGATTAGTTATCTTATTTATCTTTTTCTCACTACAATATAATATTTTCTCATTAGTTGATTAATGGTTGATAATGTTCATGATTACAAAATCAAATGTGGTGAAATACTTGTATTTTAGTTATTTATTATAATTATAATACAAATAGGACTTAATAAAAAAATTGAATTTATTTATATTAAAATTCTTTAAAAAAACTTTTACTAAAAAATAAAATTGAATTTACAATTTTAGAAATATAAGTACTTTCTTAATGATTAATCTGTATAAAATTTATTATTTTTCTTTTAATAGGAATTTTTGTGGATTTTTTATATATAATTTGTGTTTACCAGAGCAACTCGTCCCAATTGTTCATTGATTGATAAAAGGAATTTACAAACATCCCTATAACTACCGTTATGTCTTTTCAAAAATTTCCTAAAATTTCATTGGTGGTTATCTTTTTGGCAAACAAAAGAAAAGAATGGAGGGGCTTGGGGCGGAGTTGAAGACTGGGTTTTTAAACATTCTTTCTTGGGTTCTCGACATGTTCACCTCGAGATTAAAACAAGTTAAAGTGTATCTTAACATGGTGATTTAAATAATTATATTCATTATTATTATTATTATTATTATTATTTCTTATTCTACAATCAATGAAATTCTATCATCGTAGAAGAAGAAAGAACAACTCTGCCTTTACATAATAAAATTCATAATGAGCTGACTTCACCACCTGGACAAATGTGAGTAAAATTTTAATTTATTTATATATTTATGTTAGAGATATTGCAATTTTAAATTAATAATCAATAAATATATCTAAAATTATTATAAAATAATTAAACATTTTTGAAATTAGAAAATGGGACAAATAGTAAAAAACATTCGTGTATATTTATTTTCCATATGGAGATATTTTTTTAATGTTTTTGGCATGTGAAAAACAATAATGATTAATTAAAGGATCGTAATATATATTTGTACATGAATATATTCAAAATAATTTTATAATTCAATTCAAGTAAAATTTATAGAAAATTTTATTAATTTAATTTAATCAAATTTATATTATAATAAATTTTAAAATTTAAATTCATTTAAATTTTTAGTAAATTATTTGTTATATTAATATTTAATATAAAATAAATTTTACAATTTAAATTCATTTAAATTTCTAGTAAATTATTTCTTATATATTAATATTTAATATTTCATAGCTTATATATCTTATGAACATATATTAAATAGGGACTTATTCTTAATATTAATAAAAACACGAATAAAGCAATAAACCCAATTGTTTAACCTCAAACTTGAGTACCGCATCATTTAATCAGTCACGTGAGATGCTATTTCAAATTTTATTTATGAAATATTTTTTTTTAAATTATCTCGTAAATATATACCATAATCCAAACACAAAATTCAGAGTATAATTTACGCTTGATCGGATTTGTAATTGTATAGGAATATTATTTTAAAAATTTAAAAATTATATAAACAACAAAATTTATTCATACTAATAATCATATAAATTAAATATTGGAATACATTTTCTAATAGAATTTTTTTTTTTAGATAATGGCAACAAGAAAATTACCAATGAAATGAAAAGTGATGGCATTGAATTATGTAACAAAAATACCACTTAGGTGAATCCATCGACTTATTAATGAAATCACCAATTATTTGCGGATCGGTTTTTTATCGACAATTTTAGAATTTTTGTACTGCCATTTTTATTTTCAAGCTCTCAAAATCATACATTTCTCGATGATCAATATGTATAAATATATTTATTTAAATCAAAAAAATATTCTTCATTTTATGTTATTTGATCAAGAAAGAGGATGCTATCAGAAAACCGGGTATGACCAAGTGGATATTTTAAGTGATATAGCGATAGAACAATCGTACGCAGAAAAAATGTAAAACTGACAATTGATGTTTTATGGTCATATCTCAAGAACATCGAATCCCATTTAAGATCTGTGGAGTACCTCCAGAAAGAAGGAAAAAGGATGGGGAAGTCCCAAAAGACATCTAAAGACCTGTTTGATAGAACATGATGACGAGTAAGCTGCCTGAAACCGGTTGAAGAGCTGTTAAACACTTATCAATTAAATAATATGTAGGGAGATTTCTACATCTTCCAAAAATAAATTTATTTCATATATAACTGAAACGTAAGTAAAATATAATAAATATATATTACAATAAATTGTATTATTTTATTACAAGAGTATATAAAAAATATCTTTTATTAAAAACAATCTACTTAATTTCAATTTTAATTTTTAGATCATGGCATCACGACGAAGTCTTGTGACCTGTATTATTTGGTGATCTCTTTTATTTGGTGGAAAAGAAGATCCATTTCTTCATTAACTTTCAGTATTCCTGCGATTCAAGCCTGAAATATCCATTTCATCAATATTTATTATCATCAATTAAGTCGAAGGAAGGATAAAGAAGATTGCTACTAACTACATAAACTTTATACAATGAAGAACTGCAATGTAAGTAAAAAATTGATTTATGGGAAATAAAAAAAAATGAGATAAAACACAAGAATCTGTATTTTGTAACGGGAATATATTAATAAAATAATTATCTTATTAATTCAATTAATGAATAATAAAAATAATATTAATACATTATGAGAGGGGCGGGTATTTGTATTCGTTGCCACTAATCCATATATTTGATCAAACATTATTTTTCACTTGTATCACTTAATTTTAACTTGTATTTTAAACGGGTTCTAAATACCTGCCCCCCTTTTAAACGGGAATCTGCGTAACGCGTACTAGAACCCGCCCCGCTGATAACGTGTTAATAATACTATGTAAAATTTTCCATCGGCATATAATAGCTATTGCATAATTTGTAAATAGTGATACCGATAATTCGATTAATCAAAATTATAATGATTATTTATTGAAATGTTGTAAAAATATATAAGGCAAAAATGGTAAATTAAATTCAATACAAAAAATATATAAGTTAATAGATAAATTATTCACAATCAAATCAATTTAAAGTAAAAATGTTAACAAAATAATTTATGTAATTAATTTAATTTAATAGTTTAATTTAGTTAATGAAGTTAATTCAAATCTTGTGCTTGTTCACATTTATCATTTATATTTTCTTTAAAATATTTTTCTGGATTTTTAATTTCATAAGTATTTTTTGCTTTCATTTAAAAATTAATTATCACATTTTTTTAATTTTCATTATTAATATTCCTAACCGGAAATAAATTTAAATTTTAATTCTTCAATTTTTAAATTTAATAGAATTAAAATGTTGAATGAAAAGTATTACTGAATTCCGTGTGATGGTTTTGGAAAAATTTAATCTGATTTGTTATACTTCTATCGATGTTTATCATTTTTAAAATAACACTTCTTGGGATAATTAAAAGTTATTCGATTTCTTAATAAAAATCGACATCCATTATAAAATTTTTTGAGTTCTTGAGGTAATCCACTTTTCAGGGTTACTAATTCTCAATCTTCAATTGGATATTATAGATTTTTAATAATATTTTTTCAAACGCATTCACCTAACGATTATCTCACAAGTAATCATCCTTTTTTTATATCTTGTTTTGTTACACAATTTTTTTTACAAAATGCTACTCACAAATATTATGATGAGGTCACTAGTAATCATGTATAACATTTTTGAATATCACTTCTTCTAACACATTCACATTATTCTATCGATCAAGATTAGTATGGGACAATGAAAATTTATTTGATTACGTAATGAAATTTTAAATTCGTAATAAACTTATAATTTTATTTCACATATGTTTGTATTTTCTTATTGTGATTCACTTTTTCTTGAGAGAATTCAATTTTCAGGGTTACTAATTCTCCTTCTTCAATTGGATATTATAGATTTTTAATAATATTTTTTCTAACACATTCACCTACCGATTATCTCACAAGTAATCATCCTTTTTTTATATCTTATTTTTTTACACAATTTTTTTTATAAAATGCTACTCACAAATATTATGATGAGGTCACTGGTAATCATGTTTAACATTATTGAATATCACTTCTTCTAAAACATTCACATTATTCTATCGATCAAGATTAGTATGGGACAATGAAAATTTATTTGATTACGTAATGAAATTTGAAATTCGTAATAAAGTTATAATTTTATTTCACATATGTTTGTATTTTCTTATTGTGATTCACTTTTTCTTGAGAGAATCAACTTTTCAGGGTTACTAATTCTCCTTCTTCAATTGGATATTATAGATTTTTAATAATATTTTTTCTAACACATTCACATACCGATTATCTCACAAGTAATCATCCTTTTTTTATATCTTGTTTTGTTACACAATTTTTTTTACAAAATGCTAATCACAAATATTATGATGAGGTCACTAGTAATCATGTTTAACATTTTTGAATATCACTTCTAACACATTCACATTATTCTATCGATCAAGAATAGTATGGGACAATGAAAATTTATTTGATTACACAATTTTTTTTACAAAATGCTACTCACAAATATTATGATGAGGTCACTAGTAATCATGTTTAACATTTTTGAATATCACTTCTTCTAACACATTCACATTATTCTATCGATCAAGATTAGTATGGGACAATGAAAATTTATTTGATTACGTAATAAAATTTGAAATTCGTAATAAACTTATAATTTTATTTCACATGTTTGTATTTTCTTATTGTGATTCACTTTTTCTTGAGAGAATCCACTTTTCAGGGTTACTAATTCTCCTTCTTCAATTGGATATTATAGATTTTTAATAATATTTTTTCTAACACATTCACCTACCGATTATCTCACAAGTAATCATCCTTTTTTTATATCTTGTTTTGTTACACAATTTTTTTTACAAAATGCTACTCACAAATATTATGATGAGGTCACTAGTAACATTTTTGAATATCACTTCTTCTAACACATTCACATTATTCTATCGATCAAGAATAGTATGGGACAATGAAAATTTATTTGATTACGTAATGAAATTTGACATTCGTAATAAACTTATAATTTTATTTCACATATGTGTGTATTTTCTTATTGTATTTCACTTGTTCTTGCGGTAATCCACTTTTCAGGGTTACTAATTCTCAATCTTCAATTGGATATTATAGATTTTTAATAATATTTTTTCTAACACATTCACCTACCGATTATCTCACAAGTAATCATCATTTTTTTATATCTTGTTTTGTTACACTGTTAAGGCAATCCTGTTACGATCGCCAAAACTTATTTATGTTAACGCAAAAAAGATCCCAATTGAAAATATGCTTCAGTGCATAAATTAATTCCCTTCTTTGCGTTAACAATGGGGGGTTTATTTATTATAAATATAAATTCGAATATAAGTTTGTCAAGGTCGCCAGTTAACTTTGTTTTATAAGAAAGGAAAATTAACAAAACCTTTTAATTCAAATGATACTTACCAGTAGACCAGTTAGACTTATATAATTTCTTAAATCATAAGAAATACATAAATCGTCCCTGGGTGATCCAAATTTTGCAGGCACGAGGTTTCTAATTCTTATTTAAATAAAATAAGAAATAAAAACACTGGAAGCTCTCCAAACCACAATCAATTTAACCCACCTAGATTTCCTTAAGGTATAAAGAAATAATTAATAAATAAAACAATTTTAATTTCGTTTTCCTGATATATTTATAAATAAAGCAATGTATATTTTAAAAGATAAAAAGATATAAAAACAGTATACTGGACCTCAAATTTCTCAACCTCGTGTCACGTGACTCGTCTTGACTTCTCTGACCTTAGACATTTCAAAATATTAAATGTGCGGGAGATTCAATCTTGCTTAATCACGCTAGAAATGGCGTGTGAAATTTACCAAAAGACTAATCCGCTTGTAATGCAAATCCAAATTAAAATTTGCATATAGGTAAAGAATAAAAAGCAATTATTTTAATTAAGAAAAGTAAGAATTTTATTTGTGAGTTTAAGTTAAAATTTATTCAGTCATACAAGGGCCGAAAAGGTAATGACAGGAACACACTCCAGTCTTTTCTAAGTATCTCTCTTGCACAGACTATACCCCCACTCCGGGTTAAATTTTGAAGCAAAGTTTTACCACATCGCGCCATCTGGTAGTTTCATCCCAATACTAATTTTATAAAAAACGTTATAAAAAAGCGGGCTTGTGTGTGTGTGTATGTGTTTTTTCTTTTTTTATGAAGGATGTTTTGAATGTCGGGAATTAAAAAATTGTAGAAAATTTTCTGTTAAATGAAAAATTATCTATATGGAGATAAATATTAGTTTAATTTTCTAATAAATAATTTTTCATTAAACTGAAAATTTTCTACAATCTTTTTATGTAATTAACATATCTAAAAGAATTTTTTATGTATATAAACAATATTTATTTGAAAATTAATAAAAATTATAAAATTATATTTACAAATTGTTTGATGATCTCACTATTAAACATATCTTTTTCACATATTGTTTTTTCGCTTGTGCAAAAATTTGACAATTTTTGAATTGTTATTATTTAATTTATACAGCTAGATGAAAATAGTAATGTTCTAAGTAATAGATAATACATTGTCGTATATATGAGGAAAAAGGGTGAGGTATTTTATGAGAAAATTTGGTTAAAACAATAAGTTTAATTAATTGGTAGCACTCTGGAATTTATTTAGAATAATTAAATGGTTTATGAATCCGCGTAGGTTGATTAGGGAAAATCTAAAATTGAATAGGTTCAATATGAAAAATGCTTATTTAAAATTATAACTAAAAATTATTTATTTAATAAACTAGGAGAATTAATATTACAAAAATAGATAATAATGAAATTAATATGAAATTAAAATATATTGAAAGGTACCGTAAAAAAAAGATATAAATATAAATTAAAAGAACTTTAATTTATATTTTAGCAATTGCAATTATAATTAATGATTAATTACCAATGGTCGACCACAGTTAGTATATTGTGTAGTTAAGGAATGAGAATTCATTGGAGACTTGAGTCTTGAGTGTCGTCCGGCGGATTTAACTGGGACATCGATTGTGCAGCAACATTTCTCAAAAAAGGGGTTGTGTATGGGATGCCCTTCCAGCCAGGAAAAATGTTTGTCTCACTTTTCTCAAACCTTGATCAAGACTAACTCAAATATCTCATTTTCACCAATAATGAAACCTTCCCTCACTTTGAACACATGGATGGGTCCCTGTACATGTGCAGACAACATGTCCCATGACCAAACGTCCTTTTCTTTAATTTAGCACCATGTGTTCAAAAATGAAAGTTCTAGCTTTCGCATTATGATATACATAAAAAATGTATTTTTTAGGATTATATATTACATCCTTTAGTTTATGGAAAAAAAAAAAATTTAAATGAAATGAATAATTTTTTTTTTTTTATATATAATTATTAAACACAATGTTTTTCACTTAAGTATCTTGCACAAAAATTATTATTTAATATCACTGCACTGAACACAAACACTTAAATTTTCACATAACAATAACAGTAATTTATTTATATTTTTTTTTTTATATTACATCAAATGGTTTAATTTTTTTTTTTTTTTTTAATTTTTCGAAATTCTATTTCTTAGAAATTCATGCAAATTGTTTTTATTATTTTTTATTTTTATTTTTATTAATTATCAAATCGAATTTATTTGGATTACCTTTGTGGACGGTTGATATCGAAAATGAATTTATAACAATTAATATAATTTTGCACTCTTTCTAATTACTAAGGTACCTCCTAAAACTAATAGAGAAAAAAAAAAAAACTTATATTATAATATGCCGAAATAAAAAAAAAATTATTCAATTTAAATTTAAATTTTGTCCACACCCGTCTTAAATGATATTTCCATTTCTTTGATGTCTTTCTCCTTATTTTATTAATGTGTGGAGAAAGTGACGGGGCTATTTGGCATGATCTAACATAATCTAAAAGAATATGATAGTCAATTTTGAATACAAATACTAATTGATTTCTATAAAAAAGCTTGGGACGGGTGCCTTTCTTCGAATGTCTCGAAATATGCGACGCCTTGTTTTTATTGTATTTCATCAAAATTGTATTCGATATAACTCCCGTATATTTCCTATAGGAGATAAATAAGGAATTATTTTTATTATTTACCCTAATATGAATGGGCCTAAGGGGGTGTGTGTTTTAAATTTATCAATTGTATTGCAGGTACGTTTCATTTTTAATGTCCTTTGCTTTTCGCTACCTGACACTACATCTAAGAAGATGTTAACGCAAAAAAGATCCCAATTGAAAATATGCTTCAGTGCATAAATTAATTCCCTTCTTTGCGTTAACAATGGGTTGGTTTATTTATTAATAATAATAAATATAAATCAAATGCAAATACAAGGTTTAGTCAAGGTCGCCAGTTAATTTTGTTTTATCAAAAAGGAAAATTAACAAAACCTTTTAATTCAAACGATACTTACCAATGGACCAGTTAGACTCATATAATTTCTTAAATCATAAGAAATACATAAATCGTCTCTGGGTGATCCGAATTTTGCAGACACGAGGTTCCCAATTCTTATTTAAATAAAATAAGAAATAAAAACACTGGAAGCTCTCCAACCACAGTCAATTCAACCCACCTAAATTTCCTTAAGGTATAAAGAAAGAATTAACAAATAAAACAATTTTAATTTCGTTTTTCTGATATATTTATAAATAACAAAAGATAAAAAGATATAAAAAAAAGCAGTATACAACTAGGTTTGAGATGAAAACAACTTAAACATATAAAACAAATAATCTCAATTTAAAATTAAAACTAAACAATTCAATAAAAGAATTAACCAATAAAATATAATGGAGATCGCACAATATTTCTCCACTGGACCTCAAATATGTAAATAAATGAAATTATGAAATAAGATTTAATTACACATTAAACAAATTAATTAACATAGCAATTTTAATACAACCTGAGCAGCAAGAATTAAAGAAAGGAGAATTTTAACAAACCAAAAAGAATGGTTTCTGTTCGAATTTGAGAGGTTTTCCAATTCAACCTCACGCCAGGCCAACCATACAGCAAAATAGGGCGTCTCTCACGTGGAAAGAAGCGATCATAGAGCAATCCAAAGACTCAGAAAACACTAGACTGTACAAAAACATTCGAATTTTGCAACCCTGTGTCACGTGACCCGTCTTGTCTTCTCTGACCTTAGATATTTCAAAATTTCAAAATATCCAATTTGCGGGAAATTTGATCTTGCTTAAACATAACTCCCCCCTTTTTAGAGAACCCCGATTCTCTAAACACTTTCGACAATTCTGAGAGCCACCCCCCAAATGGAATGGAATTCAGACTCTATGCTGCTATCAGTACTGAAAACTATTATTAATAAATTTGCACTAAAATAAACAAATAAAAAACATTCAATTTAATTTATCAGGATTCTTCCTGATCCAAAACAATTTGATTTCTTTTTGACTCTATGTCCCTTAGTCTTCGAAATGTTTTCCCTTGAAATTCCAATTTTTCCATTAAATTCATTTTTCAATGTCCCCTCTCCCAGCTTTAATTTTAAATTTTTCCCAATTAAAGATCCAAAAATGACCGAACCCAATGATGTGTTTTGTGCAAATAAATTTCCCTCTTTGTTCTTTCTCAGGCCATTTGAAACAATTTTTGAATATAAATCCACCCCAATTAAAACCAATACCTCCTTGGGCTCAAAGAAAGAATCATCTGATAGCGGCAAACCATCAGCAAATTCAAACTGATTCCTTTCCATTTGAAAGGTGGGGATTTTAAATTTTAAATTGTCTATCACGTTGAACCTGGCGGTCGTGGAGAAAGAGCCATCTACTGGGGAGAAAAAGTTCAAATCTACTGCCTTATTCGAATTGGCCAATGGCTGATTTTTCAAACCAGCAATTGACATCTTCGATTCAAATGGCACCAATTTTAAACCTTTTAATAATTTATTAGAGATTAATGATACTTCACTACCCGGGTCAATGAAAGCATTAATCTTCATTTGTTGACCATTAGGCAGCTTACATATCATCAATGCTCTACCCAAAATCGAACAAAAACCACCATTTTTGCAATAATAATTGTTTGTACTGGTGGGACTAGGAGAGGGGGGCGGGGATTCAGATTTATTACCATCTTTAGGAGATTGCTGCCCAGACTGCGTGTTTCCAAATGTCTGTTTCTTATTGAGGTCCATTGAAGATTCTCTCTTTCCAAAATGCAGGAGACAATTGTGCGACCTCTTACAAATTTTACACTCTCCAAAAGTGCAGTCTTTTGATTTATGTTTCTCTGAAAAACATTTGAAACAGAGATGATTAGACTTTACGAAGAAATATCTTTCTAAAGGCGAAAAATACATAAATTTTGTGCACTTGTTCAAAAAGTGACTGCCTTGATTACATAATTTACAATTCTTTTTAATATTAATAAAGGCATTTGTTACTTTCCTGTCCTTACACTGTTTCAACACTGGCCTATCTTCCCATGGTGTTTCTCGACCTCTTACAGAATCCGCAAGTTGTGTAAGAAATTCCAGCAAAACATCCAAGACCGGGATTTCTTCGCTTTTCAAAGGGAAGATGAATCTCGACCTCGCCTCTGGATCCAGTTTAGACAAAACTGCATAGATGAGATAGGGATTGGACTCGACAGTATTTATTTTTAAAGAGTTCAACTGCGCAATAATTTCCCTAACCATCGAGATCAATTTATTATAATTTTCACTCGAGGGAGTTAAAATTGGCTGCAAGCCGAACATCTTTTCAATAAGGTCGAATACCAAGTCCCTATACTTATAAAACGCCTTGCGCAGTATGTCTCTCGCTGGGATGTAGTTTTCGTCGGTCGACGGAAGATGCCGAATCGTGTCCAATGCCTTGGGTCCCAAGTAGCCTTTCAGATACTGCAGCTTCTGCGCTGCACTCAAGGAGAAGTTAGATCCTATTGCCGCGTCGAACTGATTCGTAAACGGCAAATAATCCACGTATTCCCCTGTAAAAGTCGGTAATTGGATCTTTGGCAAATTAACATTATTTGCAGCTAAACCCAATACCGACTTCTCCTGCTTTATTGTTGGCTGCTGTGGGACATTTAATATACATCTATTAAGCAATAGGATGAGACGATCAGTGTCTTCCAATATGTTTTCACACTGAACATCTACACCCTTTTCAAAAACATTATTTTGCAACAATTCAAGCTGCAAAATTAAATCTTTAGTTTCAGCAACTAAAGCTTGAATCCCCGTGCTATTTGTGTTGGTCAACCGCGCGAATAACAATTCCTTAATTCTAGCTGCTCTTGTTAATTTTTTCATCTCAATGCTGATTTGTTTCAATTGAGCTTCCAAATCAGCCATTATTTCAATCATTTATATACAAATATATCAGAATTTAGCCAAAAATCAAACCAAAAGGAAAAGCAAATGAGAAAAAACTAACCTGATTAGAGACACCTCCAGTCCTGTCCACGGCTCGCCAAAAGAAGTTATGTTAACGCAAAAAAGATCCCAATTGAAAATATGCTTCAGTGCATAAATTAATTCCCTTCTTTGCGTTAACAATGGGTTGGTTTATTTATTAATAATAATAAATATAAATCAAATGCAAATACAAGGTTTAGTCAAGGTCGCCAGTTAATTTTGTTTTATCAAAAAGGAAAATTAACAAAACCTTTTAATTCAAACGATACTTACCAATGGACCAGTTAGACTCATATAATTTCTTAAATCATAAGAAATACATAAATCGTCTCTGGGTGATCCGAATTTTGCAGACACGAGGTTCCCAATTCTTATTTAAATAAAATAAGAAATAAAAACACTGGAAGCTCTCCAACCACAGTCAATTCAACCCACCTAAATTTCCTTAAGGTATAAAGAAAGAATTAACAAATAAAACAATTTTAATTTCGTTTTTCTGATATATTTATAAATAACAAAAGATAAAAAGATATAAAAAAAAGCAGTATACAACTAGGTTTGAGATGAAAACAACTTAAACATATAAAACAAATAATCTCAATTTAAAATTAAAACTAAACAATTCAATAAAAGAATTAACCAATAAAATATAATGGAGATCGCACAATATTTCTCCACTGGACCTCAAATATGTAAATAAATGAAATTATGAAATAAGATTTAATTACACATTAAACAAATTAATTAACATAGCAATTTTAATACAACCTGAGCAGCAAGAATTAAAGAAAGGAGAATTTTAACAAACCAAAAAGAATGGTTTCTGTTCGAATTTGAGAGGTTTTCCAATTCAACCTCACGCCAGGCCAACCATACAGCAAAATAGGGCGTCTCTCACGTGGAAAGAAGCGATCATAGAGCAATCCAAAGACTCAGAAAACACTAGACTGTACAAAAACATTCGAATTTTGCAACCCTGTGTCACGTGACCCGTCTTGTCTTCTCTGACCTTAGATATTTCAAAATTTCAAAATATCCAATTTGCGGGAAATTTGATCTTACTTAAACAGAAGACAATAGGCATGTCTATCCATGACCTTACCTCTGTGGGCTCCTTAGAATTTATTTTGACTGGGTCCATCGGTATATTTTTCCTTTTTGTTTCTATTTCTTTATTATTATTCCTATTTGGACTTTTTGCAATTTGAATATTGCTAATAGACATTGCCTCCGGGGCCTGGTCAATTCTTTCTTTTAAATTCACTACTTCTGATACCTGCTCTATTATTTTAATTTCGCTATTTCCCAATCCATTATTTATTTTTTCCATTTTGTCTGACTTAGTTAAATTGTCTAACAATAATAAATTTACATTTTGACCCTCTATTTTTTCGATTTGATGATCATTTTCTTTTAAATTTCGCCTATTTGCGCTTGCCTCCCCCGTTCTGTTTAAATTAGCATCCTTTTTATGCATATCTCGCTGTCTACTCGCTTCTACGTCTGGATACATTAGGTCCAGAATTTGTTGGAGCATTTCCTTTGCACTAAGATCCATTTTATTATTATTATTATTTTTATTAATTAATAATCAGAAAGGAATGAAAATTATATCAATTTTTTATTGCGACAAAAATTGAATATTATAAACAATAGGCAATTCGTCTTCAATTCTCCAGAAATAGAATCCCGCAAAATCAATTAATATAAGAAGTCAAAATTAAATAAATCCGATAAAAATTCAATAAAACAGATACAAAAAAAAATTTTTTTCAAAATAATAAAGAAAAATTTAACTTGAATTTTTCACAAAAAGAAAAAAAAAATATTTCAAACTATTAATATTAAGATATAAACCGAACGTATCCAACTTTACTTTGCCAAATCAACCATTTCCAGTTTTAATTCAATTCGAGGTGGAAGACCTCCATGTCGTATATAAGAGGAAAAAGGGTGAGGTATTTTATGAGAAAATTTGGTTAAAACAATAAGTTTAATTAATTGGTAGCACTCTGGAATTTATTTAGAATAATTAAATGGTTTATGAATCCGCGTAGGTTGATTAGGGAAAATCTAAAATTGAATAGGTTCAATATGAAAAATGCTTATTTAAAATTATAACTAAAAATTATTTATTTAATAAACTAGGAGAATTAATATTACAAAAATAGATAATAATGAAATTAATATGAAATTAAAATATATTGAAAGGTACCGTAAAAAAAAGATATAAATATAAATTAAAAGAACTTTAATTTATATTTTAGCAATTGCAATTATAATTAATGATTAATTACCAATGGTCGACCACAGTTAGTATATTGTGTAGTTAAGGAATGAGAATTCATTGGAGACTTGAGTCTTGAGCGGCGGATTTAACTGGGACATCGATTGTGCAGCAACATTTCTCAAAAAAGGGGTTGTGTATGGGATGCCCTTCCAGCCAGGAAAAATGTTTGTCTCACTTTTCTCAAACCTTGATCAAGACTAACTCAAATATCTCATTTTCACCAATAATGAAACCTTCCCTCACTTTGAACACATGGATGGGTCCCTGTACATGTGCAGACAACATGTCCCATGACCAAACGTCCTTTTCTTTAATTTAGCACCATGTGTTCAAAAATGAAAGTTCTAGCTTTCGCATTATGATAAACATAAAAAATGTATTTTTTAGGATTATATATTACAACATAATACATAATATTTGTTCGAAAATTAATAAAAATTATAAATTTATATTTACAAATTATGTGGTGATCTCACTATTAAACATATCTTATTTACATATTGTTTTTATCATATATTGTGTTAAATTTTTCTCTTGTGAGACGTATAAATTTACATCTTTGAAAATAATTTTATTATTAAATACACAAAACATACTATCTTGGGGGTACTTTCTGAGGTATCACTTCACGGTTTAACTTTTTCTTCTCACTTGTTGTAAAATCACTGTTTTCATAATTAATCCATCTGAGAAATGATAACAAATAATTTTAAAATAGTTTAATATATATGTTTGGAATATCGAATTTTAAGTACTTGGGTTGATCGACAGGTTATAAATATGGTCAGTTTAATAAAAACTTAGCCTATTATTTAAAGAGGGTTGGAGCCATCGCGCACCCTTGCCGAAATCCTTTTGTGACCGAAAATTCATGAGAGACCCTATTTCCCTGCTTGACCACACTTGTGCAACCAGTATAATATTCTTTAACTGCTTTGATGTATACCTCCGACACATTGCTATTCATCATGCTGGTCCACAACTTGTTTTGTGGAACTGTGTCGTATGCCTTTTGCAAATCTACAAATACCAGGTGAGTTCCTAGTCCTCTGGCGACGCGTTTCTCCATAAGGTTGCGAAGTGTAAATATCCCGTCGGTACACGACCGACCCATCTTTAATCCATTTGTTCTTCTGACAAAGAAATTTGTTTTTCAATTCTTTCCTTCAAGATCCGCCTATAGATTCTGGCCAATGTTGGTAATACACTTATTCCTCGATAATTGTCGCAATTACGCCTATCCCCCTTCTTAAATACGGAGGTAATTATTGCTTTTTTCCATTCATTTGGCACCATATCTCCCCTAACACATTTATCACAGATTTTCCCTATGGCTTGAAATAATATTGATGGAGCTGCCTTTATAAGTTCAACAGATAGGTTCCCTAGTCCTGGAGCTTTGCCGTTCTTCATTTTCTTTACCGCCTGATGGACTTCATATGAATATGGATGTTACTATCTTCTTTATCACTTTCTTCGGGATAATCCTGCTGCAGAAATTGCGTCCGGTCTTCTGTAAGTAGTGCCTGATAGTGTTCCTTCCACCCTTTCATTGTTATTAAACTAATTCCAGCATCGTCTCTATTTTGTACTCGCATTGTTTTTAAGATTTTCCAGGCTTTATTTGCACGTGTATTCTCCATGCATCCTTCCATCTCTTTTCCGATCTTTCTCCACACATCATTTTTTGATTTGGTTATAGCACTTTGTGTCTCTTTTCTTTTAGCCCGATATGAGTTCCATTTTTCATCTGACTTTACATTCAACCATTCCATATAGGCTTGTTTTTTTTGGTTTACAAGTTTCTCAATCGATTCGTCCCACCATAGTTCTTTTGTTCTAAACCTGGTTTCCTGTTGTTTACCAAGTGCTTCGTAGGCCGCTCCTTTTTATCTGTTCATACATTTCCTCTGCTGGGCCATCATAGATGGATGATAACTTCAAGGTCAATCTTAGTTGGTATAGAAATCGCGTGGATTCATCATTTAGATTGCGTAGATTGTAACGGTCAGTGGACAGTTTCTGGCCACCATTATCTTGATTAACTCCTGGGTGTTTCAGGAACGGGAAGTAGATCTTTGATATAAGATCAGACCCACACTCGGGACCTCGCAAAACTCGAACGTCCTTCACAAATATTCTTGATTTCTGTCTTGTAATTATATATAATCAATTATTGTTTTAAGCCTTCGCGTGGGCTGTGTCCATGTAAACCGATGAATAGATTTGTGCTTAAAACATCCGTTTTGTAATTTAAAGGCATATTGTTGACATAGCTCAATCAATCTTACACCATTATCATTTAATGTATGTTCGCCATAAGGGCCCACAATTGGATCATTTCTTTTATTAGAAGTCCTTCCATTCAGGTCCCCAATAACTAGAATTTCTTTTTTCTCACTTTTCGTGTCCAGTGCACCTTTCGAAGAGAATAAGTCTTTTTCAGCTATACTAGCGTCGTCATTTGGGGTATACACTACAAATATGGTTATATTATGGCACAACAATTCCATCTCTACCTTAAGTATTCTCTCACTCATCTGATGCCAAGATTTTATATTACTCCTATATTTCTTATTAATAGCTATTGATATTCCTGCACGAGCTCTTTCTTCTTTGGGTACACCGCTATAGATATGGATATAACCATTTTTAATTTCTGTACCCTTGCCTTTTTTTTTGTTTCGGTCAGTCCTACAATATCCATTTTAAACTTCTTCAGTTCTCTGAACACTTCTTCAGTCTTGAATCTTGAATGTTCCATGTTCCGATAGTCATAGTCCTTGTTCGCGCATGTTTCCGTTTATCATTAAATCCGTCCTGTTCCGAGGCTTTTACGAGATATTTTGCTATGATTGGGTTTTTAATGGGTGACGGAGTCCGATGACCCACCCCCTACCAGGAGGACCGGGGAATTTAAATTCGTGGTTATCTACCACTAGACTGATTATCTTTCAAGACTTCGGGACTCAGTGGTAAATCCCTTCTAAATACTTTCGATTTCATTAGAAAGGGATATATTTCTGCTTATTTTATGACTTTCTCGATGATGTGTGTTAGATTCGCTAATCGAACTTAATTGCCTATTTTGAAATGAATTTGAAATTTCACTAAATTTAAAATCTACTAATTGTCTAATGGAAAATGAATATAAATTTTTTGTAAACGAAGTTCTAATTAAATCTATCATATGTTTGCTAAATAATGTAAGAAATTTTGATTCATATTGAAATGCGATGTCGTGGTATTCGAAATTTTTGGAATAATTGAATTGAATGTTGCACAATTTTGATGCTTTCCTAATGAAAGATAAATTATGTTAAAAGTGCCCTGATTGAATAATTTTGATCGATTGTTTTAATTCTCGCTCTTTTGGGAGAGGAGGTTTGTATCGCATGCAATGTGAAAGAGGACATTCGCTAATCTTATGTGCCTCCTTACACTTGGGACAGGATATTTGAGGAGTATGAGTTAAGTAGATTCGGAAATTAGTTACAGGTCTGGGTATCCGGTTGAAGACACCAGAACGTGGAAGTTGTGTTGGCGAATGCTATTGTTTCTAAGTTGGTTAAAATTTGATGAGTTGAATTGATTAAAAGGGCCTTGTGAATTGTGGTAGCGGGGAAGGGGTGGTAATTTTGATAATAAATATTAGAATGAGAGTGATTTCTTTAAATTTAAATTTTGTCCACACGCGTCTTAAGTGATATTTCCACTTCTTAAGTGACTTTCTCCTTATTTTATTTATATGCGGAGAAATTGACGGGGCAATTTGCCATGATCTAATATACTTTACTAAAATATAATAATTAATTACTGATTTTATATGCTTTGAATTTGGCGAAATACCCATAAAGTTTATATTATATCCTAAATAATTAATGTTATTCATAAAAAAATAACATTTATCATATCGAAGTTCTAATTTATTTAATTTTAATCTTGGCAAAACACTTTTTAATATTTCAAAATTATCGTTTAAGATTCTAATAGGTATTAGTATGTCATTTAAAAATATACAAATTTTGGAATTTCTCAATAAATCAGCAATTAATGAATAAATCGCATAAAAATACTGTTTTCTATTAAATTTTCTAAAAGGAGTTTATCCTGAACTGACACACATGGATTAACAACATAATTTAAATTCGTACCTTGAAATACAGCATTGTCGATCAACAGCAATTCCGAGACAAATCTATCAGCTTCTGAATTTGTTTTGCTTGTTTCCAATTTTCCATTACATTCTACCTTAACTCAATCTTAAATTCCAATTATTTCCTTAGATTGGAAATTATCTTCATGACGGATGACGATTGGAACATCACATTCAGTTTAAGTAGTCACCAAATGCATGTTCGATCTTGTAGGCTAATTTTCTTCACTCTTCTGATCACAGCAATTTCGACTGAAGTGACCCAAAACACCACATTTAAAACATGATCCCCAAAGTCGATTGGGTTTACTGCACTGGCGAGATGTCCTTCTCCGTTGCAGTCGAAGCATTTTTGAATTTGCGGATTTCTTTTTAGGTTTGTTTTGGTAAAATCAGAATTTTAATTTTTATTACCTGTTCTTCATAAATTTCAAGTTTTTGCTTGAAATGATGCATATCGGTTGCTCCATATAAAATCGCTTTATTAGTAGTTGAATCAGAAATGCATTCACTTATATATTGGAATAAACATTGATCGTCAATGTTACCCAATTTTGCAATTTCCTTCATTTTAAGAAAATATTCTTTCACCGTTTCATTCTTTTTCAAGAAAGTCGATCCGAGTTGGCGATGAATATCCACTAATTTAACTTTCTTGACAAATTCGTCTAAAAGAATATTTTTCATTTTCTTCCAGTTGGAGATTTTTTCAAATTGGATATATCTCTTTGCCAATCCTTCTAATTTTTTCTTGGCGTAGACCATAGGTTCTTAAACTTATGTACTCCACGGACCCCCACTTGAAAAAATTTTTTTTGACGGACCCCCATCACAACTTTAGGTACTTTACGTCATTTTATTAATTAATTTCTGGCTTACGATCTCATAAGGACAAGGATATATGATGAATATTTCTAACAGTGATTGGTGAATAACGATTTTTTTGCATATTGTAGAACACATTTTATTAGAAATTATAATATTGAAGAAAGAAAATACAAACATTGTCATAGCAACAAATCTCACAAATTATAATGGGTACTTACATTAAATTCATATAAATATTTTATAATTTTTTTCAGAAAATATTAAATAAGAAATATTTTAAAAAATAACTGCATCTATCTCATTAAATATAACTTACATATTTAATGAGATGTATGCAGTTGTTTTCTTGAAACAAGAATCTCAATATCTGGCTTAATATTGGAAACTTTTAATCTAAGATCCGGCTCTACATTTAATTTGTTTCTATATTTAGACTTAATATAAAATAGTACCGAAAAAGCTTGTTCGCATAAATATGTTGTGCAGAATGGAATCAAGTGTTGAAGTGCTTTATTTGCAAGCGCAGGATAATCTGACCTGAGAAGTAACCAAAAGTTGCTCAATTCAGTTTTGTTAAATTTTAGTTTATAAGTTGTATCACATGATAATTCCACGAGAATATCTTGTTCAGGTGCAGATAAATGTTTAGTATTTGTAATTTCCATATTAAATGGATCTCTGATCCAGTTATTGCAAGGATCAGGAGTAGAAAAATACTTCCTGAAGTTGCTTTTCAAAGTAATTAAATGTTCAACAAATAATTGACGCGTTTGATTAAGCAATTTTTCACTGGAGCTTTCTATGAAATCATTGAGAGTTGGAAAAGACTCATATACACCGTTCTGGATGCGTTTCGACCACAAGTCGATTTTTTTAATCATTGCTTCTATTTTATCTTCAACTTTAAATATATTTACAACAGTACCTTGCAGGCTCAAATTAAGTTCGTTCAATTTTGTAAAAATATCAGTCAAGTAAGCCACCTTAGCTAACCAGATAAAATCATTGAAACATTCGGTCAGTTCAAAATGCGCATCTATTAAAAACAATCGTATTTCATCTCGAAGCTCAAAAAGGCGAATGAGTACTTTCCCGCGGGACAACCAACGTACATCTGTATGTAATAATAAATGTGTATGTTGACTACCCATTTCCTCACACAAAATTTTAAAAACTCTGGAATTAAGTGGACGAGCCTTAATGAAATTGACAATTTTAACTACTTCGTCTAATGTTCTTTTCAAATCTGGTGACATATTTTTGGCTGCTAATGATTCTCTGTGAATGCAGCAATGATTCCAAACAACCTGAGGCGCAACATTTTTAATAAGAGCAATCAATCCAGTTCTTGTACCTGACATTGCACGAGCACCATCAGTGCAAATTCCAACACATTTTGGCCACTCTATTTCATTTTCGGTTATAAAATTATTCAAACTGTTAAATATGTCATTAGCTGTCGTTCGTGAAGGTAGTGAATCACAAAACAATACATCTTCTTGTATTTGATTTTCAAACTCATATCTAATGAAAGCTAACAAATTGGCATTATTAGTGACATCAGTACTTTCATCCAATTGTAATGAGTAATAGTGACTTTTGCGCACTCTCGATATTAATTCTTCTTTTATATTACATGACATGTCTTCAATCCTATTCTTAACCGTATCATTTGATAATGAAATCAAATTTATATCGTTTGCTGCTTTAGTTCCTAACATTATATTTGTAATTACTTTTGTAGCAGGAAGAATTAATTGCTCTGCTATATTATGCGGCTTTCCTGCTTTAGCAATAAGTAGAGCTACTTCATATGATGCCATTACTGCTTTCTTACTCATACCACCAGATCCCGTCTTTACCATCAATTTCTGACTTGAATTAAGTTCTTCTTTTTTCATTTTAAAAAATTCGATAGACTTACTAACATGCTCGCTGTGCTTTGTTTGTAAATGACGTCTGAGATTAGCAGGTTTCATACTTTCATTGGATAAACTTTCCTGACATAGAACGCAGACTGGTCTTTCCACATCATTGTTGCAAATATAAGTAAATCCAAATGATAAATAATCATCCGAATATTTTCTAGTTTTGCGTTTCTTGGTAGAGTTTGCTGTTGATGCCTCATCATCTGATTCTTTCCGTTTCTGTGTTGAACCAGTTTGTAGCCAACGATCCATTTTATGGAGTAATTTATTAACATTGAACTACAATAATATAAATATAATATAAATATAATATAAATATAACGAATTATTATTTACTAGCTATGTTTTAATATGATTTTAAATGAATGTTTTAATATCATTTTAAATGAATGTTTTAAATCATTTTAATAAATGTTTTAAATCATTTTAAATAAATGATTTAATATCATTTTAAATGAATATTAATTTATATAATAAATATATTTCGTAATTTGATTCTAAAATATTATTAATTTCGTAATTTGATTCTAAAATATTATTAATTTCGTAATTTGATTCTAAAATATTATTAAAATAAATATTTTTTATTCATAAAACTAACTTATACTTACTCTCAAAAACAGCCTTTCTGGGAAATTGCAAAATGTGTTTAGTGTTTTTATAAAATAATGATCATGCAAATTACACTAAAAATTAAAAAAAATAATTAGCTATAATAAACTATTATTAGCTATAATTTAATTATAATTAATTAAATTAATAAAAATAATTTAAAGATACAACTCGTTGAGAAATGAACTTATAATTAACATTTGCTTTAAAACTGTTTAAAACCCCAGAGTGGACGCTGACAATTTGGGTTTTTCCGGGTAAGACTGTCCCCTCCCCTGGTTTTCCCCAATAACAAAGTGAAAGAAAATTCCCTTATATGCCTCCCCTTCCGAGCCCCTAAGAGGGGTTATTTTAAAGGAACAATCGAAAAATGATTTTAAATGAATGAATGGATGAAAATTCAAATTTTATATATAGTTTTTTATATATGTTTATTTATTCACAAAAAATTAATTGACATAATTATCAATTTAATAAAATAAAATAGTATTATTAATAGTATTAAATTATAGCCGTAATTCTCTAGGAGGATATAGTTACACAATGAACTTTAAATATTTATATATGTATATATTTTTACGATGATTTTTTTCCGAGGACCGCGGACCCCCAGTAAAGGCTTCGCGGACCCCCAGGGGTCCGCGGACCACAGTTTAAGAACCACTGGCGTAGACGACCATTTGCAAATCTGACCACTGGAAAATATTTGCATTGTCTTCAATGGATTGTAAGAATTGTTCAATAGGATAGTCATCTATTCCATTGAATGGAGTTATGCTTTCTTCTAAATCCCGAAAATTAAATATAGAATTAAAACCCATGGAGACGGTACTACTAGATTCAGAATTCTGATAATCAATTTCCTCTTCTTCATTATTAAAACTATGCGCATTGGTTGTTTCGACAATTTTTTAAAATTTACAAAATTGACCAAGCATGTAGGAGATCGGTTCGAATTCAGAGTTAATATGTAACAACACTCAGATAATTGTTTTGCCTGAAATGATTTCACTATTCCATCTAGTTTTGTCGTAAATTCAGATGATTCTTCTTCAATAACCTGAAATCCCATGAAAATCAAAATTTTAGTCCTGTTTAATCTTGCATTAGGTCCATAAATAATTGTATGTAGAATTTTTGCAATATAATTATCTGCTTCCATTACACGTTTCTTGATTTCTTTATTTTCGCATAACGAAACCATCTTGATAGATTGATAATTGAAATGTTTTTCTTGAGACGTATTTGCTAATTTATTCCAATGTGATACACTTGAGGCGATTTTGAAATTCAAACCTAAGATACACTTGAGGCAATCAACTCCACACCTGAAAAATTGTTAGAAAATATTTATTTTCTTTCTTCTTTCTTTAAAGGTAGTTCTTCATAAATAATAACTCTCTAAATTGGATGCACAAATCCTTTTTAATAAAATATTATTTTTACATAAATGTAGTAAATTCATAAAAACAAGTTATGTGTTTACCTTACCCACAGCAATGGATAATTAAAGGGTAAAGAATAAAAGGCAATTATTTTTGTTAAGAAAAGTAAGAATTTTATTCATGAGGTTGAATTACAATTTATTCAGTCATACAAAGGCCGAAAAGGTAATGACAGGAACACACTCCAGTCTGTTCTAAAAAATATCTCTAGTCTCTGCCTGTTGCTTCTGTTCTCCTTTTTATATTACTTGAATAAGGGAGGAGTAAAAGGGGAAGGTGGTAGGAGAAGGGTGATTTCGGAACACATGTTGGAAAATTTGCTCTTTCAAGGGTCAACGTTTGACAGCAATTGTAAACAATAAATTACACTGTTTTCTCTTATAAAGAATATTTTTAAATATTTACATTTAACAAGTGTGCCTTTATAATTTTCAATTTAACGACCCTTGCCAGGTGTTTTACCTGTTAATTGCTAAGACCCTTAATTTTAAGAAGGTTGATTGACATATTGTAAATTATGTCGAATCATAAACTTATTTTTAATTGTAATGTACACATGTGGAAGTGTGAACGTGACTAACATAACTTATTCTTAATTGTAATGGACACACGTGGGAGTTTGACATTACTAACATAAAATGCTTGCATAACATAACGTGAGCATAACATAATCAAGGCTTGGTTATAACTGATTGAATATTGATACATGTCCGTTTTTAAATAGTATCTAGGCATATTCAATCGTGTCGCTCATTGGCTGGTTTTACCGCCAAGCATAGCTTTTACATTTTCTATTTATACTAATTAATACATAAGTGTTAATACAGTAGGGTTTATTTATTAACATATACATATAATATTAGCTAACTTAATATATTAATCTTAATCTAAATATAAGTTCTACTAATTAAATATTTAACATGTGACTGGATTCACTTGGTCTGAGCTAGCTTATAAAAACCTCCGCAAGGGACTTGTTTCGTTCTTTTGACAATTGGACGCAATGCTGCTCGGAGCGCCATCTTTTCAGAACAAACCTTTTATTTAATATCAAGAAAAACATGCATTTTCATTAAAATTTCTTACAATATATGCCTCATGTTGGTCCCGGCCACAAAAGGTTCAACCTAATTGGGTGTCAATCACCATCATTGCCTTGTTAGGACTTATAAGGTTATAAGATTTGTATAATAAAGGAATTAGATCTGATCCAATTATAATTTTAATTTTTGATGGCGAACAATAACTTTGATCTGATCAGGTTAAATTTTTAAAGAAATCAAATTGACTTTTATCTAATTTAGTCGAAGGAATAATGGTCTTGATAAAATCAATGATATGAAAATTATGGTTAAATTTAAAATTATTGATTACAGACTTACATGTTAGATTTATTTTGAATTTGGATTGAAGAGAAAAGGATGGCTAGATACCCCTTATAGACATTTTATGAGGTATTAGGGGTTGATTAATCGAAAGTGCAATATCAAAACTGATTGCACCTATCTGAGAATCTGTATCAATAAAACAAGGAACAGTTATAAATTTATTGTTACCCTTTGACAGACACTTTTGAAAGATTTGTCTCGACAGGAGCGTAAATATGGTTAATTTCGCTTTTTGACTCTGAAGAGGACCCTGGTTTCATTGTCTCTGAGGGAACGCGTTTTAATTTTGACGGTGACTCCTCCTCCTCCCTTTGACTCGATGCGCTGAGTCCTGGAAAAATGCAACAAGGTAGAGTGTTTTCGGTGACATATTTCAGAAGAAGCATTGCATCTACCTGATTGCTTAGATAAGCAAACTTTACAAATATTTGAGGCTATGCAATGGTCAAATCTTTGTTTAATAGTTAAATTAATAAATAAATGACAATTTTTAATTAAATGCGACTTTTCACAATTTAGGCATTTATGATTATTAATAGAATTTGTATTTCTAAGCTTACCCTTTTCATTTTTATCTGAAACAATTTCCAAATGGGAGACCACATAAAAAGTTTGAGCTTTATTTTTATTAGGCATACTTTTAAAAGAAAAAAATCCTTTGTGGGTGAATTAGCTTTATTAGTGTCGGCTTCTTTATCTGGAGCAAACTTTGTTAAATTTTGAATATAATTCAAAATATCAGCCACGCTTCGAATTTCTTAATCGGAATCTAGTTCCATTAGGTATTGATCTTTGACTCGTGAAGGGAGCTTGTCGAGAATTAAGAGAATTGGATCCCAAGATCTGGTATCCACCTCTAATTCGTTTAGTTGAGATAACAACTGTCGCACTGTTGAAGAGAGCTTCGAATATTTCCTTTTGTTGGGAGCTGAAACTTTTAGGAAATGGATTAATGAATTGATTAATGTGTAAACCAAAATTCGTCTTTGGTTGTAGTGTTGATCGTGAATAACCATGGCTACTTCGAAATTTGAATCTGCAAGATTCAAATGACTTATTAAGAAATAAGCCTCTGAAAATAGATAGCTTCTTAAATATTTAAGCTTATCTATTCCCCCAAGATGAGGGTTATTTGATATGGCGCTGTTGAATTGTTGTTTGAAAGCCATGTAGTTTAATATGTTGCCATCAAACTTTTCGATATTCAACCTTGGTAGAGCAGGGATTGTCATTGATGCTGTAGAGATCCCGGATGCACCGGTTGATGAAAGAGACGATTCATTTGCTTCTTTTGATGCAGGAATGAAACGCGTCTGGTACAATAACGCGTCCAAACGCTTTTTCACCGATTTATATTCATCCTCGCACACATCAGTTAGCTTACTATCCATTATGAGAATAATTAAATCATCAATGCCATTCAAAATTTCAATGCAATTTTTGAACCTGAAATTGGTTAGAATAATCCAGATTGGCATGTGCCTCATCAAGATTTTGTAATTTTAAACTTTACTGAAACAGCATTTGCTCTAGACATATTGAAAATTTGGAAATTAATAAATTCTAATGAAAAAAAATGTTAATTAAAAGAGTTGAAAAAGAGGAAGAGAATACTTAGTTAATAATGTACAAATTATTATTGTATTGAAGCCAGGAGACGAAACGACTATTTAAAAGAAAATTGGTTTCGATCTGATCACTGGTCGTCAAAATGGAGGGGCGAGGAGAGGCCTTGGAAACAAAACAAATGGTATAGAAAGGGTTCCTCGCACGTTGAATTGGATGGAATGGGAAAATTTGTAAATGATAATTAAGTTAATTTAAAGTTCTAAGACAAGGGAAAGAAAATATTTTTTGCATGTATCTGTAGCATTTCGGCTGTGTTTCATAATAGATATGAAAAGGGCCTTTTCTTCCAGAGAATATCTGCAGGAATATTTAGATTTCCTCAAATTTTTAAGAAGTGACAATATGAAAATTCTGAGTTGTGGAGGGAGATTATTGATTTCATTCATATTGTCAAAGAATTCGGAGGGAAAGATGCTGTCTTTTGTTTTATTGTATTTTTTCAATAAAATTTTTCTTCTAACTTTCTCTTGATTGTATAAACGATTGACTCGAATATAATGGTCAAAAATTTTCCGTTCTTTATTTAGGAGTCAAATCTTCTGGTGTTGAGTAATCTAACTCCATAAGAGTTAAATTCCTTGTTTTTACCTGCAAAAAATATTTAAGTTTAAAAGCATGCTAACCAGAATTAATAAATTTAATTATATTATTACTGCATTAGTGAATTGGTGAAGGATTCAAATAATTAGAAGCAGAGGAAAAACTGACATTTCATCAAAAATTTTTTATTTTTTCATATTTTTGCTGAAACGTTGGTTTTATCTCCAAATAAATAATTTTTCTTTTAACAGGTATATTCACAATTTTTAAATTGCAGCTAGGAAATTTACACATATAGATGAAAAGAGTAATGTTTTATATGTAATATATTTATTTAAAGAAGGATAAAAATTAAAATAAATTATTAACAATAAATATTAACAATCTCAACAAAATCTTTTTTACATATTTTTATTTTATGATAGTAATTAAATATTCAATAAACTAATAAAAAATATCAATTAATAATAAATCAGTTATAAATTTTTATAATTGATTTTTACAAATTTTATTTACCAAAGTTTTGATTATTTTTTTTGAAACTGTATCCTTCCTGGATAAAATGCTGTTACGCAATTTTGTAAAATGGCGTAACAGAATTTTTTTTAAAAGAAGGGCACATTTTAGTGCAAATTCCTCGCCATGGGAATTACAAAAGGTTGTGGTGAAGAATGTTTGTGAAGCCGATTGAAGGATGTTTGATTTGTGGTTTGATTCAATTATGATTTCTGGTATTTTTGGAAAAATAATTTCGATTTCTTCGGCGATAATTTTTATAAATTCAGGGTTTTTGCAATACAGCGCCCTTATATTGGCGCAATTGTATTAAATTATGATTGTTCGTCGTTACGGAAGCGCGCAAAAATTTGTCGCACGACGGACAATCATAATTTATAAGTTTTTTTAATAGGTATCCCGCAACGTATCCTGTCTTATTTATTTCATCTATCTCTCTTTCATTCAGGGCCAGGCAGGGATAATTGAATTGGACAGGGCTGTTGTGATTTGGGTTGGTGTCATTATATTGTTGTTTTAGAAGGACTTTGTAGGAGAGGAGAGTTTGTTCGCCATCATCTTCACAATTCGACCTAATGTTGCATTTTACACTATTATTTAAAATTATTGTTTTGTATGCATCGGCGAATTGTAAAGTTGATGGTTTTCTATTGGAACCGCACAGCCCTCTAGCAATAGAAAATAGATTCTCTAAAGGATCTTGGTTTAAGGATCTTAAAGTTAGTTCTTCAAAACCATTTTTCTGTAGAGAACCCCATAAATAGAGTGCGTTGTCGAATGTTGCAATGAGTAATTCAATAAAGCGAGGCTTAGTAACAGCATTGGCTTTAGGTATAAATTTAATTTGTAACAACTTCTTTCTGGCTTCTTCCAAAAATTTTTGGTGAGATGATGTTGCAGTCAATTTTCGAGCATATTCTTTCGGAGAATAAGAAACTGAATTGAGACAGTCAAACAAATTGTTCATGAACCTAACAAATTTAGCAGTCCCTTCAGCGTTCATTGATTTACAATTCGTAGCGAACGAAAGTGAGGCGTAAGTGGATTGACTAAAACTTGTGCAGCAAGTTTCACCCGCATTTTTTGAAAATTTGACGGATTCACATGAGCTTCAGTGAGTTTAGTGCACCGGTATACATCAGCTGATAGATTATCCAACTCGTGCAATAACTTAATTTGATCCCACTTTGCCAAACTGCTGTCGAATTCAATATCTTTAGTCATGAAATTGTTCCTCATGCATTTAAGCAAATGAGGAGCGTCAAAAAGATGAACAATTTCTTGACCTCCAATATTATATACAAATTTATCCTCTAATTTTTTTGAATCTTTACAAAGCAAACCTATGGCTCCAACATTCCACGTTGCACAGTCACAGACCGAGGCGACGATTCTAAAACCGGTTTGCTCATGAACGGCTTTTACAATCTCTCCGATCAACCTCTTTAGTGTGTATCTATTCGGTGAATTGTGGGTGAAGTAATAGGCTATAGCAGTGGTTCCCAAACTTTTTTGGCCTACCGCCCCCTTTCCAGGAAAAATATTATCCAGCGCCCCCCTGAAATGATATTTTCAAAATTTTTATTACAAGTAAGCCAAAAGACATGCATATGTGTTTATGGTTCTATCTTTTTTGTAAGATATAGTATAGAAAGGTATAAATTAGAAGCATTTTAATTTTTATTATTTATTAATTTTTAAAATATAAAACAATTTATTTAATACAAAATAGAAAACTAAACAGAAAAATTTTAATAAACTAAAACTTTAGTGAGAAGGATGAACTTGATGTGCTTCTACCAATTTAGGAATCCTCGGCTCTATTTTGGTCAGCAGTAATCTCAAATCACCGCGATCGACTATTTGCAATCTATTTCTTTTTTTTGTTAATAGATTGGTCACTGCACTGAATCCTCGTTCCACTAAATAAGTTGAAGGAAACGCAATTAAATACTTTTCAACAACAGCCCAAATTTCAGGATAGACTGAAGGGATCTCTTTTTGTAGCCAGAAATGTTGGTATCCGCTTTTGAATTTAAATTTTAATTCTTCGTTTGAAATTAGTTCCAACAACTCTTCTTGTATTTTTGGCGATTCTTCTGAGTTTGCATTTGAAAAAGGGTCGAAAATCCAATCAGGTATGGTCATTTTCAAAATATCATTAAATCGTTTAGTAAAATCTGAATGAAGGGCTTCCAAGTGCTCACAATAAGACTGTATGTCTTCACCCTTTTTCTCTACTTCAGATAAATTTGGGAACTGGCTAAATTCTCCTCGTCCAAAGTTTTGTTTGTACAAAAGAAGTTTTCTCAAAAATGCAGAAATAACAGACTTCGTTTTTATTAAATTGAGATCATTGCCCTGAAGCTGAAGATTGCTTTCATTAAATTTTTGAAACAAGTCGGTCAAATAAGCAATATCACTTTTGGCTTGAATCAAATTCGACCGTAAAGCATCATTTTTATTTTCAAAGAACTCTAGTATTGTGGTATACAGCTTATAAAACCTATCTAAACAGGCACCCTTTGACAACCATCGAACTTCTGTATGAAGAAGCAAACGATAATATTCTTAGCCGCTATAGGTTGCTTCCACCTCTACCAGCAATGCTACGAATCATAAATACCAAAGCGTGATCAGCGATCTTATACTCGCCTTCCGTTCCTGTTTTTGCTAAACCATGTATTTCCCACGTGGCATTGCTAGTAATTAGTTCTAAACACTTGTTTAATTCCATCTCATCAAACAAGAGTGTGCAATATCGGTTTTTTAAGGGCATGTTAGAGGAAACAGTATTTAAATATTTAAACAATTTACTGTTTATGCCAGTGGTCATTGGGAAATTGCTTAGCACTCGTTTTAAAGTCTTCGTCGATGGTAAGGGAAAAATTTTTTCTAAATATCTGTAATACCTGGGTCCATGTTTCATAATTGAAAGGAAAAGGGCTTTTTCATCCAATGAATACCGGCGTTGATTTTTAGATACGGCGTAATTTTTTATAATAGATTTTAAAAATATTTGTAGGTGGGATGGTAAATCATTTATACCATCAACATATTCCTTCGCAGAGATTGGTGGGTTTCTCTTCCTTGAGATAATTTTTTTCAGAAGACGTCTTGTATGGCATAGCTTATGCCATAATCTTCTTTCAGATGGACTTATTCCTTTTCTAGTAGTATATTTAAGCTCCTTCATTAATGTATGTCTTTGTCTTCCTAAAAAAAATATTTGAATTAAAAATATTATAATACCCCCATGCAATAAATTATCATAGAAATGTGTAAAACAATCATGTAATTAAGAGCTGCTGCTTCTTTGTATCACACGTAATCAATCATAATGTTACATATTATAACAGCATTTTTTTATATTTTTCAAATTTTTTAATTATTTTATTAATGTGAATAAATTAATAGTGGGATAGGCATTACTGTTAGTTGCAAATACTCGCTTGTTCACTTAACCAGGGACCATGGATTACATTAACCTAGCATGTATTATCTATAAACTTAATATAAATATAATACATACGTCTGCAAGGAGTTGTTGCCAATGGGATGTCATCTACAACCTGTAACTCAGGCTGTTCACATACATATTTTAGTACTTATTTCCTCTATTTCTCTTAATCCGATGTTATTTATTTCTATTTGTTTAATACTATGTAATTTTAATTCTTTGTTATTGTTTATGATGTCTTCACTTGGTAACACTTTGGGGATAATCACTTCCCTTTTGGATGTATAGGTTGAATGCACTTTTTGGTTATCAATTGAACACTCGTTGTTTCTTATCTTGTATAGTCCTTCGGTTAATACTTTTTGTATATGGGAACAATTTAGGTGTATTTTTTCACTTTCACAATAATAATATTTGAATTTGGTATCACTATGAATTTGGGAAAATATTTAAGGGGGTGCATTTCACAATTTTTATGGTTGTGGTTTATTATTAGGTTTTTTGTACAATTGTTAACCTTCCTAGCGCTAATTTTACAATAATGTTTGTTGTTACTGTTTATACAATTCTCTGTATAGCTCATATCTAGGTGACTTGACAATCAAGTATTCGAAAGGTTCATTAAGCATGTAGCGTCCGTCTTTTTGATAGACAGGTAGGGGAGTGAGTTGGTAGATTTGATTTTCTGTGCTATCGTAATCAGGAATTTCGAGAATAATGTCAACGATGTTATTGTCAAATTTGTAAAAAGGTCTAACGAATTTTGTTGCTTCCCAAAAATTATCAATGTTAATGTTTATTTTATAGGAATCTAGAATGGATATTAAATCGTTAAATGGAATGATACTTCCATGGAGGGTGAATGAGCTACAGAATGTTAAAGCCGTTTCTAGATTTTCGTGAAGCGTTACAAGTGAATTTATGTAGAGGGAAAGTTGCATTATAATATTAATCGTACCTTGGGCTGAATTTTCTTTAATGAATAAGTCTAAATTTTGTTGGTTAGTTTGAATATTTTTTAGTCGAGAGTTAAATTCCGATATTAATTTGTTGTGAGATTTTAAGATTAATTTATTTTGTTCTTGTAAATTTCTCTGATTAACTGTAAGTTTCTCTAGTATTGATTCGTATTTTTGCCTGTCTTCGTCATCTAAGTTACCGGTAATTAATTTTACAATAGAGCCAAGGCCGTTTATAAGGCCTCTTTTGTTTCTCTTATGGGGAATGAGGTTTGAATTTTTTGCTTTAAGTATGTCAATGTTAAATTTTAATAAATTTAATTGATTTAATATATCTTTCGAGGGAGTTACACTGTTTGAAATTTTTTCATTTAAATTTTTGTACGTGTTTACGACGTCAAGGTATCTGTCATGTAGAGGTTCATTAAAAGTCATAGTAATAATGAATGTAGTAGTTCTCGGTAAATATCCTGGCATTTTCCATTTTTAATAAGTGGTATCCGGTGGGACTGTTTGACTTGGAGTTGTCGATTGACGTATAATGAATGATAATATTATTTGCTTTAAAAAATTCTTTAACTAATTCGTTGTCAAACTCTTTTCCTTAATCGGTGATTATTTTCCTCGGCTTTGGGTTTCTAGCGAATAATTTATCAAATATTTTCACGATTGTTTGACCCGTTGTATTTTTCGCGTGGACGGCTTCGTCGTATTTAGAAAATTGGTCAATCATTGTTACGAATTTTGTTTTATTTTGTTCGAATGTGTCAATGTTTATTATATCAAAAGGTTGTTGGGTGTTTCAGTTTTATTGGTGTTTTTAATTGATCGTCTTTCGTACTTTGTTTTCAAGCAGGTGCCGCAGTTGTTAATAAATTTTTGGACATCGAAATTGATGTTCGGCCAAAAATATTTGTTTTTTATCTCTGCGCAATTTTCTGCTATACCTCTGTGATTAGTTAAGCCAGTGTGTCTCTCTGATAATTTTTAATTGCGTTTCTCTATCGTCAACGTCTTCTAAAATTTTGCTGCATTTAAAAATGTTTAAGTTATTGAAATTTTCTTGCAATATTTCGTTTAATTGTAAGAATATATTGTTATCTTTAAAGTATATATAGTATTTATTGTTTGGCCTAATGTGTTTTTTTATCAATATTATCAATTCTCCTAAAGGGTCTTTGTTGTTTATTGTTATCTCTAATCTATGCTTTTTCCCATTGAAAAGTGTTATTTCTTTCACTTTGGTGTTACTACTATGTGTATCTAGTATTATTTGTTTCTTAAATATGTTTATCGCGGTGTTTTCTAAAATTTTTATTCCGCTTTCGTCGGCTGAGTGTTGTGTTTCTTTATCAGATTCGTCAATGTTTACTGCAATTGATTTCCTGTACGTTATCTAATCTACTTAAAGCGTCAGCTACACAATTTGAATTCCCTTTTATGTATTTAATATTATAATCGTAGTTTCGTAATTTTATTAGCCATCTTATTAATCTGGAGTTTGCATCTTTTAAATTGAACAACCATGAAAAGCCGTAAAAGAAACTTGATACCTATGAAGAAATTATCAAGATGATAATTTCTGGGTGGGGGAAAGACCGTGGAAATGAAAATAAAGGAAAAATGTTAAATTTAGAAGGTCGCCAGCAGTATTTTGTCAGAATAGGCAAACTAAAAAGGAATAAAATAAATATGAAGGAAAAAGGATATGAAACCTAATGGACAAGGCAAAAGGACTCAACTACACGAATTAACTAGGTACCTATGTAAAGAGTCTTAATTTAAATTCTTGGTCTCTGAAAGGAAAACTAATAAATTAAAGCAAATTATAGCCAAAAAAAATAATGCTTCGAAAAAAAATGAAAATTTTGTATTTGAATTTAGCAGGAACCCTTTTCAGATGATATTTTAATCGTTTGGCTGCCTTCCTAATTAAATTATTTGTATGAGGAGAAGGCGAAGGGGAAATTAGCCAAGATAAGTTATGTTTAACAGAATATGATATTTAGGTTGAAATTTAAAAAAGGCCGATAAGGAGAAAATGAATTTAATATTCATGGAATTAAATGAATTGTGGAAATTAAATTTATTAATTGATATGCAAGAAAAAATGCATTTCATCTGAGAAGTAAAAAATTTCTCAATTTTTCTAGCAGCCATTTCATATTTAAAAAGAAATGGTATAAAATTATATAAGAAGGCTGGACCAGATGCAATTAAATTCATCTGGGGTTCTGCTTGTATCGAAAAAGGAAAGGCTAAAATGGTACCGTTACCTTTTGTAATTTTGATATAAACCTTTGAAAGAAAAGGTTTCACAGGAGCCTTCGAAAGTTCGATATTTGTAGACAATACCTGTCCATCCCTCTCGAGCACATGCAAATTCTTAAATTGGGAGAATAGTTTTCTCTCCTTATGCAAAGATGGGATATGCGACCTGAAATAAAATCGAGTTAAAAATCTCGGAAAGTACAATTTGTGAAATGTGGGGTTTTAAATTGATATTTTAAATTAAGTCCATTATTGTATTTATTAATAGTTTCAGTAATGGACTTATCTTTTATATACTCTTCCTTCACGGGAGAGGGTTTTGTTGATATTATGTCTTCTGAGTGCAAATAGCTCTTCAGATACTTGAGCTTGTCGATACCACCCAATTGCGTATTATTGGTAATGGCGTTGTTAAACTGTTGCTTGAACGCCATGAAGCCAAGAATATCGCTTCCAAACCGTTCAATGTTAAATGTTAAGGGTAGGGACAGCGGTAGCCATTTTATTTTCAAGTAAACAAGGTTTTGCCTCTGGCAAAGCTTCTAAATCAAAAATTACTTGTTCCAAATGTGAACGGGATTCATAAGCACTTTGAAATTCCGTCTCACATATCTCTGTGTTTAAATTGTTATCCACGATGAATCTGATCAATTCCTTCAACTTTGTGATCGTTTACAAACAACGTTTAATGAATTTTTCAACATGATATTTATTATCTACAATTAACTTAGTTCGCAAGGCATCAAGTAATTTAATATCCATTTCAATTAATGTCCATCTGTTAGAGACAAGTTTAGCGTTTGTCCTAGACATTATTGCAAAAAGAAAATTTAAATTAATAAATGAAAAATTTAGTAAAAAAATGTGTTACCTTTAAGAAACCAAAAATCTAAAAGCCTCGATTACACAGGAGATAGAACACCGAAACAATTCGGGTCTATTCTGTCACGTGATCGCCAGATGAAAAAGCGTATAGAGACTTGATTTAAATTCTTGGTCTCTGAAAGGAAAACTAATAAATTAAAGCAAAGAAAAGAAATGAATGAGATCACAAAGTATAAAATTTTAATATCAATAGGATAACAAAATAAAAATGATATTTATATATAAACAGAGATAATTATAAAGAAAAAATGGGTTTATATAGTATTTTGACTTGAAAACAAATAAGAAATAAACGGAGCAGCAACAATGTGGATTTACCAACAACAAAAAAACATTCAGATATGAGAAAACGGAATGAAAAAATATACTTATGAGTTGCAGTTCCGAAATGAAACAGTAATATAATATGAAAGGGCTAAAATATTATCCCTTAAACTCAACCAGGAGGAAGCTACACACAGTGTTGAGGATTCGAAGAACAGCCTTTTACCGCGTAGATGTTGGCTTTAGCAAGGCGTTGGTAAGAATAGTTAAATAGTATGAGAGGGATAAAATACTAATCGACCAGGAGGATGCTTCACACAGTATCGAGGATTCCAAGCACAGCCTTTTTCAGGTTAGATGTTACCTGATGGGAAACTTTTGCTAGAATGAAGTAGCCAATATGGCGTATTAGCTTACAAGCCAAATTGGCGAGTCAAATCAGTAATGCAACATTGCAAATTTGAAAGTCCAATAAAAAACCAGGAAAAATACAGAACAACAATATAATCCTGATTTTAAATTAATATTAAACACAAATATAACATTTTACAATAACAGAATTCGATAATAAATATAAATGTTAAAATAGCGCAAAATACAAAATTGTCTATTTAATAATTTAAAATGTATACACTAGAGGCGCTGTGCGCCAACAAACCATTCTATTGGTTCATGATCCGTGAACACCGTGAATTGGTTTCCATATAGATAATTGTGAAAATAATTAATTGACCAGACGATCGCCAAAAGTTCTTTTTCGGTGGTTGAGTAATTGCATTCGGCTTTGTTTAATGTTTTTGAAATGAACGCTATTGATTTTTTTATCTTGCGACAGTACCGCGCCTAATGCAAAGTTGCTTGCATCGGTTGTTAATTCTAATGGGCGATTAAAATCTGGATAGGTAAGGATTGGAGGGTTACAGATAACGTTTTTACATTTTTCAATAGCCTTATTGTATTCGGTGTTGTTGAGATTAATTTTGGTGTTCTTTTTTAGATAGGCTGTTATTGGCTTTGTTAGTTTGGCGAAGTTATCAATAAATTTTCTATAGAATCCAATCATTCCTAGGAATCTTTTGATCTCCTTTCTTGTCTTGGGGGTGGGGAAATTTTTAATGCTAGTAATTTTATCAGGGTCGGGTTTGATACCGTTATTTGTGACTATGTGGCCTAAAAATTTTATTTCACTTTTAAGAAATTCGCACTTTTACAAAGAAATTTTTAAGTTATATCTTTTTAGTGTGTTCAAAACCTTTTTTATATTATTCACGTTTTTTAAATGTTTGGCCGAAAATGATGTCGTCTAAATAAACTAAACAAATATTTTCCGCTATTAGATCGGAGAGTATCGAGTTCATTAGACGCTGAAATGTGGCGGGGGCATTCTTTAAACCAAATGGCATAGGAATGAATTCATAGTGTCCCTTGTCAACTGTGAAAGCGGTTTTCTCGATTGATTCGTTGCTCATTAAAATTTGGTGGAAGCCTGATGCTAAATCTAAGGTAGTGAAATATTGTTGTCCATAGAATTTCCTAAGGAGTTCATTCATATCGGGGATAGGGAATTTGTCGTTTACACTGTTATCGTTTAACTTTCGATAGTCAATTACAATCCTAATTTTTCCGTTTTTCTTAGGGACGGCCCAAAGGGGTGAATTAAAAGGACTAATTCTAGGTCGAATTATATTATTTTTTAGCATTTCATTAATTTGTTTCCTAATTTCCGGTTGCAATTTTATGGTGTATCCGTAATTTTTACTATAAATGGGAGAATCATTTTTTGTTCGAATCGTTTGTGTGATACCGTGTGTATGTGTTAGGGGTGAATTTTCTTTAAATATATAAATATAATTTAATGGAATTGAGTTCATAGAATAATTGCAATTATTTATATATATTATTCGACTACTTAGCTGGTATTCAAATTAATATTGAGTTCGGGGAACACTGGGACTTCAAGTAAGATGATTCTTGGATATTTTCCTCAAGGTATCATGTCGTCTTATCAGGGCAGGCAGCTCCACTCGATGATCCTTGTATTTTGTTCTCACTTATTCCGATGAAGTCGCTTCCCTTACACTCCATCCAAGAATGACCAAAAAATGTCTAAACATGTAAAAATGGTCATTCTCCCCTCCTATGCCACTTGGCAAAATTGTCCACCCTTTACTCCCTCTGGGGAACGAAAAGGATCTCTGGGTTTTTTTCTTGGGTGTTTTTTTAAAACAATAAATTTTAGAAAGCTATCTTTTATACACTTTGCCATGTGTTCACACAAATAACCTTCTAAAATTCTGTATCTTAATATATCCAATATATAAGCATAAAAAAAAGGCATTTTTATATTTATATATTACAACGTCTATTATGTTTTCTCTTGTCAGCAAGTTAAGCGCGGCCTTAGTGGAATTACTAAAAACTTGCGCAGCAAATTTCACTGAGGGATTAATATGAGCATTAGTGAGTTTGGTCGTTCGGAGTATTGATGTTGGTCTGCCCCTTCACTGAACATGTCATTCCATTTTGCAACCTTACCATCGAATTCAATATCTTTATCTATGAAATTGTTTCTAAAACATTTTAGTAAATGAGGAGGGTCGAAAAGATGGATAATTTCATAACCATTTATGTTATAAACAAATTTATCAGATAATTTTTCATTTTTTACCGAAATGTCACGTATGGCACCAACATTCCACGAACCAGCGTCACTGACCGATGCACGGACAATAAATTTAGTATGCTCATTGATTGCCTTTATTACATCGCTGATCAGATCAACTAATATATGTCTATTCGCTGCATTATGAGTAAAATTAAAGGCTACAGGCTGCTTCCATTTACCAGTAATGATACGAACCATAAATAATAGAACATGATCAGCGATCTTATCATTCCATATATTGTGTTCATTTTTGATGTCCACAAAACCGTGAACTCGCCAGTTGTCAATTGTTGTTCGCAAACTAAAATTTTTGTCAATCTCCATCTCATCAAAGATTAAAGAACAGTAACGTTATTTTTCTGGAAGAGCTTTTGAAAAAATATCTAAATACCTTAACAATTTATTGTTGACCCCAGGCTCAATTTTGAAATTTTTTAAGCCACGTTTTTATGTTGTTGTAGAAGGGAAAGATAACAAAGTTTGCATGTAACGGTAGCTCCTGGGGCTGTGTTTCATAATGGAAAGAAAAAGGGCCTTTTCATCCAAAGAATATCTCCGGGAATTTTTCTATTTATCAAAATTTGAGAGCATGAAAAATATAAAGCATCGGGGAATTGGAGGGAGGTTATGGAAAATATCAATATTTGCCTGCATTAATTTTTTCGCTAAATATTTTTTTCTTAATTTCTCTTGCATTGCTAGCTTTTTGTAGTGGCATACTTGATCGTATAAAATACGTTCTCTAATCGTCAAAGATTTTACATCTATGCGGTTTAACCAGCCTCGATCGACACCTGCAAAGACCTGCATATTTAGTAAATTTGATTTTCAATTAAAGGCATAAGTCAATTGTATAAGGGATTCTAGAAATTATGAGTTTCAATTTCTCTTAGTTAGATATAACTGTGTGAATCTTAAATAGAATACATACTAGTTCGAGAAGTGGGGTGTCCGGAAGTTCCTGGCGAGATTTGATTATCATCCACTTGTGATTGATCAACCTGTGGGTTAGGCAGACCATCAAAACTAAAAAATCCCAAGAAAAGCAAATTAGATATTTAATCTCTAGGCAAAATATTCAACAAAAAGTTGATGGTTGAAAGATAAACTCCAAAAGTATTTCGAAAGGATTTTTTAAATAGAAATACATATATATGACGTGTTTATTTCCAAATCGTAAAATAGTTTTATTATAAAATAAACAAAACATACAATCACTGTGAACTCTCTGAGGTATACTGCCCTTGAATAATTTTTCCTTCTCTGGTGTCAAAAAATCGTCATGTTTAAAGTGAAGGCGACATACACGAAGATGGGTGGTTTTAGCATGTGGGAGGCCAAGTAATTCACAGCGGCCCAATTGCTTTAACCACCTTTCACGTAAATTATCAACCCTAGGAAATCAGAACATTTTGCCACGCTCTCCCGCATCTAAGGCATTTGAGGCGCAAGCCTTGTAAGCACAACGACGTTTCTGCAAAAATTAAAACATTTTATATAATATTCTAATATATGTGCTATAAAAATAATTCCTATTTAAATTATATAATTATATTTGCTCGTTCTTGTTTCTTCGCAATTTAAAAGAGGATTTGAATAACATTTAACACAGTTATTTATTTATAATAGATAAAGAAATAAATGGATAATGAGATAAAAGTGGTTCAAATTCTAATGGAATAATATTTATTTATTCATAAATACAGGGTTAAACAAAATGTGGTACTTTTTCTAATGGCGTCCGTTCATATAATAATGCTGCCTCCAAGCCTCAATTTTTTTAATTTTTTCGGCATTATAATCATCTACGTGTTGATTTTCAGCAAACAATCTTATGGCTTCTGTTGGAACATCTGATTCACTTACTTGCCGAGAAGTAAATAATTTCAAATCAGTTTCTGACATCTTATTCTGGGCCAAATTATTAAGTGCTGTTATGAACTTTATTTCATTCTGTTGCCTCATTATTTCCGTAAGCTCATAATATTCAAATTCTTCCCACAAAGGATTTAGATCCAAGAAAACGTGCATGTCATTATGGGTTGAAATTTTGAGTATGTGCGTGTCCATAACTGGGGGGAGCTGTTGAAAATCGCCTACACAAATAACAGAAATGCCTCCAAAAGATGTGTTCCTTCCCATAACTTGCCTTAACCTGGTATCTACTCGGCTGAATATAGTACTTCCAACCATTGAAATTTCATCAATTATCAATAGTTTTAAATTAATTAATTTACTGTGTATCTTGTTTGCAAGATCGCTTGATAATTGAGGCATTTGCCCTCCGAATTGAGTCACCGGCAATGCAAATGCTGTGTGAAGTGTCATCCCGTTAATTAAAAACGCCGCCTTTCCTGAAGGTGCGCATAGGAGGGTCACAATATCTTCTTTATTTCCACCAGGCTGGTTGTCAAAATAATTCGTTACTAGTTGATATATGGCTTTTATAACCAGGCTTTTTCCAACACCAGCTGAACCACTTAAAAATATCCGTAGTGGTTTATTAGAAGTAGTAATATGCTTAAGAACGTACATAGCAATATTTTTTTGGCGTTCATTTAACTTCAGCATAATATTCAAAATTTCATCGGCTTTTGTTCTCGTTGGTACGGTGAATCTGGTGAAGCTTTGTTTCTTAGAAGAGTACATTCCGCCTTGTTCAAATTTATCCACTCTGAAGAATTCATCGTCGATTTCTTCTTGTGATTCAGCAGTTATTTGACGAGCTTGTTCCAATAAATTGTCTAACTCGTCATCTCCTAAAATGGAATATTTTGCTCGGTTTTGACTAATGACTTCTAAATGTTCATAATATCTGTTTGCGCAATTTATATTTTCCACTTCTTTTAATTCATTGCGCCATGGTAAGAAGAGCATAATTTGTTCTCGATAATAGTTGTGCTCATCCTGTAGTAATTTATACTTACGGTATCTTATAATTGCCGGTTTATTTCGGCAGCTGAATATATTTTCTTCTGACAGATCTTCATCTTCATTTTCGTTGCCTGTTTTACTGCTGATTTTCTTAAACTCAGCAATAAAATCTGCTAAACAAACGTCGTTCATTGTATTAGGCCTATTACTGTATTTAGAAATCGCACTAGTCATATATATATCATTTGATTCTTGATTCAATTGAGCCTTATATGATTTTAACATAAATATTCGATCACTCGAAGGGCTAGTATTTATGTAAAAACTTTGTCTACTCATTTTTGATAATGGCAACGACATTACATGATAAGCTGCTTCTTGAGCTGACATTAAATTCGCATTCAAAAACACATTTGCAATCCTTTTAAATTTGGCTTTCAAATTGTTATTGCCTGCGTCAACATCAGCAGCTGCATCTCTCATTAATTTTGATAAGCCGGATTCAATTTTTGCTACATAATTTACTATATAAGACGCTGCAGCATATGGATCCAGTACAAATTGTATATCCATATTTGATTCAAATAAATACTGAATAATTTTATTATAGCAATTTATACCTACTTCTAAACTGGATCTTTTCAAAAATACCTGGGTTCTTTTCAATGAACATCTTATAGCCATTATATATGTTTCTTCGTTTAATAATAATTTTTCTAAAATTTCATCAAAAGTCATAGTAACTTGTTTCGTAAATAGATACTGCATGAATTTTTTTATATTTTTAAAAATGTTTTGTAAACATTCAGAATTTTGTTCTGGTGTTAACGGCTCTAGTATCATTGTTCTAGGCATTGCGGGTATAGGATAATGGAATCTACACTTCTTCGTCCTTTGCCCTTTGTAACACGTATGACTATGCTTATGTTTCTGCAAGACTACATACGGATTATTAATGTCGTATTTACAAGTTATGTATTTATCAATGAATGTGGTACATTTTTCTTTTGATTCGGCATCGTCTTTGTTGTATACAGGGGCATTTTTTAACCACAAAAATATATGTTCGTGTGGAGATCCTCTCATTTGAAACTCCACACGGCTGTAGCTGTCTTCAACTTTATTTTCTTGAAAAATACCATTATTTTCCTTCAAAAATAACATAAATTTGGAGCTCTTGTAATTAAAGTAGCGTGCACACGTAACAGGGTCTGCTTGTATCAATTTAGTTTTTTCATATTTTCCTAGTTCATACGCTTGTATCAGGGTTAAATTTTCATTTTTTTGTAGCTTATTCAAGGCTTGTATTAGCTCAGGCCAAATTTGTTCGCCTGCCGATAGAGTTAGAAATATTGTTGGTTTTCCTAATTGTCTAATCATAGCTAATAGTTCCTTTTTTTTTGCTTCCCAATAAGAAGGCGAAGAGCGAATTTTGCTCAAGAATCTGTAGCCATTATCAAACTTCACAAGGTTATCTACAAATTCTTTGTTTAATTTCAGCATAATATTCTTTTCTGCTTTTATTCTGCTATTGTTTCTGGTTTTTCTTAAGCAGATATTTATGCTCGATAAACAAGCTTTTTCTAATTTTTTTTTCGGCATATATAAAATCCGAGTTGGTACACAAGATCGACGGTCTCTCCTTCTGGCTTCAGATTTGGCTCGATCATTATAAGAGATGGTATTATTAAATGAATGTCCTGCAAATATCTTTGGAAAAGATAACTCCTCCAAATCTTCTATTAAATGCCATGGTACTGGCTCACTATTTTGTCCAGGAGCTGTTATTCTTATTGAATCGTGTTCTACGGCATAGTTGTTGTTTACTACAAGGACCTCTTCATTATCCTCCAAATTAAAATCTTTATTCTGACAATCGTTATCATTTGCACCAATTTGTTTGTTCACAGCAGATTCTTCCAAGTCAGAATTTAATAAAACTGTTAATTCGGTTTCCGTTAAGTTAAGTTGATCTACTTGGTGATTATTATTATCAGTTTTTCTGTCTTCATTATCAACAATAAATGGTAGTTGCTGATCGCTCTCTTCATTGATTTTTAAATATCTTTGATCAATTTGAATATTATGTTTTTTGTAAAGAGGAGTCTGAATTAAAAATTCCAAAGCTTCACACACAACTGCTGGTCGAATAGTTTCAAACATGTAATTGGATTTGTGTTCAATGTGACGCTTCAGTTTAACTTGGATTGTGTGCATTTGATCAAATGATCGAGGTAGTTCATTTAATATTTGGTTCAAGTTAATTGGTATGTTAACTACACTTCCTTTTTGACCAAGCTGTGCATTTAAAGCACATGATTTAAGAGGCCTTATTTGCATGAAATTTATATAAGGTGCTGTCATTCGTTCTTCTAGTGGCGATAATTTATCTATACAATCTGGTATGTGGGGAAATTTTAAATCGTTACTTGTTGCTAGTTTTGGCACTTGATGTTTTATAATATATTTTTTGCATGTTAAACAGGCATATTCTGACTGAATATTGACTACTAAGTCATAAATGTCATCGATATTATGTACAGAATTCTTCACATCATATTTTTGTACGGAGTGTATAAAAAACAAACCTTCACAACACATACAGGTGTACGTAGGTAATTCCGATCTGTGTTTTATAAACTTTAACTCACATTTTGCAGAGCGTAAGTCGGATCTTATTAAATTGTTGTAAACATTTTCACGATACTTAATGAAACTATTTTCTCTTCTGTTTGTTCTAGCCTCGAAATCAGCAACTCTCTCTTTATTTCTAAAATTTTCATCTCTACGTTTTGCTTGCTTACGAACTAGATCATAAATCCTTTCATTCTCCAGATAGTGCTTGTCTAGTCTGACCTTCTTTTTACGTTTTTGATCTCTAGCTCTTTCATTTCGTAAAAAGTTTTCATCTGTTCTCGCCTCCTTTTTACGTTCTTGATTTCTAGCTCTTTCATTTTGTGAAAAGTTTTCATCTGATCTCACCTCCTTTTTACGTTCTTGATCTCTAGCTCTTTCATTTCGTAAAAAGTTTTCATCTGTTCTCGCCTCCTTTTTATCTATTTTTATCTGCCTATACATTTTTACTATATCCGCTGTAATAGCAAATTCATATAGACGAAAATTAGAAAGAATTATTCTGATATCGTTTAATAATGGTCGACCTGTTAATAAGACATCATTAAGAGAATTTTGATTTGATGTCTTCGCACTAGAGCATCGAACACTACTCGGAGCTTCGTCGACACGCTCGACGGCCGAATGATCGGGTGGGGGGGAGATAATAACATGGGTTCCCTTGATTATTAATGTTATTATCTGTTGAGGGGCCTACCAGCTCCATGTGACCTAACGCCCTATATTCATTTAGGAAGGATGAAATTCATTTTTTAATATCATGTCCTGTTTGAATTTTTTTTCTAATAATTCAAATCTCCTTACCGCCTGATTGTACAAATTTCCTAGCTGCGGAATATTATCTTTGAATGGTAGTGCAATGGATATGCGTCCGTCAGGACGAATTTTAAGTGAATTTAGAAACTTAATTTCTGCTAAGGTTTCCTCATTAGGCCCTTGATAATCCGGGGGATTATCCATTTCCCATAATTTTCTAACATCCTCAACTGCATTGATATTTCCCAATACCGACCTTTTTCTAAATGAATTTAAATATTTACATGGCCCCATTAGAACCCATCCCAAGTGAGTCTCTTGAGCCTTCGGCAAATCCATTCTAAATACCTTAGATTTGCCTTTCATTAGAAATGGATAGATATCTGCCCCGAGGATTATATCAATGTCTGCCGGGATGTTAAATTCGGGGTCAGCTAATATATCCCCTGCCTTCAAAGTGAATGGAGGGGTTCTTACGCGCGCTACTGGCTGTTCGCATGTTAATTTATCAACTACAATAGGGGCTAATTTGAATTTTCGCGAATGACAAAAATAAGCGCAAAAGTCCAGCTGAATCCTCCCTTTCACCTTTAGCGACTGGCCCCTCAATGTGAATAAGCTCGTCGAGGTTTTTTCAATTTCATGGCCCAGTCGCTTGGCCATAGAAAATGCAATACAGCTTACTTGTGCTCCGCTATCTAACAGTCCTCTAGCTGTTATTAAATTTCCCGCCGAGTCCATCAATCGCACCTTTGCCGTTGCCAAGAGAGGCAAATTTAAATTATCCCTTCCTGCATTTGTCTGCCTTACATGCGTTTGTAAGGCTCCTATTTTTGAATTAATTTGATTATCCTGCAATTGATTGTTTTCTACATCTATATGTAGCAATTTATTCAATTATTTCTTACAATGAGCGCAAGGAGGTTTAAAACAGTCTGCCGCAGAATGTTTTAATCCTAGGCAATTGAAGCATCGCTTTAATTCCCAGATTTTTTCCTTGCGCTCGTCTACGGATAATTTTTTAAATTTCTCACATTCTTTTAATTGGTGTTGTTTCCCACATACACCACAGTCGAAGGTGTTCGCGCCTGCTGAATGAAAAATTCCCACGGGTTTGAATTTTTGAGTTTCCTTTTCTTTCTTTTCCCCCCTATAGCCCTTTTCTATGATCAGGTCTTGCTGAGCGCCTATGCAAGCATTATATTTCCTTTCTAAAAAGGCCAATATATCTTTAATACTCGGAAGCTTAAAATTATTTAATTCAAAATACCACGCCCGCTTTGTTTCGCTGTCTACCTTCTCAAGTAGAGAAAAACTCCAAAGCGGATCGCGGTCGTCTATTTTTATTCCCATAGCTTCAAGGTTATTTAAAACGTTCTGAAACGTTGAAAATAATTTGAATAAACTATTTGGTGAATGAGCAGTGGCTTTAGGGATGTCCACAATCTGACTGATTAACCGCTTCCCGATTGTATCTATTATTGAGGGTGTCCCATACAATTTTGTAATTATCCCCCTTCATTGGATACATGCCTACACATACTAAGGCCTCCCCTTGCAAGGTTCCTTTTAAATAGTTTAATTTCTCGAGAGAGGATATCTCCTACTACTGATAAAAAGGTGTTTTTAAAACCTTCCTAATGCTCAATTTTTCCCGAGAATTTGGGAATATCTAATTGAGGCAGATTTGGCTTTGCCATAATTTTAGGCCTATCGCAAGTCTGCCTACGAGCCTCTAGCTCGTTTTTGATTTGCCTAATTTTTAGTAAAAGGCCACCCGACATGTCTAGAATCCGACTAATCATCTTAGTTGTTTCTTCATTTCCCAATGAAACATCTGAGAGAACATCTGAGTTCACCTCGTTGATGCTTACATTGAAAGTTTCCAACTGAACCAATCGAACTGCTAAAACATCCGAATCGGCCTTACATATATCCCCCAAGGCGGAAGTGATGGTGTGCACAGAACCTGCACATATATTTAATTTTCTATTGAATAATTTAAATGCCCTCGACATGTCTATAATTTTTATTTAATTTTAATTAATCTACCTGATAAACTAAAATTATTTATTTAACTATTAAAAGATCTTTTTAAATATTAAGATTAAAAAAACCTTTTAAAACTTTAGCGACCTTTTTTCAAAAAGGACGAAGAAAGTGAATGGAAAGGAAATTTGCTATTGAAAGGGTCAGGTAACACAATATTCAAACTGAATATAATGTTTATAGGGGCTATGGCAATTCTACCTCAAGAACAAATGCTTTCTTTTGAAACTAATATGAAATTATTCATATTAAATTAAAACCAGATAAAATCTTCAATTTTATCCGGCTCGAAGGACCAAAAAATTTAATGATGTATCCGCTTGATACATCGACTAGAGGCTTATAAGGCCAAAAAAAATAATAGAAAGCTATTGTTCCTGAAAATCGAAAGTGGGAGGAAATGGAAGGGGATGAATCCTTAATATATATTAATTTTGCTCGAAGGCTAAAAAGAGGAATTAATAATATTGCGATAGTTACCTCTTCACTTCTATCGCACCTTGAAAATTAAGTGGACTGTATTAAAGGTCGTATGTTTAATATATTAGGGATTTGGGATTGAAAAAAGATCGCTGAAACTATAATCAACTTTTATAATTTTTTAATTAAATTAAATTGGGATCAATGAACATGTATTAATTATACTTAGGATCACCTAAATATTTTTATTTATCAACTTAAATCTAAAATTTAAAGCTAAAATTAATATAGTTCAAAGTGTTCATAAGTGCACTTATCTGACCACGGGAATTGAAAATGAAGGGGGGTTTACTGTCGTTCGCTGCCTGGATGTCTTCTCTGCCGATGCCTGATTGTGCAATTGATCTAACTATCAATTGACTTTGGACACTCCTCGAGTCTCCAACTGGTTAAACGGACGACCACGGATCCAAGTAGATCAGCAGAATAAACGCCCGACGGGGCAATCGAACATTTGAGCTAATTACTGAGCTGGATCGCTAACGATAATAGCCTCTCGTTGAGCTTCCCTCAGTAGACCAGGCCTCGAAGAAAATATACGAATCGGCAGGCATTGGCGGCGTATTGACTCCACAAACACAGACGGCAGGTAACAAACGTAGGCAAGCCGAACACAAACACAAACAGAAGGGCCGCTTCAGAGGTTGCCGTCCCTTTTTATATGGTGATATGTAAGTAGGGGAATGTCACTCATCAGGGGGTGTTCAGAGAGGGGATTGGTCAAACACATTAGAGTTTATTTATCTTAAATTAAAAAACTTAAACTTATAATTGAAATATCTTAAAATTAATTATCTTAATAATACAATTATCTAATATTAACATTTATAATTACTTAATATTAAAAACCTATTTTTATATTAATTAAATAAAATCATTATCGGAGAGCGGCAATTCAAATTAAATTGCATTCAGGTTCCATGCGGAATCAATATATATAAAGAATAAATAGTGTAACCAAATCCTGAGTGTTGTAGAAATGAAATCCAATGATACTTAAGCGAAGCAGATGACTCCAAGCCAGTGAAATTCTCTCCCATATGGTGTGACTCATTGTGGATGTGGGTCGCCTTTTGTTTGTAGTCTAGTAGTGGATGGCGTCTTCCCAATCCGTTTGTATTGTGGATGTGTTTCTTGTTGAAACACGATCTTGTTGTTGAGTTGAATAGAATAAAGGAGAACTAGATTCACTGGAAATGGGTTCTGCTACTGGAATAAGATTTGGATCTACTGGATAAATTGATAGATGGAAGGACTTGGTTACTGATATAAAAGGTTATTAGATGTTGGACATGTTTGATGAGCCTAGTTGTGGTTGGAGCGTAATGGAAGAAGTAGACTGTCGGATGGTTGTTGCTAGACTACCGTTATGTGTTTTGTGAGGGAATTGGGAAGATCTCAGAGGTGTTAATTAAGATCACAAACTCCTTTGCTCTACCGGTTTCCCTCTACAGTCAGAATAGGGAAGTATCAGGTCGAGTCATAAATAACTTCCGTTTGTTATTCATACATTTATTTTTCGATAACACAAAAACAAATAAAAATTAATCTAAAATGTATTCTCCATTATTGGATATGACTTGCTGCCATCTCGTTTTCAGCATATCGATACCCTTCTCGTAAAAATTTATAGGCTTTGACTGAAAGAACTCCAGGACAGCTTCATTTACTCCCTGGTCTGAAGTGAAGGTTTTTCCATTCAAAAAATTTTGCAATGAACAGAAAAGGTGATAATCCGTTGGAGCAAGGTCCGGAGAGTATGGAGGATGTGGCAAAACAGACCAGCCAAGTTCAAGAATTTTTTCTTGAGTCACCCTTGCTGTGTGTGGTTTTGCATTATCATGCAGCAGAATGACGTTCTTGCGGTTGACGAGTGCAGGCCGCTTTTCCAACATTTTTACTTGAACTCTTTGTAGCTGCTGAACATATACTTCTCCACTCACCGTTTGATTCCTGTTTAACAGCTCGTGGTGAATTATTCCTTGGCGATCCCACCATACACACAACAAAATTTTCTTGCCGTGTTTGTTTGCTTTAGGATCTGGTAGAGGAGGTTGATCTTTGTCTAGCCACTGTCTTTTACGGACGATGTTCTCATATGTAATCCATTTTTCATCACCAGTTATAATTTTCTTCAAAAAAGGATCATTATTTTCACGTGAGAGCAGACTTGTGGCAATTGACATCCTATCCGCCTTGTTGCGTTCACTCAATGTATGGGGTACCCATACACCCAATTTGCTGGCTTTCCCCAGTTTTTCCAAGTGACGGCAAACAGTTGATTGGGATGTATTGAGCTTCTGTGATAACTCTCTAGTTGACTGGCGTGGATTTTCTTCCAAAACTGACTTCAAAACATCGTCATCAAAGTCAGAAGGACGACCCATCCTTGGCTCGTCTTTTAAGGTCATGTCTCCAGAACGGAATTTTACAAACCAATTTCTTACTGCCCGATCAGTTATCACTCCTTCACCATATACACTGCAAAGTTTTCGAGCCGTAGCTGTAGCACTATTGCCTTGTTTAAATTCCCAAAGCATCACATGTCGAAAGTGTATTTTTTGATTATCCATTTTAAAGGTATAAATAAAAAAATATTTACGTGCGCACCGAAACGAGGTTGTCTAGAGACTGACCAGTTTATACTTGCTAAGCAAAAACAAAAATCCCTTATCAAGGGGAATCTCATTGTGTACAAACAATACCAAAAGAAGCACACTACTTAGGCGGAAGTTATTTATGACTCAACCTAATAATATTTAAAGCAATCATTAAATCCAATCATTGGCCTAAACAATATATATAATAATTTAATGTCGTGGCTATCTCGAAACCACGTGTACTTATTAAACAAAAAATCAAATTTAATTTAAAGAAAGAATTAAATTTTAAACAAAAAATTATTTATAGGCCCTAATCTTTCAATGAAATCGCATTTAATCAAATTATAAAGTATTCTATATACTCCTAATCAAGATAATTGTCATTTAATCATAACGCTAACTCTACTAATGGAATCACCTAATTCTAAATTGTTGGTTTTAAAAGGCAAAGACACCTATAATTGGTTGTTCTGCAATAAAGTAATTGAATTTTGAAAATGATATTTAGCGTGAGAAATATGAGGACTTTTTTTGAATTTCCTCAACTGATTCTAACTCCCATAATTTTTGTAAATCTGCCCTTATATTTAAAACATCACTTATTTCATTTTTATTTTCGCTCATTTCATGAATATTGATACTTTTAACATGAAGGAGAATTGCCTAAAGGAGTTAAAATAAATGAATTAATATTAATAATAAATTATATATATTATAATATAATATTGGAGGATTGCATTTGTAATTGCATTTTATCTACCAAAGAGTTGGAGATATGTGAAATTTCAGAGCCCATATTAACTAAGGCTTTAACGTTTTACCTGCGCGTTATCATTTAGAATAAACTTTTCTTTGCCCAGTAAAATAGTCATATTCTCTTCTTGAGAAAAATAAACATTGGAATTTGAAGATGCAGGATTTTTTTTTGGAAAGGGAGACCTGGACCTACTCACTGATGCATCCTTTTTACTTTTAGTAGGCAATCTAGAAGGTCCCCGTAGACTGTTATTTCTAAAAATATGCAAAAGAAAATTGCGTCTTGAGTGTCGTCCTGAGGATTTATCTGGAACATCTCCTGGGCCGCGATATTTCTCAAAAAGAGGTTATCCGGGAAGTCCACTCCTTTCAGGGAAATGTGTGTCTCCTACTCCAATACCTGATCAAGACTGCCTAAATATTCATTTTCACCAATAATGAAAACTTCGTTCCTTCCCCCACCTTGAACACATGGATTGGTCTCTATACACGTGCAGACCACCTGTCCCATGACCAAACGTCTTTTTCTTTAATTTAGCACAATGCGTTCAAAAATGAAAGTTCTAGCTTTCGCACCATTATATACATAAAAAATGTATTTTTTAGGATTATATATTACAATATATATAGCAGCCGCTGTTGTATAATTTTCGAACCTCAGATAATTGATCATTTTGATTATTTTGATCAATTAGAACTGTGAATGCATCTTTGAATTCGAGTCAATTATTAAAATTCCCATCGAAGTTAGAGATGTCTATGCTTGGTAATTGAATAAATTGATTTTTAAAAGAAGATGATTTGTGTGTGCTATATCTGTCCGATCGACAGATGCTTTCGCAAATACATGAAGTGCATTTTATTTAATGATTTGATTGTAAATTTTAAAAGTAGATCGTTCCTCTATTTCTATTGTAAACGATTCAGCGTTATCAACACATTGCAGTCAAACCATCAAACCAAAATTCTTTTTTTTTATTTCAATTATATTTCAAAATATTTCTATAGAAAAATATGAAACTAAATCAAATAAGTTATGTGTTTACCTTATCCACAGGTATGATGGATAATTAAAGGGTAAAGAATAAAAGGCAACTATTTTAGTTAAGAAAAGTAAGAATTTTATTCGTGAGTTTAAATTACAATTTATTCAGTCATACAAAGGCCGAAAGGTAATGCACTGGAACACACTCCAGTCTGTTCTAAAAAATATCTCTCGTCTCTCCTTGTGTTTTCCCTTTTATATCACCTGAACAAGGGAAGTTAAGGGTGGGGGGTGAAATAGGATGGGTTTTTTCCGGAACACATGTTGAAAAAGTTGCTCTTCCAAGGGTTAGTGTTTGACAGCAATTGTAAACAATAAAATACCCTGTTTTCTCTTATAAAGAATATTTTTAAGTATTTACATTTAACAAGTGTACCTTTATAGTTTTCAATTGAACGACCCTTTCCAGGTGTCTACCTGTTAATTGCTAAGAGCCTTAATTTTAAGAAGGTTGATTGACATATTGTAAATTATGTCGAATCATAAACTTATTCTTAATTGTAATGGACACACGTGGGAGTTTGACATTACTAATATTTAAATTAGATTAATTACACCATTAAATTAAATAAAAATAAAATCAATTTATAAATCAATTTATTTTCTACAATAACCTGGTGAAAAGAAATATTTTTTGTATTGAATCAAATAATAAGTGAATATATTTTTGCCTTATTTATTTGTTTATGTATTACATTTTAAAAACATAAATAAATGTCTAATTTGTGTTTTGAGGACTTTCAATTATATTTTTATATTCAAAATTTGTTATATTTATATTTTAATTCTGTTTATAATTTATAAATGTTATTCTATTAATAATTTGCTAATATATTTTTATTTAATGTATTTAATATTATAATCTTCTGTTTAATATATTAGAATAGTAATGATATTTTGTTAATTTTATTCTGTTTATATTTTTATATAATCATATTTAATCTTTGATTAATTTGTCAATTTTTTTTAATATGTAAATAAAATAATATTTTAAATAAAATTCTCATATTTTCTTATATTAAAACTTGTTCCTTCTCATAGTACAAAAAATAAATAAATTATTTATAAGTTAACTATTAAAAGTTAAGTATTTCAAATTTTATTTTGAATTAAACGAGTATATAGTTTAATTTTAAAAGCAAATACTACCAAACAATAGTAGCAAATAATAATATATACACACTAGCAGTACCCGGCATGCGTTGCTACGCCTATAAAAAGCATATAATTAAAATATACACATAATCAATTAATTTTAATATCAATGCATAAAGTATATTTTTTTTCCCCTTTATGTATTAATCATAATGTAATTATTCTACTAATAATTTGCAAAAGATTTACCTACTTAATTGATTTTTTTTTAGATAATGACATCGGTTAAACAAACAAGTTTTGATAATAAATATTGTATATATAAATGAGAAATTTGCAAAATTTTGGTTAAAGCCCGACTAGATAATTGATGTTGAAACATAGATTAGTTAATATACGAAGTTAGTTCAAAAGAAAAGGAAAATTTTGAATTATTTCGAAAAGAATTTATTTATTCATCAATATCCATTTTATCCCTTCAAAGTAATTCCCTTCAGATATAATGCACTTATGAAATGTTTTCGGAATGGCCATCAGCTCGTTCTTCGATTCCGACTTTATCTCATCAATTGTGGCCAAACGCTTTCCTTTCACTGGACTCTTCTGTTTTGGGAATAGGAAAAATGGCAGGGAGCCAAATCTGGGGAATACAATGGTTGAGGCATGATTAAGGTGTTGTTTTTGGTCACTTAAACATAAACATTTTTTTGAGACAAAGTGAACTCGCCGAATGCTACAGACAACATTTTAACTGCGTTGAAGCACTTTATTTCATTTTAAAAGCAAAATTTAATACAAATTCTTTAAAAAAATCGAAGAACACACAAATACATGACTAATTTTTTCAGTTGTCAAAAACAAACTACTAATCCAAAATGGCTGATAATGTCAACATATGAAAACATATGTGTTTCAACATGAAAAAAAAAAAATTAAATAATCGAATCAACACAGCTCGCGAAAATTAAAAATTCACCATTTCTTTTGGATAGGCCTAGTGCAGAGGTTCTTAAACTGTGGTCCGCGGACCCCTGGAGGTCCGCGAAGCCTTTACTGGGGGTCCGCAAAGCCATCGTACAGGTGCACGAGAAAATGATGAGTCAGTTAAAACTTTAATTAATATAAAAGAAGCGATGGCATGGCTTTGTGAGGAAACAGAGATCAAATACCCAAATTCAACGAAATGTGCAAGAAAACTATTGCTACCGTTTCCATCTTCATATTTAGCTGAATTTTCTTTCTTCAATATTATAATTTTTAATAAAATGTGTTCTACTATATGCAAAAAAATCGTTATTCACCAATCACTGTTAGAAATATCCATCATATATCCTTGTTCTTATGAGATCGTAAGCCAGAAATTAACTAATAAAATGACGTAAAGTACCTAAAGTTGGGATGGGGTCCGTCAAAAATTTTTTTTTCAAGTGGGGGTCGGCGGAGTACAAAGGTTTAAGAACCTCTGGCCTAGTGTATATATATATAAACTTAAGTCTCATTATTAATTTATCGATTCTATTTTAAAAATGATCTTTACTGATTTAATTACAAACTAATATTTCAATTAATACAAAAACAAACAAAAATTTATCTCCCTAGATTCCATAATAATTGGTGAATCCTCAATTTATAAATTGGAAGAATACTTAAAAATGTATACAAAGAAATTTTAGAACTAATTGAGGAAAAATTGATTAGTAAAAAATGTTAGTCTATAATTTTAAATTGATTTTACAAATCTTAGTAATTAAATCATAAACATACTAAAACCATCATACCTCTAAATTTCTTCTAGTATTGTTCTCACTCTCTCTCTCTCTCTTTCTAATAGTTTTATAATTATTAATCTATATATTTAATACGACAGTGTCCGTCTGTACGCAAAAAACTCCAGAGCCTAAAATACAAGGAGCAGGATAACCAAATTTTTCTGAGGTGAAGGGTACCTCAAATGATGAAAAATAAAAAAGAAATTAGAATCTTAGGTAAGTAACTCCTGAGCTGAGCTGCGGGTGTTCCATTTTCCAGAAATATATTATATACTAGCTGCTCAGAGCTCCTTCGTCGCTCTTCACATCTAGACGGGGGCTCCGCCCCCTGTACCCCCGAGTGGTACATAGTATTTGGTTAAGAGTAGTAAAAGGTTTTCATCCATTTTGTTTCAATCAATGTATAACATAAAACATTCATTTCTTATTGTGTGATTATTTAAAATATATTTTAATTTAATTAGTAAATTAATTTTATATATTTTTATTGAATATGTTATATCTATCTACTCGAAAGTTCTTGGCAGCTACAACCACATTTCTCCAAGTGTCCTTATCCTGAGCCTCTGTTCCATCTTTTTTACGTCATTCCCTGGTGTCCTCATCTTTGGCCCATAAATGCTGGGAAGAATCCTATTCTCAAATACTCTGAATCCACTCTCATCTCCTAAGATCATAGACCATGTCTCACACCCATATAATACAACAGACAAAATAATTGTTTTATATATTTTAATTTTCATTCTCTTTTATAATAATTTTGATGAGATAAGCCTCTTTACTGCATGATAACAGGCGTTTCCCGATAGCAACTTCGATTTAAATTCTTCTCAAATATTATTATCCTTCGTGATTACATTCAATTTGAATGAACAACACGGAGAACTATATAAACTTTAAAAAATTAAATTCTGCGGTTATTGATTAGATATTAATAAAATCTATAGCCTATGTTACCATAGAGGTATATAAGAATATTGTGATCTAATTTCATAGAAATCGTTTCTTATTTTTTGATGTTCATAATTCTAAATTATCAAGTGTCGGTTAAGTAGGAAATTTCTTTTTTGTTTGTTTCTATGACAGCAAAAAAGTAAACAAATTACATACATACATACAAACACTCTCCTTTATATATATAGAAGATAAAGGAGAGTGTTTGAATGTACTGGTTTACTTTTTTGCTGTCATAGAAACAGATATATATATATAATTAGAACCTCTCTCTCTCCCTCTATTTAAAATTTTAAAAAATGAAGTGTTCTAGCCAAATTAAGAAATTTAAATGCCTTATGCAACATTGATAAGTAAATGAATTGGACTGGAAGAGGAGACATGCGATTAGAGAAATTGGGGAAGAATCAACCGAAATGTAATTAAACAAAAAATTCAAGAATTATGATACCGATACGACTTACATACAATTAACATACAAAATGTAGAATTTGAAAAAGTATAAATATTTAAATATTCTAATCACGAAGGATAATAATATTCGTGAAGAATTTAAATCGACGTTGTAATTGAGTAACGTATGTTATTATGCAGTAAAGGGGTTTATCTCATCAAAGAGGATCAAAATTAAAATATATAAAAGAATTATCCGGTGGAAGACCAAGGACCAAGGTGGGTGGACAATGAAGGAAGGGACATGGGAGAGATGGGACAGGGTAGGATTTGGTTTTAGCTCAGGATATAGGGACGCTTAGAGAAATGTGGATGCTGCGGCTAAGAACTTTCGCAAACTGTAGAGACACAGAGTTAGATAAATATAACATATACAATAATAATATATAATTAATTTACTGATTAAATTAAAATATATTTTACAAGAAAACAAATACATGTCTTATCTACTTATACTGATTGAAACAAAATGGATGAAAACTTTTAACATACAGACTTTCAACCAAATACTATGTATCACTCGGGGGTACAGGGGGCGGAGCCCCCGTCTAGGTGTGAAGAGCGCCGAAGACGCTCGGAGCAGCTAGTATTTATTATTTTACCATTGCGACACATCGAGAGATCGCTTTCTGTGTACTATACATTCTAATAACAGTTTTATTCATTCTGCATTTCAATATTTCTAAGATCTCAGACACACATTTGGTCCAATTATAGATGTCGGAGTCACCGTCGTCACTTGCACAAGATATATATTTATACTTTATATACATATATAACCCATTTCAATATTTCAGAGTGAGATATAAAAAAATCAATATTATCTTAATGTGTTTCAGTGGATTTTTCCTCGAACTACCAGAAGAAGAATAGTTCTAGGGATGTCCCTTGACAACGGTCGGCCTCTTGGACATTTGGCTCAATTGGCTTTCTGGAACGAGTAGCCAACTCAGCGTTCTCACCCTTAAACCTCTCTTTTCTCTTTGGTCTTAGGTCATAGCTATGTGGTGAGTGGTGACTGGTGACTGGTCGACTGGGACAAGAATTAGCGTAATTTCGTTAATGTTCCTTTGTGCCCATTTCTCATGTCCTTTAAACCTCATTCCCTTGGTCAAAGGGCCACGAAGAAGCTGCCGCTGGATCGATCGTTTATACGAGAGGCAGTCAGCCAAGGTTAGTGGGGGAGGGGTTTAGAAATCGAAAGTGGAAGGAGACACGCCTAACCCATCGGAAAATGGCAATACACTTATCAGATAAATTGGGAATAGCCCTTTCGTCCTTTTCACAAACAATTTCGGACAATCAAAAAACATTTATTCATTTCTTTAAAAAAAAAAAAAAAAAATTTATGTGTCGTTTTATAATTTATTCATAAGTTTTATTATTATTTTTGTTAAAAGTTGAATAAAAATAAAATATTAAAAAATAAGAAATAAGATTTATTTAATGATCAATTTTTTTTTTTAATACCCAGAAAGAAACAAATTAGGCCCTCGAAAACTTTACTAAAAATTATGAATATTTTTTTTTAATTATAAAATAATTAAAAATAAAATTAGATCAATTTCTATAAAAAACCACCAGAATATAAAAAACGAGAATACAATTATATATAAGTATGTATCGCATATTGAAAGTACAATTATTATATTTATACCATTAAATATATTTAAATTTATTTAAAAATAACCTCTTCATAATTTAATTAAATAGGTACACACTTAAAAAGAAATTGATTTTTTTGAAAAATAAATTTCTTATCAATCTTTCTTCTCCCATTATTTGTAAATAATATTATCCTATGGTCATCCATTAAAATCATAGGTTACTTTTCATTTTTAATTTTATTTATTTTAATTTAATTTAATAATTCTTATTCTAAAAATTTCAATCTTTTAAGAGTTTTAAAATCTAATTTTACTTGTTGATTTTTTATATTATAACGTTTTCTCAACTTCACTTCAGGTCTGTCTGTCTGTCTGTTCGCTTTTATGATAAATTGAAATCAATTTTTCATCAACTTTAAATTGAGATAATCTTTTGAAAATTTTTATATTTCAATGGATCCCTAGAAGGTATGGAAGAAATATACAGGATGGACCAAAAGTCCGGTAATATTTCAAATGGTTATAAAAAATACAAAAAGAGATATGAGAAAAAATATGTTTATTTATTATAAAAGTACAAAAAAACAGTAGATTATATTAGATAATAGTGTTACTTGTTAATTAAGTGTTTTATTGTGGTATGTAAGTATATATATAAATTATTGCTCTATTAATTGAATAGAAATAAAATAGAAACCAAATGAAATTGAATGAATTTTTATTGATTCTAATTACACAATTATTTTATCAATCATTATTAGTTTGTTTCTTTACTTTTATAATATTCATTTTCTAGTATTCTATTTCTTCTTGTATTCTAATAAATAGTATAATAAATATTTTTAATTAAATTCTAATCAACTTTTATTTTTACATAAATTTATTACATTGTTCATTTAAATTATTCATCTTTTCGAATTTAAAAAAAAAATCATTTTGATTGAATGCGATATACGGTCCCTTTGAGTGTTGAGTGTGTGACATCACCTCATGAATTGGCAACTATGTTCAACTAGCCCCGACAGCATTCGATGTCCTTCTATTCAGGGTGTCAACATTTCCATTTCAACATCACCCTAAGAACATTAGCATTAATGGAACAAAAGCACTGGTCTATTCAATAACCATCTATTGGAATATTTCTTACTCACAAACTCACACATGTGAATGTATTAAAAAATATTTACTCTATTGGTTTTAATTTAATAAAACAAATAAATAATTATTTTAGAATTTTCCTAATCTTTCTTATTTCTTAACCATTATTTGCATTTCAGCGTATATACCTTAATTTGTTTATGTTCCTCCCTTATAATTCAAGAAGGTGTGTAGAATGACTGATGAGGTCGTTAATTAATAGGTTGGTCACAAAAGAACATTAATTAATTTAAATATACAGGTTTAACTATTTAAATACACTGAAATGCGAGAGCATCAAACAACTTTATTTACAACATATACATAAAAGTCATATTAAAATTATATCAAAATGAAATAAGAGAAATATCAATTATAATAGAGGTTTCACGCTTGCTTTTTAACCTCGTGGTCTCGGGTTCAAGTCCCAGGTTTGGCAAGGGAATTTTTTTTTTAGTTGGATTCTATGGGGATGAGATAGACCCAGGCTACGTGATCAAAATTGGGAAACTACTTAAAATAAGAATTTGATGCTTTCGATCAAGAAAATCAAAAAAAGTTGAGAAGATCCGTTGTACTTAACCGAATTAATAGTCCTATCTTATACGAGGGTGGGGTGAAAAATTTCCGGCCTGGCCAAGAAAAACGATGTTTTTAAATTTTTTTTTTGCTATATTTTTCAACATAATCTTCATCAACATTGATATATTTCTCATAACGGTGTTATAATTAATTTAACTAATTTAACTAATTAATTAATTTAATTTAATTAATTGATTAAATTTAATTTAATTAATTTAATTTAATTGAAATTTAATTTAATCATCAACAGTTATGAATCGACGCAAAAATTCGTTTGGCTTACGCCTACAGCGCCAAATTGTCAGTAGAAATGGTTTTTCGAAGAAGTTTTTGGTCTAATGTTAGCAAACGCGGCACCCACGTTGCACACATCTTTCTATATTCAAATGGTTGTGCAAAAGATTTTGTACACGTTCAACTGACATCGTACAGGTCTCAGCTATCTTGAATGTTGAAAAATAAAACAAAAATAAAATTTAATTTAATTTTTCTTGGTCAGGCCGGAAACTTTTCACTCCACCCTCGTAGAATGTATAATAAATAGTGAAAGGTTAAATATTAATTTAATTAACTGTTTGAAATAGATGACTTAAGTACTGTAATTCAATGAATAAGGTTAGATTTATTAGTATTAATTATTATCTCATACCTATACTTTATTCATATAATATATTGAGTTAGTATTTACTTAATGTGTTTATTTACAGGAACTTATATGGGTCACTAGAAATTCTCTATTTCTATACACTTGGTGTGTGTGTGTGAGTGTGTATGTATACAAGATTACGGAAAAACGGTTTGAGTTATAATAATGAAATTTGGTACAGGTACATTATTGTATCAACTTGTGAGAAATGTAGTTCTTTCGGAAGAGGACCATTACCTATTTCGTTTTCATTTTTTTCCTCTAAACTGACTGTAAAAATAAAGATATATGTTTGATAGTTTTACACATGATTAAAAATTGTATAAAACTATAGAATTTCAGCTTCATTGAATCACTGAAAGTACCAGAATTAATTATTTAACACGTTCACTATTAATTACGCTCCACGTGGTGCCATCAACAAAAAGCCAAACACCCGCATGGTTTAATAAATATTATTTATTAATTTTAATTTATCATATTAATTAAATCTAATTTAAATCTTATATATAAAATTCTCGAGTCACAAAACTTTGAAAAAGTACTCCTCCGAAACGGCTGGACCGATTCTTATGAAATTTTTTATGTATATTCAGTAGGTTTCAGGGCATGTCAGACTTCCTTTATAAAACCGCTATTTGGTAAGGTGTGTCCAGGGGGAGGAATTTAAATAAAATTAGTTTAGTTACAATGCTAGATCATAGAGGCGCTGGTGGCGATAATTTGACATGTCTATATATTCTAATAGAGGACTTGCAAACAAAGTGTTTCATGGGTCGACGGTCTAAGGCGTTATCTTATGACTTTGCACTCTTAGTTCGAATCTCGCAAAGGTACATTTTTTTTAAGTATTATATATTTTTTTTTACAAATTTATTAATTTTTATTATTTTAATATTTTATTAAATAATTTTATTTTATTAAATTAAATTTTATTAAATTAATAATTATGTCGATTAATTTTTTCTGCATAAATATTCACATATAAAAAACTATAGAGATGGGACAGGGTAGGAGTTAGATGGTTATAGCTCAGAATAGTGACACTCGGGGGGTACAGGGGGCGGAGCCCCCGTCTAGGTGTGGAGAGCGCCGAAGGCGCTCGGAGCAGCTAGTATATATATATTTGATAATTAATCCAATACACATTTGCGAGATAGTCGAGTGGAGACTCTCCAGATTTGTTAGATATTTGACTGGGTTCATAAAAATTCTCTCTTCCCATACACACAAACCTTTTTTATAAATCCTTTTCATTAGCTCTAGAGACCTTTGAAATTTATTGAAACTCTTTAAATTTTATTTTATAAAACAATCGAATACCCTTCATTACTTTATATTCAATTATCAGTCATATTTATGAATTAAACTTACATTCATGAGTAAATCGATATACTGTTATCTATAATAATAAAAGCAAGTGTAATGTGTCTTTAGTTAATAAAAACGAAAAAACTTAGCTTGATTCAAGTCGTTGAGTTGAATACTTGAATTTATTGATATTCTTAATATAATCAAATTTTGAAAAATTACTTCTCCATATTGAAAACAATATCGCACGTACCAATACGTTACACAACATGATTAATTTATATTCATCGTCTGCATTTACATACTATTATATTATTCTTTTAAAATAAGCGAAAGCCTGGGCGCCAAATTTTGAGGGGCGCTGATTTAAAATTAAAGTATTTTTTTATATTTATTGTATTATGAAATTTTATAAATTAAAATTGTTCATCTTTCATGAGATATCGATTTTTTAACAAGCAATAAATGGTTTTTTCTATAATAATACCAAATAAACATCACCACGCTAATTATTTTCTTGTTATGAACAGATTGTGTAATTGTAATATTATTTACAAGAAATTTATTTGTATAGTCATAATTTATAATAATTTTTAAAAATAAGATTAATATAAACAAAAACAAGATTTTGCATATTACCTGGAAAACTTTACAACCGCTTTGGTTTTAGGCATGAAATTTATCGGTTATATCAAATTTTTCTGGGCACATAATTAGCTGAAATTTTAGTTATAATGGAATGTATAAATGAAAATTTCAATAATTAATATTTTTTAACAAGACTGAAAAAATTAAAATCTATTATAAAATATTATTATCAGAATATTTATAAAATAATAATCTTAGATCCTTTGAAATTCAATATAATTTCGATATCTTAAAGACATGCCTTACTACAGGCTTTCAATATCTCATTAAAACTTAAAAAAACAATTTAATATCGATTTTGTAAATATGTATATTATATAATTATTATAGATTTTATATACATAATTAAGAAAGTTATTCCTCTTGATATTAAGTAAAATCAACTCAACTCCATTAATCTATTTAGACAAAGAGTCTAGGATAGTAATGGAGTGTTTACAACAAACTTTTCAATTTTAAGAAAAGGAATTGTCTTAGTATGTGTTGATAAATTCCTTTTCATCATCTTTCATGTGTCACGCTAAATTAATTAGGATTTCAAGTTATAATGGAAATTTAAAAGAACGTTAATTATTTATTCTTCTTATTATTTATCTATTTTTACATTCATTAATTTTCAGTATTCCTTTTTATATATATTTTTTTTTTATTTTATAAATATTGTATAACAAATTAAAATACAATTTTAGACTATTTTATTAATATAAAAATAATATTTATTTTTACATATTCAGCAAATGATAGATTATTATTAATTAAGAAGATTCGGCACTACTCTACTGAATCTTTCTACTTTTATGCAGAGTGCAAATGACAAGTCCTCTCTCCCTTCCTCTAGAAAAAAATCGGGAGTGTCTCCACTCGTCAATCTCGCAAATTTGGATTGGATAATCAAGTTTTTTCTATATTTGAAAAATAATTAAAATTTTATTCTATCGGATCTTAGGAGATTCAAAGTTTTTAACATAATTTTCATTGATAACATTTTGTTAAAACAAAGAAGACTTTGGTTTAATGCCATATTTTTGTGAGTTGCGCAAAAATATGGAATAGCATTTGTTTTCAACTGCTTTTAGCTGAAATTTAACTTTTATCATAGTTTTGACAAAAATTAAATACATTACCAGGTACTCGACGGGGACGTCTCTTATATGGGATGTTTAATGTGAATACAATTAATTAAGTAAATTTATTATATTATTTTATAACCGTATATACATTTACATTACACATTATTATATTATATTAACTTCCTTCGATACTTTGAAAAAGAAATCGAGAAATTTAAAACTGGCTTCTGAGACAGACACCTCAACACACTCCAGCGCGTGTTTGACTCTTTGTTGATGACACCACGTCACTTGCTGTCGCGTGATTTGCAGTCAACGTGTTAAAAAATTAAAAAAATTAATTCCACTATTTTCAGTTATTCAATCAAGCTCAAATTCTATATATAGCAGTTTTATACAATTTTTAATCATATGTAAAACTATCAAACATATATCTTTAATTTTACGATCAGTTTAGATGAAAAAAAATCAAAACGTGGTAGGTAATGGTCTTCTTCCGAATGAGCTACATTTCTCAAAAGTTAATAGAAAGCTACGAATTTTGAATAATGTAAGTGTACCAAATTTCATTATTCTAGCTCAAACCGTTTTTCCGTAATCTTGTCTACATACACACACACAGTCAGACAAAACCTTAGTGAAAATGATTCAGGGACCTTAAAAACGTATAAAATCCTCAAAATTTCGACATCGAAAATTTTCGTGATCGCAATACTATCTCTGGCGAACCTAAACGAAAAATTCGAAATTATAAATAAATTTAATTACATTACATTTTCTTTCAAAGTTTTTAAATTTTTAACAATTAATTTCTGACATTTTTATGATGATTAGTGTTTTCTTATATATAAGTATTATAATACTATAAACAAACTAAATATCCAGTTGAGTGAAAATTTAATTAATGCATTATAAATTAAGCTTAGTAGTGATTTTATGAAAAATTTTAATTCTTTTTATTTTAATTTTAATATATAAAATTATTATAAATATGATTATTTTAAATATTGATTTAATTATTTATTTTGTTAAATATTATTATATTTAATTTATATATTCTTTAATTGGTTTAGTAAATTGAATTAAAAATATAATGAATAACGAATTTTTTTTTATTTTATTAAATTCTTCCTATTAAATTTAACCATATATTATTATTATATTGGAAAACACCATAAATATAACATACTTATATAAATATTCCAATAAATATTAAAATACTCGTAAAAAACAATATTTTTTTTTAAATCATCAATTTGAATTTTCTCATTTAATAATTAAATAATAAAAAAATTACTTACTCAATTAATATTTATAATTGATCGTTTTTTCTTAATATGTATATATTTTCATATAATGTAACTAGAATAGATATATACATATTATAGAATTATTTAAAAGGATACAAGTTAAATAACAATAAATTAAAATTAAAATATCAAAAATATATAAAATATTGCATTTGTCCAAACCGTGGTGATGGCAAATTAGCAAATCACATTTTGTTTAATCTGTTTTGACTGATCAATGTCATACTCAGCCAAAACTGGCCACCTGGTGCTGGGGTGTCTTGATGTAATAGGATTGAAATACTGTTTATCTAGACATTTAATTAAAAAAAAACCTCTGACTTTTGTACTTCCTATGCAAGGAGAGAACATAGGCAGTAGGACGGGTTCTATCAGCATTTATCTTGATTTTCTTGATCGGAGGCGCTACTTTTTATCAAATAGCTTCCCAATTTTGATCCCGTAGGTTAGGTTGACTCCGTCCCATTGACCCCAGCTAGAGAAATTTTCTCGTCAGGCCCGGAACTTGAAGCTGGGACCAATTTATAAAATTACAATATGTCGCTTTTCATTAATTGTCAATATTATTGAAATAAATAACCAAATGTTTCATTTAAATTTTTTTAATCTGATAAATTAATTTAATCAGTCTCTTTAACAGTTATTTCGTATAAATAATGAATGTATTTAGATAGTTTCTATTTTACGACATAACTTTCTCCACGCTTGGTCAATACATACTAATTAAGCTTAAAATGTCACACAGAATGTTTCCCGATAATAAAACAATTTTATTAGATAAGTCATGAAACGTATAAGTACGAATGGTTTTAAAAAAAGAAAACATCCCTTGACTAGCAGAGATGTGCGTTATACAACTTTCAACCACCTATCATTTATTTTAGTATATTATATCAGATGTATTTAATTATAAAATTTTAAAATTCTAAAGTCATTTAACTTACCTCTCTGTAAACTTTTATTGGATCATATAATAATATGAATTTTAATTAAATGATCTTATTAAGTATTATCATTTTTAATGTTTTTCAAATTTTTCAAAAATAATAAATATAAAATAAATTTAAGTAAAAAGAAATCTTTTTAAAAAACACACTTTACTTAAAATTGCACTAAAAAGTAAAAAATAAAATCACTGTAAAGTGTGTGCGCCCGATAGTGGAAGCAAATGTTTTACGATGTTATTATAATTTGAGCGCACACACTTTATAGTGATTTTATTTTTTACTTTTTAGTGCAATTTTAAGTAAAGTGTGTTTTTTAAAAAGATTTCTTTTTACTTAAATTTATTTTATACTTTTTAGTCGTACGTAAATAAATGTAGTCGTTATTTTAAATATTTCTTATTAATAACATGTGTAACATTTTTTTACAACCACAGAAAAGTTTGACATTTAATTTAATTTTAATAGAACTGCTATCGCCATCTATGATTGAAATAGTGAACTATTCCATATTCCGCATATGAAAGTTTAGTTAATTAATTACCACTAATAGATAAATAATTCAGTGGATTTTTCAATTGATTCGTGTATTATTAGCAGGATTAAGCGCGTATGCAAAATTTCAAGTTGATTGAATGACGGGAAGTTGTTGAAATATCGATTATAAAATGTGGCGGACAAACAACCGGACAGTGTGAGTTAAGTAAAGTGTATTAATAATAATAAAAAAAGGAATGTGTTTTCATCCAATAAGAAAACATTAAATATGTATGTATCAGTTTTTTTTTTAAATTTAACTCAATTTTAATTAATTTAATTTTAAAATAAGTTAAGAAAAATTTAAAAAATAAATTTCTTATGTCGGTGACTATGCTTCAAAATTAATATTTTATTGTTAAATATAAATATTCTGGAGTCTAAATTAAATAAGAGTTGGTATTTTTAGGTAAAAAATTAATTTAATTAAATACTAATATATTATATAAATATAAATAATAAATAATAATGTTTTATTTAAATAATTGAAATTAAGATGTGAATAATAAACATCTAATCACATTTGTATGTATATCTAGATTAATATTTGAAATATTCTGCGTCTTACAAATATGTAAATTTATCCACAGTCATCTTGTTGCATATAATTGAAGAATAATTAATAATAATTATTATTATCATTTGATTTCAGAGCGCATCTGCTGCAAAATCATTTACTCTACTTAAAATAACTAATCAAACAAATAAAAATTAATAAACAAATTTACATTGAATCAAAATATTAAACATTTTCATATAATTGTTCATTCATATAATATACCTACTACATACAAAGTTATAATTATATAAACTTAACAACTATATCACAGTGCATATAGGTCGTGAAACTGACATGAAGACACGCTTCCACCTCCGTTCTCAAATAATACGTTAGATTACTACTAATAATAAATTCGCAAAAAGAAAAAATAATTAACTATAGAGAATAAATACAATTTTTCAAAAGGTCCTGTGTTTAATTGAGCACTGGTGTTATAGGAATTAAAATAATAATAAATAAAAAAAAAACTCGGAAATTTGTACGCTCTATCATTGCGGGTGCCACCTAATTGAAGTAAAGATGTTGTATTATCGACAGAACCTTTCAACCTTTATCTTGATTTTTTTCATTGGAGGCGCTACTTTTTATCAAGTAGTTTACAAATTTTGGTCTCTGAGGCTGAGTAAATTCCTCGAGGATGAGATTTAAGAGCGAATAAGTATAATCTAAATGAAAAATCAAAACAAAAAATAAATGTGTACTGATTATTTGATAAAAATCTTTTTTTTCACTATCCACACTTTAATTAATTAATTATTGATTCATATATTATCCATCTTATATAAAGAAATTTAGAACCTCTAATTTCATTCAATTTTATATTGTCAACAATGACATTTTCAAGTTGATGTATATTCACTATTGTTTGAATATTTGATGAAGGTTTATTTATATATTTATGTAATACACTCGTAAATATGAAAAAAATTCTCTTCTGTTTTGCTCACTTTAAAAGATAGATCCTTTTACAAATTGAGAAATATGAACTTATTTATCTAAATTTATAGGATCAACATTTTTTCTCACTTGTCAAAGTATAATCCTACTTCCCTTTATTATGATTAGTACAAAAATAAAAAAAATTGTAAATAATTCCAGAATAATTTATATCTTTTGAATTATGATATTATTTAGTCAACCTTTGTACTTATATATATATATATATATATATATATATATATATATATATATATATATAACTACATATAAAATTATTAATTAAATATTTTAAATTATTTAACTTTTAATTTTAACTGCTTGGTGTCAAGCAAACAATAGTCATTTTTCTTTTAACACCAGTGAGATTTGGCCTCACACCGAAAAAATGATATCACAATTATCATGTAAATTGATAGTAGAAATGAAATAATTACATCTATTTTATAATCTTTTTTTAATTTAAGATGTATTATTCATTAACTAGATTGTTTAATAAACTTCTTTAAGAAATTAAAACATCTTAATATATATACTTTTGTACATCCTATTCAATAGCACATATTAAATGTTTTTTCCGCATAAGCGGGATAAAAGTTTTCTATGATTCCTCTCAACCTTTCATCTTGATTTTCTTGATCGTAAAAATTCTAAATAAAATTAAAAATTTTTATTTTAATAATATTTTAGAATAAAATTTCTAAATATATTTATTATTCCCACAAATAAAAAAAAATATTCTTGAAGTTAGCAACATATACGTAAAGGAAGGAATTCCAAATAAATTGTTAAATAAATTTGATCTAATAATATTAAATAAATTTTATTATATTAATTAAAATGTTTTTTAGATTAATTTAAATAATATATAAATGATATTTGATTATTATAAATAAAAAGTGATCGCCGACGTCAGGGAGACCGGACAAGGCACTTGAAGAAGAAGAAGAAATAAAAAGAAAAAATATAACCTCCTTTCTTAATCCTCCATTCTTAATTAAATTATAGAAAAGTGTCAATATAATTTCATAATTTATTTTATTATCAGTAGTAACAAGTATAATTTCTCAATTTTTGATCTCGGAGGCTATGTGGACTTATCACATAGACCCCACCTAGAGAAATTCTCTTGTTAGGCCCTTGGCTTGAGCCCGGGACAGGCCCCCAAATCCTTAGATATGTCTGAAACCAATTTTTTTTTAATATGATGTTTCATTGTTGCACCGCTAAGAGGCGCTGCAAAAACCAGGCAAAAACACATACACAATCCCGATTTGTTTTCAATTAGTTACTGTCAGCACCCGCATGGTGGCGCCAAAAACTTTGTTTCAGCAAAGACAATAGAGTTTACTAGTCTGTTAGATGGTTTGTGGCCCGGGACCACGAGGTTCAGAGTCGACGGCATTGACCCCCGGAAAATAAAAATTGTAATATTTCTTCTTCTTAAGGTGCCGTCTCCATTTCGGAGTTTGGCTATCATCATGATTAGGATAGCCTTAGAAGCTGCCCAGCCATGATAATTTTTCTTGGAAATGTTAATGCGGTGGTTTCCCGTTGCCTTCCGCATGTATAGAACCAGGAACTGACAGTTCCTGGAGCCGGAGGCAGCTGATGTTAAATTGAATTTTATTAGAAAAATTTGTTCTTAGTTGGAATCGAACGCCGACTTCTTGTGTAGAAAATTGTTATGCTACACGTTCGGCTAGCTGTCTCCTATTATGTAATATTTAATTAATTAATTTGTTTATTTTAATTTATTTCTTTTATAGATTTAACAATTTATAGAATAACGAATCAAAAAAAAAAAATTTTAAAATAATATAAATAAAGTCCATTATGAATAATACATAGCGATTCTATATAAATAGACCCATAGGTAGGTAGATGGTTTTATGTAAAGAGAAATAATAATATTATGTTAGGACAGCGTTAAGTTTATTTTAAGTCTTTTAACTGAAGACCTTTGAAATTTTTAAGAAAAATTAATTAAAGTTTTGTTTATGTAAATTAACAATTTACCTATTAAAATATCATTAAATAAATAAATATTATGTTAAAAATTATCTATATCATCAAATTAACGATTTTTATAACAAAGTTTTTAAAACAATAACTAGAATTACCGGTTAAATTTTACTTTTAGTAGTTTTTACAATCTATAGTAATTTTATTTTAATTTATAATATATAAAATAAAAGATAAAAGTATTTTATTGATTACTAGCTGATCAGAGCGCCTTCGGCGCTCTTCACACCTAGACGGGGGCTCCGCCCCCTGTACCCCCCCCCCCCCGAGTGTCCCTATTCTGAGCTATAACCATCTAACTCCTACCCTATCCTATCTCTCTCACGTTCCTTCCTACATTGTCCACCCTGTTCACAATTAGTCTTCCAAACGGACGTTTTCCAATCGAACTCCCACCAATATATTTTCCTCTCCCATGCTAGCCATGTGCCCTGTCGGCCCCAGCCTTCTCTATTTTATGACCTATAATTTAATAATTTTGATCCCCTTTGATAATAATTTCCCGATTGCAACCTCGATTTAAATTCTTTGCAAATATTATTCTCTCTGATACTAATTATTTTGTCTTATCACTATTAATTTCAAACCCCATCAATTTTCCTGCCTCGATTAATTTTTTTATGCTACTTTAAATGTTATTAATTTATTTAAAAAAAAATCAGAGTAAACAAAATAAAAATAAAATATAAAATTAGCATAACCCTAAACTACTATAAAAATAATATTAAAAAATATATTATATATTAAAATCTTACGTGAAAATCCAATTATGAGATCAAATTTTCTTAATTAAAATAATTTACTCACATAATCTTAAAAATTAATAGTATTAAATTATAGCCGTAATGTGAATGTTTTCAAAGTTTAAAAGGCCAATAAGATCAATTGAGATATTGTAAATATCAATAGATATATAAAAAGATTTTTATCTGCACATTGCTCAGAATTTAAATTACCGCCAAATTATCGCCACCAGCGCCTCTATGATCTAGTATGGTAACTAAACTATTTTTAATTAATATTCTTTATAATTTTTTTAAAATTTTTCTAATTAAAAAATCGAAAATCGGGCTTCGAGGTCTGGTGGCCAGCCCCTTTGTGCTTCGGTGTAAAAAATTCCAGGTCCCTGCGTGCGATAGTTTTTGCTGGAGAGCTCGGTCAAACAAACACACAGACAAACAGACAGACACATTACACTTGCTTTTATTATTATAGATAGGTATTTTGGCTCAAACTAGTAGATATTACAATCTTTGAGATTGATTTTTTTTTCTTTTTGCAAGAAGTTTAAATGTCGATGTTGACATGCTAAATTAATAAATTATAAAAATAATTCAAAGACCTTTTTATTTGTTTCTCATTAAAAAAACTTATATTCGATTAAAATGTAGACAAGTGTTTAGTAAACTATCAGTACAAGTTTTAATTAAATTCATAGAATGAGAAAAATATATTTAAAAAATAAAAAAAATTTAAAAAAAAATCATAATATAAAGATAGTTAATTTTTATTCACAAAAAACTGAAATTTGACTTTAATAGAGACGAAAAACCTGAATCAGTGGCCCATTTCGATGTTCTTGATCTCATGGCTTTTTATAATGATCCTTTCAGTATTAAATCTAATCTTTTTTTTATTTTGAAATTAAAAGTTTGTTTTCTTTAAAAAGAAATTTTGCGAGGAGTAAATTGACCATTAACATGAAATGGGAAAAGAAAACTTAAATTGGATTAAGCTAATGGTCGTACATTAATACCAGTGACTCAGTGTTAGATAAATACTTTATTAGGTAAGAAAGAATATATTTTTTATTCTAGCCTAAAACCAAAATATATATTTGTAAAGGAAAGTTTTATATATTTTTTTAAAATTTGAAATTATAGTATGTTCTACCTATTTTAGAAAAAATATCTTATTCAGTTATGCCATATTTGACAATACATTATATACAATTTATAAATATTTTAATAAAAACAATGAAATTGAACAAAAAATGAAATTTTAATAATTAAAATTAAGAAATGAATATAAATGTTTTTTTGACAATATTTATTAAAAAATCCTGAAAGAAAGACAAGAGAGATTTGATCATCTTTATAGGCAATTCAATAAAATTATTTAAAAAGATTGTATTAATAGAAATAGATTTTTAAGGCAGATATCACAAGAAGAATGTTTAATTATAATAAATTGATACTTTAAAAAAAAATAAAAAAAAAATATTAATTATATTAAAAATATATAAGTTTCAAAGTGTGACTTGAAATTTATCTATGTGGCTCATCGGAACTCGAAAGTTCTTGACCGCAGCAACCACATTCTTCCAAACTGAGCCACTCCCTTCCAACTCCTATTTATCTCAACTCTCTTTAGTTCCTTCCTTCATTAACTTCCCATCACTTTCTTTTATTACTAACCGATCCCATCCCAATTGGTCTCCTCACAAAAAGTTTTCGGTCAGTTTTTCCTTACTATTATAGCCACGGGTTTCGACCATCTCGATTTCATGACGGTAACTATGTCTGGAGATGTATAGAGGTCTTAAAATTCCTCATTATAGTCTCCTTCATTCCTCTGTCACCTCATCTTTCTTCAGCCCATAAATACTGCCATGAACCCGCAAATACTTCAAATACTCTAAATCAGAGGTTCTTAATCTTATGTACTCTGCGGACCCCCACTTGAAAAAATTTTTTTTGACGGACCCCATTCCAACTTTAGGTACTTTACGTCATTTTATTAGTTAATTTCTGGCTTACGATCTCATAAGAACAAGGATATATGATGAATATTTCTAACAGTGATTGGTGAATAACGATTTTTTTGCATATTGTAGAACACATTTTATTAGAAATTATAATATTGAAGAAAGAAAATTCTGCTAAATATGAAGATGGAAACGGTAGCAATAGTTTTCTTGCACATTTCGTTGAATTTGGGTATTTGATCTCTGTTTCCTCACAAAGCCATGCCATCGCTTCTTTTATATTAAATAAAGTTTTAACCGACTCATCATTTTCTCGTGCACCTGTACGATGGCTTTGCGGACCCCCAGTAAAGGCTTCGCGGACCCCCAGGGGTCCGCGGACCACAGTTTAAGAACCTCTGCTCTAAATCTACTTTCGTCTCTCAAAATCATAGATCATGCCCCACTTCTATACATTACAACCAGTAAAATAATTGTTTTATAGATTTTAACTTGAGTTAACTTAAATAATATTTCAATATCTAATTATCATATTGCAAATGAAATAAATTTAATATACAATAATTAGAATTTATGAAATTCATTTATAAACTCATATCTATTTTTGTTCAAAACTGTAGAATAATTATCATAGTCCAAGTCCAAAATAAAAATTTAAATAAATTAATATATAGTCAATTTAAATAGAAGCGTGTAAAATGCTAAGATAAACTAACAGTACCTGGAACATCGAGATATCGCTCGACCCTTTAACAAATTTATACAATTTATTATTATAAACTTTAAAAATTTTATAATTTTTTAATTATTTATTACAATTGTTAAATTGGTTTTCTAAAAATGACCGATTAAAAAGTTGTTTTCTAAAATGGTACAAATTAATTAAAATAACTTGATTTTCATTTCAAGATGAAAAATATCTTCAAATTTACTTGATAAAATATTTGACCCTATTTTATAGATATATGTTGTTATAATTAGATGGCTTCACTTATATAATTTTCAAAGTAGCAATAGCTCTTATAGACTTTTTCGACCAAGGATTTCTACTGATAATAATATAAATTCTGAAATTATAATGTCACTTGTCTATATTTTAATTAAGAAAGGAGGTTATATCTTTTTTTCTTTTTATTTGTAATAAACAAATAACTATTATATAATATTTATAATTTCATCTAAAAAACATTTAATTAATTAATAAATTATAATTTATTTAATATCAGATCAAATTTATTCAACAATTTATTTGAAATTCCTTTCTTTAATTGTTGCTAACTTCATGAATATTTTTACCAACCTACGATAGTAAGTGAGGTATTGTTTTTTTCGTGTGGGGGAATGATAAATATATTTCGTAATTTGATTCTAAAATATTATTAAAATAAATGTTTTTAATTTTATTTAGAAATTAAATAAAATATTTTAAATATAAAAAAATATTAATACAATAGCAATTAATAAAAATGGCAAGAGGCAAATCTCAATATTTATGACGTCATTTAAATTTACTATTTTAAATTAGAAAAATACCAATAAAGTTGATTTCCTCGAGGCTGAAACCAATACAGATCGATTTTTCTTTATAAATATTATCTATGGTGTGAATTTCAACAAAATTCTTAGAGCGGTTTATATCTCAAAAATATACAAAGGCAGATATATACAATTTTTGCTAGTATAATAAGATAAGATAGAGTTGAATCAAGATGGTAAAAAAAGTATTCTTAGTCTGGAGAATTGGTTATATCTTTAATAGAGCCACTCGACATGAAAAATTATGAATTAAATAATAATATATTATACACATAGATAATATAATAGTAACTCAACCAATATCCAACAAAAATATTGACCTAAATGATATTTCTTAGAACTCTTGAAATCAAGTGAAGCATTAAGAATTGAGAACCAACCATATCATGATTTATTGAATAAATATTTATTTATTTTTTGATTTTTTTGTTACTATACTGAATGTGAATCAAAATCTTTTTCATAACAATTATTAAAATAGATAATATTATATAATATTATATAATATAGTTATGTTCGTACCCTCACATCACCCGCAAACATTACCTTACAATCATTAAAACGCGAATTAAATAAATCTTAATTAAAATCATAAATAATCAAAATTAATTAGCGACGATCAAGTTAACAAATATTCAATCACGAGATAAGTTTTATGATAATAAAACTTATCTATCTCACTAACTTATCATTAAGTAACAAACAAAAACATTAGCTTATAAATCAATTACTCATCTATTAGCAATCAACAAATATGAAATTAACTATCAACTTCCGCAGATAAGAAGAACCCTTATGACTATTACATCATCCTCGAACCTAAGAATTAAACCTTTGCTCTCCCTTTTAAAACTGACCTCTGACATGTTCCCCACGATCCCCTACTACCAAATTTCTACCCTCTCCCTGCAAAATCACCATATAAAAATGGAAACTTAATGAGTATAACATTAGTATGACATAGTGTGACATTAGCATTGACAACAGATTGATGTGTGTGTAAAGCTTTGTTATATTCAGTCAGACGACAATTTGCTCATTGTAATAAAACCAATCTTCTAATAAATCTTTTCAAACCTCAACCAGTCGTATATTTTATTTCTGATTGATTTCTGCAATTAGCGAGATTCGTTAATTAAAGAATCACATCACCTGTAGTAAAAATACGTAACTGACGCAGTCGGTAGTCGATACTAACGGTAATAACCGGTAATTTCTTCAAGTTTTTATCGTATCGAGTGGAAATTTTCGCTTTGGTCGCCTGAAGCAATCGACGGGACCTGAGGAACTTCGAGACGTCGAAAATCCGCAAGAAGCAGAAAAAACCCACTACGAAGTCTTAAGCTTCCAAATACCACTCCACGACATCACCAGGCCTTCGAGATTCATCACCGGTGCCTTAACGAGGACCAGCTGCTCTGAAACCTCACCTGGACAAACAAATTCTAGGATCATCCGATCCAAAGGGCGCAGTCAACTGAAGAGTCAAGAAGAAAAACCGTGAGCATTAAAAATCATTTGTCACTGACTTAAAATAAAATTTGTTAAAGTAAAGTAAATTGAATTTAATTGAACAAAATAAAATAAATTGAATAAATAAATTGAAATAAATAATAAATAAATCGAATTAAAAATAAAATTGAATAAAATAAATAATTAACTGAAATATTAAAATAAAATTAAAAATAAAAATTAAATAAAAATAAATAACTAATTGAAATAAAATAAATAATTAATTGAAATAAAATAAATAATTAATTGAAATTAAATAAAATAAAATAAATAATTAATTGAAATAAAATAAATAATTAATTGAAATAAAATAAATAATTAATTGAAATAAAATAAAATAAAATAAATAATTAATTAAAATAAAATAAATAATTAATTGAAATAAAATAAATAAATTGAATAAAAATAAAAATAATAACATAAATTAATTTAAATACAATAAATAAAATAATTAAATAAACAAAATGAATACAGATAATTTGTTACATTGTATTCCTATTTTTAAAGGCGAGTCAAACGAACTCGAAAGGTTTATCAGCACAGTAGACAAAATTTATGACGCATTCCCTCATGACCACCGCGAATTTCTCCTTATGTATATTAGAAACAAAATTCAGGGCCGAGCCAGCGAAATGCTAACTCATGTAAAATTAACCACCTGGGCAGATTTAAAAATTAATCTTAACGACACTTTTCTCGAATCAAAAAACGAGAGTACTCTCCGCCGCGAGCTTTATAAAATGGAGAAATCTCGTGCCAAAATTCCGGATAGATATAAAGAATTACAAGAATTAATTAGAAATTTTGCAGCCCGTACAGACGCTTCAAGTGAAGCCAGCATTGGCAAAGAGATGGCTATAAGGCACTTTGAAAACGACGCAGTTGAAATTTTCATTAGATCCCTCCCAGAGCCAGAAAAATCGCAAATAATCGCACAAAATTTTTCATCGATAAATGCAGTATTTAATTACATATCAAATAAAACTAACTTAATTAATCGAGAGAATAATTTCAACGATTCAAATTATGATAGACATCCGAGGAATAATAGACAATTTGCTCCCAGAAATAATTATTATCAAAATTACCACCCCCCTCCCCGCCATCACAATTCACAAGGTCCTTTCAATCAATTTAATTCTCCAAATTTCAACCAACCCCCCCAATTTAGAAACAACGCTTTTCGCCAACACAACCCCCGACATAACAACCCCTCCTGGTCCAACAACCATCGACAAGATTATTACCCCCCTCCCACCCCTATGAGTACACAGACAGCTAGATCGCGAAACAATAGATCAGGCCAGTCTAGATTTAACGAGTTTAATAACGTAAGAAACGAAAATAACAATTTTTTAGGAACAAGTGGCCAAAGACCCCCGCGTCACAAGTAACATATGAAATACTCACGGCCAAGCATAAACATAACAGTAGGTTGCCATATATTTTATTAGGCGAGAGAGAATTTAAAGTACTAATTGACACCGGAGCTACTTGCAATTTGATAAAACCCGAAATAGTCAGCGGATATACACAATTTAACGAAATAAACAAATTAAAATTGTTAGATAAATCCACGAATGCAAATAATACGACCTACGTTGAAATCGAAGGGTCACATTTTAAATTCATAGTCCACCCTTTTCATGAGGACTTCGACATGCTCATTGGAGTTGAAACATTGCGCGAATTAAATTTCACCTGGGACACGGAAAACGGTTTGATTATTCTTAACGGAAACGAGTATAGTATTAATTATGCTTGCTCTAATGATTCGAAAGAAGGGCAGTCGATCAATGACGTAGTCGAACTCTCGAAAGTTAGAAATAAGCCTGAGATCGCTATAGAACCGATTGAAAATAATTATTCAAATGAAGAAAGGCAATCAACAAACGTTGACGTAGTCAAACTTCAAAGCAACCGTACCGATAATAATGACAATGAAGAGAGGCAATCAATAAACATTGATGTAGTCACACTCCATGAAAGTCATAATATAATCCCAGAGAGTAACAAAAATGATCCAATACAAATAGAAGTGAACAAAATAATCTGTGAATTTGATGAAATTATATTTAAAGAAAATTCCCCCCTAACACATACACACGGTATCACACATACAATTCGAACAAAAAATGATTCTCCCATTTATAGCAAAAATTACGGATACCCCATTAAATTACAACCTGAAATCAGAAAACAAATTAACGAAATGCTAGAAAATAATATAATTCGACCAAGCATTAGTCCTTTCAATTCCCCCCTTTGGGCCGTACCTAAAAAGAACGGAAAAATTAGGATCGTAATTGACTATAGAAAGTTAAACGATAATACTGTAAACGATAAATTCCCTATTCCCGATATGAATGAACTCCTTAGAAAATTTTACGGACAACAATATTTCACTACCTTAGATTTAGCATCAGGCTTTCACCAAATTTTAATGAGCAGCGAATCAATTGAGAAAACCGCTTTCACAGTTGACAACGGACACTATGAATTCATTCGTATGCCATTTGGTTTAAAAAATGCCCCCGCCACATTTCAGCGTTTAATGAACTCAATACTCTCCGATCTAATAGCGGAAAATATTTGTTTAGTTTATTTAGACGATATCATCATTTTCGGCCAAACATTTAGAAAACACGTAGAAAATATAAAAAAAGTTCTCAACACATTAAAAAGAAACAACTTAAAAATCTCTTTAGAAAAATGCGAATTTATCAAAAGTGAAATAAAATTTTTAGGCCACATAGTCACAAATAACGGTATCAAACCCGACCCCGATAAAATTACTAACATTAAAAATTTCCCCACCCCCAAGACAAGAAAGGAAATCAAAAGATTTCTAGGAATGATAGGATTTTATAGAAAATTTATCGATAACTTTGCCAAGATAACAAAGCCAATAACAGCCTTCCTAAAAAAGGACACCAAAATTAATCTTAAAAGCACCGAATACAATAAAGCTATTGAAATATGTAAAAATGCAATCTGTAACCCTCCAATCCTCACCTATCCAAATTTTAATCGCCCATTAGAATTAACGACCGACGCAAGTAACTTTGCGTTAGGCGCGGTACTGTCGCAAGACAAAAAACCGATAGCATTTATTTCAAAGACACTAAACAAAGCCGAGTGCAATTATTCAACCACCGAAAAAGAACTTCTAGCAATCGTTTGGTCAATTAACTATTTTCACAACTACCTATATGGAAATCAATTCACCGTGTTCACAGATCATAAACCACTAGAATGGTTGTTTAATTTAAAAGACGCAAACTCCAGATTAATGAGATGGCGAATAAAATTACAAAACTATGATTATAATATCAAGTACATAAAAGGGAATTCAAATTGTGTAGCTGACGCATTAAGTAGATTAAATAATGTACAAGAAATCAATTGTAATGAATCAATGGCAGCAAACATTGACGAATCTGATAGGGAAACTCAACATTCGGCTGACGAAAACCCCGTATGCGGAATAAAAATTTTAGAAAATACCGCGATAAACATTTTTAAAAGACAAATAATATTAGATACTCATAATAATAACACTAAAGTGAAAGATATAACACTCTTCAATGGGAAAAAACATAGATTGGAGATAACAATAGACAACAAAGACCCTTTAGGAGAATTGATAACATTAATAAAGAAACACGTTAGGCCAAACAATAAATATTACACATACTTTAAAGATAACAATACATTCTTACAATTAAATAAATTATTACAAGAAAATTTCAACAAATTAAACATTTTTAAATGCAGTAAAATTTTAGAAGACATTGACGATAGGGAAACTCAATTAAAAATTATCAGAGAGACACACACTGGCATAACTAATCACAGAGGTATAGCTGAAAATTGCGCGGAAATAAAAAACAAATATTTTTGGCCGAACATCAATTTTGATGTCCAAAAATTTATTAACAATTGCGACATTTGCTTGAAAACAAAATACGAAAGACGACCGATTAAAAACACTAATAAAACTGAAACACCCAACAAACCTTTCGATATAATAAACATTGACACATTTGAACAAAATAAAACAAAATTTGTAACAATGATAGACCAATTTTCTAAATACGCCGAAGCCGTCCACGCGAAAAATACAACGGGTCAAACGATCGTGAAAATATTTGATAAATTATTTGCCAGAAACCCGAAGCCAAGAAAAATAATCACCGATTCAGGAAAAGAATTTGATAACGAATTAGTTAAAGAATTTTGTAAAACAAATAATATTATCATTCATTATACATCAATCGATAACCCCAAATCAAACAGCCCCATCGAAAGATTCCATTCAACTCTCGGAGAACACATTCAAATCTTAAACTTATCTAGAGATTACGGTCATTATTGTATAAAAAATAAAGTCAAATTAGCATTAAAAGCATATAATAATACAATCCACTCAGTAACAAAAATGTCCCCACTCCAAATTCTTTTCGGAACCAACCAACCACCCACAGAATCTAAAAACATTTCTCACTCGGAGACAATTAAAAATTACATGGAAGAACAAAAGGCAATAAATAAATTAATTAGGGAAAGAATAAATAAAAATAAAAAGCAAATAGGCGAAAATAACCCCGAAACTCTACCGAAAAAAGTTTATTTAAGAAAGAAAAGAATATCAAAGAAAGGTACCCAAAATTTTCAAAATATAGAGGTAAAGAAATATGACAAAAAATTAGGCAAAATTATAGACAACAAAAATAAAAAATTTAGATTAAACAGAATTAAGAGACCGCGGATGTTTCAGATCCATGATAATGCTGACATTGACAATCTGGATGACACTGATGACACTCAGTAGCGGACAAACGACTGACCAACTAGAACGAATTGACACTAACGCCGGATACCACCTATTAAAAATGGAAAATGCCAGAATATTTACCGAAAATTACTACATTCATTATTATTATGACTTGAAACCTTTACGTGACAGATACCTCGACGTCGTAAATACCTACAAAAATTTAAACGAAAAAATTTTAAGTAGTATAACTCCCTCGAGAGACATATTAAATCAATTAAATTTATTAAAATTTAACATTGATATATTAAAAGCGAAAAACTCAAATCTCATTTCCCATAAGAGAAACAAAAGAGGCCTTATAAACGGTCTTGGCTCTATCGTAAAATTAATTACCGGTAACTTAGATGATGAAGACAGACAAAAATACGAATCAATATTAGAAAAACTCACAGTTAATCAAAGAAATTTACAAGAACAAAATAAATTGATCTTAAAATCTCATGACAAATTAATATCAGAATTCAACTCTCGTCTAGAAAATATTCAAACTAATCAACAAAATTTAGACCTATTCATTAAAGAAAATTCAGCTCAAGGTACAATTAATATTATAATGCAACTTTCCCTCTACATAAATTCACTTGTAACGCTTCAAGAAAATTTAGAAACGGCTTTAACATTCTGTAACTCATTCACCCTCCACGAAAGTATCATCCCATTTAATGATTTAATATCCATTCTAGAATCCTATAAAATAAATATTGGTATTGATAATTTTTGGGAAGCAGCAAAATTCGTTAGACCTTTTTGCAAATTTGACAACAACATCATTGACATTATTCTCGAAATTCCAAATTACGTTAGCACAGAAAATCAGATCTACCAATTCACCCCTCTACCTGTCTATCAAAAAGACGGACGATACATGCTTAACGAACCTTTCGAATACTTGATTGTCAGCCACCTAGATATAAGCTATACAGAAAAATGTATTAATAGTAACAATAAACATTATTGTGAAATTAGCTCTAAGAAAATTAACAACTGTACAAAAAATTTAATAATTAACCACAACCATAAGAATTGTGAAATGCACCCCCTTAAATATTTTCCCAAATTTATAGTGATTCCTAATTCAAATATTATTATTGTAAGTGCAAGTGAAAGTGAAAAAATACACCTAAATTGTTCCCACATACAAAAAGTGTTAACCAAAGGTTTATACAAAATTAGAAACAACGAGTGTTCAATTAATAGTCAAAAAGTGCATTCAACTTATACATCCAAAAGTGAAGTGATTATCCCCAAAGTGTTACCAAGTGAAGACATTATAAACAATAATAAAGAACTAAAACTACATAGCATCAAACAAATAGAAATAAGTAACATTAGATTAAGAGAAATAGAAGAAATAAGCACAAAATTTCATAATAATAAGGAAACCCTAGTAATTGTAACAATTGTACTGTTAATTTTGATCATCGCTATAATCATATTGATAAAATGTAAGAAATCATTAACATGTTTAGGAAAATTAACGGGAATCCTCAAAAAACCTACACCACCGACAGAAAATTTACTGGGTAAATTTTCTTCCTTGAAGGGCGGAGGAGTTATGTTCGTACCCTCACATCACCCGCAAACATTACCTTACAATCATTAAAACGCGAATTAAATAAATCTTAATTAAAATCATAAATAATCAAAATTAATTAGCGACGATCAAGTTAACAAATATTCAATCACGAGATAAGTTTTATGATAATAAAACTTATCTATCTCACTAACTTATCATTAAGTAACAAACAAAAACATTAGCTTATAAATCAATTACTCATCTATTAGCAATCAACAAATATGAAATTAACTATCAACTTCCGCAGATAAGAAGAACCCTTATGACTATTACATCATCCTCGAACCTAAGAATTAAACCTTTGCTCTCCCTTTTAAAACTGACCTCTGACATGTTCCCCACGATCCCCTACTACCAAATTTCTACCCTCTCCCTGCAAAATCACCATATAAAAATGGAAACTTAATGAGTATAACATTAGTATGACATAGTGTGACATTAGCATTGACAACAGATTGATGTGTGTGTAAAGCTTTGTTATATTCAGTCAGACGACAATTTGCTCATTGTAATAAAACCAATCTTCTAATAAATCTTTTCAAACCTCAACCAGTCGTATATTTTATTTCTGATTGATTTCTGCAATTAGCGAGATTCGTTAATTAAAGAATCACATCACCTGTAGTAAAAATACGTAACTATATCTATTTAGATATTAAAAATGTTTTGTTTCAATGGATTTAATTTATTTTATTATTATATAATTTATTTTTTTAATAAATTTAATTTTTAAATAAGAGCTTTATATCGTTATATATATATATAGATAGATAATTAAATCTCATAATAATTAGCCTCTAATTGGTATAGATCATGAAAATAATTCTTGTTTATTTAATAATTATAACAAATAAATATTAAATAGAAATTAAATTAGATTATATCTGCTTTAAATGTGAATCATTGTCTTCATAAAAAAAAACCGTGATAAAACGATATCAAATAAAACGTGTTACTTTTTCAACTACGCAATGACGTTAAAAAATTCTCTCCTTTTTTAATTTCAAATGTCTCTGAAAATCTCCATCCCTTTCGAAGTATAACCTATAAAGGCAGAAAATGTCGGTTCAAAGCATTTAAATTTGCAACTCTTTTTTTTTATTATCATGTTTTTATCTTTGTTAAATCAAGAATAAAGAATTTTTTATTTTAACGTTTTTGATCTTATTTCAATCGTAATTTATAATATAAATAGGATAAATTGAATTAAACACACAATAGGTAAACATTGAATAGAAATTAATATCAATGAATATTCATCATATTCATTTAAATAATATTTTTGCTAAAATTTATCTAATAAATATTTGTATAAATGAATATAATTAATTAAATCTTAATTTATTATATAAGGTGCTTGAATAAGTTCTCGCTGTTTTTTTTTTTTTTTTGTGAAAATCAATGCTTTATTTACACAATGTGGTGCACAACACGTCACTCAAAGTACAGCACACTAGACACTACTTTTTCCCATTCCTCCAATTCTTCGTCTTTAAACTTTTTCGGTGCGCCAGAACGTTCTTTATCTTGAAGACCAAAATCGTCATATTTGAACCGTCGAAACCAGTCTGCAAGTCGTTTCCGACAGAGCATGTTCCCCATACGTCTCAACAAGAATTCGGTGTGCTTCAGCTGCTGATTTCTTCTGTATAAAATAATCCAATAGAATTCCCCGCAAATACTCTTTTCGTGGCACAAAACTCGACATCTTTAAGCACTCAGAATAAAATGTGGTTGACACTGTGGCAAACAGAAATACACTGGCGTTCAAGAATACGAACAGTATTTCCTGGAAATGCGTTCGTTTCAAAAATATTATCCACTTATATTACTGGAAACGCCATCTGTTAGAAAACAGCGAGAACTTATTCAAGCACCTTATAATATAATATTATGAACTTGATTTCCAAGATCGTCATAAGGAGGGTAAAGGAGGTGTAAAATTTTAGGGGTCGTGCCAATTACTCTCCAAAAAGAAGAAAATTAATAAAAAGGTATAATAAATATTTTAAAGATTTTTAAATTTTAATAAAATATAAGAAAATACTTTTATTTGTGAGTGGATCTATCAATTATTTATTACCGAACTTAGAATAGTTTAGTATTAATGTAGTATTATTGAGATAAACCTGTATTTATTATATATTTTATGTATCTGATGTGGTGCAAATAAGAGCTGTTTACGGCTCCCGATGTGAAACGATATATTGGCGCCCCTTCTTTTTTTAAATATATTTATTATATGTATATGTATTGAAATAATATTGTCATTTACGCACCATTAATTAAATTTTAGTAACTTAATATTTTTTATATATAGAAATTATATTTTTTAAATTTAAATTAGTAATTTAATATAGTTTATAAATCAGAAAAAGGATAAATTTTAATAATTAAAATATTAAATATTATTATATAAATAAAATATTACAATGTGTATCTTTAATTTAAAACTATTAATTAAAATATCTCAATTAATGTGTCTGTGTGTGTCAAAACATTGATGTGAGTTGTGTGGGTCAAAGTGGCCAAATTTAAAATAAAATTAAAATACGCATGTGCAACTGGTTATAATTTCAAGGAATTAGTATTGTATAAACCCCGGTGTGCAAAAGCCTCACCCCTCAAATAAATCGACTCGTACGACTCTCGGCCTGCAACCTCTGAACAAGCAACATACTTCCGATTTTATAATTGAAGAAATAACCTCCCCCACATGGCTTCGCACCTTTTAAGAAATTAAAGGATAATTTTGAGTATACTTTTTATTGGATTATATTTCCAAAGATAATTATTTGTTTCTTTTTTATTAAAAAAAATGTATTATTTAAACGAAGCCATTTCTTATACGAAGGAACAATTATTTCTTCAACTTCATCATCATCATCGGAGGACTCTCAAAAGGAAGGATCTTCAGTTGGTTTCTGAATTGACATAGGCACCCCATTGATAAGGAACTATATTTCTCTTTTTCTATATTTCTTAAAAAAGGCAATTCTTTTAAATTTAACATTTTTTTATTTAATTAATTTAGCAATTTTTAATTAACTATTTAAAATTTCTAATAACAAGTCATTTCACTTTCATTTTAAATAAATTTAATTGCTAATTATAATAATAATTCATATTCAACATTTTTTTTTTTGTTCCTTTATTTCAAAGACTCTCGCTGGGTTAAGTCGTTTTATAGAGTGCTCCTGTGAATTTGACCATTACACTTCCCTAGAACCAAAATTAACCGTAAAATAATCTCAAAGTTATTTCCCCCTTTTAATCTTGCTTTCCCTCCATCTTTTCCCTCTTTTTAAACAACTTTCCCTTTCTTCTTTTTTCTATTACAATATATATATATATATATATACACGAGGTGTGTCCGAAAAGTAAGGTGACTTTTCAAATGTCGCGGGCAACCTACTTTCGATTATCACAGTAGACAGTGGCATACGGTGAAACTGTTCTGAGTAATAAAAATGTTTACAAGTGGTACAAACTCTTCCAAGATGGCCGGGAAGATGCCAATGACGAGCCACGCTCTGGACGCTTTTGCTCACTGTTTTCTTCGATTATCATGGCGTGGGGCATCAGGTGTTCTTACCATATGGTCGTAAATAAATAAATGAACAGTATTATCTTGAAGTTATGCGCCGTTTGCGAGGAGCAATACGAAGAAAACGTCCAGAATTGTGGAAAAACAATTCATGGCTTTTGCATCACGATAATGCCCCTGCTTACTCATCTTTGCTTGTGAGAGATTTTTTGGCCAAAAACAACACCACAATCATGCCTCAGCCACCATATTCACCGGATTTGGCCCCATGTGAGTTTTTCTTGTTCCCAAACCTAAAGAGACCTATGAAAGGACGGATATTTGCAACGATTGAGGAGATAAAGACTGCATCGCTGGAAGAGCTCAAGGCTATACCGAAAAGTGCTTATGAGAAGTGCTTTGAGGATTGGAAAAACCGTTGGCATAAGTGTATTGTATCTGAGAGGGATTACTTTGATGGGGATAACACATAAATATTGAAAAATAAATAAATATTTTTTCTTAAAAATACAAAGTCACCTTACTTTTCGAACACACCTCGTATATATATATATATAGTAATACAATATAATATAATATAAATAAAAAATAACAATATTATTAAAAACATATTTAAATTTAAATTATTTTAAATTAATAATAAAATGTATTACAGAAACAAGCTAAAATAACTATAATTGAGTAATATTTTAAATTTTTCTATTATTATAAAAAATCAAAACAATTTTCACTCTGAAAATTCTTATTGTACTTTCATTTAATTGTTTTTTAACGCATTACTCGCATCATCCACGCTACAGTTCTGATTCAAATATTGTTTATTACTAACAAGATATTATTAAAAAACTTTAAATATAAATAGGTTGCTGACTTAAAGAGAATATATTTTTTGTAAGATTTTTAAAGGCAAACAAATTGTCCAGTCTTTGAATGAAAAAATTGAACCAGCTCAAAATTCTCTAATTAATTCATCAAATTGACTTAACAGCAAATTATAAAAATTCTTAATGTTGAAAATATATATAGAATAATTGAAAGACTATTTAACATTAAAAAAATCTTTTTGAAAATTGATATGTCCTATTAAGTCTAGGTGAATGATGCATATTAAATAATGAAGAATTTTATAACCTCAATGCATCCAAAACATAATTAAAATAGAATTGAGAAGATTGGTCGGGTTCAATAATGATTACAAAAAGAGTAGCGAGAAGTTTGTTTATAGGAAAACTAATTGAGAATCCACCGGTGGGTAAACTAAAGAAGAGCTGGATTGACACTATAAAAAGTAGATTGAATAGGGGGAAGAGGGTATAATGAAAGTGGTTCGATAAGAGGAATAGTTGCTGCAGTCAAGAACTTCCTAGTTTAATAGCCACACTTTGGAAATTTTTTTATTTCTCTTGGATAAAACGTTTGTAAGTGATAGTATTAGTAAGTATTTATTTATACTTTTATATTTAATTAGTTGTATTTATACAGATTTTAGTCACATTTTTAATTTACATAAAAATAAAATTATCCTACTGATTATTCATTCCGGGTGGAATTTTATCAAAACATGGTTTGGTTCATCTTATTTAAGATAGAATGAAAGTGCATAGTAAGTAGTTGGTGATGTTCACTACTCTGATTTATCTCACACAACTACCTGAATAACTTTATTTAAACGCAATCACTATTTTTGTATTCATAAATAATTAACGATTATAGAAATATTAATCGAATGTACAAATTTTAGTATATTTTTAAAATGTGAAAATTTAGTGATAATTCTAATGTCATAGTAGTTGGCAACCTTGCTTAAAGTTGTTGGCACTGCTATTGTCACAGTTATTGGCACCCTCTTGAATGTAAACCATCTTTCTCCTAATCGCAAGATTTTCGTGCTCTACATCAAATGACACTAAAATAGCCTTTCAATTAACATTTTTTATTGATTAAAAATTTATTAGGCCCTTTTTAAGCAAAACAAGTTAAATTGCATGATATTAACTACAACTGATCATATCATAATAATAAAATACTTAAATACTTATTATTAGATAAAATTGTATATTTTGAATATATATATGTAAATCATATTTACTAATGTATTCATTTTATCTGAGGTTGGTAGCATTGGATGGTAGTTCACTTGCGCACTCACTTGATATGCTTAGGATATTAAATGCATTGATATCCATTAATGTGTTGGATACGAGTGGGTGAATAAGGGACTCTTGTCTAATTTGTAAGTGTGTGGGTGAATTTAAAGTCTTACTCGATTCTGTGAGTAAAATAAATTTATTTTATTATAGAATTATATACAAAAATATATATTAAATCATATTTACCTGTAAGTAAAATAGAATTAGACAAGAGAGTCCCTTATTCACCCACTCGTATCCAACACATTAATAGATATCAATGCATTTAATATCCTAAGCATATCAAGTGAGTGCACAAGTGAACTACCATCCAATGCTACCAACCTCAGATAAAATGAATACATTAGTAAATATGATTAAATATGATTTACATATATATAATTACTAGCTGCCCCGAGCGCCTTCGGCGCTCTCCGCACCTAGACGGGGGCTCCGCCCCCTGTACCCCCCCGAGTAAAAGGTTTTCATCCATTTTGTTTCAATCAGTATATTACATAAAACATTCATTTCTTTTTGTGTTCTTTTATTTAAAATACATTTTAATTTAATCACTAAATTAATTATATATATTATTATTGTATATCTATCTATCTATGTGACTCTAAGGAACTCGAAAGTTCTAGGCCGCAGCAACCACATTTCTCCAAGTGTCCCTATCCTGAGCCCTTGTCCCATCTCTCTTACGTCCCTTCCTACACGTCCTTGGTCTTCCAAGCGGACGTTTTCCAATCCAAAATCTTTTTCCTCTCCCATTCTAGCCGCGTCCCCTGCCTATCGCAGCTTTTTCGCTTTTATAACCCTAACTATTTCTGAAGATGCATAGAGGTCATGCAATTCCTCGATGTGCAGTCTCCGCCATTCCCCGGTGACCTCATCTTTCTTTGGCCAATAAATGCTGGAAAGAATACTCTGGATCTACTCTCATCTCCCAGGGTCATAGACCTTGCGTCCCACCCATATAATACAACAGGCAAAATAATTGGTTTATATATTTTAATTTTGATTCCTTTTGATAATAATTTTGATGAGATAAGCCTCTTTACTGCATGATAACAGGCGTTTCCCGATTACAACTTCGATTTAAATATATATATTCTTCTCAAATATTATTATCCTTCGTGATTACATTCAATTTTTCTACATATTCAAATTCTACATTTTGTATATAGATTTTGTTACTAAATATTTTTTCTTATCACCATTAATTTCAATCTGAATTAGAAGAAAATTATAAATTACCTCCTCTTCCAGCCCATTTACCTATCCAGGCATCTTAATTTCTTAACACTCCGTTTTTTTAAATTTAAAATAAAAGGAGATAAATAGTTTTAAATTATATTCGAATGGTCTATTATATTCTATATATCAGTATTTTTTTCTGAATTTAATACCAACTTGATTTTCAAAATGTTCCATTCGTTATCCATATGATTGATTACATGTGTTAAAATTTAAAAAAATTCAAATATTCTAATTTTTAAATTTAAATACAATTGAATATTATTTTTTATTAATATCATATCAAAAAAGAGAATTTATTAAAAATTAAAAATAAAAAAATATAATAGAATACAATAATTTTGATTTAAAACAAATTTTAATTTTAAAAAAAAAATACTCAATATAAAAAAGACATAAATTTAAAACATCTCGTAATATCATTTGTCTAAAAAACATATTTTAATTAACCAAGAAATCATTTTTGCACTTAAAATATATTTGTAATTAATAATTGAAACAAAAACAAAAATAATAAAATTTTGTCATTTTAATTGAAGTTTTGAAAATATTTTTGTATTGATAAAAGTTTAAAAATAATATATTCAGTTTTTTTAAGCTTTCACTTTCAAATAGAAAAGAAGAAATATTCAATTATATAGAAAGAATAAATAAAAATTAAGTTAAATATGATCTAAATATTTTATTAAATAAATTTAAATGAGAACTTTTAGAATAAATTATTTAATTTAATTGATATTTAAATATTAGAATTTAAAATAAAAAGTGAAATATTATAATAATTTTTAAATTCTGAGCAATATGAAGACAAAAACCTTTTTTTATATATAGATAGTCGAGCTGGGGATGGCATTATGGGTTTTTCCAAAAAGAGAAAGTTACCTCCCCCCCCCCCCCCCCCCGAGGCCCTAGTAGGGATTAATTTAATTATTTATTATATTTCAAAGGAATATTTTAATATCATTTTAAATGAATGAATGAAAATTCAAATTTTATATAGTTTTTTATATATGTTTATTTATGCAGAAAAAATTAATTGACATAATTATTAATTTAATAAAATAAAATTTAATTTAATAAAATATTAAAATAATAATAATAAAAATTAATAAATTTAAAAAAAAAAATATATAATACTTAAAGAAAAAAATGTGCCTTTGCAAGTTTCGAACTCAGGGTTGCACCCTGCACCCTGAGTCATAAGAAGACGCGCTAGCTCGCTCGGCCAGCAACCGCTTTTGTTTTGAAGCTTCTTATAAGGGTATATAAAGATTTCAAATTTTTGCCACCAGCGCCTCTATGAGCTAGTATGGCAACTAAACTATTTTTAATTAATTAGCATTTCCTGGACACACCTTACCAATTAGCGGTTTTCTAAAGGAAGTCTGACATGCCCTGAGACCTACTGAATATACATAAAAAATTTCATAAGAATCGGTCAAGCCGTTTCGGAGGAGTATGATTTCAAAGTTTTGTGACACGAGAATTTTATATATAAGATATATAAATATCATAAAATATATATTTTAAGACATACTTAAACCATATATGATTATTATATTTAAATTAACATATATTATAGATAATTGAATATACCTATACCTTCCCATAAGGTTATTGCTGGAAATTATTGTTTCCATTTAATTTATTTTTTTGTAAAAATAGTTAAAATTTTAGCCCAAAAATTTTCTAATTTAGTTTTAAATTATAAGCATTAATATTTGTTTATAAATATCTTATCTTATTATGCTAGCTAAAATTGTATATATCTATCTATCTATATATATTGGTTCTCAAAAACCGCTCTAACGATTTTTTTCAAATTCACACTAGATATAGTATTTATAAAGAAAAATTAAGTTTTATTGATGATATCTCTTGAAACATACAGCTTCATTATTTATTTCTTAATTGAAAATTATATATGGAAAACGTCAAAATTGGCATCCATTTTTATTTTTTAACTGAAATTGTATTAATATTTTTATTTATTTAAAATATTTTAAAATTTATTATTTAATTTCGAAATAAAATTAAAAATATTTATTTTTAATAAAATATATATAGATATTTATTAATCTCTCTCAAAAAAAAAAAAATAAAAAACATCAAATAGGCAGTATTTTTTTTGCTAAGACAGTAAAAAAATGACAATTTTTTATCTAAATATATATAGTCCAGAGGTTAGAGTGATGTGTTAACGAGGGGATTTCGTCGGTTCGAAACTCGCCGGGTGAATCGTTATTTAAAAATGAAAATAATGATTTTGTTATTTTTTTTTCTTTTTATCTATTGTTTACTTTTTAATAAATTACTATTTTATATTTATTTATTCATTGTTCTTTTATTAATTAAGTTTTAGATAGTTTTATAATTTTTAATATTTTTTCAATAAAATATTATTTAATATATTTATTAATATTATTTTATTTATTATTATTGAGTACCCGAAGTTCCATTCATTTTAATCAGATTGATGCAATGATGCAACAGTTAATAATTGTAATATTGTAATAAATTTCTATCTTGAAAATTGTTACATATTATTCAGGATATTTTAAAAACAATTTCTTTCTTTAATTAATATTCAGTTTTTCTATAAGTCAGATATATTTCCAAATATTAAATAATTTTTGAAGTGAAAACTTCTTTAGCGGCGTTGAGCACTTTTGCGGGATGGGGAAAAAGTATAGTACTCGCGTGATCGTGACCAACACCATGAAGCTAGCGCACATTACGTCTGCTTTCAAATTTCTTATAACAGAGCGCGAAATTTGAATTGTCATTAGAACTGTTTTATAAATTCTTATCTCTAACATATAAATATATATTTATTATGTAAAGTTCATTTCATATATACATATATAATCAAAATTATACGAAATGAACTTCACATAATAAATATATATTTTATGTTAGAGATAAGAATTATAAAACAGTTCGTATTGCAATATTTTAAACAAAGTTGTGTGTATATATATATATAAATATAAGTTACAAATTTGTTTAAAATATATGTTTAAAATAATATATAAGTTATATATATATATATATACATGCATATGAAATTCATCTTTCTCGTGAAATAGCGCGAATTTCGTCTGTTTTAAAATTTCTTACGCAGAAGCAGAAGTTTTCACTTCTGTCGGCCAGTCCCACGACTGCCAATTTTGCTTTTTTAATTCCGAAAAGCTGCAAAGCACGTTTTTTTGTCTTTAGTTTGTTTTATAACCACTTGGGGCGCTAAACAGTTTTTCAAAAAAACACTATAGAAAAAAAATATATGTACCTATATATTATATATTTATGTATTATTGAGGAGCACAAGTTCATTCATTTTAATCAGATTGATGCAAATGTGTAACATTTAATAATTGTAATAAATAATTAAAGAATTGTGTATAGGGCTTACAATACCGGGATCTCGGGATCCCGGACGATTTTTGTCCGGTATTAAAAACCGGTATTTATATAAAAATACCGGTATTTTGGTATTACGAATTTACAAAATGTGTATGATTTTTTAATGACAATAGTGCCCACAAGTTTAGAATCAGAAAGCTTTTTCGGCCGCTGGTTATTTTTGTACGAAAATTCGGTCCTCGCTTGATGATGAAACGCTTGATTCGTTGTGTTTTTTAAGAGCAAACTTTAATAAACAAAACGCAAGTTATTAATATTAAATACTTTCAATTTATATTTTTATATTTTTTACTTCTTTAATTATATAATACCATATGAGCCTATTATATGTAAAATGTAACATAGAATTTAATATTTACTTTATTTTACTTGCTCGTTTTTTTGTATCTATCTACTCCTACTCTCTATGTAATAAAATAAATAATATCTACTCATTTCAGAACAATATTTATTGGATTTCATATATTATTTGTTAAAAAGTCAATATAACAACTGAGGTAAGATGAAATATAGCTAGTAAATTTATTATTAATAATACCGGTATTAATACCGGTATCCCGGTATTTCAAATTTCAAATACCAAATACCGGTATTCAGATTTTAGTTCGGTATTGTAAGCCCTAATTGTGTATCAATATTTTTTAAAGGGTAGAGCGAGAGCTCGGTGTCTCAGGTATTAATATTACCAGCCAAATCCAATAATAATGAATCATTTTTTTTAACTTAAGTACCGAGCCGAGGCTCGGGGTCCTGGTATTAACATTATACCAGAATCAGTGGCAGAAAATGCCGAGGGTGTGGAAATTAGGAGTATGTTAAAATGAGGTGAGGGTTGAACATTATAACCCTATCCAAAGAGGAGCAAATATCATCAATGAATTTAAAATGTATATTTATTTAAAAAAAACATCTTAAAGAATAACAACCAGTACTTAAAAATAAATGGACACCATTGATACTTAATGGAAGATCTTTTTCATAATGATTCTTAATAAAGACAGTCATATTTTCTAATAGAGAAACAAATAATATGTATAATAATAATATTAATAGTTATTATTGGTGATCAAAATTTATTTTATTTTCCAACAAGATAATTACTTCTATTTTTTTAAAGGAAACTATTTAAAAAAATTAATAAGTTATACTAACTGGATCAATAATTATTGATCCAATTATAATCATTTTATTTTTTATTTTTTTTTGTTGATATTTTAATCTTAAAATATTTAAACCCGATTATCTTTAAATCCTCAATAAAAATGCTCCAGCACGGTTTTGATTTTATTCCATTTTCGATACGAAACAACTTTTTTTTTATTGATAGAATTATTCATCAATATTTTGACAATATCCATTAAAGTTTATTAAGAAAAAAAAATTTTCACTTTGATAAAATTAATTAATTTAATTTAATTTGTTTAAAAATATTTTAATATAAATAAATTGAATATAAAAATGAAATTTGTATTTAGAATTTTAAAAAAGTTTTAATAATAAAATTATGGTTAAGATAAGTTTGGGGGTGTATAAAATTTTAATTAATATTTCTTTCAATTCAATTCTGTATGTTATTTCAGTCCACCTTTGGGTGGTGGCAAAAAAATTGCAAAAACATCTAAAAAGCAAACAAAAAAAGCAAAACATATTTATATATTTACATAATAACTAAACTCTGTAATCAACGATCATAAATGTCTTTAATTGAGGGCACACAAAATCACAGGCTCAGAGTTTCAGTTTTCCAACTTTTTAGATATATACAGTAAAAAAAAACCAAAATAAGAAAAACAAAATACAAAAATAATGACAAAAAAATAAATAAATCGAAAATAATGCAAAAAAAACACAAAGAAACAAAAAAAAAATAAAAATAAAAAGGAATAACTAATCGTTACTCCTCTAATATGAAGGATCTCAGTTTTAGGCGACATTTCCCTTGATTGCCTCTCGTTTCTAAAATGTTATTTTCTAAACAAGTAAAAGAAAATAATTCTATTTATGTTATATTTTGATGATTATATTATATTATTATATTATATCTTACTGAATTTTTTTTTGGCAAAAACAACATTTATTTAACTTTTTCATAAAACTTTTACAATTTCCACCTCAAATTTAGTATTTTTTATCCCGGGAAATGCATTTTTAAATTTCCCGATTCCCGGGAAAGAAAATACTCCGGGAAAAGTAACCCTCTAATTGGAATGTTGCTGAAAATAAGAAATTATTCAATAATTAAACAATACTTTAGTGGAAATGCTTTGAAATTCCAAAAAAACAAATTTTTCCCATGAACAAATCTGTTTTAAGATACGCAACACAATTGATAACCATGCTCGTTTCTTGCCTACCTGTGACGTCACCGTCACCATGTTTTCTCTAATATTAAGACTTACAGTAATAAAATTATTAAACTATATATTTTGTACAAATATTTTTAAATTAAATATCAAATTAAAATATTTATATTAATATATGCATTTCAATACATTAGTTTATAAAGTATCTGATCTTATACTATAGAAAAATAAAATTTTTCAAATTTAGTTTATTTTTTCTATTTTCAATAGTTGGTGAATTATTATTTTATTATTATAAATTTTTCATATACTTACTCATAATAACTAAAAATAGATATAAATTAGATTATATTAAGTATATACATTATAGTATATTATTATTATTAGATAGAGTATAATGCACATCTATTATATTGTATCAGGTTTAGATTTTCATTTGTAATCCGAGTCCATTAACTAAAATATTCTACTTGTGTTTTCCTCGAGCTACATTATTCTAAACATAAATCAATCTCTCTAAGCTTCCCTCGTGATTGTCTAGAGTCCGAGTATTCCCCTTTATATTTAATTCAGTAACAATTCCAATAGGAATCAACTGTTTGAATTGAAAATGAATCGTTGTTTTAATTTTCAACAGAAATATAAAATGTTCCCTTACAATTTATTTTATATTTTAAATTATTATATTTTGATGTAATATTATAAATAATATATATATAGATATATATATCACTAGCTGCTTCACACCTAGACGGCCGCTCTACCCCCTGTACCCCCTGAAGTCTATATTTTTTAACCTCTCTTATTTTTCATCTTCTGTCTAAGATGAGCGACCTGCTGCATGTAAGACCCTATTTTTAAAAAGCCTATTTTCTCTCTCAGACTGAAACTCAATTAATCGTTTTTTAATTTTAGGTTCCCTATCTTTGTTTTGTAATTCTAACAAATCAGATGACCCTACCTGACTCAATTTTAAACGTTCTTTCCTTTGCCTACTATTTTTTAAAAACCTACTTAAATTTGATTTTTTCGGGGGCATTCTGGAAAAAAAATTTCTAACTAAAATATAGAGTCAAATTTGAAATTTGTTGTTATCGGTTGCCATGGTAACGTTACGTTCGGGGAAAAGAAAGGGCTGATTTTAGGGTTTTCCCCGCAATTATTTGATATTTTCTCGCTAAAAACCATCTTTGGACTTCAACGAACATTAAAAAAAAAGAATTGAAAGAATTTTGCGATTCATTTTTATATTATAGATTATAAATCTTTTTATATTATACATTACAAATCTTTTTTATTTAAATTTGTTTTGCCTTCATGATTTAATTAATACACTTTATTTAACTCACACTGTCCGGTTGTCCGGTTGTCCGTTTGTACGCGGGTTGTCCGTATAATCGATATTTCAACAACTTCCCGTCATTCAATCAACTTGAAATTTTGAATACGCGCTTGCTCCTACTAATAATACACGAATCAATTGAAAAATCCACTGAATTATTTATCTATTAGCGGTAATTAATTAACTAAACTTTCATATGCGGAATATGGAATAGTTCACTATTTCAATCATAGATGGCGATAGCAGTTGTAGAGGCGCTGAACACGACTAAAAAGTATAAAATAAATTTAAGTAAAAAGAAATATTTTTAAAAAACACACTTTACTTAAAATTGCACTAAAAAGTAAAAAATAAAATCACTGTAAAGTGTGCGCTCTCAAATTATAATAACACCGTAAAACATTTGCTTCTATTTGTGTTATTATAATTTGAGCGCACACACTTTACAGTGATTTTATTTTTTACTTTTTTATAATAACACCGTAAAACATTTGCTTCTATTTGTGTTATTATAATTTGAGCACACACACTTTACAGTGATTTTATTTTTTACTTTTTAGTGCAATTTTAAGTAAAGTGTGTTTTTTAAAAATATTTCTTTTTACTTAAATTTTTTTATAATTAATGAAGATATCTTTAGTTTGTGTTTGTGAATAAAATTTCCTTGTATTATTATTGTACCTTATAAAAATAATTCATCAATGTTTTAATTTATTAGTGAATACTGTGCTTTTATTGTACTAAATAATATATAATTAATCTATATACTGATATTAGACAAATTAATTAAATATATAATTTAATTATGATTATATAGATGAATTTATCATTTATATGTAATTAAATAGATAAACATATCATTTTATATTTAATTTATATTTAATATAATTTTATAAATATTATATTTTGAAGTGAAAGTAAATATAGTATACATACTATATATATAGGAGGTGAATTTAAATTTTGTTTACCTTCTATTTTAATCCTATTTTGGTCGATTAAAATTTATGTATATGTATATTGGAATTGAGAACATAAATTTTAACTATATATTTAAAGCTTAATTTTATTTTTAATATATAATTATCATTAATTAGTCTTTAGTTTCGCTTATGAATACATAATAATCAATTATATTTTAATATATTATTAGCAGAGAGGGAAGTTAAAAGACTTACCAAAAGAAATAAAACTTTCAATAGTATCAAAGAATATAAATAAACTTATTTATTTTTTATAATGAAAATTATTTATTTTAAGGAATTTTTACATATTCAAAAAAATTGAATTCATTTGAACAAAAACAGTGTGTATACTGTTTATCAATTTTCTAGTTTTGTATTGTCAGTTTAAATGTTAAAAAAAATATTTTTAGAAATTTAGTCGATTAAAAAAATATCAGAGAATTTTCCTTTAATCCATTATTATTTTTATAAATAACATATAAATAAATGATCGTTTAATTCGCTTCTAAAACTGAACATTCCTATTTATGATGCTTTGCCAAACAAATTATCCGATGACCTTGATAATCGCTTGTTTAATAAATTGGAAACATAGCGTAGCATTTCTTCTGCTCAATTAAATTTTCAATTAATAGAATTCATCTGAATGAAATCATTGGCTTTTTGAAATAAATCGATATTTAAAAGATAATTATCAATTTATATTAAATAAAATTGATATTTATGTTTAATAGTATTTATTTTTAATTTTAATTAAATTTTCAAAATTTGAAATATTACCCAATAATAATACTATTGATAATTAAACCGTATGAAGCGATTGACTAGAAACGGCCAGAATCGGCCAACAGAAGAGTTGATGTGTTTCATCAGAACAACGCCAGAACACACGTCTGTAGTGACTTAAGAGAAACTTGGTTGGGAAATTTTAATGCAGTCACCATATAGTCCTGACCTGGCACCAAACTATTACTATATTTTTCTCGCATTGCAAACCTTCCTGTGTGATAAGAAATTGGTATCAAAAGAAAATTGTGAAAATGGATTATTAGAGTTTTTTGCCAATAAGGACCAAAACTACATATTTGAGAGAGGTTATCTTTAAAATGATAACAAATTATCCAATAAAACGGTATATATTTGAATGATGAAGTCAAACAATCCAAAGCATATTAAATAAATCCTTGAATTTCGTGCAAAAATAATGGATTTCTTTTTTCTTAACCTAATATGTGAATTTTTTTTATATTTAATTGAAAAATCAATATTTAATAAATATATAATAAAAATATTTAATTTACCTCTATAAAATTTATTTTACACGAGATGTTGCTCCCTCTCTTCAAATAAAATTAATAAATAAAATATTTGAATTGTTTATTGAGAATCACATAATTGAAAGCATATATTAATAATTTTAATTAAAAATTTCATTTTACAGATAAATTAAATTAAATAAAATGATATTGTCATTATTATATTTACTTATATTAGAATAATGATTTATTTTATAATTATAAGTCTTACTTAATTCAAATGTGCATCTCAGTAGTTGAATGTTGAACTATTGAATTTGAAGAGGATCATTCAAACACTTTTTTCATAAAAAATCATAATTGGTCAAAAATTATGTAATAAATATGAAAAATGACTATAATAGGATTAGATTTCAAGAGCTAAGAAAAACAAGTGTCATTTCTCAAGTAATAAATAGAAACTAGAGTTCTTGTTACTTTTTTTAAAAAAAAAAATAAGTTTTATTAATTAATTTTTATTAATGTAAAGTGTAAAAATTTTATACGGAAGAATTTAATTTCTCTTTATTTCTTAATAAAATGTTATGTTGTTAAAAATACACTAGAGTATTAAAGATATATATATATATCTAACTTAAATATATAAAATTAAAATCTTATAAAAGAAAAAAAACATCGTGACGTCACTGGTAGGCAAGAAATCAGTATGGTTACTAATTGTGAAGCGTATGATAGTGAAAAATTTGAGCTTTTTCGAATTTCAAAGTATTTCCTTTAAACTGGTTTTGAAAAAATAAATTACCTCTTTTAATGTTCCATAACCAACACTCTACCTACCAAAATCCCGGATCAAAATAAAAACAGTTGTTTCTCCTATAAAACTTTTAGTTTATGCTTTACGTTAATGAATACTGAACATCATACTCATCAGTCAAGTTAACAAAAGTCCTTAAACAGTTATCACTAACAAACAGTATTAAAGTGCTCAAATTTTTTGCTAATCTAAAATGATATTTTGATTTTTAACAATAACAAGATATCTTAAGATTTAAAATTTTTGGAATTAAATTAAGTTGACCTGTGGCCAGGTCCGAACCGACCGACGGTTTGGAATAAATTAATTTCCAGCTACAGAAACAATTTCAAATAATTTTCATATATCTATTAATGTAATAAAAAACAGATATGGATACATAAATAATAAATATAAACATTTTTAATTTTATTTTATTTATAATATATATGCAAGACCAGGCTGTGACGTCATGAATGGCTGGATGACGTCATATAATTTTAAATCAAGAAAAAACTAATAAATATGATTTTTCTCGAGGATAAAACCAATACAAAGTGCATGATTCGTGGTGATATATAAAAAAATCTCCTTTGGTGTGAAAATAACCCTTTCCTTCCTATCGTCGATCGCTAATACTACCACTTCCGGTTTCCGGAATTGCACCAAAAGTTGATCAATTCATCCCACTGATGCATTAAGTAAATATACCAAATTTCATCAAAATCGGTTGAGCCGTTCAGGCTGTACACATCTATACGGACGGACAGACGGACAGACGGACGGACAGACGGACGGACAGACGGACAGACGGACGGACAGACATCATGCTAAAAATACTTTTTTCTGTTTAGAAAATGCATGATTCGTGGAGATATGTAAAAATCTCCACATGTGAAATTTGGTGTGAAAACAATACCTCCCTTACTATCGTCGGTCGGTAAAAATCATTTTCTCATTAAAATTTATATAAGATCTTTCTAAAAAAGAGGGGCAGTGGGTTGAAGTCAAATAATATTCTCATTGATAAAAGGCCCATCTTATAAATGAAGCCCATTTAATCTCAGTGGGTTGAAGATGGAGTTTATTGGCATGCTCTCTGCTTTTCAACAGAAGTTGGTCATTTATTTATTCATTCGCCAATATTTTAAAAAATTTATAAATGAAATAAAAAAAAAAAAAATCTTAAAAGAGTTTTATTTTTAAAAGGACCACAAATCATATTTAATGTTAGCCGCAGGAAATATTTCTGAAAACGTATATGTAGCTATATATTTGTTTTCATAAAATCAATAATTTTAAAATATATATGTGGCAATGTAATATATTAAATTTGAATTATTAGGTTACAAGAGGTATTTATGTGAGAAATTTATTTCACTTCAAAACGGTTTCATAAAAACATCACCTAGAAGTAACGTTGACATCCGAGTTGTTAGTAACTATGTATCATAGTTAATTAATTGTTGTTGTGTTGTTTTAAAATTATCCTATATACACAACAGGGAGGTAATATTATTATTTTATAGTTTATAGGAGATCATAAAAATAAATATTTAATTTTATTTAATTAATCTATTTAATTATTAAATATTATTTAATCAAAAAAAATACTAAGTTAACAATAAAATAAAATAAGTGTTTTGAAAGAAAATTAGCTGGAGTGTCTCCACTCGACTATCTCGCAATTTGAATTGGATTAAATAACATAATATATTATATTTAAATTAAATTTAATTAATTATAAATTATAAATTTTAAATATTAAACCAGTGCATGTTTGGCTTTTTGTTGATGGCACCACGTCACGTGTAGGCGCGTGAGATTTGCAGTGTTAAAAAATTAATTCTGGTAATTTCAGCGAATCAATTAAGCTGAAATTCTATATATAGCAGTTTTATACAATTATTAATCATGTGAAAAATTATCAAACATATATCTTTATTTTTACGGTCACTTTAGAGGAAAAAAAATCAAAACGTTGTAAGTAATCACCCTCTTCAGGTTGAGCTACATTTCTCAAAAGTTGATAGAAAACTACGAATTTTGAATAATGCTCATGTACCAAATTTCATCATTCTAGCTCAAACCGTTTGTGCGTAATCTTGGTTACACACATACACACACACACACAGACATTTTTCTCAACCTTAGTGAAAATGATTCAGGAACCTTCAAAACGTATAAAAACATCAAAATCTCAACATCGAAAATTTTCGTGATCGCAATACTATCTCTTGAGATAGTAAAAATCGAAGGAAAAGATAATATAATAATCTCTATTATAATTATATCTCATAAATCAAATCTTTTTTAATAAATGAATTTGTCAAAATCATTAATTGATTATTTTTGGTAATTTATCAGTTGTCATTTGTTATCAGTCTAATAAAAACATTTTATAATGACCAATATGGGAAACATTGACTATTATTAATGATATTTACAGAATGTCCAATTAGTTAAAATTTTAACCCTTTGTATTCTATTTCAATTTTAGGTAAACAAAAAAAAATATAATTTTTTAATATAGGAAAGAATTTTTCGAATGGTTGGGAAATTTTTCAAAAACAATCTTAAATAAATTATTATCAAAAATTATTAACAAAAGTTTATATTATTTATTTTAAAATTATTCTGTTTATTCTTCTATTTAAACTAAATTCCTTGATCATAATGAAAATTAATTAGTCACCAATATTTGGTTAAATAGAATAAATATTTTGGAAAAATACTAATTATGTTTAAATCTAAACATTAATTAATAAAATAAATGAAACAATCTATCTAATCTATTAATTATATTTACACTTGCATTTATAGAGTTTTTTCTTTTCACCTTTATATTATATACAAATGAAACCTGTAGGGAGTTGGCTTACAAGATTAAAAATAACAATTTAAAAAAATTAATAAAATTCCAACGAAACTTTTTACTATCTCGCTAGAATTACGATCAAGAAAATTTTCGATGTCGAGATTTTGATGTTGTTTTACGTTTTGAAGGTCCCTGAATCATTTTCACTAACAATAAGGTTAAGAAAAATGTCTGACTGTGTGTGTGTGTAGACAAGATTGCTCAAAAACAGTTTGAGCTAGAAATATGAAATTTGGTACACGGGTATTATTCAAAATTCGTAGTTTTCTCTCAACTTTTGATAAATGTAGCTCATTCGGAAGAGGACCATTACCTTTCAAGTTTTCATTTTTTTTCCTCTAAAGGGTCCGTAAAAATAATGAAATATGTTTGATAGTTTTTCACTTGATTAAAAATTGTATAAAACTGCTATATATAGAATTTCACCTTGATTGAATCGCTGAAAGTACCGGAATTAAGTTTTTAACAATCACGCTCCAGCACGTGACGTGCCATCAACAAAGATCCAAACACGCGCTTATTTATTAGTTTTAATTTATGATTTAATTAATTATATTTAATTTAAATATAATATATGTTAATTAATCCAATTCAAATTGCGAGATAGTCGAATGGAGACACTCCAGATTTTTTTATTTGATTGAAATATTCAGGAAATGTCTACTCATTATTTCTTTTCCTTTTTTGGGATAACTTCATAATTACACATTACAATAATCTTTGAATACATCAAAATCCTTAATTATTTACATAAATACAACTTTAATTATTTACACAGATACAGAGAGGAAAATTGCTTCCCACTATCCACTCATCTCTTTAAAACTTCAAAACTATCACGACCAACATCTTGTCAATGCTAACATTTAGAAATCGATCTAGGCCCTAAATTCTACAGTGTCTCCTTTAGCAACAGGCGACCGACACACCTAAGGAGCCGCTGTTTTGGACATGTGTATAAGTTTTTCTCTCTACCACACATTTTACCTTATTAAGACATATTACCAGAAATACCAAAGAAAGTTAATAATAATAGTATACCTTGTATAATTTTTTCTAAATTAAATTTACATGATATTTATTCTAAATAAATATTAATTATCAATATTCATAAGGTTTTTTTAAGATTATATTTTAAATGACTAAGAATGTAAATCAAAGTATATTATTTTAATTTTCAATATTTTATTAACAACAAAGAGATAATTTTTATCGACCTACTATAGGAGATTTCACATGCCGAGATTTTTACATATTTCCACGAATCATGCATTTTGTTAACAGAAAAAAGTATTTTTAGCATGTTATTCATGTGTCCGAATAGACGTGTCCAGCTTCAATGGCTCAACGGATTTTGATAAAATTTGTTATATTCACTCAATGCATCAGTAGCATGAATTCATCAACTTTTTGTTTATGTGAAGTGGTAGTTTACAAAGTATTAATTTTATATTCATTGTCGGAAAATAATTAAATTAAATTATAGTACTAATTAATAATTGAGTAATTAAACTTAGTAATTAAAATAAAATCCAAGATAATATAATTTAATCATTTTAATTTGAGTTTTAAAAATATTTTTTTTGAATCTTTATATATATATATACAATGTTGTTTGGAAATTAATTTATTTCAAATCGTCGGTCTGTTCTATACCTGGCCAGATTTCATTTTTGTAATTTGAAATCAGTATATTTCTGTCAGAAAAATTATAATTTTAAAGAATCTATTATTTAAATATATAAGCTATTTTCAATAAAATTCAAATTTCTTCTAGTTTATCAAATAAAAAATTTATTTTTCGTTTTTATCAGAAGTAAATAAATATGATATATATGAATGAAAAGTGATATCTTCAATATTCCCATACGATATTCAATATCTGTCTATTATTGTGTAATAAAAAAAGAGATTTTTCTTCTTACATAAAAGAAAAAAAAAGAAAATATTTAATAATTTAACTTAAAATGTCGCCTTGAAAGAGTGGTTCTTTATTTAAATATATTCAATCCAATGTGGTATGTAAAATAAAACACCCGTCTAAAGAAAAAGATAAAACAACGATCCCAAATCAAACGAATCTATTCCCCTCTTTAAAAAACATGTCACGTGATTGGATTTAAATGAAATAGTTTCTATTTCATGAATTCTATTATCAATAGTTTGTATAAAAAACAAACAAACAAATCACGCTAGATTCTTTAAAAATCAATACCTTCTTTGAATTTTATGGAAATATTCAAAATAAAAATCTATTCGATTAATTTAATTTAAAAAATGAATAAATGAAAAAATAAATGTATAAAAATTTATTTTTTTTAAAAATTAACAGATTTATAAAATTTCAACATAAAATGTGAAAAATATCAATTATCAATCATTTCTGGGATCTAATAACTAACAAAATGAATGTCTTTTGCATATTATAAATGACTCGATTTTTTAAAGAAATTTTAATATATTTCATCTTAAAATGATAAACACTTCCATTTCGTTATCATTTTTGGATTTTATTTAACAAAAGAATAAACTTATTTATTTTTTATGTATATTAGGATTAGTTGATTTTATTAATTAAATAATTAATTTAATAAGCCAAAACCAAATAATCATAATCTTAGAATACTAAAGTTTTAATTAGTGTTAAAATTAATATAAATTAGCTGGAGTGTCTCCAGTTTGAATCGGATTAAATAACATAATATATTATATTTAAATTAAATTTAATTAATTATAAATTATAAATAATAAATATTAAACCAGCGCATGTTTGGCTTTTTGTTGATGGCACCACTACACTTGTTGGCGCGTGAGATTTGCAGTATTAAAAAATTAATTCTGGTAATTTCAGCGAATCAATCAAGCTGAAATTCTATATATAGCAGTTTTATACAATTATTAATCATGTGAAAAATTATCAAACATATATCTTTATTTTTACGGTCACTTTAGAGGAAAAAAAATCAAAACGTTGTAAGTAATCACCCTCTTCCGGTTGAGCTACATTTCTCAAAAGTTGATAGAAAACTACGAATTTTGAATAATGCTCATGTATCAAATTTCATCATTCTAGCTCAAACCATTTTTGCGTAATCTTGGTTACATACATAAACACACATACACACACACACAGACACAGACATTTTTCTCAACCTTAGTGAAAATGATTCAGGAACCTTCAAAACGTATAAAAACATCAAAAACTCAACATCGAAAATTTTCGTGATCGCAATACTATATTACGAGATAGTAAAAATTATGATTAATTGGACATTTGAATTTATAACTATTCAATTTAAATTTAAACTGGAACTGCATCGATTTGGAAAATAAATATTTAAAAAAAAAAAAATTTTAAATTTTAAAAAATCTATATGGAAAATAGATGAAAAAAAATAAAAGTAATACCAATGATTTTTCTATAATTCGATTAATTTTCATTCAAATACAAAATATTAATTTAATTCATATAAAAAATAAAATAATTCATTAATAATTAAATATAATATTATAATATTAAAAAATATAAGTAGAATAGATATTCCAGTTAAAATCAGGAGTTTATGATGCAAATGATTGAGTAACTGAGATATCAGGTATATTTTCTTAACAAAATTTTTTTGAACTTAATTTGAACCTTGTTTTTTTTAAAAAAAAAACATTATCTTAATAGCTTCTTAGAAAATCCTGAATGTTGTATATTTCACAGTTAAATTATATTATCTTGATATTTTATTTGTTTTTCATGATAATGTTTCATGTGATTGGTCATCAATTGACTCTGTCTTTTTGATCATAAATCAAATTAGCTGCAACCATATTGACCAGATATGGTTGAGTGCAATTATTTTCTCTTCTCTTGAAAATGAAAGGGATTCGTTATAATGTCAATAATTATTCAAAGAGCGGACTTGGATATCTTGCAATACATTTATTGTTAATTTAAATAAAAATACACAAGAGGATTACTCAAAATGTAGATGGAATGTAAATTAAATTTGTAACATGTTCTAGAAAGGTCAGATACTTTCATTTTTCGATAATTCATTTTGTTTGTATTATTTTTTTTTTTTCACTTACAAAAAAAAATCAAATCAAAATATTTTTAAATATTAATTCTTTAATACGAATTCAATTAATTTTTAAATCAAAAATAAAAGATTTAAAAAGAAATTCGCTTTTCAATAATAAAAATTAATATTTATCGAAAATACTAGTTTTATAACTTGCTTATTTGGTAGGAGGTGATAATACCAATAGTTATAAAAATGGTACAGAACATCTAGGTTATATTCTGTACAGTTCTGTATAAACTGCGCATGCGCCAATTGACAATAATCTTTAGAGAATATTAAAAATTGTCCAATTTCTGAATATAAATAAAGGTATCATAAAATTAACTAAAATTAAAATTAAAAATTTGATCTCGGTAATTTAAGGTAAGAGTAGCGGGTGGACATTCTCTATGATCCTGATAGAGATAGGTCCACTTCAAGGAAGCAACCCTGCTCACGCAAGCCACGACTTTTTCTCGCCTTCCAATGAGGAGGTCGTTTCCCAAACCCAAAAAAATCCTATCTAATCAATATTAAAATCCTTCCTATATACCCCATTCACTCGCCAACCCGTCTAACCAACCCCCTAATCACTCAATGGCAAATCCTAAAACAAAAGAGAGAAAGCACTTAGGGGAGTCCTACTTCCGAAAATATATGTATAAGTAAATAAGCTTAAAAAACATTTAAGATATTTAAATCAAATTGTTGATACGCTGTTTTCTATTTATAACAATAAGATTATCCTGTTTGCAAAAACATTTTGTAAAATTTAAAACAGTGATATTTCAATTATTATGAAATATAATATGATTATCATATAAATATGCTCTGATATTTACATTTCACGTTAGATGGAATTAGAGCCAATCTGTTTATGTAACTGGTAACTGTTTACTTTGGCTTATATGGGCCACTCAGAAGCAAAATCGATTAACTCCAATTTTTAAAATTTTGCTAGTAATGGAATGTAATCTGCAACATATGAAATGAATAATGGACTTGATAATCTTAATATTGCAATCCAATATACATTTTTCTGTAATCAATAACCCTGAATTTCCTACAATCTATGAACTTTGGGCTTCATTTTCTCAGTTTGTTTATATGTGGAATTAATTGCTTTGGTTTCTGAGTGGCACATATCATTAATCTTTCTATCTGTTTAATTTGCAAGTTATTGCATTTAGACTATTCATTGATAAATAATGTAACAATGAGATTAATGTTCGGTTCAATAAATATTCGTGAATATTAAAATGTATAAGAAATATGGCGAAAATTCCTAAATTCTTTTATTTTAATTTTTTTTTAATAAAATAAAATAAAAAACTTAATTGAGTATTTTTTATTTTTTTACTAAATATTAAAAATAATAATTAATAGAATTAATTAAAAAAACTAATTTAAGAATTTGTTTAATATGGAAATTAAGATTGAAAAGTTTTAATAACAAAGATAAAATCTTCCATGTATGAGAATGGAAAAGAAGATAAAGTTTGAGAATTGATAATGGTAACCTACGTATCAAGAGTTCAAAAGAAACATGAAAGCAGACGTTGCATGTTTTAAGTTATTAAAGTAATGGGGGACCTATATATATATATATATATATATATTTATATTGGTTAAAAATAAGCAAAAATGTGCAAAATAAGCTAAAAACTCTTTTTCAATTATAAAATACAACTGACTAAATCCTATTGAATATAATTGATAATAAATTGTCTCCTTATTCTTAGATATTAGATATTTTTATATGACAATTTTTTTGTTTTCAAATCTCGCTTATGTTATTAGTATTGAAATATGTATGTTAATAAATTAAATATATTAGTTATCACTTTCAATATACATTTACTTTGATTTATCTCATTTATTGTTAATGTAGAATTAAACTAAAAGTTATCCGGATTATAAAACGCCGTGTCACGTATTAATTTATGTCCCGGAAACTGACACATTTAGATAATTTGACATATCATATGAATATTAAAATATTCGTTAATATTTTATTCATTATAGGTAATTATATTTTTCTATTTTATTATATATTTATTAAAAAATCTTTGAATTATATAGGAGGGAAGGTCAATAAGTCCGTGACTTTCTGGTTGAAAGACAGATTTTTGGATAAAAAATTATTTTATTTTTCCACGTCTCCTTTTATATCTTCCAAAAAATTTTATCAAAGCGGATCAAAATTAAAATATATAAAACAATTATTTTTACGGTTGTATTTTATAGTTGTGAGGCATGGTCTATTTAGGGTATATGAGAATAGAATTCTTCGAAGCATCTATGGGTCTAAGAAAGATGAGAGGAGGACACCGGGGAATGGCGGAGACTGCATAAAGAAAATTGCATGACCTCTATGCATCTCCAGACAGAGTTAGGGTTGAAAAATCGAGAAAGCTGCTATAGAAAAAGCACGTGGCTAGAATGGGGAAGTAAAAAGATATTGTGGGCAGACCGTTTGGAAAACGTTGGAAAGGGTAGACAATGTAGGAAGGGATGAGGGGAGATGGGACAGGGTAGGAGTTGGATGGTTACGGCTCAGGATAGGGACACTTGGAGAAATGTGGTTGTTGCCGCCAAGAACTTTCGAGTACCATAGAGCAGTGCTCCGCAACCGGTGTGCCGCGGCACACTGGTGTGCCTTAAAGGTGATACAGATGTGCCGCCGCGACCAAATGAAACTTTTAGAAATCCATATAATTTTATATGTAATATATATATATTTCTGCTTTTGATGTGCCGCAAAATCCTAGAAACAATTTTTGTGTGCCGTAGGTAAGAAAAGGTTGCGGAGCACTGCCGTAGAGTAACAGAGATAGATAGATAGCTATAACATATACAATAATAATATATAATTAATTTACTGATTAAATTAAAATATATTTTAAATAAGAACACAAAAACAAATTAATGTTTTAAGTAATAAAGTGATGGAAACAAAATGGATGAAAACCTTTTACTAGAGACTTTCCACCAAATACTATGTATCACTCGGGGGTACAGGGGGCAGAGTCTGTGAAGAGTCTGTGAAGATCGCCGAAGACGGTCTGAGCAGCTAGTTTACTTATTTTATAATAAATTTTTAAAAACTCCGCGCTGTTCATTCAAACAATGAATACAAAGAAAATAATTCTAGCAATACCCATTCAAAATTATTCAAATATATAAGTAAATAATTTCTGGGTTTTTGAAAAAGAAATAAATTGAGATTTTCTATTTATAGATGCAGAGCTGATTTTAAAATATGAATTGTAGATAGGAGGAGGATATTCATTATACCGAGTTAATTAATATTCTCTGACAAAACTGTAATATTCTTAATATGTACAATAATTTATTAAATAATATTTTTTTTAAAGTACTGATCAATTAACAAGCTATTTAATCATATATTATGAGATTGTATTATTATTATAATTATTATCAAATATTTGAACATCATCAAGAAAAACATATTTAATTCAAATTTGAAAACTTAAACCAAATAATATTTTTAAATGAACAAACCAACAAACATGTTTACCCAGAAATTATTTACTTATATATTTGAATAATTTTGAATGATAATCTGATAAATATAAGTAACTAAAAAAATGTATAATTATTTTTTATACAATTTTTTTGGCTATCCTGAATTGTAATTTTGACTTTTAATAGGTCAATAGTGACTATAATCGTGTTTCAAAAAGTACAAGTGAGACCAATTGAATGATCTTGAAGAAAAAGAGATGAGCTCAAACATTCCACAAGAGTAAAAACTTGGTGGGAGTTAGGAGAAGTTTTTTTTCTTCAACAAGTCTTCTTCTTCTTCTTCTTCTTCTTCTTCTTCTTCTTCTTCCTATAAAAAAACAGATCCTATAAAAAGAGGGTTAGTGAAATTTAGAAGTAGAAAACCGTAAGCCACTCCATCAATGTGGGGATTAAGGTGACGAGTTTTGGTATGAACAATGCGTTAGGAAGTGGATTAATAGTGGGAGCTGTTTGGAGTTGTCAATGATGCAAAAATATTCAAGGTCACATATCTAAAATAAAAAATAATTCAACAATTTTTAGAATAATATATCTATATTTTAAATGATATCATAAATATATCTGTAAATAATGGTAATTGATTAATTGATTAAACGAAATATAAATTCTGGAATATAATTAGCTGCTTGCTAATCATCAGTTAAAAATCGAGATTTTTTTTTTATTTTCAAATTTATTTATATTTATTTATTTTTATTTTTATTTTATTTTTTTTTTAATCAAATATAGAAATTAATTATTTTTCCATTTAACTCATAATTTAATCAAATTTAAATCTAATGTAAATAAAAGAGGGATAAATATTTTCAATGAATATATTATTGTATTAATATTTTAATATTTTATGATTTGATGTATATACATATATTGTATATAGTTAAGGGAAAGGGCTAAACGAGTATGTCCCATTTATTTAACTCAATTTTGACCCGATATCTCTCGAGATTGTGATGGTTTTTATATTTTCAGAATCTACTTTATTTTTTTTTTCCTTCTTCTAAAATTGTTTTCGAGGTAAAAGAGTTTTAGTAATTTCAAACTCAATTTTGTATCCTGTCTTTAGAACGTGCTCTGTTGTAGTGATTGCTTTAGGATGATTGTTTGTTCCTGTTTCACAGAAGGGCTGAAATTGTCATGACTATTTTCAGTGAAGTTGAATATTTTATTGCTCTATGAAATCATTTTTTTTTTTTTTTTAAATAAAAATAAAAAATATTATGGACACTTTTAATTATGCAATGTTATTTGTTATCTTTAATTAAAAAGTTGCTAAAATAATTTAATTTTTAAATTACATAACATTTTTCTTTTTTTTTTTATTAATTAATCTATTTTTTTTTTTTATTTTAATTAATGTATTAACGAGAAGAGAAAAAAAATAGAGTGCATATTAAGATTAAATTATAATTATTAATCAATATGAAATTTAAGGCTTCATTTTTTAAAATTAAAGATGTGGGCAACACAGGTGATTTAATTTTTATATTACAATTTTTTGTAGAAGTTTCGGGTGCCAGAACGCAACCATCGTCAGGACTAGATTATTTAATTTATTTGAATTTTTTTTAATAATTCTCATTTAATAATATTTAATAACTAATACAAAATAAAAATAAATTTATTTATTAATTCAATCCTTAAATAATAAAAAAATTTGAAATTATGAAATATATATATATAATTATTTTAAAAAATCTAAATGTTTTATACCAGTATGTAACAATAACTGATATAATCGTAAACAAATATTAAAATGTAAGATTGATCAAATATCCAATTATTGTTAGACACGAATCCATACACTTAAGCAAATACTCGATTTCAAACATACCCCGCCCCCTCTCATTCATATATACAAATACATATACTATATACCAATTTACCCTCTTCATTTGTTCTATTTATTATGAAAGTGTTTTCTCTGTGATGAAATGAATGAAATGAAATCCCCCTTATTCCCATACTGCATCACGTTGAGAATTTATGTATCGGAATAACCGCCCTTTTTCCATTGATCGCGTAAACATCCCACTGTGTTTTGCAATTATGGAAATGGTATAATTATATTATATGCTAAAAATAAGTAAAAACGTTTTTATAAATTTTCGATGATTAATCTTTTTGATTTGTTTATTTTATTTTATTTTAAGTTATAATAATAAAATATTTGTAATATGTAAAAATAAGCTATATAAAATGCTATTTATATTTATGTTGTATTTATATAATGTCTGTTCATATAGGAATAAATAATCGTTTTTTTTTTATTGTGTTGCACAGTTAAAATATGAAATGTTTGTTTTTAAAGCTCTTTATCCTAAATAAATAAGGTATCTTTTTTTTAATTTATTGTTATTATAAAGGGAACATATAATAATATATAAAAACATATATTAATCTATTAAATAATTTTTTGTTCTTAAGTGTTAACTGAAAATATTTCAGTCCTTTTCTGTCATTACACTTATTTCAGCTTATAAATATATATATGTAGTTTGAAATTAAAGAGGATGTTTTGTTTTCAAGAAAATAATTTGTTGTTCAAATACAAAAAATATCAAAATGAAAAAAATATATAAATGTAATAATTTTAACTTTTATGTTGTTTATCCATCATTTATATAAGATAGATAGATAGATAATTAATTCAAATAAATCTTTATATAATATATTTATAAATGCATTCTTTGATGTTAATTTTATAATACAAAATATAAAAAGAAAAAAAAAATAAGCATATCTCTTATTCGTCTTGATCTTTAGATTATTCAGAAATTTAATTCTTGACAAGCTGTGTTGGACCAAAATTGTTCTTTCTAAATTAATTAAGCAATGGAAACACTCCCATATAAAGTTTATGTAATCAGTTATATATGTAATAAATAGTATGAATAGATAGATTGTTATAAATATAATAATCAAAGTTTTAAAATCGATCTAAAATTTCAAATTCGAAATTTTAGCGAAAATGAAGGTTATAGTTCTTGATTCCAATAAAAAACAAGATTTTGTAAATTTATTTGTCAATATAAATATCAATAATAAAAATTGATTTATATCGTTTTTTGTTTAATTTATATGAAATTGCGTACTTACTGGTTACTATTTTAGTTCATGGGAGCTCCTGGCATTTAGGCAATCTGCATCACTAGCTTTCAATTTTATAAGTTCTTCGGCATCTTGGGGAAGGGCATCAAAATAGAGTTCATTGACTTATGAATGTTTTAAATTTAATTTATTGAAAACTTTTTCTTTTATTCCATGAAATTACAATTTTAATAAATATATATTTATTTATTTATTTTTTATTATAAAAGTAAAGTTTTTCTAAAGAAAATATTATACTTGTTACTAAAATAAATCAAGAAATAATTAGAAATAATCAGAATAATCATTCTTCACTATCATGTTGCATTCAAAATGATATTAATGTATGTGCCTGGTGTTCCAAAATCGGAACACCTGACTTTAGGAACCCATAATTACGATAATAACAAAAATTTCTATATAATGTGTCTAAAACACACTAATGTATATCCAGAAGATAAGTAATAACAAAAAAATATATTTATAGAACCAAAAAAGTAAAAGTAATACTTACATGAGTAGAAAGAAACGTTACAAAAACCGTCCTATTTTATACTTCAATGTTTTTAACCGTTACACGTCTATGTACATTCAAATAATGAATATAAGCAAGCAACAGTATCGCTATCACCGATTAGATGATCAGAACACATTAAAAAATAAAAAATAAATATTGACTCGAGTCGAGTGTTCCGAAATCGGATCACTAATCTCAAATGGGTTTTAAATTTATTGCTATATATTAGAGTTGACCAAGAAACAAAGATCAATGATAGCTTCATTCTTGTTGTCATACATTATAAATTATTTAATATAAAAAAAAATTAATGTAAATAAGTGTTACTATAATATAACTATTGAAGTCTCTCTTACAAGATTATTTAGTTAACAACTTGAAGATTCATTAGAATAATATTTAATATTTTATTAAAAATCATAACTTTGCTAAAAAAAATAATTGAACTCGTATTTAAAAGTTTATACATATAAAACAGAGTTAAAAGAAAATAAATTCTTTTCATAATATATTTATAAATCTTTATAAACTGGATTTTGGAATAAAGTAAATTTTACTTAAACTAAATAAAATTCTCTTAGAAAGATAAGATTGTTAACCGATATTTATTTTGAGTTAAAAGTTTTCCCTCAAACAAATTTACTTTATATGAAGTTATTTTTATTTAAAAAATAAAACCAAAAAAAAAAAACAATGATGACCTTTGTTGGTCAAATAAATATCTTTAAGTAATGTAGTTATCTTAACGAAAGTTGAAAGAAAGAAAGAAAAAGTTTTTTCCTAATGTTTCTACTTGTAAAATTCTCTTATTTATATATAATATTAAACAAAACAATTCATTTACTACACATATATAAATATATATATAATAATATATACTTAAGAATATATGCATAATACTAAAAATTCTCAAACAATTTCACTTGTTTGTCGAGTAGGGGTTATTCGTAGTAGAATAATAATAAATTAAAATAGTTTTGAAGGACAATCGCTTATTTTTGTGATATTTACATAATGTAGTTGCATGCCAAGATGCCTTTCACAATGCTTGAACCCTCATTTAAACTTTTTCAAAGTGTACTTAAATCATTAAAATTATTTTATTAGATTTTTTAATGATAATATCTTATAGAAGAGAGAGAGATAATATAAAAATGATATAGCTATTAATTGAATATATAAATTAAATTAAAAAGAACTTTAATGTAGTTGTTGGACAAGCCGTTGATTAAATAAATATTGTTCAGCTTGTCGGACCACCTGTGCCACTAATGAAGGAGTTAAAAAAAGAATTCTCAACTCTTTCACACGGGGAATAAAACAAATTATTTGGGAAAGGAACCCTTAAATATACTTCACCAAAGAGTGCAGTACGTTTGACTATTAGCGCTTAGGAGAATCGCTTTGAACATCCAAAATCTTAAAGCAATAACAAATTAAATTAATGAAATATCCGATGCTAACATATGGGCCTGCAAAGGAAAGATTAGGTTCACTTTTTATAAATAAAAGAGAAATGTTCGTTGCCACGCTATAAAATGTATTTAATTAAAGTAAAATTAATATAAAGTAAAAAAAACTAAGATAAAATTAAAATATAAAAATAAGAGAAATAAATGCTGGCTACTATTGAGCTAAAACAAAACAAGTTACAAAAAAATAATAATAATAATTGAAACACAGTGTCTCCACGTGTTTTAACAACAAAATGGCGAATTCACACCTAAAAAGCTCAATATTAAGTTCACAGCCAGAAGTTTGAAAAACAAGTGAAGCAGATCACCTAAAAAGAGTGGAAATGATATCCACTTTAAAATATAACTTCGCAACAAGGCGTTAATCCAGAAAGTAAGGTAGATCTCCTAAAAAGCGTGGAAAAGGAATCCACGTTCAAAGTACAAGTTCTCAATACAGCGTCACACAAGCAAGTCTCAAATGCAAGTCTCACAAGCAAGTCTCAAATGCAAGTGAGAGAGATCACCTCTGCTACCACAACGCTTTGGCGCCATTAGCCAAAATCGAGCATGGTGATTGGCTGTGAGGAGTCATGTGACCCCAACTAGTGGCGTTAAGGTAGCCACTAAACTCAACACATGGCATACCAATATAATAAAAAAAACATGCATATTTAAAAAGGAAAAAATTACAAAAATTATATAAAAATAAATTGACCTTAAAAATAAATAAATCTAAATCAGGGAGCGGCGTTAACAGTTGTAAAAATTTATATTTATAATTTCTTCAAATGAATGAAAGAAAAAACATAGTAAGTAACCGTTTTTTGCAAATTAATCAATAATCTGTGGCGGACATGTGTATAGGGTAAGGTGGAAGTCGGATGTTAGGAAAGGGCTAGAAATAAAAGCCGATGAGTCGGAGTCATAACTCCTTTTATTGAATTCACCGTTTACACCATATACATATGCCCCCATCATGTTGTTGCCGTCATGGGCTGGCGCACGTTGGCGCGGCGCCATCTTCTTGTGGTGTGCGGCACCACAGTACTCCCCCTCCAGCGTTCTAGCGATACAACCCCCGTGGTAGCGGTCAAGACCGCGATGGCGTCCGGACGGTGGCGCCGACCGAGGCACGTTGTCGATGCGATGACACCGGGCGCTCGTGGTCGTGGCGATGATGACATCTCGGACAGTGGCGGCGACCGCAGCACGTGTTGCCGCTCGGGAGACGATGGCGCTGATGGAAGTGACGGCAGTGATGGCCAACATGTACGGTCTAGGTGTTGACGACCGGTATGATGGCGATAATGTCCGAGGCGACTGCGATGACGGCGACGACCTCAGCGGCAGCCGTGGCGATGCAGAACCGGAGGCAGCCCTGGCGATGTGGGTCCGGAGGCAGCCGTGGCAATGTAGGTCCGGAGGCAGCCGTGGCGATGTAGATCCGGAGGCAGCCGTGGCGATGTAGGTCCGGAGGCAGCCGTGGCGATGTAGCTGGAGGCGGCGCCGTCGTGCCATGGATGGAAACGGCTAGGAAGCCGGGACAGGATTGCGATATTTGCTGGAGACACCCCCAGGGTTTATTAAACCGGTTCCAGCAAATATCACGTCGGGGTCACCAGTGTGGCGGACATGTGTATAGGGTAAGGTGGAAGTCGGATGTTAGGAAAGGGCTAGAAATAAAAGCCGATGAGTCGGAGTCATAACTCCTTTTATTGAATTCACCGTTTACACCATATACATATGCCCCCATCATGTTGTTGCCGTCATGGGCTGGCGCACGTTGGCGCGGCGCCATCTTCTTGTGGTGTGCGGCACCACAAATCTATTTATAAAATTTGAATTTAAAGTTGCATAAAACGGTAAAAGGCTAAATCACAGCTAATATCGTATACATGGAAAATTTGAATATCTGAAATTTTAATATTTGGTTATATATATATATTATATTAAGTATTCTGTATTGTATATTTTAAATCCATATTGTAAATATATTTTATGTAGAATGAATATTTATTAAAATTCATTATATTCAATTTTTTTTTTTGGCACAAAAAAAATATATTTGAAAATATATATGAAATGTTTCCTATGTCATTTTATGTAGAATAAATACACTGTACTGTCAAATTTTTTTTTTTGCTAGAGGTTTTGTTTTAGAAAAGATAGTGGAATAAATTCCTAAATGAATGCATATACAATATAATAGTCGAAATAAAAAAGAAATCCATTAAATGATTTTATTATTTATGATTTAGTATTTAAATTGAAAACACTCTGAAATAATTTTTTTTATTTCAAGAGATTAGAAAAAAAAATATTCCCTAATTCAATTGTAATTTTAACATTGGATTATTCTGATCTTATTGTATTTATAATCTTTTCTACTAATTTATCTATTAAATAATTAAAAAACTCGTTCAAATGAACAACGATATTTTATTTGTTAAATGATTTATGAATTAATTGTTTAATGTTAAGTACCTGGATCACCTAGCCCCCGCTCGGTACTTTAGAAAAATTATTTCTTATGAACTATGAATATTTAAGATTAAGATTATTTAATTTCAAATAATTTAAAAGAGAATAAATTAAAAAAAATAGTCATAAAAAATACATCCCATAAACGTACATATTAATGCAAAGACAGAAAAGTATGGCCTTTGGATATAACATAATATACATTTGGTAATTTGATTACAAAATATTATTAAAATAAATTTTATTTTATTTATAATATTTTATATTTAAGAAAGCACTATCGGCCGTTGCCCGGTGCCATTATTTTTTATTATTAAAATTCCTATTTTAAATTAAGAAAAAACTAACAAACTAGATTTTGAAACCAATACTGATCGATTTTTCTTTATAAAAATTATCCATGGTGTGAATTTAAAAAATCCTTCAAGCGGTTTAATATATCAAAAATAGAAATATATATATATAGAGAGAGAGAGAGACAATTTTTACTTGTATAATAAGATAAGATAAGATAAGGGTTTAATTATTGATATACCAATACAGATCACTATTTATATTTAAATTTTACATCACAAATATTCTTATTGTAACCATTAAAAGTACAGAAAATATTCAATTATCTATGTCAAAAAAAAATCATACGATAAATAAACAATGAAAAAATCTTGAAAATCATCTCTAAGATAAGAAAAAAATTGTAAGTATTTTATAAATTTGTAATTCTATATAAAAATACAAACAAAACATTTATATATATGCACCATATATTTATGTGGTAATTTAAATATTAATATAGGTATTTGGAAGCTGACAATTGAGTCCTTTTGTTAATATAAAGTGGGATATTGAAAAAGAATCAAAGTAGCTGTCTTGTCATTAAGCAAGGATATACGTCACAATAAGTTTATTTACTTGATGCAGCCAATGAAAGCGGCTGTTTTATTTTAGCGCCAAATCCACATCGCGCTCATTGGCTATTAGAAAATACAATAGAAATGTTAATAAATAATCATATATTGTGAGGGGCCGAGAATAAAACTTCTTATATGTTATAATAAATCAATTTTGAAGAAAAAGAAAACAAATCTAGACAAAGAATAATTTAAACCACATGTTTATTACGAAAGATATTTTTTATTTTATAAACATAAAACTCTGGTCGAAATATTATTTAATAAAAAATAAGCTGGTGTGTCTCCACTCGACTATCTCGCAATTTGAATTGGATTAAATAACATAATATATTATATTTAAATTAAATTTAATTAATTATAAATTATAAATAATAAATATTAAACCAGCGCATGCTTGGCTTTTTGTTGATGGCACCAAGTCACGTGTTGGCGCGTGAGATTTGCAGTGTTAAAAAATTAATTCTGGTACTTTCAGCCATTCAAGCAAGCTGAAATTCTATACATAGTAGTTTTATACAATTTTTAATCATGTGAAAAATTATCAAACATATATCGTTAATTTTACGGTCACTTTAGAGGAAAAAAAAATAAATACGTGGTAGGTAATGACCCACTTCTGGTTGAGCTACATTTCTCAAAAATTGAGAGAAAACTACGAATTTTAAATAATGCCCGTATACCAAATTTCATGATTCTAGTTGAAACCGTTTTTGCGTAATCTTGTCTACACACACACACACATACATACATACAAACATTTTTCTCAACCTTAGTGAAAGATTCAGGAACCTTCAAAACGTATAAAAACATCAAAATCTCGACATCGAAAATTTTTGTGATCGCAATACTATCTCCGGTGAGATAGTAAAAAATTAATAAAATTTAACCAGTTAAAATAATTCAATTGTAAATTTATTTTTACTTTTATTGCTATAATATACAATACCCTGATAATTTTCTTCATTTTTATCCAGTTTATCTTATTTTTTTCCTTGTTTATTTTTTTTCAAAAAAGATAAAATAAAATAGCAAAGAAAGAGAATATACGCTTTTCAGAATTTTTCAAGTGCAGCATTTGGGGATGATCTTCACGCTCGCAATGATTCTTCCTAAACTCCTCTAAACCACTTAAATTTTCTTTGTCATATGAGCTGTTCAAATCAATTGAAACTCAGCCACAAGAGAGATTCTTTCTCTTGTTCCAATACAATTTATATAATTTAAAACGAGATGCTCTTATTTTATTTTAAAATCATACATTCTTATTCAATTAAAGATTCATTTATTAATCTAAATTTTACATATTATACACACAATTTCTTGTTGATATTTTCTTCATATATTTCTCATTAGGGAAAGTTTATCTTATACTTTATCTTCCGAATGTCTAAAAAGATTCTTTGTTTCTGATTTGTATTTTTTTTTAAATTATTTTAGTGTGATATTGATCAATACCTAAGAAGGGCAAGCTATGTTTTTTATAAGTTTAACTAACTTAGGTTCCTCTATTTAACTTTTTAAATTGCACTCTAATAATTTTATTTTACCGTAATTAAGTAGTATTATTAATAATATTATTAAAGGGATTTTTATTAAAAGACAACATTATTTGTAAATAATATTTATTAAATTAAAATAATAATTGTAGAACGTTTCGATTGCTTATTCTTCAATCCTTCTCAAATACTGAAGCTCGCAGCACCGACTCAAGCGATCTGAGAATTATAAAAAAAATTTTTTAAGAATATTTATTAATTTTGTATGTGAACATTTACATTATTTTTTTAAAAAAATATTTTGTATCTACTTGAACTATTTGAGAAAAGAAACATTAAAATATATTATTTACAAAATCACTTTTTTTTAAGTATATCATTTAATAAAATTGTATTTTTAACTTTTTAAATAAAATAAAATAAAATGGACCAATACGGTGCCTTTATCTTATTTAACATGCTTAGAGATATAAGAAAAAAATCACATTTAGATTTGAAAAATAGTAATAGAAAATAATAATTATAATAATGTGTTTTTAATAAAAATCACATAAAAGAAATAGGATAGAATGTGGAAAAGGTAAATGATCAGTGGTGAGAATCCTTTTCAGAGAGTCTTTGAGTTTAACAAATGAAATAAGAATAGTGTATCCTTACAAAAAAAAATCTGGAGTGTCTCCACTCGACTATCTCGCAAAATCGAATTAGATTAAATAACATATATTATATTTAAATTAAATTTAATAAATTATAAATTTAAATTAATAAATAATATTTATATTTGGCTCTTTGTTGATGGCACCACGTCACGTGCAGGCGCGTGATTTGCAGTGTTAAAAAATTAATTCCTGTACTTTCAGCGAATCAATCAAGCTGAAATTCTATATATAGCAGTTGTATACAATTTTTAATCATGTGAAAAACTATCAAATATATATCTTTATTTTTACAGTCAGTTTAGTGTAAAAAAAAATGAAAACGTGGTAGGCAATGACTCTTTTCCGGATGAGCTACAAACCGTTTTTGGGTAATCTTGTTTATGTAAACCCACACACACACATACATTTTTTTCAACCTTAGTGAAAACAACTCAGGGACCTTCAAAACGTATAAAATCATCAAAATCTCGACATCGAAAATTTTCATGATCGCAATACTATCTCTGGCGAGACAGTAATAAACAAATGAACCATAATAAACATTTATCTTTATATGTATACTCATAACATATATAAATCTGTTTTATTTAATTATTTATAATGAATTCAAACAAATAATAGAATTAATAGAAACTTTATATGTATACGGTGTGTGTATATATAATAAAATAATATTTAAGAATGTAGAAATATATTTTAATCTTTTAAAAATTGTGATTTGTATAAATAGAGAACTATTAACTATTAACTATTAATTATTTTCATTATTACATATTATTTTTTTTGATACCAAATAATATATTATAATATTTTATACTTTAGAAAAACAAATATAAATTTTATAATGATATTCACTGAAAAGAAAATGTTTAATAGACTGGAATTGGGCGGGTAGCCAACAAGCAACTGAAGGTTAAGAAAGATTGGATCAAAACGTTAATGGTGAAAAAGAAGTTATGAGAGTTGTAATTTTTAATCTTCAGTTACCTACTAACTCCCATCCAATTTTCATCGATCCACAAACAAATATATATACAGAAAATTGTGAGAATTAAAATTTAAAATTTTTCAACTGTTAACCCCTAGATATCCAAATGGTTTATAATTTATTATTTTAGTTTATTTTTTCACTGCCTTGGTCAACTTCTGCCTCCCGGGGCAGTCGCTGAATTTACCGCCCTCGCTCACATTCCAACAATGAATTTTTTAATAAAATTTAAAATTTTATCCCAAACTTTCAAATAATCTAGAAAAATAGTTAAAGATTAAACATTTTTTTAGTCAATATTCTGTTATTTCCTAAAAACAACATAAAAATTGTAAGGATAATAAATAATATTGAATTTAAAATTTTTGGATATTTATTATTTATTGAAAATCATAAAAAACTTATTGATATAATTAAAAATGTATTATTTTATCATTAATAGTTTATATAGTTGAAAATTAACAAAAAAAAAACGTTATTTTTCTGTTTTGGAAAACTTTTTATAATTTTTTGTAAATTCTGCCGCCTCATTCAGAATGACGTCCCGGGCACATGTTATTTTTCAATAGTTTAATAGAAGATTAAGTATTAAGTTTATTTTCATCTAAAACATTTTTACCGACCGACGATAGTAAGGGAGGTATTGTTTTCACACCAAATTTCACATGTGGAGATTTTTACATATCTCCACGAATCATGCATTTTCTTAACAGAAAAAAGTATTTTTAGCATGATGTCTGTCCGTCCGTCCGTCCTTATAGATGTGTACAGCCTGAACGGCTCAACCGATTTTGATGAAATTTGGTATATTTACTTAATGCATCAGTGGGATGAATTGATCAACTTTTGGTGCAAATCCGGAAACCGGAAGTGGTAGTATTAGCGATCGACGATAGGAAGGGAAGGGTTATTTTCATACCAAATTTCACATGAGGAGATTTTTTTATATATAACCACGAATCGTGCACTTTGTATTGATTTTATCCACGAGAAAAATCATATTTATTAGTTTTTTCTTAATTTAAAATTATATGACGTCATCCAGCCATTCATGACGTCACAGCCTGGTCTTACATATATATTATAAATAAAATAAAATTAAAAATATTTATGTTATATGCCTATATGTTTTTTATTACATTAATAGATATATTAAAATTATTTGAAATTGTTTCTATAGCTGGAAATTAATTTACTTTAAACCGTCGGTCGGTTCGGACCTGGCCACAGGTCAACTTATTTAATATAATTATTATATATTTATTCTCCCTCACATTATTTTATATTATAGTGCATATTCATTTTAATTTTCTTAATTGAAATTCATTTTTAAATTAATTTACTAGATTTAAATTAATATTAGATTTGTTTATTAAAGTTATCATATAAGAATAAAGAGAAATATTCATAAAGGACGGTTAAATTTAAAAAAAAAAATATATATAATATTATAAAAATATAAGTAATTATAGGCGTAAAAACTCTGTTAACACAAGGATTAACATAAGGCAAGTGTAACGCTTGAGCAATTTATTTTATCCAACATAAAATTATTTTAATTAATTGTTAATATTAATTTATGGCACGACGCTTGTTTATTCTAATGAACATACTTGCTATATATAACGACTAATTTACATCCAAAGATCCATTATTATTATTATTAATAATTGAAAAATTGAAAATTTTCATATCACTTTTTGTGGTTAAAAAAATCGATGATTTTAACCAATGGTATCTTCTGTACAAACTATATACCTAGACTTTTAGAATTTTTTTGTTTATTTTATTTAAAATAAAATAAAATATAATATTATTCAGATTAATCATAATTTTAATAGCTATTTGGAATTAAAAAAATTTATTAATTAACTAAAACACTAAAAAATTGAATAATTGAATTATTTTGTTTATTATTTTAAAATTTTATTCTTATTATCTTAAATTTTACATGTTTATTTTAGAAATTTGGTATGAATATATAAATCATTGAATATATAATAATATAATAATAATATATAATCCCTATTTGAAACATTATTTATCAAATTTATTTTCTCTACAGATTAAGAGAATCGATCTGAATTTAATACTTACAACTTCTAAATTTTTCTTACTTTACGATATATTTAAAAAAAGCACATCCCCAGTTATATCTTATTAGATTAGTAAAATTTATCAAATGGAATAAACTTACATTTTTTTGATAAGACGTTACAGTATAATATTTTAGTTAGGAAAAATTAACAAACATTTCAGCAAAAACTAAAAGTTAAAACTGATTTTTATCAAAATATCATGAATTTTAATAAGTTTTAATAAGTTATATTTTTCTAAAAAACATTTCTCTATAAAAAGTTGCTTCTATATTTCCAGTAAGTTTCATTAACAATATATGAATGCTTCAATTGCCAAAAAAAAATAATGAGAAAAAAAGGAAAACGGTATATATAGATAAAAATATAATAAGAAAGAAATCCTATCCTAAAATATAGAAATTTCAGAAATTATAAATTAAGCCTGAATATATTTTTTATTTAAATTTAAATAAATTTTAAGATAAAATATTTTGACTTTATTCTTACAAATTTTAATTGATTAATGAAGTTAATCGTTTTGGCAGGTGTAAATATATGACGTGAAAGTGTGATTCATGACATTTTTTTATTTAAATCATATAAGTGAAAAAATATATTATATTTTCTTAATGATTTTCAATTGTATATAATTATAAAAATTATATATATATTTTAAAATATTTATTCAAATAAATATACATAATCATATAGAATAGATATTATGAGGTATTCAGACAATATTAAATACTTATTCATTCATGAAAGAAATTTTAAAATATCTATACAAATAAGAATATATTTTTGTATTAAAATTGAATCTTAAATCTTAGAAATATTAATTACTTACTACTTTAAATTATATTAATCAGCTAAAATATTTTTTTATAGCTACTTACTATTAGATTTATGTTTTAAATTATTAATTATGTATTGTATTATTTAACAAATCCCTATCCTAAGGTATATTCTTCGCGGTTCTGTTCTCTCACATCACATTGGCCTAAATTATTTTATATTGTATAAATGAAAAAAAATATAGGAGAATAAATCGTGACGTCACTGGTAAGTAAGAATCAACATGGTGTAACATATGGTTGTGAAAATTGATTTACTCCTGAAAGAATTGAGCTTTTTTTTACTCATTTTAAGGCATTTACAGTAAACTGTTGTTTAATTGGTTCTTAAAAATTTTAAAATCTCTCCTAGGTATTGAGAACATTTGAGATATTGCCTACCAAAATATAACATGCAACATGCCTATTTATGTCGATATGTATTTTCCTTTATCATTGTATATCATGGTACAAGATAAAAAATAAATTAAATTATAGCCCTTAAGATACATTAATAAAGTATAAGGTTTAATGTAAATGAGATTAAAAAAAAAAATAAGAAAGTTTTTTTAAAATTTTAATCGAATTTATATAAATAGTAATGTATTTGTGATTTTTTTTAAATACATATATAAATACTAAATTTATTACACTATATAGGGACTATTATAGGGATGGTCTGTGTCTGTCTGTGTACTCTCTATTTTTAAAAAAATAAGGAAGAAATGAATTTTAGTTAAATAATTTTATTTTATAATTATTTTTAACTTATTTTTTTTTTTTAATAATTTTAATTAATAATTTTTTTAATAATTTTAAATTTAATATTCTTCAATGATTTTAACACTATATTTTATCTCTTTTGTTTTGATGTTTGCCATTGATAAGTGACAAGTGCACCTTGTTAAAATTTTCTTGTTCACTGCTCACTGGCAAGGGTTCGGACATAAGTCAATATTTGTTTTATCATATATGTAATATCATAAAATCTATTCTATTCAAATCTGTGGAAGTAAACCTACTAAAATTAATATTTATATATATAAAACCGTTTTAAACATTTAATTATAGTTATAGACAAAATTAAAATATAAATAAAATTTTATAAAACGTTTTTTTCGTTATCTATCTATATATAACCTTTTGTTAATGGTTTGTTATAATTTTTTTGTAATCACTTATTGAAAATAATTTTTAATTTTCATTTTAAAGTTGATGAAACAAACAGACAGACAGACATGAGGTGAAGTTGATAAAAACGTTGTGACAATATTTAAATATAATAGAATTACATTCAATTAAATTTTTCAAAATGATATTCATTCACTTAATTAAAATTTTAATTCTATTTTTGTTTTTAATTTAAAGTTAAATATGTATTATAATGTATAATTTATTATATCAATATATTCATATCTTTTCTCATATCTACCAATTTCGATGGCAACGATCGTGTTATGCTGGTACAAGTTTGGTTATTGTACATTTATAGTTTCATTTGAATTCATGAAAATAACCCTGGATACGTTCATGTATTGAATTCCTAACCAGAGAAAAAGATCTTTTCAAACATGCATGAAATAGATAAGTACACAACAGAAACAGAAACTAAATAATGTTTCAAAGATCTCTAAAATTATGATCAATATAGAAATTTTTTATCAAAGTGGCCAGCAAAAGTTTAGGATAACAATAAAATGAAATAGATTTGGCTGGCCCCACACAAATTTGTTTGGTGGGTCGTAGTTTGCTTAACCATGGGTTTCGAAACTGTGCATTGTTTGTTCTTTTTGGATACCGTTACCTATATAAAATAAAATATTATTAATAATTTTATTAAATTAATGAAATTGTTAGAAGATATTTTAGTTAAAATCAATCGAAATCACTAAAACAAGAAAGAGATCGCTTCATTTCAATAAGGAAGCATTTAGATTGAAAATGAATGAAGTGAAATGTTGAATCTTGACACATTTTATTTCAATTTTTATTTTCATCCAATATTTTTTTCCCCATATTTAAAATTTCAACAAGTATTCTATTATACAAAATCTTCTAAATTATTTCTATTTCATTAACTTTAATAAAATAAATAAAAATATAAATAATATAACAACTAACCTGAACAAAATATAAATATTAATTGATTTTTATACAGTTCTAAAAAATTGTAATTCAATAATTCTAATTTTACTTACAAATGAAATAAAAACTTTTATTCGATATTAAAAACTAAAATGATTTTAAAACAGCAACAGGAACGACATTTCTTGGGGGCTAAAAAACCAACTTATTAATTTATTCATCCTTAAATATTTAATACATGTCTCTTTCAAAAATTAAAATCAAAATTGTTTCATTGTGTAGCAATTAATATATTTATCCAACTTAAATCAAGTGGCCCAAGTTTAGGATACCAATAAATTGATACTATTGTACTAATATGCTTGACGGGCAGCGGGGGGAGACCCTTTCTAAGATACTGATCTATCTTTCTAACATTTATTAATTCGTAAATTTCATTATTTGCATACTCTTAGTTAATATTTTACAAAATTATTATGCAAATATAAAATTGCTTAAAATTATAACTATATATTAGAAACTCAAATTTAAATTTTATTGAAAATAAATAAATAATAAATAAATAAATTTATTATTACTAACAGGCCAATGTGAATATTTCGCACAGATATAATAATGTATAATTAAAATAGTTTAAAACTTCTTTTTAATGATATTCACAACGAATACAAAGTAACAAAATATAAGAAATAAATAATTCTATAAAATATCTGTATAAAAAAATATCAATTCACAATATCATCAACTTTATTTACTTTTTTTTGTGATAAATATCGTGACCTTCTTTAGTCAATTTGGATCTTCGTTTTAACTCATTTGTGCAAATTGTACAATTTTTCAAAATATAAATTTAAATATAAAAAATATTACTTACTTTGTTTTAGAAAAATTAATGAATTAGGAGTAATATTCAATTTAATTTAATTTTATTTTTAATATTATAGAAATTTATAACTTAAAATGGAAATTTCTAGAATTAATATATTTATTTTGAGTGTCAACTTCTTAACTGAGCCACCAGATGGGCCACATGGGTTAGGTCGGTTTTTTGCCCATAACTTTGAAACGGATCAACTTTTTGAAATTTTCAACCTTATACCTTATCCTTGTGTCATGAGATGACGGTTCTAATGATACTCAAACCTTAATGATCCATGAAGCCGTTTTGAAGGAGTTTAGGATTGCGTAGTCATTTAATTATATAGATGTTCAATTTTAAAAGCAGGATTGTACTTAGTTTAAGTTAAATTAACCATATAAAAATAAAATGAACAATTTTACAATATAAAAGAAAATATTCGCTCTTAATAAATTTTAATATTTAATCATATTTAAAATAAATTGAGTTTACAATAAGAATGGTTTAAAATAAAAATAATGTAATCAAAAAAACATTTAATTCATTTTTATTTGTAAAATTAAAAATAAACAATAATATATATGTAACTATAGATATGTTTTGTTTTAATTTATATTCTTTGAATTTAAGAAGAGTTTCATGTCGAATAGAAAAAATACTAACCCTATTTACATGTAAATAACATATACCAATTTCTATATATATATATATATATACTATATAAATGAGGTTATTTTAACCCGGAAAGGACACTCGCCATCTAGACAAAGAATTAAATTCAACTGGGAATTTAATAAGAAAGAAAGAAAAATCTAATAACACAGGGTTTGGCAAAGAGAAGCCTTTTGAAATCAACAATGAAAGAAATCTTCCCCTCTTTTTTTTAATATTTCATCAAGATTTTATAGTCGAAGGCGACAAAAACAACGAATAGGTCTTTTAATTAATTGTTTTTTTTTTCCTAAACGCAAATAATATAATTTTCAATTATTTTCATAGATAACAAATTACTGAAATTAATTTTTGTTTACATAATTTCAAATGAAATAAAATTGAAATTGATCTCTTCTCAATATCAATATCAATATCAATACAATCGTTATGAAAATATCTTTAATTTTGTGATAATATTTTAGTTATAGAGGAGCGATTCTCAATCTTTTTTTACCGCGGCACACTTTTAAAGGTTTAAAAATTTGGCGGCACACAAAGAAAAAGAAAAGTATAAAAGTTCACCATATTGAAAAAAGTGGTCCCAAAATCTTTTACCTTTTACCTTTTTTTTTATAAATTTAGAAAAAAAGTCGGAAATGTTTAAGAGCCTCATCTCACGGCATACTAAAGTGCAGCGGCAAAGTGGTTGAGAATCACTGTTATAGAGGAATAGTAAATTAAAATTTTGAAATACTAATAAATAAATAGAATAAAATTGAATAATCAATAGAATAAAGTTAGTCGGTCGTTGAATAACAATTCAAAATATTAGTATTAACCTCATTGGATTATCATTTCTTTTAGAACATTCGATTTTGAAATGTGATTTAGTTTCTCATAATCATTTTTCAAATATTCTATAAAACGATTGAAAAAGTTATCATAAAATATAAATAAAAAATTATGATTCGTGAACTTAAGAAATATTTATATATAGAATATATATCGTGTTTTTTTTATAAATCAATCATAAAATTATACTTAAATAATTTTACAAAACAAAAATATTCGAATTGTTTTAATGTGAGATGAAAAGTGTTGAAAAATGTGTCAAAAACTCAATTTTTTACCTTTTAAATAAAATTGGCTTTCTAATAAATATAAATATTTCCACACACAAACTTAATTTTATATTTAATTTAACACTGTCTTAAAGAGTATAGTTTCAATTTTTAATTTTTAATTTGAAATAATATAGACAGTAAATAATGAAATGTTTTTTGTTCATAATTTATAAATAATACAATTATTTTGCCGGGATGGGAGTGAGGCATGGTCTATGACCCTGGGAAATGAGAGTAGATTCTTTGAGAATGGGATTCTGAAAAGAACGACCAAGTCACCGAAAACTGCATAATGTGAAATTGCATGACCTCTATGCATCTGGGTCAGTTGCAACCAGAAAATCGCCCGGTCGAAACCGTAATGTTCGAACGCAACAAAACATTGCGGTAGTGTAAGACAGTGTGAAAGTGAGCCCCGTGAAGTCGCTTCGCCGTCGTTCACAACAGCTGGGTATGTCAACGTCTTCGGTACATCGAATACTTAAAAAAGATCTTCATCTTCCTACAAGATTCAGTTGACACAAGAGCTGAAACCAACAGATCATGCAAAACGGCTAAGATTCGTCGATTGGATTTTGACTAGACAACAAGAGGACGACAATTTTTCAAAAAGTTTATGTTAATAAACCTCAAACGATTACCGAAGTGAAGATGAAAATTCAACGGGTAATCGGCGAAATCGACAGGGACGTCTGCGAAAGAGTTATCGTTAATTTCAACGATCGGATGACTACCTGCAGAGAAATTGGAAGTGGACATATACTCGATATCATTTTTCATTATTAAATCGAAGTATATGTTGAATGAAATTAAATAAAAATTTAGAATTTTGCTTCGATTTTGGCTGATTTATTGCATTTTTAAAAACTGCTTACTTTATGAAAAACCCTTAATTTATAAAAATTACATTTTTCGGATAAATGACCTTAAAAAGAAAATCTATTATTATTTGATCAATTTTGTAAATACGTTTTTATTAAAATTATTTTATATTAAGTATGTACAGTTACACAAGTAATTGATCGATATATAATAAATTGAGACCAATCCTTGTTAGAAATGAAATTGATCATATTTATTTTAATATGATCAATAAAAACCAAAATATTTTACTACTATATCTATATCTATAAATATTTTTAATTTAGTAATAATAAATTTTTAATTAACATTTAATGGAGTACACTTTGATGAGCACCAAATTTTTTATAACTCCAAATATAATTTAATTAAATATAAATAATTGAATTATTTAAAATATGAATGATTATAAATTGTAATAAATAATATTAATACTCTATTGTTATATTTTATCATGTTTATAATGTTGAAATAAATATTATTCGTTTAAAATTTAACCTCAGATACATTTGTACAAACAATCAATTGTAATGATTCGGGACTGGCCAAATATTGAATCAATATATATCGAACATCCTATGTATATATATATTTAAAGGCAATTTACCTACAAATCATTTACCTTTATTTAAATATGAAATTGCTTGTCAATATCTACCAAATTTTTATTAACCAATAAGTTTATATCGATTGCAACCACCTCCTGTTAATATAATACCATAATATAAAATAAATTGAATTATAAAAAATTTCTCCATTTTTTTGATGACTGGCCAAGTATTATATCAATATTTATTTGAAATAATCACGATGGTGATGTTTACATTTGAAATGTTTTTTTTCTTCAATCAATTGCTCTTTTTTTATATTCAAAGATTTAATTTTTTTTGTTTTTTGTTTTTGTTTGTTTTTTATACAAAAATATTATTCTGATTATCGCTTATTGATAGTTATAAAATAAATTTGTTGGTTTAGAAATACACGAAAAATTAAACTGCAAAGATATGTCAGATGAAGAAATATTTTTATTGGGTCATTTAAAAATTTTCAATTTTTTTGACATTCACTAAAAATAAATAAGCTGTTGTTTTTTAGGCATATACGCCTCATCAAGAAACATCGTGCTAAGAAATGTATTTCTAATAAACAATAAGGACAATTATAAGAAACAATTAAAGATAGGAATTATTTTCAAGATTATTTATAATAATTTTTATATATTTTTCATTTTAATTTATATAATTAATGTATTATTAATATTACTTAATTTACTGTTAATAACAAAAATATTTATTTTCTAAATGATGATTTAAAAACATTATTTATTTAGTTATATAAAGAGATATGTACATTTAAATGTTTTTCTCAATCCTCATACTTAAATAGAGTTAAATATATATAACAATTTTTATTTATAAAAATGATTTATTTTTAGCGTAGTTTCTCCCAACTTCAATACACTTATTCCAACGGACTTCTAATTTATGAATCCCTTGACTGTAGTGATTTTTCGGCAGCTCTGCAAAATAATCCTCCGCGGCGGCTATTACCTCTACGTTTGAAGAAAATCGTTTCCACGGAGATATTGTTTGAGGTGTGGGAAGAGCCAAAAGTCGGAGGGTGCTAAATCTGGCGAATAGGATGGATGTTGTAACAATCCGTACTTCAATTCAGTTAGTTTAGAAATAGTTTTTTTGTGGCACCCATTTTGCACATTGTTTTTTGAAACCCAAATTAACACTCAAAATATTGCCCACTCTGCCCAATGAAATGCCTAAAGCCTCTGTTAAATCTCTTTCAGTCAATCGACGGTCTTCCAATACCATATCTTGTATTTTTCCGATGATATTGTCGAATAGATGGCGTTTATTAACTTATTGAACACAATCTAGTATATATATATATTCAAATGTGAAAAAAGAATAAAAAAGTAATATTTAAAATACTTAGAAATTATTATGGTGGGAGAGAAAAATGGTTAAAATTAAATAAAATATTAATAAATTAAACTAATATGAATAAATTTTGATCGTGTGTGTCGCCGTAAAAATATCCAAAATATGAAAAATTATAACTTCGTTAAAGAAAATTGGAAGGAAACCGGCTAGCTGATGATATAATAATAATTTATCTAAAAAATGAAAATTGCAAATAGATTAAAATAAGTGTTTTAAATAATAAAACAATAAGGGGGGGTTGATTTTATAACAAAACAAACAACACAATATGGACAAGGTAATTCCAAACAAGGAAAAATTAATTATAATAATGATGCAAAAAGAAATCTCTAGTGGCGATAAATAATAAAACCTCGTGAAAATTAAATGATTGAAATTTTTGTAATGATGGAATCGGATCGGTTTTAATAGATTGCAAAGCAAAATAATATTACCAAATAAATAGTAAATCTAAATTAAGATTTATTTATACTGAAATTAATTTTAAATAAAATTCGTCTTGATTAATGCTATGATGTTTTCCCCAACGGGCTTGTTAACTGAAAATCGTTTAAACCAAGAAAGAGATCGAGGATCCTATTTCATGCCATCGGTTGAAAATTATAAAAAATAAGAAGTGAGGGTTTTATTCAAATATGTCAATCCTTGAAAGTTCTCTTTGCTTTTCTGAAAATTAGATAATTCATTACAGTCTTTTATAATAATTACATACTTATATTAATTAAGTATTATACAAATTAAATTTTTAATAAAAAATGAGTTGTGGCTAGGCACAAAACCGACTGTCGATTTGAAATGAAGCGTACTTCTTAAGAATAAGCTAAATTTCTCAAAATTTGAAAAAACTACGAATTTTGAATAATGCCCGTTTACTAAATTTTATTATTCTAGTTCAAACCGTTTTTGCGTAATCTTGTCCACATACACACACACATACACAGACATTTTTCTCAACCTTATGTTAGAAAAAATGACTCATAACTTATAAAAACATCAAAATCTCGACATCGAAAATTTTAATGATCGCAATACTATTTCTGGAGAGACAGTAATAATGAATAAACTTAATGATTCCTAATGTTAGTAAATGGGTGTGTGTTGAGCACATGCCAGTTAATTAAAGTTTTATTTTAATTGAAAGTATTAGAAACATCATTTAGATATAAAGTAGTACATTATTATTATTATTATTTATATTCAATAGGAGAATATTTATAGATATATATTTATTCCCATTTAAAGAAAGTGATAAAATTATTTCTCTTTTTTTCCACTTCTTTTGTATATAATTTATTAAAGTAAAAAAAAAACAAAAAAAAAAAGTAAAAATAAAAAAATAAAACCAGCTTATTGAAGAGATAAAGGAGAAGATTTAAGTGGTTCTCTAAATGCCTCACTCATTAATTTCTAAAAATATGTACAATAATCCAGTCATAATACCAGCGAAACAAGTATAAAAGTATTAAATATATATTGTTTTCTTTAAAATAAAAAAAAATATAAAACAATAAAATTATCTCTGTGTTTTGAAATTCGGTGTTTCAAATTCAGCATTAATAATTAGCTTGAATATTTGCATCAGTCCAATTAACGGGAACTACCTCTCTACTTTACCCCATCACTTGAGTTGCCTCTCAACACATATATAACAAAATTAGATCGTAACATTCATGTAAATTTCATTGATTTACTTGAGCATAAAGATCTTTATTTATTTGACATGTCTATCTATTGTTGAATTGGACTGTTTTCACTTGGAGCTTTGCAATCATGATGGGAAATCATCCCTCTCCACTACATTTCAATGAACAAGGTGCGCGTTTTGTCCTTTCATACGGATCATCTCATTTTAATTAATTAATCAATTTTGAGAGGCAGTGGAAGAGTAAATAAATGGAACGAAATGTATTTAAATTTGTACCATGTTTTGTAGAATGCAAATTAGACAGATACTCCTAACATATTTTTAAAAAAAAATATTTAAATTGTATTTAAAGGGGAGATTAGATCACCTTGGGTACTTTTTTTTTAATCTTTTTTTTAATTTTTTTCTATAAATGAATTATTCTGTTTGTGTAACCTTTGTCTACATTCAATATAGAAAAATTAAAAAAAAAAATTTTGTAAACTTGTATCTTGTTCCAAAGTGTACTTACTTCCTAGTTACTCATCTTGGGACAGTTAAAAGTTGGAAAAGTTAAATATATGAATTACAATTTACTTGGAATTTTTTTTTTAAAGTAAATTATATTTAAAGTGATAAATAAGTTATTAGAAAGAAGTAAAGTGATTAAAAATTAATATTTTTTAATTTTGTTTACAACGAACTGTTTGATTTTTTTCTTATATCCTTTTTAATCTTATCTTCTTATACGAGTAAAAATTGTTTCTTTGTTTGTTTGTTTGTTTCATTGTTCTCAAAAACCGCTCTAACGATTTTTTTGAAATTCACAACAGAGATAGTATTTATAAAGAAAAATTGAGTTTTATTGACCACATCTCTGGAAAACTACATCTTTATTAGTTTTTTTCTTCTAAATTTAAATGTATATATGTGACGTCACAACCACCGCCTGTGAGATATATACATATCTATTCTTAAAATAAAATTAAAAATATTTATATTATATTCATATATTTGATTTTTTTTTATTTCATTAATAGTTTTACATTTAAATTATTTGAAATTGTTTCACACAACGTTTAAAAGAAGATTTATCGAATCGATATATAGTAGGAGAATTAAATGACGTTATCAATTTATTATACTCCGGTAAATATTATAAAATATTATATACTAAATATTCAATTAGTATATATTAGATATTTAATCAGTAAATTAATTATATATATTATTATTGTAAATATGTTATATCTATCTATATTATATAATGTGTCCCTTCATACATTTTGAATTCACCCATAATATATCTTATATTCTTATATACTTACTTGAAAAAAATTTAAAAAGTTTTAAAAGTTTTTTTTTAATATTTTATGAATTCAAATCGTCAATTGAAAATGAAAATCCAATTATGAGATCAAAATTAAAATTATTTATTCATATAATTTTGAATGTTTTCGTGTATTATAAATAAAAACAAATATATATAGATATTCTTTGGATGACAAATTCCAATTTATATGATCTTAATATATTTTTATAAAAAGGCCAATTATATATATATGCAATTACAACTGTAGTGACAAACACTGATTTTGAATTTGGCGACATATAAGATCATTGATTGGGCCGCTACCCAAGGAGTGAAAATAGTGTCGAATAGAAATAGACGATATTACTTGGATTAATCTTATTATATAAAATTGTTTGTTTTATAACCACTTGGGGCGCTAAACAGTTTTTCAAAAAAAAACTATAGAAAAAATATATATGAACCTATATATTATATATTTATGTATTATTGAGGAGCACAAGTTCATTCATTTTAATCAGATTGATGCAAATGTGTAACATTTAATAATTGTAATAAATAATTAAAGAATTGTATATCAATATTTTTCAAAGGGTAGAGCGAATGCTCGGTGTCCCAGGTATTAATATTACCAGCCAAATCCAATAATAATGAATCATTTTTTTAACTTAAGTACCGAGCAAGGCTCAGGGTCCCGGTATATATTATAAAAGTGCAATGTGAGTATGTTTTGTGGAGGTAAAGGTTCTAAGGAAACAAACATACTATCAACAAAGCTCAGGGCCAGACACTCAAGTGCTGCGGAGTTCATTTGCAATCCCCATGTTTTTCCCACAGCCAATTATATGTTGCATGTTGTGAGTATGTGATTACACAAATTGGGAAAAAATCACTCGAAATGCAATTAAACAAAAAAATTGAAAAGTTAGGCTAAGCAGACGTCTTAAATATTATAAGAGATTCGGCAATTGCAATTACAGATAGCGAGGAAAAATTAATGGAGGTTTGAAATTAATAGTGATAAGAAAAAATATTTAGTGACAAAGAGGAACAGTATTAACATACAAAATCTTAATATACAAAATGTAAAATTTGAATATGTAGAAAAATTGAATGTAATCACGAAGGATAATAATATTTGAGAAGAATTTAAATCGAGGTATCAATCGGGAAACGCCTGTTATCATGCAGTAAAGAGGCTTATCTCATCAAAATTATTATCAAAGAGAATCAAGACGCATAGGAAGGGACGTAAGAGAGATGGGACAAGGGCTCAGAATAGGGACATTTGGAGAAATGTGGCCAAGAACTTTCGAGTATCTTTGAGTTATATAAATAGATAGATATAACATTTACAATAATAATATATATAATTAATTTACTGATTAAATTAAAATTTATTTTAAATAAGAACACAAAAAGAAATGAATGTTTTATGTAATATAATGATTGAAACAAAATGGATGAAAACCTTTTACTACTTTTAACCAAATACGATGTACCACTCGGGGGTACAGGGGGCGGAGCCCCCGTCCAGCTGTGAAGAGCGCCTTCGGCGCTCTTCACAGCTGGTTCTATCTTATTCTTTGACATTGTTATTCTTAATAAAAACTCAATAACTAGCTTAAAAATAAATAGAAAGGTAAAAATTAACATAAAATATAAATAAACAGAAACAATTTCAAATAATTTTAATATATCTTTTAATGCAATAAATAACCGATATGGATATAACATAAATATTTTTAATTTTATTTTATTTATAATATATAAGGAGGCGCTGGCTGTGACGTCATATAATTTTAAATTAAGAAAAAACTAATGAAAATGATTTTTCCCGAGGATAAAAACAATACAAAATGCATAATTCGTGGAGATATGTAAAAATTTGGTGTGAAAACAATACCTCCCTTACTATTATACAATCTTTTAAATGAATATTTATATCAATAAAGTTTATCTATAATTATTTAATTCGAAAATATAGAATTTAACATAGATTTGTATATTTTTACGTAAATGTATATTATATTATATTACTATATCTATAAATAAAAAAAATAAATATCCAATTAATTAATTTATTAATTATTGAAATATAATATATAACCAGAAATACCGTACGCCAGAGATTCGCAGCTTGTCAATTATATAATATGATTAGTGAAAATCTTCCAATCTGAGCTCTTTTGGGAGAAAGATGAAAATCAATTTTAAAATAAATATAAATATATACATTATAGCCTTAATATTTACATACTATCCTCTCATGTCATCTATTATTATCTAAACATCTTCAAACATTAGACTAAATCTTAATTTACGGCCAAATGTTATTGAAGGATATGAAAATTGATCACTTTTCATTTTTATATTCTTATAGAATCTCTTGATATTAGACTCTTGGTAATCTTGAAAATTAAATAAATGATAGAAATATGATTACATTTGATAATAACTCACAAGAAAGAAATCTTTGATGTTATCGTGAGCCCATTTTATTAGATACCTAAATAAGTTTCACCTTTTATTAAAATTAATGGAATCTTATTCAAGATCGCAACACGACCCATGTTCATTAATCATATATTCGCCGCTTATAGGGAAATTAGACATCTTTTATGTCTAACCACCGAACAGATCCCATACGTCACCTGAGATTGACACGATTCATGTTAATTTTGACATTTGATTCACCTCATTAATTTATCTCTAGCATTAGAAATTGTTTTTTTTTTTGAAATGTGACTAATGATGACTATTTAAAATTATTATTTAAAAAAAGCAAAAGGGATATTTAATTATTATTAATCTAAAATAATAATTAAAATAATAATTATAATAATTGTCAAAATAAACAATTTAGTATTTATTTATATTTTTAATTATATTTTTTATTCAATAAAATATAATTCATAATTATATTATATTATAGATCATTTAATTAATATATTATATATTATATTATATTAAAATGCTATTATGGGGGAGGAAATATTTTGGATGGAATGAGGAGGAAGCTAATTTACTAAAAGAAAATTTTAAAAATTAGTCTGTATGACCAAGTTATTGTAGGAAGGGATGTGATAGAGATGGAAGAAAATAGAGCATATATGATATGTGATAGTACTTGGAGGAATATGGTTGCTTCGGCCAAGAGCTTTTGATTTCCGTAGAGCCACGGTGACGAATAAATAGATACATGTTAAATAAATAAATAAATAGATTTGATATGATATGAGCACGATCCGCCAGAAAATGACTAAAACGAAACTAAAATAAAAAAGCTTGGTTCGGTTCGATTCGGACCGGTTAAAAAAACAAATGTTATCATTTAATGAAATTCTTTAACATACAAGGGCAGATCAATAAGTTCGTGTTTTTTTGAATTTCCCGTCTCTTAAATGAAATCGCAACACTGCTCCTGTTAGCAGGTAACTATCAGCTGACTCTTGACGAAATTTGAACCAGCTGGGTTTGTTAGTTTTTGTTTGACATCCATTAATAGCAGACTACCTCGCGATTTGAAAAGAAAAAAGAAAAAAATGAATTTCCATGAAAATCCATGAATTGGGATACGAATTGCTTCCTCATTCTCTGGATTTAGTCCCGAGTAACTATTTCTTCTTTCTAAACCCGAAGAAATGGCTTGGCGGAAAGAGATTTGACTCTTACGATGAAATCATCTCACAAACAAATATATTTTGATGTCCTCGACAAATTGGAGAAATGTTGGACGAAGTGTATAGAGCTTCAAGGAGACTACGTTGAAAGAAAATATAATTTTCTATCCAAAAACTTGTCTTTCATTCAAAAAGTCACGGACTTAATATATATTCTCAATTTATTTCAAATTAAACATTTCAGAGTTAACATATAATTTCTTCAAACCATTATTCAAACCGTTAAAATATTTTTTTTCTTATGTAATACTTTTATTGGAGAAGAGAAGGACTTTAGAATACTGTGAAGTAATTTCATAGTAGGTGGCCTAACCAATTGTGGTTCTATAGTCTTACAATTTCCAGAACAGATGGAAAAATTCTAAAGTGATATTTGGATTGAAATGTAAAGCTATCAAAATAAATAAATAAATAAATAAGAAATATACAGGTAAAAATCATTTTTAATATATATATAGTGCCCTCTCATGTAAGACTTTAATAATTCTGAAAAAATAACTCTAAATATAGAAATACATGTATTATAAAATAATTTATTTCAATGAATTTTATTATAAAGTTAATTTTCATATTATTTAAAAAAAATTTTTTAAAATTGTATGGTATTTTTTTAATTTTATTGCTGTATTATCAGCGTGTAATTTAATTCTTCATAAATTAATTGTATATATTTGTATATGTATTTAATATATTATAATTATTTGTTTTAATCAATTTTATTTCTTATATAAAATATAATCACGTAATTTCAATTTAATTTATATATATATATGTAAACTAATATATAAATAGTTTTACTATTTTCTTTATATTCCTGATCCTCTATGCTTTTGATAGTTGTTTATTGTTGTTAATATCTCGGCAGAATCAAGAAAATTGTCGAGATTTTGATGTTTTTATACGTTTCCAAGGTCCCTGAGTGTGTGTGTGTATGTGTGTAAGTAGACAAGATTAGGCAAAAACGGTTTGAGCTAGAATAATGTAATTTGATAGCCGGGCATTATTCAAAATTCGTAGTTTTCTATCAACTTTTGATAAATGTAGCTTTTTCGGAAGAAGGTCATTTACCACGTTTTCATTTTTTTCTCCTCTAAACTGACTAAAAATAAAGCTATTTGTTTGATAGTTTTTCACATTATTAAAAATTGTATTAATCTGCTATATATAAAGCTTGATTAAATCGCTGAAAGTACCGGAATTAATTTTTTAACACATTGACTGACAATCACGCGCCAGCACGTGAGGTGGACCCATCAACAAAGAGTCAAACACCCGCTGGTTTAATAAAAATTATTTATTAATATTAATTTATAATTTAATTAATTAAATTTAATTTAAATATAATATATGTTAATTAATTCAATTCAAATTTTCGAGATAGTCGAGTGGAGACAATTTTTTTTGTGTTATATAATTGTTTCTTATTCATATACATTCATTGTATTATTCACATATTTAGATCTTTTTATCTTTCCCCCTTCTCCAAAATTTAATAATAATAAACCTCCACAATTCAGTAATCGAAAAGCTTTCAGTGTCTCTGAGCAATTGAAATCTCGGTTCAATACCAGTGCGTTGATTCATTTAAACATCTAAAGAATCCTAACCAAAGAGACTATTGACTCTACTGAGTAAGGTTAACCCTTTTTCCTCCTCCCCTCCCTTCGCCTTTCTCCAATATTGGCTCAATATAATTCTGACGTGATATGGTCAATGCACAGCTTGCACACGTCATTTTCTTTCCAGAAGATTTTTCAATTAAAAAACTTATATAATTTGTAAATATTTTGTAAATACATTCATCCTGAGAATTCTTTTTTATATATTTATATACTTATATTATATGGTATATATTCAAATTTATTTCAATTGTACTTTAAAATTATATTTTATTTATTACTATTATTATATTTGTTTTTATTATTTAATCAAAATTGGCATCAAATTATATTAATATATATAAACAGCAAACCTAAAAAAGGAGTGGTACTCATATTAAATATGTAGATATATAATATATTTTCACAAAAAAGATCTTTCCTTTCTCTAACCTTTGTAAAGTCAAAAATAATAAAATATAATTAAAATGGACCATTTTAATGATAAATAAAAAATTGTGTTTTGACTTTTGTAATCTAACTTCACTAATATATAAAAAGTTGAAGGATTAATTCTAAAATTGAGATGAAAGAGTAAAAAAAAAATGAACTGGATATTACATTTTTGTTTTCATAATTTTCAAAATTTGTTTAACTATTTTTTTCTCATTATTTACATTTGTTTAGTATTTGAATTAACTTTAGACACCTTACAATGCTGTTTCCAATAAATCAATTCTTTTGATTAATAGTTTTTGTCTATAAGGCGTTATTGATTTGTGTTTCCCTCTGGTGGGAACGAATTTGATGAATTTTTGTTTTTTACTTTATTAAAAATAATGAATATGTATGTTTCAAGTAGATAGATCATAATATGTTAAAAGAATGTAATTTTTTTTAAACAAGTACATATAATATTGATTTATATAAACGAAACAAAAATTATGGTTTAATTATATGTAAAAAAAATATTAAGATTTAATTAGCAGCCATAAATTTAAGAAATTGATACTAATTCCATTTATAATTAAATAATTGTACATAATTGTACAAGGTCAGGTCAATAAGTTCGTGACTTTTTGAATTTCCTGTCTCTTAAATGGAATAGCAACACCGCTCTTGTCAGCAAGTCATTATCAGCTGTCTCCTGCCAAAATTTAAACCAGCTGGATTCTTTAGTTTTTGTTTGACATCCATTAATAGCAGACTCCCTCGTGATTTGAGAAGAAAATTTGAGAAAGTTAATTTTTTCATGAAAATCCATGAATTAGAATACGAAACGCTCCTTATTCCGCCCTATTCTCCGGATTTAGCCCCGAGTGGCTATTTCTTGTTTTCAAATCTGAAGAAATGGCTGGGTGGAAGGAGATTTGACTCCAACGATGAAATCATCTCACAAAATAATATATTTTGATCTCCTATACAAATCTTTGGAAGAAGTGTATAGAGCCCAAAAGATAAAAAATAAAATAATTTTTTATCCAAAAATGTATTTCATACAAAAAGTCATGAATTTATTGACCTGCCCTCGTATAATAATAATAATAATATATCATAATAGTTAATTAGTATTGAAATTTTAGCGATAGCAATTTTTTTGTTGACAATTTGAAAATTACAAAATTATCCATTTCGAATATCAACATATTATGATAAAAGAAATAGGGATTGAACTAATTAATTAATAAAATTAAATCAAACTAATTATTAAATTAAAATGTAATTATATTACATTTTTCTTTGAATCAATACTCCGATAAATAGAAGAATAAAATGCTAAATTAAAATATTAAGCTTTGGAACATTATAAATTGAAACAAAAAGATGAAAACAATAAGACTTAAAATATTAACGAATAATATGGCTTTTTTAATAATATATATATCCAAATTAACTTCTGACTTTTTTACATTCAATGAAAAAGTCAATCAAGTTGGTTGCCGCCTAAGCAGAGTAAAAAGGTGGTGTTGTATGCTTTGTGATCAGTACATTAGTTCTTCTCAACATTTATTTTAATTTTGTTGTTCGGAGACCGCTATTTCTTATTACAAGTAATTTCTCAATTTTGATCAGGTAGTATAAGTGGACATTGGACCCCAGGGACCACGAAGCGTCTTAGATGCAAATTAACATTAAAATAGATTCCAATTACAAAATTCTGGAGTGTCTCCACTCGATTATCTCGCAAATTTGAATTGAATTAATTAACATATATTATATTTAAATTAAATTTAATTAATTAAATTATAAATTAAAATTAATAAATAATATCTATAAAACCAGCGCGTGTTTGACTCTTTGTTAATGGCACTATGTCACATGCTAGCGCGTGATTGCTAGTCAACGTGTTAAAAAATTAATTTCGGTACTTTAAGCGATTCAATCAAGCTGAAATTCTATATATAGCAGTTTTATACAATTTTTAATCATGTGAAAAACTATCAAACATATATCTTTATATTTACGGTCAGTTTAAAGGAAAAAAAATGAAAACGTGGTAGGTAATGACCCTCTTCCGGATGAGCTACAAACGTTGTTGCTTAATCTTGTCTACATACAGACACACACAGACTTTTTTCTCAACCTAAAGAAAATGACTTAAGGACCTTCAAAACATATAAAAACATCAAAATCTCGGCATCACTGGCGAGATAGTAAAAATGATGAAATATATATAAATATAAATATTTGATTGATTCTGATATAAATATATTATTAAGTCTGAGTTGAAAATACTCTTTCTAAAGTTTAATAAATTAATAATATTTAATTTTATTTTTCACCATTTTTATATAAATAAATCTTTGATTAATATTAGGTTTAAAATATATGGCTACCATCGTTATAAATATCTATGTTATATTCTCTTGTGGTCAAATTATAAATTAGTTACCCACTATTTCATTAATTAAACCAGCCTTATGCCTCAGGGAAAATGTTAATTTTGTACTCTTTTCATTTGAATGACTCGGATTGATGCCGTCCTTCCTCTCGTTATTGAATTGCCACTTCGCCTATAGG